>CM060316.1:35488429-35490929 GCA_030674155.1 Stramonita haemastoma
TGTGTGTGTGTGTGTGTGTGTGCCCGCGCGCGTGCTCGCGTGAGTGCGTGCGTGTGTGAATGGGTGCGCGCATACATACGTAGATAATAAGTTAATATATCTTTTCTAGTCAATGGTCTTAATAACAATGCATTCCCACTTTGATGTGTGTGTGTGTGTGTGTGTGTGTGTGTGTGTGTGTGTGTGTGTGTGTGTGTGTGTGTGTGTGTGTGTGTGTGTGTGTGTGTGTGTGTGTGTGTGTGGTGTGTACGTGCGTGCGTGCGCGTTTATGTGTTTATGATATTTTTTATTTGAAGTTATCTTAGAATGTTTGAACCAATATGAAATGTAGTTATCTTAATTCTTTTGAGATTATGATTCGTATCAAAATGCCTGTCAGTATTGTAATTGCCTTTCAAGGGATAATTAAAGTGCTTTTGACTTGACTTGACCTGACTTGACTTTCACAGGTTTATCTTTCTTTTCCTTTTCTATATTCTTTTCTCTAACCTTTCTATGTCTTCTATGTTCTTCCTTCCTTTTTTCTCTCTTTCTTTGATTGATTGATTGATTCAATCATTTATTCTCTCTCTCCCTCTCTCCCTCTCTCCCTCTCCCTCCCCCCCTTCTCTCTCTCAATGTATTGTCGTCCAAGGCCAATGTACATTAAATCATTTCAGTGTTCAGTGTTCTCTGTCTTGTCTCTGTCTCTGTCTCTGTCTCTCTCTCTTTTCTCTCTCTCCTCTCTCTCTCTCTCTCTCTCCTCTCCTCCCTCCCTCCCTCCCTCCCTCCTCTCCCTCCCTCCCTCCCTCCATCCATCCATCCATCCACCCTCATTTCTCTCTCTTTCTTGACTTGAAAAACACACACACACAAGCCTGTATAAACACAATACAAAGGCTGGTTAGAAAGACTAATGATATGGAGACTGGAGTGAAAAGCTTGAATAAGTGCCTTCAAGCAAGAGTCAAGAAGGTGGACATATTTCAAATAGCTTTCTTTGGGGCTGCCTGCCTATTGATACGACCGACCCCAAGCAGCATCCATACCACAGCAGTGTTTGAATTGAATCGCTACCCTGTGTTTGTGAATCGACTTCTAGATTGAAACAGTTGATCTGTACAATGTAAGTTTATGGAGTGTGTGTGTGTGTGTGTGTGTGTGTGTGTGTGTGTGTGTGTGTGTGTGTGTGTGTGTGTGTGTGTGTGTGTGTGTGTGAGTGTGTGTGTGTGCGTGTGTGTGTGAGTGTGATTGTGAGGGGGGAGGGAGGGACAGGGAGAGTTAGGGAGATAGTCATGCAGATAGGCATGTACAGAGACAAGGAAAGTTCCCCCCCAAAAAAACAAAACAACAAGAACAACAACAAAACAACCCCCCCCCCCCCCAACCAAACGAACCAACAAGAAAAGAACCGAACAAATAAACAAACCCCAGGAACAAAACAACCCCTTCCCCCCAAAAAAAACAATTGTACAAAAAAGCAAAAACAAATACAACAAAGAAACCACCTACAACTTTATTTCATGGATGACAGATAAGCACTGATGTGCTTTTTTTTTTACATCTAGTTCCTGCCCTTATTAGAGAATAACAGATATAATGATATCACTATGGCATAATACCATAAGGTTATCAAAGAAAATAACCAATATTTATACTACCCAACATTTAATACAAAGTCCCATAAATTATGGATCTACGATTAGAAAAATAATATACCGCACAACACACACACAAATACAAACACACACACACACGCACACACATGCACGCACACAACACACACACACACACAAACACACACACACACACACAACACACACACACACACACACACACACACACACACACACACACACACACACAACACACACATTTCAAGACAATTTTTACTCGAAAGATGTCAACTGTATGTGTGGTGATAAGATAACAAATAGTCATATTCTTTTTCATTGTGGATATGTAAAAGCACTTTTACCTGCTGTGCCTAATCTATCACTGAATCAGTTTTGTCCAACCCATCGCTATTGCTGGATATTGTGTTAGCGTGGATAAGAAGTTCGATCGATCAGTATTTGTAGATTTGTTTATATAGATCTTTATTCCGAAAACATGAATATGATACATACACAATTAGAAAAAATAACAAATATTTGTAGTCTGGTGAAGTTAGGATTTATTTTTAAATAGTCAACACTGTTATATAACATTTTTTCAGTTATTCTATTTTTTCTGTTATGATCGTGTGTGTGTGTGTGTGTGTGTGTGTGTGTGTGTGTGTGTGTGTGTGTGTGTGTGTGTGTGTGTGGTGTGTGTGTGTGTGTGTGTGTGTGTGTGTGTGTGTGTGTGTGGTATGTGTGTGTATGTATGTGTGTGTGTTTGTGTGTGTGTGTGTATGTGTGTGTGTGTGTGTGTGAAGGGGGCAAAGGGGAACAAGATACAGACAAACAAAAGGTGAGGGACAGAAAGAAGCACAGACACAAAAAAAGACGGTGTGAGAGTACACGCCTACAAAGGAATT
>CM060316.1:35498429-35501470 GCA_030674155.1 Stramonita haemastoma
CACAGAAAAAAATCAATGGTAAGAGAATCTACATGCTGTTTGTACGAGATAACTCTCAATGTAATAACAGAGAGAGAAACGGAATGAATGAATGAATGAACAAATAATCGTCATTATTGATTGATTGATTGATTGATTGATTCGTTTGTTTGTTCTATCTCTGTTATTGAAGTTTTCTCGTACAAACAGCATACAGATGATTTTACCATTGATTTTCCTGTATATGAGAGAGAGAGAGAGAGAGAGAGAGAGAGAGAGAGAGAGAGAGAGAGAGAGAGAGAGAGAGAGAGAGAAGAGAGAGAGAGAGAGAGAAGAGAGAGAGAGAATTTGATTGATTTGATTGATTTGATTTGATTTATTCTTTTATATCGAGGATAATGGAATAAGCACTCTTGTGCTATTTTACATCCAGTCCCCGTATGTATGCAGTTTTGAAAAATCTCATCTGTTCCCACCTGTACACGATGGCCTACTCTTATGAACGGCGGAACAGGATTTAACGTGTGCGCAATATGTTCTGCGTGCGTTCGCACACGGGGCCTCGGTTTAAAGTGTCATCCGGAGAGAGAGAGAGAGAGAGAGAGAGAGAGAGAGAGAGAGAGAGAGAGAGAGAGAGAGAGAGAGAGAGAGAGAGAGAGAGAGAGAGAGAAGACAGACAGACAGACAGACAGACAGACAGACAGACAGACAGACAGACAGACAGTACAGACAGACAGAAACACAGAAGAGACACAGAAAAGCTGAGATGTCCAGTAGTGACTGTTTTTCGCTGATATGAAAGGACGTGTGTATAATATGTAATTGGTAATGTAGATCATACTTTTGTTTTACTGGTATAGACCAAACCTTGAATGACGTTTCCAAAGTCTCTCTGATCACATAGCGTGGCGGGCTTCGCGGGGCAGGGCAGGGTCAGGGTAGGTGTGGCCTGAGGGAGGGAGGGAGGGAGAGAGGGAGGGAGAGAGTAGAGGGAGGGAGGGCTTACTCTACACTGTTTTAGGCTGTGCGTGGCCAGGCGTGAAAGGTATGTTGACAACCTTCTCCCCTACTACCGGGCCCCTGTGTGCGTTCTGCCTGTGCTGTGCTGTTGCCTTTACTTACTACAGGACTTTTCGTTTTGAGGGGGGGGGGGGGGGGGGGGGGGTGTTTTTGTCCGCTTGCAATCTGAGAGAATAGGGGAAAAACACATCCGTGCACACACACACACACATACACACAAACACACGTCGTACTACCCTACTCCCCCCCCCTCACCTGTTACTGTCTGTCTGTCTGTATGTCTGTTTATCTGTCTGCACGTCTGTCTGTCTCTGTCTCCGTCTCTCTCTGTCTTTGTTTCACTTCTCTCTACTCTATGTTCTCTCTGTCTGTCTGTCTTTATCTATCTGTCTATCTGTCTGTCTGTCTCTGTCTCTCTGTTTCACTCTCTCTATCTATGTATCTCTCTTTCTGTCTATCCGTCTGTCTGACTGTCTGTCTGTCTGTCTATCTATCTCTCTCTCACTCTATGTCTCTGTCTGTCTGTCTCTCTCTTTCTCTCTCTCATCCCCTCTCTTTCCTTCTTTTATCTTTTTCATTCTCTCTTCTCTCTTTCCCCCTCTTTCTCTTCATCTCTCTTATTCTCTCTCTCTATGTCTCTCTTTTTCTCTCTGTCCCCACTCTCTCTGTCCCCACTCTCCTCTGTCCCCCGTCTCTCTCTGTGTCTGTCTGTCTATCTGTTTCTCTCTCCTCTCTCTCTCTCTCTCTCTCTCTCTCTCTCTCCTCTCTCTCTCTCTCTCTCTCTCTCTCCTCTCTCTCTCTCTCTCTCTCTCTCTCTCTCTCTCTCTCTCTCTCTCTCTCTCTCCTCTTCTCCTCTCTCTCTCTCTCTCTCTCTTCTCCTCTCTCTCTCTCCTCTCTCTTCCCTCCTCTCTCTCTCTCTCTCTGCTCTCTCTCTCTCTCTCTCTCTCTCTCTCCTCTCTCTCTCTCTCCCTCTCTCTCTCTCTCTCTCTCTCTCTCTGTCAATGGTTGTTCTGTAGCTAGCCTAGCTATGTGATTTTGCAGTCGTTTGCAGTAAGAGCTATTTGTTTTTTCGCTTCCTTGCTCAATAATTACAGTGTTTGGACGCGTGAGCCTACCTACAGGTACCAACACTCCTGTCTTAGAATGGGAGGTAGGAGGAGGAGGGAGGGGAGGAGGGAGGAAGGAGAGGGAGGAATCTTCGCGGACTTACTCTTACCCTCCTTACCCATAACCTCCAACAACAACCACTACCATGCACACACACAAACACGCACATAACAAACACAAATGCAAGCACACGCACACACAAACACACATACATACATACATATACACACACATGCATGCGTGCATGCACACACAGATATATACGACGTGCGCGCACATGCACGCAAAACACACACACACACGCGCGCGCGCGCACACCCACGCACGCACACACACACACACACGCACACACATACACACACACACCGCGCACACACACACACACACACACACACACACACAACACACACACACACACACACCACACACACACACACACACACATCTTAATCCACCGTGTAAAGGTTTTCACACAGGCTGCGTCTGGGATTGAAGTCGTGGTCAACATGGAAGAAGGGGGAAAGAATGGGGGGGGGAGTCTGAAAAGTAGGAGGGGACACAGAGAGAGAAGAGAAGAGAGAGAGAGAGAGAGAGAGAGAGAGAGAGAGAGAGAGAGAGAGAGAGAGAGAGAGAGAGAGAGAGAGAGAGAGAGAGAGAGAGAGAGAGAGAAACCGAACACTGAACAGAGAGAGAGAGAGATTTTTTTTTTAAGTTATTCTTTTATATCGAGGATAATGGAATAAGTGCTCATGTGCTTTTTTAACATCTAGTCCCCGTGTGTATGCAGTTTTGTAAATGTCATCTGTTCCCACCGGCACACAATGGCCTACTCTTACGAAAAGCGGAACAGCAGGAGGAGAGAGAGAGAGAGAGAGAGAGAGAGAGAGAGAGAGAGAGAGAGAGAGAGAGAGGAGAGAGAGGAGAGAGAGAGAGAG
>CM060316.1:35519070-35521570 GCA_030674155.1 Stramonita haemastoma
TACTATTATCATAACCAGGGACTGTAATTATTTTTGTGGAATTCTGCTACACGAAACCTGTATGATGCAACAACCAATAGTCATATTTACCCCTCCCCCCCCCCCCCTCATCAGTAAATCATGAAAAGTAACATTTTCATAAAATTTAATGAAACTGTACACGAAACACCTACATCATCACGAATTATAGCAACATTTTCCAGATACCGTACACGAAACATGTATATTCTTATCACCACCAACAGCTAGTGGTATTTTCTTGGAAATGCACACAAACCATGTATGATTATCATCGCCACCGACAGTAATATTAATTTTGCCGAAATTGTACACGAAACACATACATTGTTACAACCAATAGTAATATTTTGGTGAAATTGCTCAGGAAATACGCATATAACCACCACCAATAGTAATGTTTTTTTGTGAAATTGCTCAGGAAAACACACACACACACACACACACACACACACACACACAACACACACAACACACAACACATACACACACATACAACACACACACACAACACATACAACACACACACAACACACACACACACACACATACACACACACACACACCACACACACACACCACACACACACACACACACACAACACACACACACACACACACACACACACACACACACATTGTGTGCAATTGTGTGCCGGTGGGAACAGATGACAAAATTGACAAAACTGCATACACACGGGAACTGGATGTAAAAGGGCACATAAGTGCTTATTCCATTACCCTCGATAAAAAAGAATAGATAAATGAATAAATAAATAGAGAAATAACAGACAAACAAATGCAACAAGACACAACACACACACAACATACAACGCACACACATAAATCAAAAGTTTTTTTTTGGTTTGGTTTGGTTTGGGATTTTTTTTGCTAAATAGGCAGCTTGATGAAAAAAAGCAAATTTATTGCCTACTCAACGTACAACCTCGAAATAAAATTTTGACTTGACTTGACACACAAACACACAACACAACACAACACACACAAAAAACCCCACACAAAGCAAGCAACAGACAAAAAAAAACCCCAAACCCACACAAGTTTGAACTCTGCAGCAACAAGACAGGGGCGAATGGTACATACATACGTACGTACATGTATGTATACAGGTCTATGTTATTTGTGACATACCGAACAGCACACAGGCTTCTCCATCATGCTCACCCACACAGCAATATATCTCTTCATCATTCTGCCCGGCCTCTCTCCTTCGCCTCAGGCACTTTGGGAATACAGAAAGAAGAAGGACGGGAGGGGGGAGGAGGGGAGGGGAGGGATGGGGAGGGAGAGGGAGGGAGAGGAGAGAGAGAGGAGAGAGAGAGAGAGAGAGAGGAGAGGAGAGAGAGAGGAGAGGAGAGGAGAGAGAGAGAGGAGAGAGAGAGGAGGAGGAGAGAGAAGGAGAGAGAGAGAGAGAGAGGACAGAGAAGAAGGAGGAAGAGAGAGGGAGAGAGAGAGAGAGGAGGAGAGAGGAGAGAGAGAGAGAGTGAGAGAGAGAGAGAGAGAGAGAGAGAGAGAGAGAGGAGAGAGAGGAGGAGAAGTTGATGGTGACAAGAAAAAAGAGAGAAAAAAATAGGAGAGGAGAGAGAGAGAGAGAGAGAGAGAGGAGAGAGAGAGAGGAGAGAGAGAGAGAGAGAGAGAGAGAGAGAGGGGACAGACAGACAGACAGACACAGAGACTGAGAGACAGAAGAGAGAGGGGAGGGGGTGGGGGAGTTGAAAGAACCTTGTGATCGAAAAGGTAACATGCGTTAGCGAGGATGAAAGAGAGGGAAGAAAAGATGGGGGGGGGGGGGGGGGGGGGGGGGGGGAAGAAGGAAGAGGAGAGATATGGGAAATGTGTGATCGTTTGTACAGAACATGTAGCGTTTTGGGTTGTATTTTTTTTTTAAGTTCTTAACCTGATTTTGGATTTTGTTGTTTTGTTTTGTTTGTTTTTCAAAATGTTGATGGACATCTGGCGCGCGATTTGCTCGACTAGAATAGCCATCGAGGAAGAGTTGGCCTGGAGCTAGATAAAAAATAAAATGAGGGTGTGTGTGTGGGGGGTGGGGAGGTGAGGGGGGAGGGGAGAGGGGTTGGAGGAGAGCCAAAGGGAGAAAGGGAAGACGAGAGTAGATGTACTTATTTAACATTTATGTTAATCAGTAGCCCCCCAAAAAAAAAAATGTTCGTCCAGTTTGGGGTGGGGGGTGTTTGTTTTGTTTGTTGGTGGGTGATGGATTGTTTGTTTATTTGTTGGGGGGGTTTGTTGGGTTTTTCCAGAGGGGTGGGGGTGGGGGTAAACTTTGATCCAATACAGAATCAGTGATTAACCCTGAAAGAATTAGACAATCCTTTGCTGTGTATGTATAGCTCGATCATAACTATGTTATGTTACAGAGTGTTTGTTTTCTTTAAGATTGAAACAAAAATTCGGTTTTATTATCATTATATAACCATTGATTGTGCAAAAGCTTTCAACA
>CM060316.1:35526570-35531570 GCA_030674155.1 Stramonita haemastoma
AGAGAAGAGAACGAGAGAGAGATGAGGAGAGAGAGAGAGAGGAGATGAGAGAGAGAGAGAGAGAGAGAGAGAGAGAGAGAGAGAGAGAGAGAGGAGAGGATGGAGCTGAGTGGGATGTGTATTGTATGTGTGTGGTAGTTGTAGAGGTGGTGTGTGTGTATGTGTGTGTGTGTCTGTGTCTGTGTTGTGTTGTGTCTGTGTGTGTGTGTTGTGTGTGTGTGTGTGTGTGTACTGTGTGTGTTTGTGTGTGTTGTGTGTGTGTGTCTGTGTTGTGTGTGTGTTGTGTTGTGTGTGTGTGTGTGTGTGTGTGTGTGTGTGTTGTGTGTGTGTGTGTGTGTTTGTGTGTGTGTTTGGTGTGTTGTGTGTTGTGTGTGTGTGTGTGTGGTGTGGGTGTGTTGTGTGTGTGTGTGTTTGTGTGTGTGTTGTGTGTGTGTGTGTGTGTGTGTTGGTGTGGTGTGTGTGTTGTGTGTTGTGTGTGTTGGGGTGGTGTGTTGTGTGTGTGTGGTGTGTGGTTGTGGTTGTGTGTTGTGTGGTGGGTGTGTGTGTGTGTGTGCGTTTGTGTGTGTGTGTGTGTTGGTAGATGTGGGGAGAGGAGGGGATGGAGTGTGAGGAGGGGTGATGTGTGTGTGTGCTGTACGTGTGTGTGTGTAACAGAGAGAGAGAGAGAGAGGAGAGAGAGAGGAGAGAGAGAGGAGAGAGAGAGAGAGGAGAGAGAAGAGAGATGAGAGAGAGAGAGAGAGGAGAGAGACAGACAGACAGACAGACAGACAGACAGACGACAGAGACGACAGACAGAGAGACAGAGAGGAGAGAGAGAGAGAGAGAGAGAGAGAGAGAGAGAGAGAGAAGAGAGAAGACAGACAGACAGGACAGACAGACAGAAGACAGAGAGACGAAGAGAGAGAGAGACAGAGAGAGAGAGACAGACAGAGAGAGAGACACAGACAGAGAGATAGAGGGGAGAGAATTTAGTTTACATCAGTGAGTAACAATGTTTTTGGGCCTGGGTCATACCGCACCAGTCAGTATCTTCCTCATCAAGACATTGTCTCTCACACCTACTGCACACTCACTGTCAGCATCCGAAGGGGGATAGCAAAATGTTATGGGCAAAGCCCCAGTATGTGTCCATATGTGAGATTCAGAGAAAACCCCAAATACATCTTGCTTCACTTCAATCTCATGGGTCCATGAAGTATTGGGTTCGAATCTCTGTGGCGTCTGGTGAATTGAGGGTGGGGGAGTTTTGTGATTTCTCAAGTCAACTTCAAGTGCAGACCTACCAGCGCCATAATTCCTTTCGTGTATGCAGAAGATCAAACACACAGGTGAAATACCCAGTAATTCGTGTCGGCTTTGGGTGGGTAAAGGAAACACGGACATACTCAGCATACATTCCTGGAGATGGAATGCACTTGCATTCATGGTGAGCTAAACAGTCGCCTACGTACAATCTCATCATCGGTGAACTTAACCTCGAGGCTCTAGCTAAGGAACGAAAAGATGTTTCAGACAAGCAGTGGTCTAGGGTAACACACCTATCTAAAAAGACGAGAAGTAACTGGTGGGACGAGATAGCCCAGTGGTCAGAGCGCTCGCTTTCCCCTAGCTAAGGTTAAGCAGCATCGAGCGTGGTTACCAGTTGGGTGGGTGACCGTTTGCGCACCTTGGCTTCAGTACAGTTTCCCCAGTTCACCCAGCTGTAAATGGGTACCTGCCTCTTTAGAGTCAGGGAAGGTAAAGCAGCGAGGGAGAGGAAATGGGCGCCACCCCCAATATGTTGGCCCCTAGAGAAGCTGAGGTACCTGATGCCTCGCTCTCCTACGACCACTTAGGTTATGGGACACCTTTACCTTTACCTAACTGGTTCAATCCCCGTTTGAACCCGAACTTTTCTCCCATCCACTACACCTTCTCTGGGCGCTAAGCTGTTGACTGAGGCAATACACCGAGCTTGGCTGATCTGATGTGGTGGATGCTTTACCTACTACACTACAATCATCAAATGCATTGGTCAAGTCTCAAGGCTGCATGCTGGGTCTATTCGTATCGTAGCGTCAGACACTATAGCCGGGTGGTTCAGACCGTTCGACTTCAACCCCGTGGGTCCATGAAGTCATGGGTTCCAATATCGGCAGTGGCTCGTCGGGTGAATTTCCAGTCACAGAAGATTTCTCAGCCTGGTATTCGGGCTACTATAACATGGGGAGAGCATGTCGCCACAAGAGCAGAGCCATCTTAAAAAAATCTCTCTGCATGTGTATTTGTTTCCTTATGAGAGTGGCTTTTTTTTGCTACGAAATCTTAATTCTCTTGTTACTGTGGGATTTTTACTTGCGCTTAAGGTATGTTGCATACAGGACCTAGCTTTATCATCCTATCCGAAAGACTATGACCCAGACCACTACCACTCAAGGTTTGGAAGGTGGAGGGGGAAGCAAAAAGTTCGGGCACAAACGGGGGGGGGGAGGGGGGGGGGGGGGCTATCCAACCACACACTTCCCACTTTCAAAGTGGGTGCGATACCTCCTTCCCCTCCTATCCCCCTCCCTCTTCCTCAACCAAAAGATCCCTGAATGATCATCTTGCCCCCTCCCCCCCTCCCCCTCCCCCCTTCTGCCAACCAAGCCAAACCAATGAAACGTGCGTGTCAACGTTACACATAAATCACTGAAAGACACCAGTGCCTCTCCCCAGGTGCGTATGTGTCTTGTGGGAGAGGAAATATCCCTGCTTGTCAGCCTATCCATAAAAACTGCTGTTGCTTGGTAGCTTTAGATCGAAGCTTTATTGCAGCCACAAGCGTTCCCGCGTGTTCTCTTCTCTCCTTTTGTAACGGGGCACGTACAGGTTGAGTTAAACGTCGCTCTCTCTCGCTCTCTTTCTCTTTCTGTCTGTCATATTTTGGGGGGGTTGGGGACGTTTTTTTGGGTTTTGCTTTCTGCTGTTTGTGCTCGTTTGGTGGTTTTGTGGTTTGTTTGGGGTTTTTTTGTTGTTGTTGGCTGGTTATGGGTTTCTTTTGCATTTTGCTTTTTTTGTTTTTGTCAGTTTTTTTTTTGGGAGGGTGGATGATGTAGTGTTGTTTAGTGTGTGTGGTGTGTGAGGGTGGGGGGTAGTGTGGTGGTGGTTGGTGTGTGTGTGTGTGTGTGTGTGTGTGTGTGTGTGTGTGGTGTGTGTGTGTGTGTGTGTGTGTGTGTTGTGTGTGTGTGTGTGTGTGCTGTTGGTAAAGGGAAGGCAGTGAAGTTTTTATTTTGACTTTCTATCTGATCTTTGTCAAACAGAAGTACTGCTGTAGTGAGGGGATTGATGTTTGTTGGTTAGCATTCCTGGCATATTCCTTGATTATTGTTAGTTTGTCTGTCTGTATGTATGTTTGCTTTTTTTTTGAGATGTGCAAAGCTTCTCTCCCTGCCAGCTCGATCAATGTCTGTCTCTGTCTCCCTGCCCGTGTCTGTCTCTCTCTTTCTTTTTGTCTGTTGTTCACTCGCTTGATCACTGTATCCCTTTCTGTAAAATACGCATTTTTTCAATGTATTCCATCATTTAAATGAAATTGAAAGAAAATTCTTTCTGACATTTTTTGATAGAAAAAAATCTCTGTGCTGTCTGAGCGTTCGACGAGACGACGACGACGTAGGAGAAGAAGAAGAAGAAGAAGAAGAAGAAGAAGAAGAAGAAGAAGAAGAAGAAGAAGACGAAGACGAAGACGAAGAAGGAGAAGAAGAAGAAGAAGAAGAGGAAAAAAGAAGAAGAAGAAGAAGAAGAAGAAGAAGAAGAAGAAGAAGAAGAAGAAGAAGAAGAAGAAGAAGAAGAAGAAGAAAAGAAGAAAGAAGAACAAGAAAAAGAAGAACAAGAACAAGAACAAGAAGAACAAGAAGAAGAAGAAGAAGAAGAAATTCTTCTTGCCGTGATACTTGTAACGGTCTCAGAATGTTTGTCTCTTAGAATAGGGGGATTCATTGGAGTGTTCTTAAAGTTGACAAGCGTCTATGGGCTGGCTCACGATGGTTTCCAAATGTTTCTAGCACAGTCTTTTTTTGACATTTCTGATCATTATGTTAGAGTGAATTCATAATTCATGATATCCCGTTTGGGCCCAAAACTTTTCCCCCTTCCATTAGACCATGAGTAGTAGTGTGTGTGCTAGTCTTTCGGGTGAAACGGTAAACCGAGGTCCTGTGTGTTACACATAATTATTTAGAGCACGTAAAAGGACTCACGGCAACAAGAGAGTTGTCCTTGGTAACATTCTGTAGAAAAAAGTCACTCTGATAGGGAAACAAATTTAGTTGCAGACAGGAAAACGAAAAAGTAAATAATGGGTGGTGCTTTGCTTTATCAACTACTATTTGTGGGGTGTGTTTTTCTTAGTTTTCTGAATAATGTATACGTTAGATTAGCAGCAGTTTTTTTTTCTTAAATAGCCACAATCTCCTCCCCCTTCACCATGTCCTATTTCACTAATAATGAACAAACGCAACACCGAAGACAACAACAGCAACAATAATAACAGCCCCCATCATCTAACTCCAACTCTTGCCGGTAAAAAACTGCAAAGTACACCGCAAATGAGAAACATCTGTAGTGCTGAATAATATAACGTGTAAGAAGAGGGTAATGGGAATGATAATAATGATGTATGACACTATCGCTCCGTTTGGACAGAAAGATTCTTCATCTGTCACTTCGTCTGAAGATGAACTTAGGTCAGCGTGGGTGGATACTCGTCATGTCTTTTATCCATCCATCCATCCATCCATCCATCCATCCATCCATCCATCCACTCCATCGTCCATCCGTCCATCCGTCCATCCTCCATCCATCCATCCATCCATCCCCCTCCGTCCATCCGTCCATCCGTCCTCCGTCCGTCCTCCATCCATCCAATCCATCCATCCATCTCCATCCATCCATCCATCCATCCATCCCAATAATTCTGAAGTCGTCAAGCCATATCTTTTTTTTTGTTTTCGTTCCTCGGCTAGAGCTCCTATATTCAC
>CM060316.1:35536570-35544070 GCA_030674155.1 Stramonita haemastoma
GATCTAAAAAAGCGCATGAGTGTTTGTTCCATTATCCTCGTTATAAAAGAATAAATAAATAAATACACACAACATTCACACACACATACACACACACTCTCACTCACTCACATCAACAAACACATACACAACTGACACACACACACACACACACACACAACACACACACACACACACACACACACACACACACACACACACACACACACACACACCACACACACACAACACTACACAACGCTAACGCTAACGCTAACGATACACTAACGCTACACTAACACTAACACACACACACACACACACACACACACACACACACACACACACACACACACACACACACACACACACACACACACACACACACACACACACAGGAGACGGGATAGCCTAATGGTCAGAACATTGCACTGGCAATTTGACGACCCGAGTTCGATTCCCAGTCGAGGGATTTTCCCTGGAGTTACATCGTACTGACTCTACTCTCCCCAAAGTCTTCGGATGAGACTTTAAACCGAGGCCCCGTGTGCGAACACACGCAGAACATCTTGTGCACGCGTCAATCCTGTTCCGCTTTTTGTAAGAGTAGGCCATCGTGTGCCGGTGGGAATAGACGACAAGATTTACAAAGTTGCATACACACGGGGACTGGATCTAAAAAAGCACATGAGTGCTTATTCCATTATCCTCGATATAAAAGAACACAATGAATAAATGAATAAATTAAACACACACACACACACACACACACAACACACACACACACACACACACACACACACACACACACACACACACACACACACACACACACACACACCCCAGTATGCAAGTACTACCAGGAAAATCACCGTCAGTATGTTCTCTGTTTCAGGTGGTGTCCAAGGCTCTTTCTGTGCAGAAGTACCAGAGGTGAGTTGAGGCTGTCTGCTTTTCTGTCTGTCTGTCTGTCTGTCTGTCTGTCGTCTGTCTGTCGTCTGTCTGTCGTCTGTCTGTCGTCTGCCTGTCGTCTGTCTGTCGTTTCTGTTGTCTGTCCGTCTGTCTGTCTGTCGTCTGACTGTCGTTGTCTGTCTGTCTGCCTGCCTGCCTGTCTGTCTGTCCGTCTGTCTGTTTGTCAGTTTGTCTGTCTGTCTTACTGTCTGCCTCTCTTCCGATTGTCTGTCGGTTCTTTCTGTCTCTCTGTCTCTGTGTCTCCTTTCTATGTCTGTCTGTCTGTTTGTCGTCCGTCTCTCTCTTTTCTTCTCTGTTGTGTCTCTGTCTCTTTGTCCCCTCTCTCTCTGTATCTCTGTCTGTCTGTCCGTTCTGTCTGTCTGTCTGCTGCCTGCCTGCCTGTCTGTCTGTCTGTCTGTCTCTGTCTCTGTCTCTGTCTTTCTGTCTCTGTCTGTCTGTCTGTCTGTCTGTCTGTCTGTCTGTCTGTCTGTCTGTCTGTCTGTCTGTCTGTCTGTCTCTTCGTCTGTCTCTTCTCTCTCTCTCTCTCTCTCTCTCTCTTCTCTCCCTGTCTATCTCCCCCTTTCTCCCTTTTCTCGCCTTTCTCTGTGTCTCTCTCTGTCTCTGTCTCTCCCTGTATCTCTGGCTTTCTGTCTGTCTGTCTATAAATCAGTTGTTACTTATGTCTATAATCCTCTTTAACTAAAATAAAACCATTCATTCTCTCGCACATAAAGAAAAACTCATTCTCACAGGCAATACAAAATAATAAGCATACGTGAAACTCAGGAAAAAAAAACAAATTCCCCTCGTGTAAAACACATGCAGTAAATGAAATATGCACGTTAAAGATCCCGTAATTCATGTCAGCGATCAGTGAGTTACAGAAACACAAACATACCAACATACATAACCGAAGTAGGAATGCGGAGGAAACTCTCTCTCACAGATAATACGAATGATAGCATACAAAAAAGGAAAAAGATTTGATTTCTCTCTCTCCTGATTTCAGTGACTCGGCACATAGTACAATATACACAAAGCAATCTTTCAGCATCTGATGACAACAGAACAATACACTCAGGAAAAGTAAATTTCCTTCATGTATATACACATGCAGTAAATGAAATATACACGTCCATGGTAGGTGATAAGGGTCTCATAGTATAAAATCTCACCATTCGTGAACCTTGGAGCTCTAGCCGAGGAACGAAAACAAACAAAAAACAAACAAACAAACAAGACAAAAACAAACGTGACAAACAAAATGGAGGCGAGGAGGGTACGTAACCTCTTCCCCAGGGGTACATTACTCCTCCACCCCCATGTTCCGACACCCATGACCGGTCCATTAGCACCCTGACTGTGGCGCTGTGAGCTTGGCTCGACAAGACACCAGTCAACCCAGTCCTGAAGATTATCTCTGCTTTCCACCTTTTTTTGTGTTCTTATTCAGTCTTCTCTGTGTGTTAGTCTTCTCTTTATCTCTCTTTCTCTTCTATCTGATTGTCTGCATTTGGATTTCTCTCTCTCCTGAATTTGTTACTTTCAGTGACTCGGTCGACAGTCGTACAATATACACAAAGCAATCTTTCAGCATCTGAATGACAACAGAACAATACACATAAAAAGTGTATGTATGTATGTATGTATGTATGTATGTATGTATGTATGTATGTATGTATGTATGTATGTATGTATGTATGTATGTGTATGTATGATGATGGATGGATGATGGATGGATGGATGGATGGATGATGGTGGATGGATGATGTATGTATGTATGTATGTATGTATGTATGTATGTATGTATGTATGTGATGTATGTCTGTATGTGGTGTTGGTTTGTGTGTGTTTGTGCCCATGCGTACAAGACCTAAGTGTATTGTCTCATTCGAAAGATTTTCGAGGAGATAAGAGTCAGATCTCAGTGTTAACTCCCGGCAGAAACCTCCTCAAGCGAAGGGTCTACCAGAGACTCGAACCCTCGTCCTTCAGATCACAAGTCTGACCCTCTGACCACTGAATCACTGTAGCCCCCCTCCCCCCCTCCCTCAGGCCTGGACAGTGGCATCAAGAGAACATAGTTTTTTGTCAGTAGTGGAACAAAGCGTAACACAGATATAGTCCATCCATCGAAGCAATGCAACAAATGACAGAAGCCACGCACTGGGCAGGATGATACACCCTCTGTGAGGCTGTGCGACAATAAAAAGGTAAAGGTGTTCCATAACCTATGTGGTCGTTGGGGAGTGAGATGTCAGAGACCTCAGCTTCTCCAGGGGCCAGCATCTTGAGGGCGGTGCCCATCTCCTCTCCCGCGCTGCTTTACCTTCCCTGACCCTAAAGAGGGTAGGTACCCATTTACAGCTGGGTGAAATGGGGGATTGTGCCGAAGATTGTTCAAACAGTGTCCCATCCACTTGGTAACCACGCTGCTTAACCTTATGCTTGGGGAAAGAGAATGCTCTGACCACTGAGCTATCCCGTCCGTACGACAATGCCAAAAAAACAAAACAAAAAGTGGATCAACCCCTTTAAGCAAAAGCAATACGGAAAGAACGGTACGTAGACATCTTTGGAATGAATCAGCAAAGGTAACTGAGTTCGAAGATCAATCATGCGTGAAGCCATTTCATCCTAAGTACAGGTAGTCAGGGGGAGGCAGATGGGAGAGAGATGTGAGGCAGAGACAGCGGGCAGTGAAGCCATTATGGACATTCCCGCTGGCCACGGAATCTGGAGTCATCTCCGCCTGTCTGTCTTAATTGAGAATTTGACTGTGCGGACGTCCGTCCACGTTGACGGAATGATGACTGTGATGATTTGTGTGTTGCGTGTGTGTGTGTGTGTGTTTGTTACTGTCCTTATGTGTGTACTTGTTGTTTTATGTGAGCGTTCGTTCTGTGATTTGTAATATGAAGTGTTTAATGTTTTGTGTTAGGGTTGGGTTAATGTCGTGGGTGTAAAATTTTATGCAGTGTTTGTTGTTGCGTGTTAGCGTTGGTTTGATTTTGTGGGTTTAGAGCAATATGTTGTATATGGTGTTTTTGTTAGCATTCGTTTCATTTTGTGGGGTTTACCATACACTGTAGTGTCTGGTGTTTGATGTTAGCCTTCGATTAATTTTATGGGTTTGTGACGATACTTGTAATGACAACTCAGTGGTCAGAGCCCTTGCTCTCCCTAAGCTACGGTTAAACAGCGCTGAGGGGGGTTGCTTCTTGGATAGGTGACCGTTGGCGCGCCTTGGCTTCAGTACAGTCCCCCAGTTCCCCCACCTGTAACTGGGTACCTGCCCTCTTTAGGGACCTGGAAGGTAAAGCAGCGATGAAAGGAGGAAGGTGCCGCCCCCAAAATGGTGTTTAAAATAATCATTTAAACCAACAAACCCTGTACTGTTGTTGAACCAATGCAACTGTTCAATGGGACCTGTTTTATGTAATGCCTGTATTGAGTTTATCGCCTGTTAAGTCATGAAGAAAACAATAGCCAAGGAAGCAAATTGAGTGACATGCCAAATATAGAATGGGATCCTCCAACAAAATATAATATTTTCAGACTCATAGCAGTTTTTCAAGTCTAGTTTTCATTCTACACAAAAATACAAGAAAAAACCTAAATGACGGGAAAAAATCAACCAAAAACCACATTCACAAAACAATATTTTTTTCAAAGTACAAAGGTAAAAGTAAAATATTCCCATGTAGGGATGCCAGGAGCTTGTAAGTATAAATAGCATCATCACCTGGACTTTCTATGTTAAGAATTCTCTCTTTTCTATCCCTTTCTTTGTTTCTGCTTTGTTCTTTTTCTCCGTGTAACCTACTTCTTGTTTATTTTCCGCATTCTTGGTCCATTTTCCTGTCTAAAAAAGATTTTAGAATGACTTATAAGATAACAATTCTGTCCTCTGCCTGAGTCGAGTATACTGGGCCTGACTTGTCAGGCGCTTAACGGCAGTGCAAGGCATTTTTTGTTCATATGACAGACAACAATAGTTGATGTCTGAACGTTGGACGAAGAAGGAAAACCCTTGGTTCAGTTGTTCTAAATACTTTCAACAGAATCTTCCCCATCCTCCATCCTCACCATGTCACATCCCACACTTGAATCCAACATCCCAAAACATCATGGGTTTGTTGGACTTCAGCACCCCCTTTCTTTCACTGGAGAGTAATACCGAAACTGACATGGCCGACATGTACGAGATGGACAATCATTCCATATGATTAAGGCGAGCAGAAATGGATATGGTGTGCCTCCAAGACAACTGACATACTGGTAAAGGTAGGAGGTCAGATGCCTCAAGAGGAGCAGAAAGTGACAGAGGTATGAAGAAGCAGACAAGATTGGAGGAAAAGCAAGAGAAGATGGCTTCAGCAACGCCCTAACTTCAACAGTAGGATTTCTCTCTTTTCTATTCCTCTCTTTGTTTCTACCTTGTTCTTTTTCTTCTTGTCACCTACTTTTTGTCTATTTTCCGCCTTCTTGGTCCATTCTTCTGCCTTTTTTTGACTACTACCTCCTGCCCAGAGAAGACCAACTGACCATTTTGAGACTGAGTACTGGACACTCAAGTTCTACATTGGTAATTCTGGGATGGGCCCCTGTGGCACTTCTTCCATGACAGTGGAACGCTTCCTCCAGACCTGTCCAACACACCAAAGCCTGAGGGCTGATATCTGGCCTGCTGACCTGCCGATGAGGGACAAGCTCTTCGAACACCTGGAAGACCTTCAGCGCATCATGGCATTTATGAGGGCCTCCGGAGTTGCTGTCTGAGTGTTCAATGACGATGACGACGACCAAGAAGAAGAAGAAGAAGAAGAAGAAGAAGAAGAAGAAGAAGAAGAAGAAGAAGAAGAAGAAGAAGAAGAAGAAAAAGAAGAAGAAGAAGAAGAAGAAGAACAACTTGACGGAATAAGAGAAACAACACAGCATTAGCTAAGCAAATGCCCATGATTGTGCGTTTTTTTGTTGATTGTTTGTTTGTTTGGATAGTAAAACAAAAGAGGTGTAAATCCAAAACCTTTAAGAAGACAAATCAAATGCTCAGTACGACAGGAATAAAATTGTTTTAATGCTTTATTTTTTTATGACTTTACCTCCTTTTTCATTTCATTCAAATTTTTCTCCCTGTATTACAGCCAGCTGTACGCGCCTCCCGGGACAGCAGCAGTCAGACAGACGACGGGCGGGAGGGGGACCCTCTGCTGGAGCTTCTCTGCTGGCTCTCCAACGTGGTGCGCATCCACAACCACCTCACTTCCGCCGACTTCCGCTCCCGCTTGGTGGCGCCCCAGTCCTCCTGTGACGTCAGGGACAGCCTGCAGGAGCTGTGTGAGGGGCTGGAGGAGATGATCAGCTTCATGTTCCAACAGTCCGTGTACTCCATCACCAAGGTGAGTGGGGAGGGTGGGGTGTGTGTGTTTAGTGTGTGTGTGTGTGTGTGTGGTGTGTGGTGTGTGTGTGTGTGTGTGTGTGTGTGTGTGTGTGTGTGTGTGTGGTGTGTGGTGTGTGTAGTAGTGTGTGGTGTGTGGTGTATGTGTGTGTGAGTGTGTGAGTGTGTGGTGTGTATGAGAGAGAGAGAGTGCGTGTGTGTTTGTGTTTGTGTGTGTTATGTAAGTGTGTGTGTAAGTGCGTGCATGCATACATGCATAAAAATTATGAGTGGATTGCTACGGCCTTAGGGAGAGTGTACTCTTTGACCACAGGATGTTGCACAAAACTCTTCTATAAAGAACGCTTGTTTAAGAAAATGCCAACTGTTCCTTTAATCCTCCCATTAAAGGCAATTAACAGAGCATAACACACACCGACAGTTACACAATTGGTAAAAACCATAGACAAAGGGTATTTCATAAGAAAAGGTATACTATAGATATCCTCTGTGATCGTTGGTACCAAAAGTGTCAAAGACCTCAGCTTCTCAAAAAGGCCAGCATCTTGAGGGTGGGGCTGTTCTACCCCCCCCTCTTGCTTTACATCAGCGGGGGAAGGGAGATGAACGCTGCCCTCAATATGCTGGTCCTTGGAGAAGCTGAGGTCTCTGACATCTTGCTTCCCAATACCTTTACCATTTACGAACTGGGGGACTGTACTGAAGCCAGGAAAGCAGAATGATCACTCACCCATGAGGCAACCACGCTCAATTCTGTTTAACCTTAGCTTGGGGAGAGCAAGTGCTCTGATATACCGAGCTATCTATCTACACATGGTACAGAAGCAATGGATTCTTATCATTTTTTGCTGGGTGCAGGTGCTCTTTGCTCCAGTGGCCCAGATTCTCCATCCCCCCACCAGCCCCACGGCTCACACAGACAATGCCCGTGCGGTTGCTGGCATGGAGCGCGTGTTGCACGTGCTGCGGACCACACTTGACGTCAGCGAGGACGTCAGTCTTCACAATGACGTCATCATACAGTTGTTGACGTATTTGGTCTTTTTCGTCACCACCACCCTCTTCAATAAACTGATGACAAAAAGTAGGTTTCTGTCCTTTGTTAATGTTGGTTGTTTGTTGGTTTGTTTTGTTTGTTTAGGTTAGTTCACTGGTGCCAGTTTTTGTTG
>CM060316.1:35554070-35561570 GCA_030674155.1 Stramonita haemastoma
GTGTGTGTGTGGTGGGTGGGTGTGTGTTGTGTGCGCGCGCGCGCGCGCGTGTGTGTGTATGTGTGTGTGTGTGTCCCCCTTTTCTCTTTCCTTTTAAAAATGAAAATGACCACAGAACATTAGTAATGTTTTTTTCTTCTTCTTCTTCCCTTTCCTTGCAGTGCTATGAAGCTGATTCGCTCCACTGGGCCACGTTTGAACCTGCTGATTGCCAAGTGCGACCGCTCTGTCACGGCTCGAATCTCCGCTTCCTGACAGCTTGTGTGGGCATCCATCCTCTTGGATTGCACGTGCTCTCTGCATCCTAGCCTGGCTCTGCCTGGCTGACCTAAGTCCTGTCTGGCTGACTTGGCTGGCTCCTGTCTGGCTGACCTGGCTGGCTCCTGTTTGGCTGACCTGGCTCCTGTCTGGCTGACCTGGCTGGCTCATGTCTGACATGGCTCCTTCTGGCTGACCTGGCTCCTAACTGACCTGGCTGGCTCCTGTCTGGCTGACCTGGTTCCTGTCTAGTTGACCTGGCTCCTTCTGGCTGACCTGGTTCCTGATTGACCAGGCTGGCTCATGTATAGCTGACCTGGCTGGCTGACCTGGCTCCTGTCTGGGTGACCTGGCTTTCTGTTTGGCTGATATGGCTCTGATCTGGATGACCTGGCTGGCTCCTGTCCACTGTCCTGGCTCGCTTCTGTTTGGCTGACCTGGCTCCTGCACAAGCACATCAATACATACTGGCTTCCTCTCAAAACACACAGATTCTTTCCTTCTCTGTGTTCTGATTGGCTTGCTGGGTTTCTGCACGTGACACGCTTTTTTTTGACATCTTCACCCTGATTGGTTGGCTTGACCGCTACATGTGACATTTCTGACATGCCCTGGGTGATGATTGCCTGATTCCTACCTGCACGTGATACAGCTTTTCGTATTTGCCCCCTTTGATTGGCTGGATGCACCATGTTCCTAGTTTTCAAATCAGCCAGCTGTTTGGTGTGCTCGATTTTTTGTTGTTCTCCTGTACGCAGATACTTATGTCTGCTGCCATGGATTTGTTTTTGGCTGGGAGTTTTGTAGATGTGCACACATGGATAAACTCAATCTGATTTGTGCACACGGAAACACAGCTCGATTCTGAATTACAGAATACACAGCTTGATTCTGATTTGCAAGAATACACAGCTTGATTCTGATTTGCACACACACAGCTCCTAATTTGCCTGAGCAAGCAACGCCTGATTTTGCAACGTGTACACAGCCTCTGATTTGCACAAGTCCACAGCGTGTATCTGGCTTCTGTAGCTTCTGCACCCGCGCACTCATCTTCCTTGTCAGCCTCCAGTATGGGCCTCATCAGCTAGAGTACATGTATGTCAATAGCTTCCATTCAACGGACATTTCCTGCTGCTATAAAGTCATAGCTAGCCTCCTGGTGGAATTTCGGAATGGGTTTTCGTGGTGACAAGGATGGTCACAGTGAAGTGGAGCTTGGACTGAATCAACGAAGCAAGTATTGCAAGGACAAAGCTTTTTTTTTTCTTTTTTTTTTCGTGAGGTACAGAATTTTGAACAGATTCGTGTGAGGTGTGTGTGTGTGTGTGGTGTGTGTGGTGTGTGTGTGTGTGTGTGTGTGTGTGTGTGTGTGTGTGTGTGTGTGTGTGTGTGTGTGTGTGGAGAGATGAGAGAGAGAGAGAGAGAGAGAGAGAGAGAGAGAGAGAGAGAGAGAGAGAGAGAGAGAGAGAGAGAGAGAGAGAGAGAGAGAGAGAGAGAGAGAGAGAGTTCTTGGTTTACTGATTATTATAAAAGTGTTTTTCTTAGTGTTAGTCTGTGATTTCAGCATTAATTAATACCTCTGCCCTATCCTGCTTGTGTCACACAGTAGCGATTCCCTGACCCTAATGATCAGTTCCGAACCCCCAACTTTTTCCTCCTGTTTTGTCCAGCATCCTGACTTCCACGGTGAGATTCTTGCTTGTGACTGTTGTTGACCTAAAAGTTCTATTCATAATTGTCTACGCTGATTCAATTCTTCTGTAACTGTCAGTGTTGGATGTGATGTTATGTTCCTTGCTATGTCTCTTCTTGAGCAAGGATAGTACTACATCATTTTCCTTCCTTACATGTGTATCTTCAGGATGACTTGTGTGTGTATTATTCTGTCCGTAATTTCTGGTGTTGTTCTCCACCCTGACTACAGTTCTGACGTCAATGAATGTGATACCTTGTACCTTTGACCGGTGATCCTTCGACAGAATGGAAGAGCTGTTTTGTTCAGCGCTGGGACACCTAGCTGCCATTTCTGGGTTTTCCTGAAAACAACCTGTGTTCTTTGTGAAGGCTTCTTCGTTGTTTACTCATAGAGTCTTGTCAGTTCTGGATCATTCGTTCAAAGCTTGTATGATTTGTTTATCTGTGGACGATAGTCAACGGAAAATCTCTTCTGAATTTTATGGATCAGATCTTTGTCTTTTCTGGGGCGGGGGAGGGGCGGGGGGGGGGGGGGGGGTTGCGGAGTGGGGAGGATGTGCTCAAGTTTTACAATAGCAGACCTATTTGCAAAAGTTTTCCTTCAACAATATGAATTAGTGTGTGTGTGTGTGTGTGTGTGTGTGTGTGTGTGTGTGTGTGTGTGTGTGTGTGTGTGTGTGTGTGTGTGTGTGTGTGTGTGTGTGTGTGTGTGAGTGGTCTAGAGGTAACACACCTGCTCAGAAAGCAAAAACTCTGGGTTCGAAGTGTTGATGGTTCGATCCCCGTTTGGGTCAGAAGCTTGGCTAATCTTTCAGAGAAGATGATAAACCGAGAATCCCTGAGCAGCACGCATTCAGCACACTTAAAAAAACAAACCAAAACACAGCAACAAGAGAGCTGTCCCAGGCAACATTCTGTAGAAAAAAGCCACTCTGATAGGAAAACAAACACACTTGCAAACAGGAAAAGAAAAAAGAATGCTGGTTGGCGCTGCTCTTGTGGTGATGCGCTCTCCCTGGTGAGAGTAGCCCGAATTTTACGCAGCGAAATCTGCCGTGACTTAAAGTGGTATACGAAACAATACATACAATACAATACAATACGTACAGTACGTACAGACATAACGTACGTACAGTACGTACATACAGATACATACATACAGTACAGTACAGTACAGTACGTACAATACAATACAATGCAATGCAATGCAATGCAATACAATACAATACAATACAATACAATACAATAATACAATACAATCAATACAATACAATACAATCTGCCTCTCAAATCGATGTACGCCTGTAATTTATGTCAAGGGAATTGACTCATTCTGTTCCATATGTAACTGTGCAGCTACAGTGTGGTATCTGAATCAGCCTTAAAAAGTACATACCTGTCAACTAGTCTGCTGATTGTATGTATCCTTCTGTGTGGAAAAAAAACCCCACGTATCACTATATCAACACAAGACATACATTCATACACACCCTGTGGCATTTCTAACACAAATATACACAAACAAATCTAGGACTAATTCCACATTGATGCACAAGGTTACAGTCAGTTGCGTCCTTACATTGCACATTATAGTTTAATCATGTCTGCCTTTTTTGTTTGTTTGTTTGTTTTCTTTCGTAGCGAGTGAAAGTTTTTCTTGTTGTTTTCTCCGCTAAAAATCCGAGTTTCACTAATAGTGAATTTTGTGTTTGCGGCAGCTTTTACCCATCTTTAAGGTAGCCGTGTTCCGACTTGAAGAAGGTACTGCAATAAAATGACGTGTACTGTATCAAGGGAGAAAGACTGTATAATTATATAGAAATAATAATGCAAGCAAAATAATCTTTGAAGGTGGGGATCTATTAACGTTTGGGTTTGGTTGGTTTTTTGTTTCATTTTTTTACGTGCCTAATGTCGTTCTGTTCATCTGTTCATCTCTTATGTATGTATGTATAACATGGCACTTTGTGGAACTTCAAAACTGAATGTATTGTCTGTTGCAATGAGATCAACAGTTGATGATCAATTTTTGTCTGTCTTCCTACATCAGTCAATGTTTAAACTGCTTTCCTCTCGTGTGTGTGTGTGTGTGTGTGTGTGTGTGTGTGTGTGTGTGTGTGTGTGTGTGTGTGGTGTGTGTGTGTGTTGTGTTGTGTGTTGTGTGTGTGTGTGTGTTGTGTGTGTGTGTGTGCGTGTGTGGCGTGCGTGCGTGCGTGCGTACGTTCGAGTGTGCGAGCGTGCGTTTATGCGTGTGTATAAAATTATCTCGGGGGGTGTGTGCATGTGCATGTGTGTGTGTGTGTGTGTGCGCGCGCGCGCGTGTTGTGTGCGCCCGCGCGACGCGCACGCATACGTACATGTGTACGAAATCCTTGACATTTACTTATGTCTGGCTTTGAAAGCACGAATATAACTATAACGTTAACCTTTTTCTCAGAGTTATAAAACAAACTGCACAAAATAGATAATAATGATGATGATCCTACTCCTGTTTACATAAAAAAAATGTGTACAATAACTTACCTTCGTGCTGTGAATATAATTATATTATGTATGCATATACAAAAAAAAAACCCAATGTACATATTATGATGAATATATACATATATAAATTCTGGTGTAAATAGTTGTATGTGGGTGTATAATGATAATAATGATTGCTACATTCCTTTGTTTTGACTTGCAGATTTTAACAAAAGAGTGTAGACGTGTGTGAACTTGTGTGTTATCATCACTGGTAGAGAACTCAGGGATATTACTAACACGACAGTTAGTGAGTGACAGGGATGCTGAAATGATGATGATGCTGTGATGATGATAATTATAAAGTGTTCGTTCACCTAGAGTTTGGTACTGTGTAGGGGGTGTGTGCTTTACGTAGTAGACTTTTTGAATGCATAGCGTGTGTCGACAGTAGATGTATAAACTGTATACATACGTTTACAATACAATAACTAAAGAATATTTTATATATATATCTGAGAGAAAGAAAAGAAAGAGGAGAGAGAGAGAGAGAGAGAGAGAGAGAGAGAGAGAGAGAGAGAGAGAGAGAGAGAGAGAGAGAGAGAGAGAGAGAGAGAGAGAGAGAGAGAGAGAGAGAGGATGAGTTGTGGAGGTGTGTGTGTGGTGGTGTGTGTGTGTGTGTGTGTGTGTGTGTGTGTGTGTGTGTGTGTGTGTGTGTGTGGTGTGTGTGTGTGTGTGTGCAGACGATCTGTGATGTACATTGTAAGCACACCTGTACAATTCTGTACATTACTGGTCTATTGGAAAATACAGTTATTGCCTCATCAGAAACGTTTTGTGGCTTTGGGTGATATCAGGATGAAAGTGGTCCTCCCCTTTTCGATCTCGTTCCAGTTTTTTCTGTGGTTTTGTTTTTTTTGTGCCTGTCAGGTATGCATGTTTGAAATTTATGCAAGCCGGCACACGTGCGCGCACATTACACGTACACGCGCGCGCACGCACACACATACACACACGCGCACACCGTACACATGCATGCACGCACACACCAACCCACGTGTGCACGCGCGCGCGCGCACACACACACATACACACACACACGCCTGCGTGCTCACAAACACACACATACACACAAACACACACACACACACTCGCACGCACACACGCATGTGAGCGACACCCACACAAGCACATACGCACGCATGGCGTGCACATATTTAGACCTTTAAAAAATCCATAAAATGCCCCCCCACACAAAAAAAACAAAAAAAACAATCAGTTTACAATATCACCAATACTATTTTTAAGAGTTAAAAAACCTTTATAAAATATCAAACAAACTATATCAGGTTAGAATATCAGCAATACTTTCGAGTTCATACTTTATATATATAAGAATGAAAGCGTCAACGAATAAGGACTCGCGTGTTTTTTTGTGTGTTGTTTGTAAATGTTGTCATATGGAAGCTGTTTCCACCAGCATAACAAGACCTACTAATCGAAGGGGAGGGGATAGCTCAGTGGTCAGAGCGCTCGCTTTCCCACAGCCAATATCAGGCACCGTCGAGCGTGGTTACCTGTTGGATGGGTGACTGTTGCGCGCCTTGGCTTCAGTACAGTCCTCCCAGTTCACCCAGCTGTAAATAGGCACCTGCCCTCTTTAGGGTCAGGGAAGGTAAAGCAACGAGGGAGAGGAGATGCGCGCCGCCCTCAAATACTGGCCCCTGGAGAAGTGAGGCTCTGATGCCTCGCTCCCCTACGACCACACAGGTTATGGGATACCTTTACCTTACCTTTTACTACTCTTCGAAAGGTAAAACCGGTTTTAACGTGTAAGCAAGATGTTCTCGTGCGTCTGTTAGGACACAGGACCTCGGTTAGTAGTCTGTTAGGACACGACCTCGGTATAGTCTATTCGGAAGGACTTTCGGGGATGGGGGTGAGAGGGTAGGGGGGGGGGTGGAGTCGCCACTGATGTCAACCCCAGGGGAAGATTCCCATGTCCACTTGCCGAAAACATGTTAAAAAACAACACTACTAGTGGTTTTCGTCCTAGAAGAAAGAAAGGGGATAGCCAGCGGTTAGACATGCGCTCGCAATTTGACAACCCGGGTTCGATTCCTGTTCGAGGGGATTTTTCCCCTGGAGTTAACATCAGTGCAGACTCCACTCTCCCCAAAAGTCCTTCGGATGAGACTTAAACAGAGGCCCCGTGTGCGAACGCACACAGAAATTCTTGGCACAACGTTAATCGTGTTCCGCTTTTCGAAAGAATAGGCCATTGTGTGCCCGTAGGAACAGATGACAAAATTAACAAAACTGCATACACAGGGGGACCTGGATGTAAAAAAATAAAAAAGCACACGAGTGCTTATTTGATTATCCACGATATAAAAGAATAAATAAATGAAATATGAAGAACGTTCGACAGTAAAGATGAAAATGAAATAGACATTCGAAATGTACAACAAAGCAAGGTAAGGCACAGAGCATATCCCAAACTTTCATTCCCCAAAATTACAAGATTTGAACTCATTACTTCCTGGGCCCATGGATGGAAGTTCCAAAGCTTTATCTACTCTGCTATGGCGTCTGCTGATTTGACATCTTCTTCCTGCGTCAAACACTCACAAAGCAACTTTTGTTGTCTGTCATACTATGAGAGGTTTTGAATCTGACAGCACAAAAGTGTGGTCAAAGGGAAACAACTATTCGCATGTGTTGTCAATATAAAGTTAGAGAATTTGCCTCCCATGCATGCATTGACCGTGATCTGGCAAAGTGCTATCAAAGGGAAATATCAAATAACGAACCATGTATGGATCCAATAATACGGCGAAAGAGAACTTTACTACAGAAGAGAAGATGAATAAGGAGAGAGGGAGAGAGACAGAGAGACAAAGTAACAAACAACCACCTACCCACCCACACCCGTACACACGCATCATGAACGCACGCATGCACGCACGCGCGCACACACACACACACACACTTGATGTAAAAAAAAAAAGTAAAAACCCCCCATATGCATATATGCTCATGCTCATTCCATTTTTCTCAAAATAAAAAAAGAATAATATA
>CM060316.1:35569070-35586570 GCA_030674155.1 Stramonita haemastoma
GTGTTGTTTTTTTATATTAATATCATAGCATTGTGCTTTCATTTTACCAAACAATATTCAATTTTTAAGAACCCTTCAGGAAAGGGGTTTTGTGCTTGATATGAATGAATCTCTCTCTCTCTCTCTCTCTCTCTCTCTCTCCTCTCTCTCTCTCTCTCTCTCTCTCTCTCTCTCTCTCTCTCTCTCTCTCTCTCTCTCTCTCTCTCTCTCTCTCTCTCTCTCTCTCTCTCTCTCTCTCTCTCTCTCCCTCTCTCTTCTACTCTCTCTCTGTATCTCCCTCCCTCCCCCTCATCCATCACACCACACAACTCTTCTAACCTTTCACACCACAAACGACCTCCATTCCCCCTCCTTCCAAAACACACATCCTACCCCATCACACAAACTCTATCCCCCACCCCACCCTTACCTCACCTGCACCCTATCCTACCCCTCCTGACCCTATCGATTTCAAACACAATAGATCTCATCTCTGTAACGACAAGTGCTTATTGTTGGAACATCAGCTATCGCCAGTTGATCATTGATTTCGGGGGAGGATCAATGCTCATTTTTCAGCAGCAGCAGCAGCAGAAGAGAGGCTGGGGAAGTGTGGAGGTAGTGTGAGGTGAGCATAGTAGGAAGGTGTGTGATGATGGATGATGGGGTCCACTGGACCGACACTTTGATGGCGTGTGCCACCGGCACGTGCGTTTGAACCTCGGCAACATCAAGACGTTTTTTTTGGTGCAGAACTAACGTTCGCAAGGGGTAGCTCTGTAAAAGAGAAAAAGAGAGAGAGAGAGAGAGAGAGAGAGAGAGAGAGAGAGAGAAGAGAGAGAGAGAGAGAGAGAGAGAGAGAGAGAGAGAGAGAGAGAGAGAGAGAGAGAGAGAGAGAGAGACAGACAGACAGACAGACAGACAGACAGACAGACAGACAGACAGACAGACAGACAGACAGACAGACAGACAGACAGAGACAGACAAGACAGACAGACAGAGACAGAGAAATTGAGAGAGAGAACTGGGATCTCGGATGTCTGTTGTACATGGGCCACAGGCCATTATGCAAACACACGGAAAAAGGGGGGGAGCAGGGGAGGGGGGGGGGGTAGCTGCAGGAGACATGCATGTCAGTAATGTTTCTTCCTGTCATTTCTTTCTTGTCTACTTGTTGCCTTCTTGGTCCATTCTCCCACCTTTTTTCCCCAGAAATACTTGAAAGATTGCAATTTTTTTCCCATGTCGAAGTCGGACGCGCTGGGCCTGACTTGTCAAGCGCTTAACGGCCATGTAACGGAATTATCGCTCATATGACAGACAAGACAACAATCGTTGCTGTCTGAGCCTTCGACGACGACAAAGAAGAAACAACTGTATGCTACAAAGGTTAGTGCCAGACTTAAGAGTAAGGGCAACACAGACTTTGATCTTCCGTTCCTTAGGCAGCTCGCCATCCACAAGGAACTGCCGCTCAATTCCACTGCCTTCAGAATCCTTCCTTCACTTCGTGCCGGAATCTGTACCACACCAAGCGTGTAGTTTTAGTTTGATAAAGAATGGTACCATTACTGTATGGTTTGAGGTGTGTTATACAAGTTAGAGAGACACTTTCTTTCCTAGTCGTTCCTCATGTGGAAGGATTTGAACTGGAAGTGTTCAGTTGTGTTATCAAATGATGTTTCTGGGTCGTGCTTCGGTGTTTTACTACATACTTTGCCTACTTAGGATTTCAACCGAACTGTGTCATTGATCATGAATAGGAACAAAAAAAACCTGTAAAAATAGTCTATGTCATTTTTGTGAATGTGTCTGAAATAAGTTTAGTTTGTTTATCTGGAACGAGGATCCTAAACTATTTCTTAAGTTTTGTGTCATTTTTGTGTGTGTTTCTGAAACAAATTTAGCGGTATGCATCGAAAGATCATTAAGTTTAAACAAAATTCTAGGTTCTTTCTTTGTTTGTTTGAAACAATTAAGCTATTTGCATCGGAAGCTGATCCTAAATCATTACAGAAAAGTCTATATGTCTTTTTTGTGTTTCAATTTAATTGAGCTGGTTGCCTCGAAAAAATTCCCCAAAATGCTCTTTTGGTATCTTTGAAACAATTTCTGTATTTGCCATTGAAAAAGTCTATTAAAAATTGACAAAGTTTACTATTGTTTTCATAGCCATAGTTTGTTATATTCATTGTGTAATGAATGATTTGTGGTGTGAATATTTTCACACGCCCACATCTGCAAGTTGTGGTTTTCTTAAATTTCATGTACCCCTGGGGAGAAAAATGAGGAGGAGTCTTGAAATAAAATCTTGAGATATTGAAAAACACTCGACAAAATCATGCTGCTGTGGAATGCTTTTGTGTCTTGCTACACCCCTGCACCCTCCTACTTTATCACCCTATGAACCCACTCCCTCAAAGAAAGTCATGTGCCGACACACGCCAGAAACTAAAGAAAATCTTTTTCCATCTTTTTACTCACCGATGACTGTAATGCAGGAAATGAAAAGCGGACGTTAGAATACAATGATATTATCGAAGAGGCATGTTCCCACAGGTAACACTCGACAAGTTGTATTTGTGTGGGCTTTAGAGACATTTCTTTCTTTCTTTCTTTTTGTTTCGCTTTTTCTTTCTTTTCTTTCTTTCTTTCTTTCTTTCTTTCTTTCTTTCTTTCTTTCTTTCTTTCTTTCTTTCTTTTTCTTTCTTTCTTTCTTTCTTTCTTTCTTTTTTACTTTTTTCTTTCTCTTTCTTTCTTTTTTACTTTCTTTCTTTTCTTTCTTTCTTTCTTTTTTACTTTCTTTCTTTCGTTGCTTGGCTAGAGCTCCGAGATTCATCAATGATGAGATTTTGCCTGTGTGAGCGTTTTTTGCCCACCATTTAGGTAGCCGCATTCCATCTTGGCAGATAGAGGATATTTTCATTCTTGATCTGTGACCAAAGAGGACACCCAATAGATTTTGGGTGGAGTTGTTCCTAGCTAGGCGTTGAAGACATAGTACAGGCTGCTGATCGTTTTTGCTTAAGTTAGGTAATCTACACTCATTGCTACACTGTATGCAGACAGTAGTTGCGTTTTATTTCATGTCCACAAAGATATATATATATATATATATATATATATATATATATATATATATATATATATATATAAATATTATAGCCATGTTATGTGGGATGTTCTGCAAAATCAGTGTCGCCTGCCTTCACGGGGTTTGTTTATCTTGCTCACTGCAAGCAAGTGTGATAATTGCATCGTTTTTCATTAATCTAATTAATGGGACATGGACATTCAGTTCGAACTGTGACCAAGATTCTGGCGAGCCTAAGTGATGGATATCATGTGGAATGTAAGTATTCTGGTGGACAGGTTAGCTTTTGATCATGATCAGTGACAAACAATACAAAAGTATTTGAGTTGACCCACCCTCTCTCTCTCTCTCTCTCTCTCTCTCTCATCTCTCTCTCTCTCTCTCTCTCTCTCTCTCTCTCTCTCTCTCTCTCTCTCCTCTCTCTCTCTCTCCTCTCTCTCTCTCTCTCTCTCTCTCTCTCTCTCTCTCTTCTCTCCATGTGTGTGTGTGTGTGTGTGCGTGTGTTTGCGTGCGTGCGTGGAGGTGTGCGTGTGTGCGTAGGTGTGCGTGTGCGTGCGTGCCTGCTTGCGTGCGTGTATATGTTTGTGTATTGAGAGATCGAGAGAGAGAAAGAGAGAAAGAGAGAAAGAGAGAGAGAGAAGAGAGAGAGAAGAGACAGAGACAGAGACAGAGACAGAGACAGAGACAGACAGACAGACAGACAGACAGACAGACAGACATAGACAGACAGAATCGGATTCGGATAGTTTATTCATTAGGCCATGGCCCCTTATGAATGGGATAGTGAATAAAGCATACAACATGAAAACCATGAAAAGCAAATAAACAAATTTGAGAGACAGACAGACAGACAGATAGACTAGACAGACAGACAGATAGACAGACAAACAGAGGATTCTTAAAAACATTATCCTGCAAACATTTGATGGCATAAACGATCACTATATACATAATTTTTATACTGTCGTATCCAAACAGATATGTCATTGTTGTGAAACTGAACGAGCAAACCTTTCCAACAAAATTCATTCTGTTCCTCATCCAAAGTCCTGCAATGGCCAGTGTCACTGACTGACTAACCACCTCACAAGCTCATCCAGACGCAAAGAGAAACACTCCTGAATTGCAGCACTGGACATGTGACATCCAGCGTTGTGATATATAATATTGAATTATTAAATTTCCGCTGTCGCCCGAGGAAATGAGTTTTGTCGGCTGCTGTGGTGTGATAGCGTCCACTATCCATCATGGCCTTTTACCATGCCTGCTTTCCCCCTGCACAATCCCTGTACACTGCCAATGCATTGCCGAACAAGCTCAGCCACAATCGTTTATGAACACCTTCTATATAAACACACAACACTTGGGCTTACGTTTTACATTATGATAGAGTGCTTACCTAGCTTAGTTTAGCCTTGCCCAACCACCCGAGAGATGGACTCTTTTCTGGAGTGTGTGGGTTCCATTTGCCATGGCCTTCTGTCACGAGCGGTATGTTCAGTTTTTTTTATAAAAAAAAAATATTGCTATGTGCAGAGTGCTCCAGATGGGCTATTCCAATTTTGAATAGTCATAGAAAATAAAAGATAAACTAGCATTTAAAAAAAAGATTTTAGTAACAATTTAAATGAAAAACTGGAAAGGGTGTGGAGGGAGATAGTCTTTCAAATTCCTGTGAAGAATTGTTTAAACACCAATATCATCTTTATCATCATCTACCTGAAATTTGTATCTTTCATAATTTATTCAAGAGCATACTACCATGATGGGTACGGGATAGTTCAGTGGTCAGAGCATTCGCTTTCCCTAAGCTAAGGTTAAGCAGCATTGAGCGTGGTTACCAAGTGGATAGGTGACCGTTTGCGCGCCTTGGCTTCAGTACAGTCGCTCAGTTCATCCAGCTGTCAATGGGTACCTTCCCTTTTTAGGGTCAGGGAAGGTAAAGCAGCGCAGGAGAAGAGATGGGCGCGGCCCTCAATATGCTGGCCCTGATAAGCTGAGTCTCTGACTTCTCGCTCCCCAATGACCGCATAGGTTATGGAAACACCTTACTTACCTTTACCGTTATATTACCTTTGTCATCATCTACCCTAAATTTATATTTGTCAGTCAATTATCCTAGAGGTCCGGTATACTGTTACATAGTTTTCCTTCCCCTTTCTCTCTCAGGCCATTGTCCCTTCTCTTTCCGCGCCATTGTCCCTTCTCTCTCCGCGCCATTGTCCCTTCTCTCTCCCGCGCCATTGTCCCTTCTCTCTTCGCGCCATTGTCCCTTCTCCGTCTCCCTCTCTCGCGCCATTGTCCCTTCTCTCTCTCCGCGCCATTGTCCTCTCTCTCCGAATCTGACCATTGTCCCTTCTTCTCAGGGTCATTGCATTCATGATTGTTAGCATCCAGTGACTCACAGAAAAGGAGCCCTCAATCTGACTGGATGCATGTGTTTACAGTCTGAGGAAGACGACCTTGAAGACGTCGACCTTGAAATTGATATCGACATGCCGGAAACTCCCGTCAGCCATCGGGGCAGGGGACGTTACTCTCAACGTTCTGCTGGCGGTGTCAGGAGTGCGGGTCAGAGATCCGCTGATACAAACGAGAATGTGAGTAGAGAGCATGTCCAGTTAGTGTGTGTCAAGGTCAGTGTATCGTTCAGAGGACCAGATTCAAAGAATTAAATCCTTAATGAATCAGACAATAGGATTCCAAGGAAATAAACCATGTCTCGTTTACAGAATCAGATCAAAATAAAATAAAACCTGTATTGTTTGCAAGATCAGATTATGAAAAGGAAATAAATCATTCATTGCTGAGAGGATCAGATTAAAAAGAAATAAAGTGTGTGTTGTTCAGATGATGAGATTAAAATGAAATAAACCATATATTGTGCATAGAATCAGGTTAAAAGGAAATAAACCATGTATTGTTCAGGGAATCAGGTTAAAAGGAAATAAACCATATATTGTGCATAGAATCAGGTTAAAAGGAAATAAACCATGTATTGTTCAGGGAATCAGGTTAAAAGGAAATAAACCATGTATTGTTCAGGGAATCAGGTTAAAAGGAAATAAACCATATATTGTGCATAGAATCAGGTTAAAAGGAAATAAACCATGTATTGTTCAGGGAATCAGGTTAAAAGGAAACAAACCATGTATTGTTCAGGGAATCAGGTTAAAAGGAAATAAACCATGTATTGTTCAGGGAATCAGGTTAAAAGGAAATAAACCATGTATTATTCAGAGGCTCAGATTCAAAGGAAATAAACCATGTATTGTTCAGAGGCTCAGATTCAAAGGAAATAAACCATGTATTGTTCAGGGAATCAGGTTAAAAGGAAATAAACCATGTATTGTTCAGAGGCTCAGATTCAAAGGAAATAAACCATGTATTGTTCAGGGAATCAGGTTTAAAGGAAATAAACTATGTATTGTTCAGAGGCTCAGATTCAAAGGAAATAAACCATGTATTGTTCAGAGGCTCAGATTCAAAGGAAATAAACCATGTATTGTTCAGGGAATCAGGTTAAAAGGAAATAAACCATGTATTGTTCAGAGGCTCAGATTCAAAGGAAATAAACCATGTATTGTTCAGAGGCTCAGATTCAAAGGAAATAAACTATATATTGTTCAGAGGCTCAGATTCAAAGGAAATAAACCATGTATTGTTCAGAGGCTCAGATTCAAAGGAAATAAACTATATATTGTTCAGAGGCTCAGATTCAAAGGAAATAAACTATGTATTGTTCAAGAGCGCAGATTCAAAGGAAATAAACCATGTATTGTTCAGAGGCGCAGATTCAAAGGAAATAAACTATATATTGTTCAGAGAATCAGGTTAAAAGGAAATAAACCATGTACTGTTCAGAGAATTAGGTTAAAAGAAAAAAAACCACATGGGTTTTTCAGAGAACCAGGTTAAAGGAACTAAAGTGTGTATTGTGCAGAGGCTGAAGAGAGGGGGCCGGGGCATAGCCAGATACGCCAACACAGAGGACACAGGAGAAGATGCCAAAGGTGGGGGGAGTTTTCCCTTCTCTGTCTATCACCGCTCCTTTCCTCTGTTTATTCTCTGATTGTTTGTTTGTTCGGTGTGTGTGTGTGTGTGTGTGTGTGTGTGTGTGTGTGTGTGTGTGTGTGTGTGTGTGTGTGTGTGTGTGTGTGTGTGTGTGTGTGTGTGACTGTGTGTGTGTGTGTGTATGTATGTGTATGTGTGTGTATGTGTATGTGTATCTGTGTGTATGTGTGTGTGAGTGTGAGTGTGTGAGTGTGTGTGTGTGTATGTGTGTGTGTATGTGTGTGTGCGTGATCTTCCTACCTGCTCAGCTGTCTGCCTGTCATTCTCTCGTTTCAAACTTTCAAAGATCATCCTCTCTCCTCTCCTCTCTCTCTCTCTCTCTCTCTCCTCTCTCTCTCCTCTCCTCTCTCTCTCTCTCTCTCTCTCTCTCTCTCTCTCTCTCCTCTCTCTTCTCCCTCCCTCCCTCCCTCCCTCCCCTATCTATCTATCTATCTATCTATCTATCTATCTATCTATCTATCTATCTATCTATCTATCTATCTATCTATCTATCATCTATCTATCTCTCTGTCTCTCTCTGTCTCTCTCTGTCTCTCTCTGTCTCTCTCTGTCTCTCTGTGTGTGTGTGTGTGTGTGTGTGTGTGTCTCTCTCTCTCTCTCTCTCTCTCTCTCTCTCTCTCTCTCTCTCTCTCTCTCTCTCTCCTCTCTCTCTCTCCTCTCTCTCTCTCTCTCTCTCTCTCTCTCTCTCTCTAGGGGGACGGATAGCCTAATGGTCAGAACATTGCGCTCGCAATTTGACGACCCGAGTTCGAGTCCGGTCGAGGAGATTTTTCTCCTGGAGTTAACATCAGTGCTGACTCCACTCTCCCCAAAAGTCCTTCGGATGAGACTTTAAACCGAGGCCCCGTGTGCGAACGCATGCAGAACATCTTGCGCACACGTTAAATCCTGTTCCGCTTTTCGTAAGAGTAGGCCATCGTGTGCTTGTGGGAACAGATGACATTTACAAAACTGCATACACATGGGGACTGGATGTAAAAAAGCACAAGAGTGCTTATTCCATTATCCTCAATATAAAAGAATAAATCAAATCAAATCAAATCAAATCAAATCAAATCAAATCTCTCTCTTTTTGCACGAAGCAATCATGATGTCATTTGACCCTATGACGTCCCAGCAGAGGTGGAGCAGGACCCTCAAGAGAAGCTGTGTCAGTCCCTGAAGACTCAGCTGACGGAGTGCAGCAGCCAACGCCTCCGCTGTCTGCACATGACCTTACGCCGTCTGGCCAACGTGGACAACCGAATTTCTGAGAAAGACATGCAGCAGGCTTTCCAGGTCAGTCAGGCAGCTTGTTTCGTTTTGTTTTGTTTTGTGTGTTTTGTGTGTTTTGTGTGGTGTGGTGTGTGTGTGTGTGGTGTGGTGTGGTGTGGTGTGGTGTGTGTGTGTGTGTGTGTGTGTGTGTGTGTGGTGTGGTAGTGGTGGGGTCTGGTGTGGTGTAGTGTGGTGTGGTGTGGTGTGGTGTGGTGTGGTGTGTGTGTGTATGTGTGGTGGTGTGGTGTGGTGTTGTGTAGTGTGGTGTGGTGTGTATGTTATTTTATTTATTTACTTACTTATTGTGTGGTGTGGTGGTGTGTGTGTGTGGTGGGGTGGGGTCTTGTGTGGTGTGGTGTGGTGTGGTGTGGTGTGTGTGTGGTGTGGGGCGGTGTGGTGTGGTGGGGTTCGGTGTGGTGTGATATGGTGGGGTGGGGTGGGGTGGGGTGCAGTGTGGTGTGGTGGTGTGTAGTGTGGTGTGGTGTGGTGTTGTGTGGTGTGGCGTGGTGTTGTGTGGTGTGGTGTGGTGGGGTGGGGTGCGGTGTGGTGTGGTGGGGTGTGGTGTAGTGTGGTGTTGTGTAGTGTGGTGTGTGTGTGTTATTTATTTATTTATTGACTATTTCAACGAAACAACAACAACACAACACTACAGCAGACCACAGCACAAACACAAGCAAATACCAGGCAAGGCAAGGCAAGGCAAGGCAAGGCAAGACAAGACAAGGCAAGACAAGACAAGGAAAGACAAGACAAGGAAAGACAAGACAAGGAAAGACAAGGCAAGGAAAGACAAGGCAAGGAAAGACAAGACAAGGAAAGACAAGGCAAGGCAAGGAAAGACAAGGCAAGGCAAGACAAGACAAGGAAAGACAAGACAAGGAAAGACAAGGCAAGGCAAGGCAAGGCAAGACAAGGAAAGACAAGACAAGGAAAGACAAGACAAGGAAAGACAAGGCAAGGCAAGACAAGACAAGGAAAGACAAGACAAGGAAAGACAAGACAAGGCAAGACAAGACAAGGCAAGACAAGACAAGGAAAGACAAGACAAGGCAAGACAAGACAAGACAAGACAAGGAAAGACAAGACAAGGCAAAGTAAGGCAAGACAAGACAGGACAAAATAAGACAAGAGATGTTGGGGGTTGCAGGAGAACCAGGTCAACCTGACCTCCAGGCTGAACCAAAGGCTGTCTGACCTCTTCAGCACACCTCAGGGCGTGGACTATGAGCGCCTGTACAAACTGCTGGTGACTGCGCACAACCTCACAGGTCTGGCTCGCTGGCTGGCTGTCTGTCTGTCTGTCTGTCTGTCTGTCTGTCTGTATGTATGTATGTATGTATGTATGTATGTATGTATGTATGTATGTATGTATGTATGTATGTATGGCTGGCTGGCTGGCTGGCTGGCTGTCTGTCTGTCTGTCTGTCTGTCTGTCTGTCTGTCTGTCTGTCTTGCCCATCTGTCTTCTGTCTGGCTGTCTGTATGGCCGGCTGTCTGGCTGTCTGGCTGGCTGTCTGATAAATAGTCTAGCTGAATGGTTGGCTGATTGGCTGGTTTGTAGACTGGCTGGTTGGTTTGTTGGATTCTTGGTTGGTTGGCTGATTTGTAGGATGGTTGGTAGGCTGGTTGACTGGCTGGTTTCTTGGTTGGTTGGCTGGCTGGCTGGTTGGCAGGCTGACTGGCTGGCTAGGTATGTCTGTATCTAACACGATACTGTGTGTCGTGGTCAGAGACTGGATAATTACTTCCCCCCCCCCCCCCCCTTCCAAAAAAAGAGGAAAAAATCCTGAACTGCTCCTTGATGACGTCACTGCAGATCGAGACAGCGTCAAAGCTCGACGGAAGCGGAATGATTTGACGTCACGACCTCCTGTGAGTCAGGAGAAGAGGGACGCGGACTTTCTGTCACGCATCGAGTCTCAGCTGATTCGTGACCAGACCTTTTTCGACATCGACTCGCTCAGAAGCGAGTTTCAAACTGCCGATTCCCACAGGACCGGGAAAATCAAATCAGAACAAGTAAGTGGTTGGATTCATTCAAATCAATTCAATTCAAACACTTTACTATCTCACAAACAAGGGAAATGTTGTGGGTTATAAAAAAAAGGTATAGTAAAGGTGTGTCATCACCTATGTGGTCATTGGGAAGCGAGGTGCCAGAAACCTCAGCTTCTCCAGGGGGGGCAGCATATTTTGATGGTGGTGGTGGGTTATAAGTCAAACAAAAAAAGAAATAGGAAAAAAAACATATATCACAGAAAAATATTACAACACAGTATAATATGGACATCAGCTCGCACACATCACGAGTCCACTAAAAGTCCTTCGGATGAGACTATAAACCGAGGCCTCATGTGCGAATACACGCAGAACATCTTGCGCACACATTAAAACCCGTTCCGCTTTTTGAAAGAGAAGGCCATTGTGTGCCGATGGAAACAGATGACAATTTTTTCAAAACTGCACACACGTGGTGCTGGATGTAAAAAAAGCACATGAACTCCATTATTCTCGATATGAAAGAATAAATAAATGATATGAAATGAATAAATACATAAGATAAGTAATACCTATAACAATACTAATACTAGCCCTTTATCATCTCAATAAACAGAAATTCAAGTGGGCCTCGAGCCATATACATGGTAATTTTTTTTTAAAAAAAACACTTATCGAAGAGGGTAACAAAATTTAGTCTTAAAAATCACATACGCACACATACACATGGGCAGCACACACACACAAACACACTCACACACACATACGCGCGCACACCACACACACACACACACACACACACACACACACACACACACATACACGTGCTAGCTGATGATGATGATGATGATGATGATGATGATGATGATGATGATGATGATGATGATGATGATGATGATGACGACGACGACGTCGACAACGACGACGACGACGACGACGATGGTGATGATGACGACGACGACGATGAAGATGATGACACTGATGATGTTGACGACGATAACAATGACAACAACGACGACGATGATGACGACGACGTTGTTGACGACGACAACAACGATGATGACGGCGACGATGGCGATGTCGACGATGATAATCACGACGATTTGATCCATCGTTGCAGTATTCTTTATTTTTCTCTTTTTTTAATGTATTCTTTTATTTCCAAAAATAATAGAATAAGCATTCATGTGTTGTTGTTTTTTTTACATCTAGTCCCCATGTGTGTGCACTTTAGTAAATGTTGTCATCCGTTCCATTGCGATTGCTGCTTTGATGTACAAACTAGTACAAAAAGGTGAGCATGTGTGTGTGTGCGTGCGTGCGCGCGTGTGTGTGTGCGTGCGTGCGTGTGTGTGTGTGTGTGTGTGTGTGTGTGTGTGTGTGTGTGTGTGTGTGTGTGTGTGTGTGTGTGTGTGTGTGTGGTGGTCAGATGATGATGATCTGCTCGGAGAAGACGCCCCTGTACGGAGCTCTGCTGGCCAACCTGCTGAAACGATGCGACGAGGACAAGAACGAGACCGTCAGGTAACCATACGCTTTAGGTTTTTTATATTTATATGTTTACCTTTTTAATGTATGGCTTGTACCCGCTTGAATTTCTCTGTCTATGAGATAATGAAGTGTTTTTGAAGGTTTTTTTTTAAGTTTTCAAGTTTTTAACCTTCCTTCCTTTGTTCTATCCTTGCTTGCTTCCTTCTTTCCTTGCTTCCTTTATTCTTTCCTTCCTTCCTTCCTTCCTGTCTGCCTGCCTGCCTTCCTTCTTTCCGTCTTCTTTGCTGGCTTGCTTGTTTGGTTCCTTCCTTCCTTCCTTCCTTACTTCTTTCTTTCTTCCTTCCTTCCTTGCTTTCTGTTTTTTTTTGTTTTGTTTTGTTCTGTTCGTCTGGCTACCTGTTTGGCTGGCTAGTTGACAGACTTGCTGATTCTCTTTCTCTGTCTTTTACTCTGTCTCTGTCTCTATGTATGCCTGCCTGCCTGCCTGTTTGTCTGTCTGTCTGTCTGTCTGTCTGTCTGTTTGTCTGTTTGTCTGTTGTCTGTCTGTATGTCTGTCTGTCTGTCTGTCTTTCTGTCTATCTGTCTGTCTGTCTGTCTGTCTGGCTGCCTGTCTGTCTGTCTGTCTGTCTGGCTGCCTGTCTCTGCTCTCTCTCTCTCTCTCTCTCTCTCTCTCTCCTATCTTTCCCGTCTCTCTCTCTCTTTCCTCTCTCTCTCTCTTTCTCTCTCTCTTCTCTCTCTCTCTCCTCTCTCTCTCTCTCTCTCTCTCTCTCTCTCTCTCTCTCTCTCTCTCTCTCTCTCTCTCTCTCTACTCTCTCTCTCTCTCTCTCTCTCTCTCTCTCCCCCTCTCTCCCTCCCCCTCTCTCTCTCTCTCTCTCGCTCTCTCTCTCTCTCTCTCTCTCTCTCTCTCTCTCTCTCTCTCTCTCTCTCTCTCTCTCTCTCTCTCTCTCTCTCTCTCTGTCTATCTCTCTCTTTCTCTCTCTCTTTCTCTCTGGCTTGATTTGCATGGTAACTTGTCACATACCATGTCATGCTTTTGCCATGAAATGGAAATGGAAACTTGTAGAGTGGCAGCTTCACCTCAGGGTAGCTCTAAAGCACTCAAGGACTTTCTTTGTTTAAAGACAAATCATGCATTATGTTGCAATGTATTGCATTCCATTTTGTTGTTAAAGCTAAAGGTAAATGTGTTCGCACACCTATGTGGTCGTTGGGGAGCCACATGTTCAAAGACCTCAGCTTTTCCAGGGACAAACATATTGAGGGTGGTGCCCATCTCCTCTCTCTCGCTGCCTAAGCTTCCCTGACCCTAAAGAAAGCAGGTCACCCAGATACAGCTCGGTGACCTGGTGGACTGACTGTTCTGAAGCCAAGGCGCATAAACGGTCACCCATCCACTTGGTAACCACGGTCAATGCTGCTTAACTCAGCTTGCTTTGGGAAAGCAGTGCTCTGACCGTTGAGCTATCTGTCCCCTCATTGCATAGTACCTTGTTTTCTTCTCTTTTTTTTTCTCTATTATAATTTTTTTAATGTCACCACACTTTCCTATCATTTTTGCACACATACAGTTGGCCCACTTTACTGAGCTTCTTGGAAAGAGGTCAAAACAACGCCCGCGAGAAGGACCCAGAGTTACACCTCCTGCCGGAAAAGGCGCGGGCGACAGCAGCCGTGAACGTAGCTCCGGACCCTTTGAGCGAACTGTCCAGTGGAACCAAAGCCAGGCTAATGTCCAAACTGATGAAGAAGGCATCTTCCCGGGTCAGTGTGTGTGTGTGTGTGTGTGTGTGTGTGTGTGTGTGTGTGTGTGTGTGTGTGTGTGTGTGTGTGTTGTGATGTGGTGTGGTGTGGTGTGGTGGTGGTGGTGGTGTGTGTGTGTGTGTGTGTGTGTGTGTGTGTGGACGGGGGTGTATGCATAGGTGCATGCGCGCACGTACACGTGCGTTAATCCGACACACACACACACTTTACAGCATAAACTTATGACAGGTAAAAGCACAAAGCAATCCTGGTGTTCATTTTATGCCCTGACAGATTCAAATTGGTGTTGTTCATATTTACTGGAAGTGTTAGTGATCGTCACACAGCAACAATAATCGAGCAGATCCTTATTGAAGTAAAACAGAACCACGAGAACACACACGTTTGAATCTGCAGATGAGCTGTTCAACAGCTGTCCCAATTTTCAATCAATCAATCTGACGAATGCCATAGCCCAGTGGTTAAGACTGTTCGATTTCAATCCCACGAATCCATAAAGTTGAGGGTTCGAATCCCAGTGGTGTCTGGTGAATTAAGAGTAGTGACTTTTTTTTACAATCTCCCAGGTCAAACTCAAGTGCAGACCTGCCAGTGCCTTAATACCCTTTGTGTATATTTACATGCAGGAGATCAAGTTTGCATGTTAAAGATCCTATAGTTTATGTCAGCGTTCAGTGGTTTAGGCCAAATTAAGCATGCATATTCAAAGTCGGAATGTGGCTACCTTCATGGTGGCAATAATCAAAACAAACACTTTAATTTTGGTTTCCTTTATTCAGAGCACTGGATCAAGAGCCAGTTCCGCCATGTCCAACGCCACCACTACTTCATCACGTGACACGTCACCTGACCCTGCAGGCCAACCTAAGGGAGGTGATTCTGAAATCAGCGACAAGGTAGGTCATTCTTCACAGTATTCGCAAACTTGTTTTGCATGTAGTTTATGATCGATAGATGCTGCGACTTTTTTATTTTATTTTATAAATCCTTTGTTGGTTTTTTGTGTTCTTGTTTTTTACCGCACGAATCATATATACATATATCCTTTATATCAATAATAATGATAAGGAAGGACGGTGGCAGAATGGTTAAGACGTTCGCCTGCCAATATGTAAATCGTGAGTTTCTGGGTTCGAACCCAACCTCGCCCTTTCTTCCCAGTTTGACGAAAAAATCGAACTGAATGTCAAAGTCATTCGGATGAGACTCGAAACCGAGGCCCCGTGTGCGAATGCACGCAGAACATCTTGCGCACACGTTAAAACCCCGTTCCACCTTTCGGAAGAGTAGGCCATCGTGTGCCGGTAGGAGCGGATGACAAAATTATAACAAACCAGCATGCACACAGGTGTCGTGTTTAGACACCATCCCTGAGGAAAAATCGGGGAGTTGGAGTTGGGGATCTTTGCGCCTGGTGGCAGCATGATCTGTGGCTCTGTAGGTCAAATGCAAGCGCTTTGATTTGTCTTTACAAGAGATAGCGCTATACAAATTCCATGTATTATTATTATTATTATAATATTGATAATATTAAACGGAATTTATACAGTGCTATATCTTGTAAAAACATATCAAAGCGCTTGTGTTTATAATTGTATTAATATTAATATCATATATATTGATCTGCTTTCCAACAATACCCTGTTTTTCTAAATACAATGTGCTATCAACCAGAAGAAGCCTTTTTCTTCAGCCAGTCACAGAAAATCATGCACTGATGGATTGACGTGATCCTAGTCAGTGGATTTTTCATCGGTTGTTATTTTCGTGTGGTGTCTCTTGGGCAACGTGGCAAGGTGGAGCCCATCCCTCTCCATGTCAGACCACAGCCGATGTCCTCCATCAAGGTGGCGCACATTGGCCTCGAACACATAGCCATTGAGTTCCGGGGAACATCATCCGCCTTGGCCAGTAACCTGCATCATGGAGGTCATTCGCTCGGTGATGCTGTGTTAACATCACCCCCTAATTAGGAAGGGAAAACTAGAATTGAAAACACCATCGGGCCATATGACTTCAGAAAAAAAACCCCCGCAAACTGAAGTGGTAGGGGCATATCACACGAACATCAGGACTGGCCATGACTGTCCTACAGGGAACAGAACTAGGAGAGAGACGAAGAGGCAGACAGAGAAAACGATGGAAAGACATCAGAGAGTGGACTGGACTTAAGTGGAATGACTTGGGAAGGAAAACTGTAAACCACGAGGAGTGGCGGAAGCTGGTTGCACAATCTTCAGTTGTGCCTCAACAGTGTACTAGATTACGGGATAGGTGAAGGTGAAGGAACTCAGCTGAGTGACTTAGAGCAGAGTGCATAGGAGAAGGGGTGACCTCCTGTACCCTGTGGCTCCATAAAGTCCTGGGTTAGAATCCTGGCAGTACTGTGTGGTAAATAAAGGGTGGGGAGTTTTTTACGATCTCCTGGGTCATCTTACAACATACACATACATGCCAGTGCCTCAGTTCCCTTCCTGTGTATAAACATCTGCAGAAAATGAAACAGGCTCGCTAATTACCCTATAATTCATGTCAGCGTTGAGTGGATTATGAAAACTCGAACATACCCAGCATGCGCCCGATACCTGGAGAGGGGTAGACTCCACCAAGTTCACCTTCGCCAATAAGAGACACGGCCTGAAAATGTCAGTGCAGTGCCCCCATCGACAGACTCCTCAGAAAGCTGAGGGAGAAGAGAGAAAGAAAGAATACTAAGCAGTGATTGGATTCAGTGCATTGGATTCAGTGTATAGGATTCAGTGTGTTGGATTCAGTGTATTGGATTGAGTGTATTGGATTCAGTGTATAGGATTCAGTGTATTGGATTCAGTGTATTGGATTCAGTGTATAGGATTCAGTGTATAGGATTCAGTGTATAGAATTCAGTGTATTGGATTCGGTGCGTTGGATTCAGTGTGTGTCTTTGATATTACGTCTGTACACTTAAAGTGATATTAGAGGATTCAGTGTATTGGATTCAGCGTGTTAGATTCAGTGTATTCCTTCACCACTTTGTTGCTCAGGACAAAGCGGTGAGTTTTGTGCCCAAGGCTGACGATACAAAGCACACCCCACCCCAAGATTCGCAAGAACAAAACAACAAAACAGGCAAAGAAGGTAGAGCTTTCCTTTCTTGTCTTATCTTCTCTTGTGTTGTCTTTGTTTCACTGAAACATCTACCTAGTTCTCTTTTTCCGACTGTGTGGCTGTGATAGTTATTTTGGAGAAAGTTGTATGTCCTTTTTTACAATAACATTTGGATAAGAGCTAGTTTACCCGGGTTTTTATTAGAGAGAAATATTTACTGGATTAAAAAAAAAACTAGCAATTTAGTATAGCTCGTAATAAATGAGTTTCTTATGCATCGACTGTGATGAGAATGAGAATAACCGATAGGATAATAATGATTAAGAAAACAACTACAGGAAAACAGTCGTGTGTGTGTGTGTGTGTGTGTGTGTGTGTGTGTGTGTGTGTGTGTGTGTGTGTGTGTGTGTGTGTGTGTGTGTGTGTGTGTGTGTGTGTGTGTGTGTGTTTGTTTTGGAAAAGCAAAGGGGTGGCAACTGTGTGAATGAGTGCTGGCTAGATCACTGATGACATTGTCGCAATTTACTTTCTTTCTTTTAAAAAAAATAATAAATTCTCCAGTCCTGTGTGTGACATTCTTCATTTAAACACTCGCACTGTTTCTTCCTTTTTGATACGAAGAAAACAAAGGGAGGTCACCTAGTCCTTCCGGAAGCCGACTGCTATCCGGAATGAAGAGACTTCTGTCAGGTGATTGGTCAAAAAAAAAAGACAGCCAGAAGTCAGACTTTAGCAGCATGGCTTAGCTTAGATAGCATGTTC
>CM060316.1:35601570-35606570 GCA_030674155.1 Stramonita haemastoma
ATATCGTACATATCCTCACCCTTAATTCACTAGACGCCGCCGAGATTCAAACCCACGACTTCATCGACACATGGATTTGAAGTCCGAAAGGTCTTAACCACCTGGTTATAGGGTCCATGTCTTATTCCATTTGAAGCGCTGTTTGTGTCGATCTCCCGCAACGAGGTGACGCCCTGGGTTAGTTAACCCTTATGGCTGGCTGGGGTGTTGATGCAAGGACGAGAGAAGAGCTGACTTTCATCTTGTTTTGATATTATGGGGACGGATAGCTCAGTGGTCTGAGCACTCGCTGTCCCCCAGCTAAGGTTAAGCAGCATCGAGCTACCAAGTGGATGGAGACTGTTTACGTACTTTGGTTTCAGTACAATCCCCCAGTTCATCCAGCTGTAAATGTATACCTGCCCTCTTTAGGGTCAGGGAAGGTAAAGCAGCGAGGGAGAGGAGATGGGCGCCGCTATCAATATACTGACCTTTGAGAAGCTGAGGTCTCTGATGCCTCGCTCCCTTACGACCACCTAATAGGTTATGGAACACCTTTATCTTTACCTTTGATACGTATACAGCAGCACAGTTTTAACATGATTCTAAAAAAAATTATGTGATTTGATACTGAAGTGCAGTGGTGTGTGGTGTGGTATGTGGTGTGATGTGGTGTGGTGTGGTGTGATGTGTGGTATGGTGTGGTATGTGGGGTGGTGTGGTGTGTGGTGTGGTGTGTGATGTGGTGTGGTGTTGTGTGGTGTGGTGTGTGGTGTGGTGTGGTGTGATGTGTGGTGTGGTGTGGTATGTGGGGTGGTGTGGTGTGTGGTGTGGTGTGTGATGTGGTGTGGTGTTGTGTGGTGTGGTGTGTGGTGTGGGCAGGGCAAGGAATACCTGTGTGTGGACTGCTCCCGTACAGGAGAACTCCTGGTGTTGGGCACACGAGATGGCAGGTCAGGATATTGTATCAGTCTGTCTGTCTGTCTGTCTGTCTGTCTGTCTGTCTGTCTGTCTGTCTGTCTGTCTGTCTGTTTAGACCATTGTCGGTCAGTTTGATCATTTTTACACGAGATTGCAGGTCAGGATATTTAATCAGTATGGCTGGCTGGCTGGCTGGCTAGCTGTCTGTCTGTCTATCTGTCTGTCTGTCTGTCTGTCTGTCTGTCTGATTGTCTGTCTGTCTGTCTGTATGTCTGTCTGTCTGTTTACACCATTGTCGGTCTGATTGTTCATCTTTACACGAGATGGCAGATCAGGATATTATCTATCACCATGTCTATCTGACTGTCTGTCTGTCTGTCTGTCTGTCTGTCTGTTTTACACCATTGTCGGTCCGTTTGTCTGTTCGTCTTCACACAAGATGACGGGTAAGGATATTATTTTTTCAGTCTGTCTGTCTGTTTACACTATTTTCGGTCTGTTTGTCCGTCCGTCTTTTGGGTAATAAATGAATAAGGGATATACAAAAGAAAACAAAGTGACACACAATTCTAAAGTTGGTGAAAAAAAAAGGAATACGCATGATGTAGAAGGAATCGTATACTTTTTCACAGAGCAGAAAAAATACGTAACACTAACAAAATAATCTAGAAATATACATTTTTATCTTGTGAAATAAAGGGTGAACACGTGGTCCCCCCAAAAAAAACAAAAGAAATACAAAAGTAAACTAAATGCAAAGAATATTGCCAAACAGCGAAATACACCGTCATTCAAAGAAATGAGTTGAAATAAAAAGAGTTGTGACATTTTTTAAAAGATCTTCTGGCTAGAGCTCCAAGGTTCATCAATGGTAAAAAATTTTACGTAGGCGACCACTTTAGTTTGCTTTATTCTCACTCAAATCAGGAGCTCTGCATATGGTCCGACTGCGTTTTTAATTCTGTTTTTTTACTTCCTCGTTAGTGATGTGGTCTCTGCATGAGATACCAAAGAGTTTGCAAGAGCATTTCCTCTCCATTGAGGAGACAGGTCAGTGAAGAGGGTGTGTTGTGGTCAGCATTGGCAGGGATTTTGGGTCCACCTTCCCCACCATATTTTCACTTCATCTTCTCCTTGTTACAGCTATCAGTATTGCCCTTGTAATCTATAGAATTATCCATATCATCATTGCTATTGTTGATACATCATGATGATGATAATGATGATGATGATGATGATGATGATGATGATGATGATGATGATGATTAATATTATTATTATTATTATTATTATTATTATTATTATATTATTATTATTATTATTATTATTATTATTATTATTATTATTATTATTATTATTATTATTATTATTATTATTGTCGTTATTATAAAAGTTTGATTACCTGTCTTATCTTTTTTTGCAATCTTTCATTATTGTATAGTTGTTGTTTTTGTAAAGTTTCAAACAGATGACTCGTTGGTATGTCACATATCCAATGGAAACAATTTTTTCATTAAATCTGCTCAACCGCTTAAATATACATGCAACTGTTAATGATAGTATACTATGTATGTCATCAGTTGTAATGTAAAGTCATCCGCCACAACAATGTATGCATGCTCGTAAATATGACAGGACTGTCATAAGTTTACATGTTGACATGTCAAGGTATGCTGGTATTTTTGTGACACTTTTCGTGAGTAAACTCTGTTTAAACCAACACGGGCAGTGGCCTGTTGCAGTGTGGTGGTGCTGCAGATCAACCCTGACAACATGACGGTGATGGAGGTGCTGCACAAGAAGGTCACCACCGCCAGCATCCTCTGCATCACGCTGTCTCCTGGTCTGTAGTAGAGGGTGTGTGTGTGGTGGTGGAAGTGGGGGTGGGGGGGTGTGTGGGTGTGGGGGTGGGGGTGTATGTGTGTGTGTGGGGGTGTGTGGGGGTGGGGGTGGGTGGGTGGGGGTATGTGTATGTATTTGTGTGTGTGTGTACATGTATTTGTGTAATTTGTGTGTGTATGTGTGTGTGTGTGTGTGTGTGTGTGTGTGTACATGTGTTTGTGTACATTGTGCGTGTGTGTACATGTGTTTGTGTACAGTGTGCGTGTGTGTGTACATGTGTTTGTGTACAGTGTGTGTGTAATGTATGTGTGTGTGAGTGTGTGTAGTGTGTGTGTGTAGTGTAGTGGGGAGGGGAGGGGCATACGTGTGTGTGTGCGTGCATGCGTGCGTGAGTGCGTGTATGCATGTGTGTGTCTGTGTCTGTGTCTCTCTGTGTTTATTTGAATTTGTTAAACGGTAAGTGGTTGGTTGTATGTGTAAGAATAGGTTTCATGTAAGCCCTTTGATTTGTTTTTACTTGGTATAGCGCTATATGAATTCCATATACTATCATTCTTCTTCTTCTTCTTCTTCTTCTTCTTCTTCTTCTTCTTCTTCTTCTTCTTCTTCTTCTTCTTCTTCTTCTTCTTCTTTCTATCATCATCATCAAATTGTTATTATCATCATTAATGCTATCGTTATGATCATCATCATTCTTATCATTATCATTTGTTCCCATTCCATCTTGTCTTGTCTTGCCTCATCCTGTCTTGTCTCATCTTTTTTTTTTTTTTTTAATTATTGATTCTTTTATATCGAGGATGATGGAATAAGCACTCATGTGCTTTTTTTTTTTACATCCAGTCCCCGTGTGTATGCAGCTTTTGTAAATTATGTCATCTGTCCCCACCAGCACACGATGGCCTACTCATACGAAAAGCGGAACAGGATTTAACGTGTGCGCAAGATGTTCTGCGTGCGTTTGCACATGGGGCCTTGGTTTATAGTCTCATCCGAAGGACTTGTGGGGGGAGTGGAGTCAGCACAGAGTCAGTCGAGTCATCCTGTCTTGTCTTGTCTTGTCTTGTCTCCTTGCAGACCAAAATTGGTTTGCTGCTGGAAGTGAAGACAGCGCCATCTACGTGTTCCGCCTGACTGAGCAGCAGAGGGAGGAAGAGGGGGAGGAGGAGGGAGAGACACTGGTCTGGAATGTCTGGGGCATTTTGAAGGTGGGGAGAGGTGTTGTGTTGTGTTGTGTTGTGTTGCGTTGTATTATATGGCATTTACCATATCATTTTATCTATTTATTTTATACCGCTTTATGTCACAGCAGATTTCTCTGCGTGAAAGTCGGGCTGCTCTCTCCGGGGAGAGCGCGTCGTCACAAGTGCAGTGCCAATCATTATTTTGTTTTCTTTTTCCTGTCTGCAACTGCACTGAATCATATTGTATTGTGTTGTGTTGTGTTATATTGTATTGTACTCTTCCCTGTGGAGACGCCGGTGGGCCTATCAGTGTAAATAGCATCCCCTCCTGGAAATTCTGTGCTAGGAATTCCCTCTTGTCTGTTCCTTTCTTTTTGACTGCCTTCTTCCTTTTCTTCCTGTCACCTCCTTCTTGTCTTTTTTCTATATTCGTGATCCAATTTCCTGCCCTTTTTCCCAGAAAGACTTTAAAAGATAGCAATTCTTTTCCCATGCCAAAGTCGGATGCACTCAGCCTGACCTAACGGCAGTGTTAGGCAATTTTGCTCGTATAACAGACAATAGTTGCTGTCTGAGCGTTCAACGAAGAAGTAGTGCATTGTATTGTATCATATTGCATTGTAGTGCATTGTATTGTGTTGTATTGTATTGTATTGTGTTGTGTTGCGTTGTGTTGTGTTGTTGTATTGTATTGTATTGTAGTACATTGTGTTGTATTGTTTTGTTTGCATTGTATCAAATTGTGTTGTAATCCAATTCTAACCGTGGTAGATTTGTTCGCGTGAAATTTGGGCTGCTTTTCCTGGGAGAAGTGCGTCGCCGCAACAGCAGCACTTCTCATTAAAAAAAAAATCTTAACTGCATGAGCACTAACAGCCCCTCCCTCCCCCCGCCCCTCAACACCCCAGCACCCGCTAGGAATGGCGGTTTTGTTTCAACAGAATTTTTTTCGGGGACAACTCTCGTGTGATTTCGTTCTCGTGCATGGACCTCAGTTAAATGTTCTCGTCTCATCTGAAAGACTAGTACCCAGACAACCAATTAAGGTCTCATAGGTGGCTATAAAGTTGGTGT
>CM060316.1:35611570-35619070 GCA_030674155.1 Stramonita haemastoma
AGAGAGCGTGTGTCCATTCGGGTAGCATCCCTTTATTTTTTGGAATCCAAAAGATCTGTACATGCGCTAATATTTACTTCTATGTTGAGTTTTCATGTTAAATTTCTGTCAGTGTACGTTATCTGAAATTCCAGGGGGAAAAAACTCGCATGTATTGATTAACGTTATCTTGATAGCTGAACTGAATAGTTCCAGAACCATAAAAAAGACTTTATTTGTTCGTTTGTTCGCTACTTCCTCTAAGCTTGCATTCATGCCATAGTTGCAATGGAGTACGTTTTGCTTTTTGTTCTTGTTTGTACTTTTGTTGTTGGTTTTGTTGTTGTTTGTTTGTGTGTTTGTTTTGGATATTGATAATCATGACATTAAGTAGTCTGCAAGTCAAGATTGGTGTGTGAGACAAGGCGCCCAGGAAATCAACATGAATCACAATGCGGCCGTTTGTAGTTGAAGTAGTGACAAGCATTTTTTGCAGTTAAATGTTAGTGGTTTTATTCGTTTCTTTATTCATTTCCTTATTCATTTATTCTTTTATTTCAAGAATAATAGAAAAAAAGAATTAATGTGTTTTTCAGCATCCAGTCCCCGTGTGCATACAAGTTTTGTTAATTTTGTCATCCATTCCCACCGGCACACAATGGCCTACTCTTCCGGAAAGCGAAACGATTTTGACGTATGCGCAAGATGTTCTGCGTGCGTTCGCACACGAGACCTCCGTTTTTAGTCTCATCCGAAGGACTTTTTTTTTGCTTTGGGGGGCGGGGGGTGGGGGAGGCTTGTGGAGTCGGTACTGATGTTAACTCTAAAGGAAAATATCTCCTTGAATGAGGTCAGCAGATCACGAGCGCAATGCGCAACCTTCTAACCACTAGACTATCCCGTCCCCCGTGTGTGTGTGTGTGTGTGTGTGTGTGTGTGTGTGTGTGTGTGTGTGTGTGTGTGTGTGTGTGTGTGTGTGTGTGTGTGTGTGTGTGTGTGTGTGATTTGATTTGATTTGATTTGACTTGATTTATTCTTTTATATCGAAGATAATGGAATAAGCACTCTTGCGCTTTTTTACTTCCAGTCCCCGTGTGTATGCAGTTTTGTAAATGTCATCTGTTCCCACTGGCACACGATGGCCTACTCTTACGAAAAGCGGAACAGGATTTAACGTGTGCGCAAGATGTTGTGCGTGCGTTCGCACACGGGGCCTCGGTTTACAGTCTCATCCGAAGGACTATCCCGTCCCTGGGGTGTGTGTGTGTGTGTGTGTGTGTGTGTGTGTGTGTGTGTGTGTGTGTGTGTGTGTGTGTGTGTGTGTGTGTGTGTGTGTGGCGTAGGGGGGGGAGCATGTTGAATATTGTTGTTACTGTTGTTGATGTTGGTGGTGGTGTGGGGATTTGTTATTGTATTGTTGCTGTCGGTTGTAATAATGATGGATTGTGAATGTGTTCGTCATTTGTTATCAGTTTCTTCCTTCCACTTGTTGTTAAAGACTGTTGAGATAATGACACAGTATTTTTTATCCATTTCTCCGGGGAAAGTCTTATTATAGCTGCAAAATAGAGACAGAAAGTCTCTCACTTAGATCTAAAAGAGTGTGCCCTTCAGAATTTACTGCACATTAAACTGTATTCCTCTCGGAAAGGTTGGTTTTTGGTTTGGTTTTGAGTATGTTTTGTGGTTGTTGTTGTTGTTGATGTTGTTGTGTGTGTGTGTGTGTGTGTGTGTGTGTGTGTGTGTGTGTGTGTGTGTGTGTGTGTGTGTGTGTGTGTGTGTGTTGTGTGTGTGTTGTGTGTGTGTGTGTGTGTGTGTGTGTTGTGTGTGTGTTGTGTGTGTGTCTGTGTCTGTGTCTGTGAGTATGTTTCTGTGTGTAATTATAATTATGTGTGTGTGTTGTGTGTGTGTGTGTGTGTGTGTGTTTGTATGGTGTGTGTGTGTTTGTGTGTATGTGTGTGCGTTGTGTGCGTGCATGTGTGTGTGTGTGTGTTGTCTGTAAACATTTGAGGAAAACGTTAACTGAAAATGATCCAGATGCAGTTTCTGTTGGTCCTCTGCCATTCAGAAAATATCCAGTCGTATGCCTCATTATCCCTTTCTCTGTCTCTCTGTCTCTCTTTCTGTTTGTGTCTGTCCGTCTGTCTGTCACTCTCTTTGTTGCTGCGGCATAGCTTTGAACACACACACACACACACACACACACACACACACACACACACACACACACACACACACACACACACACACACACACACAGGGTTTATAGTCTCATCCGAAGGAGTTTGACATTCAGTTTGATTTTTTCGTCAAACTTGGAAGAAAGGGTCAGGCTGGGTATCGAACCCAGAACCTCACAGTTTATTCGTTAGGTAGGCGAAAGTCTTAACCGTCCTGCCTTCTTCATTCTTAGTAAAACGTTCAAAAACCATTCATCCCTTTGCAGGAGAGAGAGAGAGGGAGAAAAAAATGAATCAGAAACAAAAACAGACAGACAGAGAAAGAAAGAGACCAAGACAGACGACAAGAAAAACAAAGAAAAAAAAGACAGAAAAAATGAATGAAAGAAAGAACGAACGAACGAAAGAAAAGGGCAGCCGCAAAACACAAAAACAAAAACCTTAGCACATTGAAAAACAACAAGAGAATAAAAACTTTAATATATAAAAAAAAAGAACCACACGATCAAGCTAAGATTAAGCAGCATGGAGCGTGGTTACCAATTGAATGGATGACCCTTTGTGCGCCTTGGCATCAATATAGTCTCCCACTCCACCTAGCAGTAAATGGGCATACCTGCTTTCTTTAGGGTCATGGAAGGTAAAACAGCAACTTTATGTCCCTCCACCATTCTGAAAATCATCAGAAGAACCCAGAGCGGCAGGAACTCTGAAAATCCTGTCCAGAACCCAGTCCTGGAAATGGTTGGGCGTGCTGCTGAACACATCGGTGGGCAGTTGATTGACCAGCAACCCCGGCACGTAGCGCGTGTAAGGGTGCACTGACGTCACAGCATGTATGACGTCATCCACCACCTCGTGCACTCGGGGACTGCTGTGACGCAGCAGCCGGGCTAAGTGGTCCAGGAAGGCTCGTAGGTACTCTTTGCCGTAGTGATGACGCACTTCCTGTGGCGCTTCTGCCCACATCCGCTCGTTTTGGTGAGTCAGTGTGTTGTTGTCTAAGAGAGCTGTTCTGAAATACGTTATATAAAAAAAGTATGATAAAAAAACAAACGCTAGAGTTGATCATTACGAATAGTTCTTTTGAGAGAGAGAGAGAGAGAGAGAGAGAGAGAGAGAGAGAGAGAGAGAGAGAGAGAGAGAGAGAGAGAGAGAGAGAGTGACAGACAGAGAGAGAGAGTGACAGAGAGAGAGAGAGAGAGAGAGAGAGAGAGAGAGAGAGAGAGAGAGAGAGAGAGAGAGAGAGAGAGAAAGAGAGAAGTTAACTATAATTATCTGTGCAGCAATGATCGACAGTTTAGTAGTACAGTAACTTTGATCTCGAACTTAAACGTCTATTGTCAAAGACTTGTACCAAACCTGATCACACACACACACACACACACACACACACACACACACACACACACACACACACACACACACACACACACAACTCACACACAACACACACACACACACAAACACACACAAACACACAAACACACAAACACACACACACACACACACACACACACACACACACACACACACACACACACACACACACACACACACACACACACACACCTCATGAGCTATACACACCTGTACAAAGAAGGCTCTATAGTGATGACTTTAATTCCAAACTTGAACATCTCTCGTCGGAGGCTGTCGGAGAAGCCGACCACAGCAAATTTGCTGGAGGAGTAAGCAGTGAACCCTGGACAGCCAACTCGACCTGAGGGACAACACAAAAGGTAAAAGGTAAAGGTGTTCCCATAACCTGTGCGGTCACTGGAGAACGAGATGTCAGAAACCTCAGCTTCTCCAGGAGCCACTATATTTATCGAGGGTGGCGCCCATCTCCTCTCCCTCGCTGCTTTACCTTCCCTGTCCCTGAAGAGTGCAGGTACCCATTTACAGCTGGGTAAAGTGGGGGATTGTGCTGAACCCAAGGCGCGCAAACGGTCACCCATCCACTTGGTAACCACGCTCAATGCTGCTTAACCTTAGCTTGGGGAAAGCGAGTGCTCTGACCACTGAGCTGTCCTGTGCCAAACGACATTTACAGTCCTGAATCAGCGGCCTTCTTTTTTATTTTTATTTTCTTTCCTCAAGTAGAGTTTTGAGGTTCACCAATGGTAAGATTTTGCGTATGCAACCGTTTTTTGACCACCATGAAGGTAAGAGCAAAACCACCACACTTCCATCTCCATTGGTGGAAGACCCCTTTCCAACCTCAGATTTGCAGATGACATTGACCTCATGGGCAGCAGCAAACAAGAATTGCAAATCCTCACAGACAATTTAACAGATCGAGCGAGCGCATACGGCATGGAGGTCAGTACAGAGAAATCAAAGATCATGGTCAACAGCTCGAGTAATGACATCACGGAAATAAAGATGAATGGAGAAACACTAGAAGAGGTGAGCCAATTCAAATACTTAGGCTCCATCCTAACAAAAGATGGCACATCAAACAATGAAGTGAAAGCTCGCATTGCAACAGCAACATCTGCTCTAGTCAGACTCGAGAAGATCATCAGAAGCAACAACATCAGCTTCTGCACCAAATACCACCTTTACAAATCCCTCGTGATATCTATCCTCCTATATGGCTGTGAATCATGGACTCTGACAGCAGAGTTAGAGAGGAGAATCCAAGCATTCGAGAACAAGTGCCACAGAAGACTCCTCAAAATATCATACAAAGAACACAAGACCAATAACTATGTGATAGAAGAAATCAAAAAGCGTGTGGGCCCCCAAGAGCCTTTGCTCTCCACCATAAAGAGGAGAAAGCTGATGTGGTTTGGTCACACCACAAGACACAACACCCTAGCAAAAACCATCCTGCAAGGAACAGTCCAGGGCAAGAGAAGAAGAGGCCGCCAAAAGAAATCATGGGTTGACAACATCAAAGACTGGACCGCCCAACCCCTGCAACACCTCCTACTAGCCACACAGGATCGTGAAGCATGGAAAAAGATCGCTGTTGCGTCTTCTCTCATGTCCCCCCTACGTCCTTTGGGACATGGGACTGAGTGTGTGTGAGTGTGAAGGTAAGAGCATTCCGATTTCAGGGGTGCATGCTGAGTATGACGTGAATGACGGGACCTTTAACATGCATATTTTGATCTTCTGCATGTGTATAAACACGAAGGGAATTCAGACACGGGCAGTTCTGCTCATGAAGTTGACCTGGGAGATTGTAAAAATTCCCCACCCTTAATTAATTCACCAGACGCCGCCGAGATTCGAACTCACGACGTCATGGACCCAGAAGAAGAAGAAACAAACAAACAAACAAACAAACAAACAAGAGGAAGAAGAGCAGCAACAACAACGATAACAACAACTAAGAATCTAGATTTTCATGTAATAAAGTTTGAACAGAAATGACTTCTTCTTCTTCTTCTTCTTCTTCTTCTTCTTCTTCTTCTTCTTCTTCTTCTTCTTCTTCAATACGGTCAAGTCTGCAGTCAGTCACAGCGACCCTGTGGGTTCCCATTGGGTTTTTTCCTGGAGCTCTACTGGGCTGGGCCACGTCTGGTGTCTCAGAGTGTTGAAGGTAGGACAGGACTGCAGGATATGGGAGGGGGTGTGTGGGTCTGTGCCACAAGGGTGTAGGTCAGTGTGGTGTATTTTCAAGCAATAAAGATGGGATAAGAAAAATAACATGTAAGTGTAAAAGTAATCCAATCAGGTTTATAAAACTGGGTATTGGTATGCTCAAAGTAGATTCATTACATCTGCACTTCTGACAAATTGTCGCTGTGGGGATGACCATATCCAGCACACACACACCACACACACACACACACACACACACACAGAGCTAACCTGCCAGACTGGCTACGTTGATGACGCGGCCTTTAGTGGCCCGGATGGAAGGGAGGAAACTCTTGGTGACGCGGACAGTGCCCATCCAGTTCACGCTCATCATGGCCTGGTATTGCTGCATGCTGCACCATTCTGCCTCCGCAAATGTGGCGATGCCAGCGTTGTTCACTATCGCCCACACACCTGGGCAAAGACAGAGTTATGGGACAACATGAATGACTGGAGACGAAGAGGCAGACAGAGGAAACGATGGGAAGACAACATCAGAGAGTAGACAGGCCTTGGGTGGAACGACCTACTACGGAGGGTGGAGGACAGTAGGGAGTGGAGGAAGCGGGTTGCAAAATCTTCAGTGGTGCCCTAACGGTCTACTTGTCTACGAAATAGGTGAGGTGAAGTGAACTGTGGCTTTGAGTGGTGGTATGGGTGCTAGTCTTTCGGATGAGACAATACACCTACGTCCCCGTGTTCAGCGTACAAGAAAACGTATTGGCAACAAGACTGGAGCCCTTGGCTAAAACAAATCATGTCAGAAAAAATCCACTCTCCTAGAGAAACCAACAGACATGCCAACAGGAATACTTTCTTTTTTTTAAAGAGAAAATGATGATGATAAGACAGGAAAGGATACAATGGGATGGGGTAGGATAGGATAGGATAAGAAAAGATAGGATATGAATGGATAGGATAGGACAGGGTTTAATGTGATGAGGTAGTGTGTGTATGTGTGTGTGTGTGTGTGTGTTTAAGGAGGGGGGGGGGGGGGGGGCAGGGGCGCGCGCGCGCGCGTGTGTGTGTCTGTGTGCGCACGCCCGCCGGCATGCGTGTGCGTGTATGTGTGTGTTGTGTTTGAATGACACAGGTATACGGTAAAACCATATTTTGATATTATTGTTGATATGCCTCCTATACCCAGCAATATGGCAACACACACACACACACACACACACACACACACACACACACACACACACACACACACACACACACACACATTCCACTCTTTTCTTTCACCTCGATTTTCCAGCCGACGATCAACAAATTTACGTGCAGCAGCAACCTGCTGGTCATCGGTGACGTCAAGCTGGATGACGTCAATGCTAGATGACGTCACACGCAGTTCTTCAGCGCCCTCTCCCGTAGCGTCCAGACAGCCAGCGAAGACACGATAACCCAGAGAGGACAGCTGGACAGCTAGCTTGAAACCAAAGCCCCGGTCACAACCTGCAAAAGTACCACCATTTTTTGGTCAAACTTTTTCAGTATATTTATTCGTTATTGTAGTGTAGAAGATTTACAGCGACATGAACAATAAAAGTAAAATCAAAGGAACACACCACACACACATACACACGCACGCATGAACACACACGCACGCACGCACGCACGTACACACATGCACACACACACATACTAACATACATACATACATACATACATACATACATACATACATACATACATACATACATACATACATACATACATACATACAAAGATGGAGAGAGAGGGA
>CM060316.1:35624070-35639070 GCA_030674155.1 Stramonita haemastoma
AGAATAACGTACAGTGCCACCAATACATGATATGAGTACAACAAGCAATGCGTATGTGAGCATTCTCTATCTATCTATCTATCTATCTATCTATCTATCTATCTATCTATCTATCTATCTATCTATCTATCTATCTATCTATCTATCTATCTATCTATCTTCCCTTAGTCTGGCGACCGTGGTGGAACCCCTGAAGACTTGACAACCAGTTCCCTCTATTCCTCTCTCTGTTCTGCCTTTCTCAAAATTTTGTTGAGTTCTAGGTCTGTCTGTTCGCGGATATTGTCCTCCCATCTCTTCCTTGGTCTTTTCTTCCTCCTTGGACAGTGCTTTGCAGTATTGTTTTAGCAAGTTCTTTTGATCTTGTTACATACCTGTAACATTTAAGTTTACGCTTCTTTACGATTGATAGAAAGTTTTCGTAGGGACCAATGGTTTGCTGGATTCTGTTGTCTTCGTTGCCTATATGGTGTCTGTAGGAGATGCCAAGGAGTCTCCGGAGGCATCCCATCTCTACCGCCTGTACTCTTCTCTCCAAATCAGCAGTCAGGGTCCACGATTCACAGGCATACAGGAATATAGATATGACAAGGGAGAGCATTAGTCTGATCTTGGAGTTGAGTGAGATATATTTTTATCTTTCCAGATGGTGTTCAGTTTTGACAGTGCTGTTATTGTCTGTGCAATCCTGCACACTACCTCTGGCTTGAACCCCTTGTCTGATACAACGGCTCCCGAGTACTTGAAGCTTTGAACCGTTCCCACTTCTGGTCGTGGACCGTGATATTGACCTTGCCCTTGACGTTATTGGTCATCAGTTCGGTCTTCTCTGCATTGCAGAGTGCAGAGTATTCTCACATCCCTATACTATACAAGACTGAGCTGCAGCTGAACAAAAACTGCGTTATAAAGATGTTGGAGTTGTTGGGCGTTCTCCAACTCAACACCCAAAAGGGTCACCTAGAAAATGCACTCAATCTCACTTATCAGACATGAGATACTGTTTATTTATTTATCTATTTTTGTCTATCGAGGATAATGGAATAAGCTTTGTTTTTCTTCTTCTTTTTTTTTTTTTTTTTTTTTTTTACATCCAATCCCCCTGTGTGTGCGTGTGTTCTGTTGTGTTAATGTGAGACTGTCAGTACACACTGGATGACATGTTTGCATACGTATTCATGACTCTTTTTCAGGCGCCATGTCACATAGGCAGCTGTACTCTGACTTCAGAGAACTATTTTTTCTCTTTTTCTCCTTTAATGGAAAGTATAGATCTGTTATATCAAGAGCTTTTTTAGGGCATAACAACATTTTAATGTCGGCCTTGACATTTATCTTGCATGCAAACTGACACGATTTTTGGCTTGGGCCTTGAGATTATTATCATAAGTTTCGTTGGGTTTTTTTAAACATTTTTTTTCAATTCAGTTTTTAGTTTCCAAGCAGTCCCAGTTTAATCTCGTGTATTGCATACACACGCAAACACGCACGTACGCACGCGCGCGCACACGTAAACACACACACACCACCACCACCACCACCACTACCCCACACTTCGCTCCACCCATCCACTGGTGTGGGCTGACTACTTACAGACTAATACAATACTTCAGAAATGGTAGATACAAAAAGTAACCACCCCATTCCTTTAACCATGCCCCACTCCCCCATACTCCTGCGCGCACGCACGCGCGCGCGCACGCACACACACACACACACACACACACGCACACACTTCCTCTCTCTTCTCTTCTCTCTCTCTCTCTCTCTCTCTCTCTCTCTCTCGCTCTCGCTCTCGCACACACACACACACATACACACACGCACACGCACACACACATACACAACACACACACTCTCTCTCCCTCCCTCTCTCTCTCTCTCTCTCTCTCTCTCTCTCGCACGCACACACACACACATACACACACACGCACACACACACATACAGACCCTACCCTCTACACGCACACACACACACATACACATACACACACATACACACACACCCTACCCCTACACGCACGCGCACACACACACACACACACACACACACACACACACACACACACACACACACACACCCCACACACACACACACCACACACACACTGCCTAACGTGTCGTTCACACACTTATCACGCCACCCTGACAGAGCAATTACTGATGTCACGGATAATGACGACCTCCCCAACACACACACACACCCCTCCCCCCTCTCCTCCTGACGTCACTAACGCACGCGCCACCGTACGGCGCCGCACAGGGTGTGTCAAAGTCTTTATCAAGGGAATCGTCTTGTTTATGGAAATGGGGAAAACGGGGCTCCAAAATAGAAAACATTGATAATCTTGATACCAAGCGGACAGGAGAGAGAGAGAGAGAGAGAGAGAGAGAGAGAGAGAGAGAGAGAGAGAGAGAGAGAGAGAGAGAGAGAGAGGAGAGAGGAGAGAGGGAGAGAGGAGAGAGAGAGGGGGGAGAGAGAGAGAGAGAGAGAGAGAGAGAGGAGAGAGAGAGAGAGAGGAGAGGAGAGAGAGAGAGAAGAGAGAGAGGGAGGGAGGGAGAGGAGAGGAGAGAGAGAGAGAGAGGAGAGAGGAGAGGAGAGAGGAGAGAGAGAGAGAGAGAGGGGAGATGAGGGAGAGAGAGGGGGGGGGAGAGAGGAGAGAGAGAGGAGAGAGAGGGGGGGGGTATAAGCGGAAGTATAGTAAACTGTTGTTGGGAAAGAAAAGTGTGAGGAGGGGGAGGAGGGGATAGAAGGGGGGGGAGGCAAGAAAGTAAAGAGTATCAGTCCCAGTAAAAGAGAACCATATCAAGACATCAGATGGTAGGTAGAGAGGGGGGAGGGAGAGGCTTGGGGGAGATGGTTGAGGAAGGTGTGTGGGGGGGGGGGGACGGGGAAGGAAAGGAAAAGGAGTTGGGAGGAAGGATTGGATGAGGGGAGGGGGTAGATGGTAGAAGGTTGAGGAGTGTGAAAGAGTTTTAACAGATCATCGGCCAGCGGAAGTGCAGAGATAATCTAGCCCACTAAAAAAAAAAAAAGTTTACCTTATCCTTTCCGGCCAAACGGTTAAAATTTTCTGTTCTTTTTTTTTTTTTTTTTTCTTACTTCCTCAAAACTGGCGCCTTTTTTCATCGTTCATCTTCCTACTTCAGAATTAATCTGCCTTCATAAAATCGGGTACATGCCAGCCTTAATTAATTAGTCAGGCACCCCGGCGTTTCAGGGGTGGATCGGTGGTCTGGAGGATTTATAACGCACACAACTAGAAAGCGAAAAGTCCGGGTTTCAAGCGTGTGGTGGTTTGATCCCTGTTTGCGCCCGAAACTTTTCACTCCATCCACTAGACCATGAGTGTCGGTCTGGGTGCTAGTCTTTCGGATAAGACGTTAAATGGAGATTCCGTGTACTATACTCATTCAGTGAACGTAAAAGAATGAAAACTTAAAGAAAATAAGTCATACAAATGAAAAAAAAGGTGTGTGTGTGTGTGTGTGTGTGTGTGTGTGTGTGTGTGTGTGTGTTGTTGTGTGTGTGTGTGTGTGTGTGTGTGTGTGTGTGTGTGTGTCCCGAAGATGAAACAGGCATGTTTAAAATCCCGTCACTGATGTCAGTGTTCGGTGGACTACAGAAACAGGAACATAACCTAGCATGCACCCTGTACTTGTTGAGGAATAGACTCTGCCAGATTCATCTGATCAAATGTACACGGCCTGACAAATTCAGTGCAGTGCCCCTGCAAGGAGTTCAGGGTGTTTGGGGGAAAAGAATGAAAAACATAGATAACCTGCCCATGACTGTACATGTGTACGTAAACACATGTGCGCGCACCGCATATCTGCACTTGCGTGTACATATATAAACAAACACAAAGGGGGGGGGGGGGGGGGGGGGGCTTCACCAATTTACGTCATTGGTTTATGATGTATGCATCAGGATCGGAGTCCAGCTTTCATTCAGGCTTTATGTCAACAAAACTGAGGTCAGCTGTGATCTCAGATTAAACAAAAAAGAAAAGAAGGACAGCACTAGTTCATGTGAAGTTCGGGCGGAGAGAGAGCTTAGTGGTTAGAACGTTGCAATCGTGATCTGACGGCCCGGGTTCGAGCCACCATCGAGGCACCTGTTTGAGGAAATTTTTCTCATGGACTAAACATCAAGTAAGGACTCTCTTCCCCTGAAAGTCCTTGGGATGAGTCTACAAACCGAGGCCCCGATGAATAAAAAAAACAAACAAACAAAAACTGGGTACTCCCTGAAGATTCTTCATAGCCGATATTTTGGAGGTCAAGTCAAGTCAAATAAAAAACAGTTTAATCCTCCCATGAAGGGCAATTACAATACTGACAGGGATTGATACAAATCATGATCTCCAAAGACGCAAGAATGCTACTTTGTATAATGGTTTAAACATTCAAGGTAACTCCAATTTTTTCATGAAAAATTCTGTTTAAAACAACTTCAAATAAAAAAATATCACACAAACACACACACACACACACACACACACACACACACACACACACACACACACACACACACACACACCACAAACACACACACACACACACACACACACAAACACACACACACCAATGTAGAATACAATATTATAAGACCTCTGACTAGAAAAGACATAAAAACTTATCATACATAAACAATTATGAAAAAAATCCATAAAGCCCCAAAGAAGTCATCGTTATTTCATGACCATGGGCATGTGTCCACATACGCACCCTCCCCTCCACACACACACACACCACACACACACACACACACACACACACACCACACACACACACACACACTCACACACACACACACACACACACAACACACACACACACACACACACACACACACACACACACAGAACTACATCAAGTTTCAGACGGCAACCATAATCCGGCTTCAGAGATTTTTTACTACTCTCCTTAAGTGGAGAGTACATATATAGGTTACTATGTTTGCAGATTCCCAAGGCTACAGACAATCTCACCATCACATTTCAAAGCATAACAGCATTTTGTAATATATAGCCATTGGCGCTTTGCTTACGTCAGTGGCTGATAAAGCTATTAGCCTGGGCCCACCGAGTGAAATAAATTTATACCTTATCACTGGCACATGTGGGAAATTGCACTGTGAATGATGGCAAAAATCAGTTTCCCCCACTCCCAACCCCCACCCCTCTACTCGTAAAAAAACCCCCAGGAAACAACACACACACAAACGCACACACGAACGCACACACGCACGCACGCAGCACGCACGCATGACCAACACACACACACACACACACACACACACACACACACACACACACACACACACACACACACACCACACACACACACACACACACAACACACACTACTTGAATATCCAGTAACAACACTTTTCTTTTATCGCATAGACCATGAAGGAAGTGTTTGAACATTAATTCTGGGAGAGGATGGAAGAGCATTCCATGAAGCTGGGGTTGGAGAGTGGGAAGTTGTTTGGTCACCCCATCTGAGGGTGGATGTGTTGTTGTTGTGTGTCACCCAGGACATGCAATGTGATTTGCTCATTCCACCTGGCAATCATTGTGAGATTGTGAGTACACACACTGGATAATAAGTTTGCGTGTATGACTGTTTGCAAATACATCGTCAAATAGGCAGCCATACTCTGACTTAAGAGGATTGTTTTGTACTAAGTAAAGTCAAAGCTTATACTTTAAAAGGAGAGTAGAGTTGATATGATGCTAAACTTGTCATGGCTGAGACAATCTCAACGAAGCATAACACAGTTAATAGAGACCTCTGCACTTAGCATACGTCAATAGTGACAAAGCTTTTGGCCTGGGACATAAAAGAAGTTGGATTTAGGAACGCACAATAGTTTTGGGTTTTGGGGTTTTTTTTTCGGTACTAGTTTGAAAGATCCATCTGCTGTGCTGGTATATATTTTTCTATCTTTCGTAGGTGAAAGCAAACCAGTTGTGACGAGGGAAATGCATGACCCATATGGTCCACATTTTTTCGCCATCAAACAATCCATACTCCGAAACCGATCAAGAGAACTTAAATGCTAATATATGGCAACAGACAGCTCAGCTGTAATTATGATAGATAGTAACATTATCAAAGCAGTAACATGAATTTACTGATCAATCAACAAAACATTTAAAAAGCTAGTAAAAATATGTAGAGACCTGTCTGTGATGGAGTGCTTCACCCCTCTGCTTCTCTCTTGTGTTTGAATGCCTTAACATTATTTAAATTTCGTATTATTTGTCTATTTTTGTTCTTTTTTCGGCACAGTTGTAGTTGTAGGCGTGTATCTGAAAACGTGATTGTATGTGTGTGTAAATGTAAAAGTCATTTTCTCTGCATAAGCAACAATGTAAATTTATTTACCTGAGGCGGGGCTTGAAAAAAGTTGAAGCTTGGATGCCTTCTCCTGGTGTGTTGCTGTCTGCTTATGATGTATGTGTATTGAACAATGTTTAAACCCAATGCAGGACTCCAAAGTGCCCAACAGCCACGCGAGGCTTCTCTAGCTCACTGCATCATTCTGTTGGTCAAAACATGCTGTGGTGTGTGTGTGTGGTGGGGGGGGGGGGGGGGGGGGGGTTCGCATGTCGAATATCTGGCTGGCTGTTACATTTCCTTGGAAAAACCGAAAGCTGAGCGGTGAAAAAAGAACCCCTGACAAAGAAATCTAGAAGGGGAAGAAAAAGGAGAAAGAAAAAGCAGAAGAAAAGAGAAGAGAGAAAAGAAAACAATAGAAAGAAAGGCATCAAAACAAAACCTAAAGGACGGATGTTTTTCCCCCACTGACTTTATCGTCCCCAGAAGTGCCCCCCCTTAATTTCACAGCCTTCCTCAGCTCATTCAGACATCATGATACGCGCAATGGCGTTGGAGACAGGGTTATCGGCCCTGTTTGGGACCCGGAAGACAAGAGCGGAGTCGGCGCATGTGATCGTCATCTCCCTACTGTTGATTCAACCACGCCGACCAGTTTGCAGACGAGAAAGATAGCACTGGGAAAGAAAACATATCTGTGAGAGAATTTGTCAAAGTGTACGCCAGGGCTGATGTCTGAAGGTGATTGTGTTACAGTTTGTCGTGTTGTTTGGTGAAAAACGTCTTCACTCCTCCCCTCTGCTGTCTTTTTTCGTAACGTGTGGCAAGAGGACTTGAGTCGTGTCAGTTTCTGTCGCGCAGACGATGTCTGCGGTGATCGCGCTAGGGTAAGTTAGGGGGATGTTCAGAAAAAACTGCTTCTCTTGATTTCGATTAGGCGTGATTTAGGTTTAATGATTTTGCTGGCTGCGGTGTTGACTTTGGCGCTGAGACGTGTTTCTGTGGGGGTAATTGTACGTGTGTGCGTGGCAAAGTCAGTTTAGGACTTGTTTCATCTCCCTCATCCACTCCCACCCCCCTCCATCTGTTCTTATCAAGGAGTAGCCTACTGCCAAACAGCTGTTGGGATGCGTCGTGTTGAACTTGAATGACAGACATATAATAATGATAGTTGTTGCTCTTCTGCCACGTTTTTCTATCTGTGATGTTTGCTGACAACAGGTGTTGGTGTCTGTGCCAACTGTCAGCTTACGTTTTCGTTCCCAGGTCATTTTGTTTTTCCTTTCAGTGTTGTATAGTATGTATAATAGGCGTTGTTTTATCTGTCTTTGTTATCTATCTTTGCGGTGTACAAATACAAGCGCTGATGTTCTGTGTGAATTAATATGTCTTTTGCTCTTCTAAGAAAGGTTGTATTGTAATTAAATCTTCAAAACAGGCTTTGTTGTTGTAATCTCTCTGTGTCTCTTGTCTGTCTGTCTCTGTTCTCCTCTCTCTCTCTCTCTCTCTCTCTCTCTCTCTCTCTCTCTCTCTCTCTCTCTCTCTCTCTCCTCTCTCTCTCCTCTCTCTTTCTCCATGAGACAGTGGTCTTTTCACTGTTTTTGAATTACAATTGCTGATTGATTCTTCAAGATGACAGCAGTTATTGGTGGGAAATTTCACACTCAAGAGAAAAATCGTAGCATCATAGTTCATTATGGTGAATATGATTTGGGTTCCCCCTCCCCCCTTCCCCTGTTTTTGCTTGAAAACTTTGGATGAATTGCAATTTGTTCACACTCTCCTTCATTATGGGCTGTGACCTAATGAATACAGTCTTCTCTCTCTCTCTCTCTCTCTCTCTCTCCTCTCTCTCTCTCTCTCTCTCTCTCTCTCTCTCTCTCTCTCTCTCTCTCTCTCTCTCTCTCTCTCTCTCTCGTCGAATGGTGGTCTAGAGGTAAACCCTATCTATCTATCTATCTCTCTATCTATCTATCTATCTATCTTCTATCTATCTTCTATCTATCTACTACCTATCTGTCTTCTGTCTGTCTTCTGTCTGTCTGTCTATCATCCATCCATCCATCCATCCATCCTATCCTATCTTGTTCTATCTATCTTTCTATCTATCCCTTGATGTGGTGACCGTGGGGGCACCCCGAAGTCTTGGCAACAGTTCCTTCCATCTTTCTTTCTGTTCTGCCTTTCTCAGCGTTCTCAGGGCAACGCACCTGCCTAGAAAGCAAAACGTCCGGGTTCAGAGTATGTGGTGGTTCCAACCCCCGTTTTGGTCAGAAGCTTCCCCCCCCCCCTCCACAAGACTGTGAGTGGTGGTCTGGGTGTTCCTCTTTTAGTGAGACAGTAAAGCAAGGTTCCGTGTGTTACACATAATTATTTAGCGTACGTCAAAGAACCCACTGTAGCAAGGGAGTTGTACTTTGGCAAACTCGGTAGAAAAAGGCCACTCTAATAGGGAAACAAATACGGCTGCAGACAGGAAAAGAAAAAAAATAATGGGAGGCGCTGCTATTGTGGCGACTCGCTCCGCAGGGCAGAACAGCTAGAATTCCACGCAAAGAAATCTTCCGTGACTTAAAGTGGCATACAATATAATACAGTACATACAATACAATACAATACATAAATACAATACAATACATACAAACATACGAAGAGAAGAAGAAGAATATATAAAAAAAAAAACCGATGGGAAGACAACATTAGAGAGTGTACTGACCATGAGTGGAAGGATTTGCTACGGAAAGCTGGGGACTGCGGGAAGTGGAGGAAACTGGTTGCAAAATCTTCTGTGGTGCCCCAAAGGTCAACAAGGCAACAGGTTATGTGAAGGTGTAGGTAGTAAATGGCTTGATAGATATACACATACATGTCATATCTTCTTTAGCAACTTTCTTTTCATAGAAGAGTAATTTCAATAAAGTCTATACTGTCTCGTGTGCAGAGAATGTTTAACTATTTTAGCCTTGTAGTGATGGTGGTAATCCCATAACCTGTGCAGTTTTGTGGAGTGAGAATGCATTTTAGTTTCTCCAGGGGCCAGCATATTGACGGCAGCGCCCATCTCCTCTCCCTCGCTGCTTTATCGGTAATTCCCTGACCCTGAAGAGGTCAGGTACACATTGCATTTTACAACTGGGTGAATTGGGGACTTACTGAAGCAAGGGTACCAAACGGTCACCCATCCACTTGGTAACCACGATCAATGCTGCTTGCCTTAGCTTGGGGAAAGCCAGTATCTGGCCGCTGAGCTATCCTGTCTCCAGCCTATAATTATGTGCTAAAAATCCAGGCGATGTTGTGGTACCTTGATGTCCTTGAAGCGAAAAAGTAGAGAAAAAAGCGAAAAGTAGAGACCAAAAACATGGTAATCTATTGTTAAGATAATGACTATTTTACCTTGAAGGAGAGACTGAAGGATTTTATTCAATTGATCAACAGCTGGTATTGTGGATGTGAAGGAGCCATTGCCTTATAAAATTATGGCAGAATGGAACAGATTTTTTGTTCCTCGGATAGAGCTCCTAGGTTCACCAAGGTTAAGTATTTGCGTAGGCCACTTATTTTGCTTACCATGAAGCTAGCCCATTCCGACTTCGGGAATGTAAGCTGGGTATTTTCGTGTTTCTGTAACCCATCCAACGCTGACATGAATTACAGGATCTTTATTGTGCATATTAGTTCATCTGCATGAGTATATACACGAAAGGAATTAAGGCACTGGCAGCTGCTTTACAATTGATCTGAGAAATCGTAAAAATGCCGCCCCGCCCTTGATTTACCAGAGGCCCGGAGATCCAAACCCATGACTTCATGGCCCGATGGGATTGAAGTGGATTTGGTCTTAATCACTCGGCTCTAGTGTCCGTCAGGTAAAGATCAAAAGGCCCATGGGTCGTCTAGAAAACCCCCTCTGGATACCCCCCCCCGAAAAAATAAAAACCCAAAACAAACAAACAAAAAACCAAAAACAACAACAAAGAAATAAGATATCCAGTTGATTCTTGGAGTATGGACAGAAAGCGTCTTTCTTTTCTTCGTTCTTGAACGGATTCTAATCCACAATAGTCCACAAAAAATAGCACACCAGTGAATTCTGCTGACAAAAACAACAAACCCCCTATAGCTAATTTTCTGAAAACTATTGCTATGAACTGCAGCAGAAACTAAGCATTAATTCAATATGCATATTTTATGATTAGCCTAGCCATACGAAGCGGTGAGAGATATCTAATACTACCTTTTGCTTGAAGGTAGGTAGAGTCTGCTTTTCTTTTTCTGGGGAAATAAAAATTCACTCTCTTTTTTTCTTTCTTTTTCAGCGGGTTTTTTTTTTGCTTTGGAGTTGTGTGTGTGTGTGTGTGTGTGTGGGTGCTGTGCGTGGCCTGTGTGTGTGTGTGTGTGTGTGTGTGTGTGTGTGTTGTTTTTTGTTGTTTTTTTTTGTTGTTTTTTTTTTTGGGGGGGGTTTTTTTGTTGTTGTATCAAACAAACACGGACAAAGCGTCGTGGGGGTTTTTGTTTCGTTTTGCTTTGATTTTTTGGGATTTTTTTCAAATAGCCAAGACTGAAAATGAGTCCGGTGGTGTGTGTGTGTGTGTGTGTGTGTGTGTGTGTGTGTGTGTGTGTGTGTGTGTGTGTGTGTGTGTGTGTATGATTTCTCTCTTGTCGTTTGTTTATTTGTGTATGGGCTTAGGGAGTTTTGTGTTTTGTTTGGGTTTTTTTTTGTTTTGTTGGGGCTTTTTGATTTTGTTTTTGGTTTTTGTTTTTTTACATAGGGGGGGGGGGGGGGGGGGTGGGATTGATAATTGCGCTGTTGTTGCTTTTTGTATCATTTTTGTTTCATTTTTTCTGGTTTTTAGAGTGTGGTGGGATGGGGGATGGTAGTGATTATCGTGTGTGTATGCATTTAAAAAAAATATTCCTTCTAGATTACCACAAAAACTGGGAAAGATGCGTTAAACTGAACGAACGAACACACACACACACACACACACACCACACACACACACACACACACACACACACACTCACACACACACACACACCGCGCGACACACACACACAACACACACATACACACACACACACACAGGGTAGATACAAAATATTATGACACGAAAATTACAAGCCACCCTTACAATGATTCTTCTATATCTTTACCATCAGCGACCTAAAAAACCCAAAAAAACCTGAATAAAAGAAAATGCAATATTGTCAAAACCACATAGCTATTTCAAACAAACCCTCACCAAAAATAACCCCAACAGCAACGTGTTGTATGAATTAACGACAAACAGGCAGAGAGCAAAACCTACCTCGCTCAGACACCAAGAACTGAAAATGGGGAAGCAACTGGCGCCAGCGGAGATAATTGTGCAGTTTCATCAGAGCAGGCTTGTATAACGGTGATCTCCCTCTATTGGGATCGCTGCTGGTGGAGAAAAAAAACAACAAAAAAAACCACACACAGAGAAAAAAAAAGCAACCGCAGAACATCGTGTGAAGCTTCACAGCTGTCACTGTTCTGTTCGTGCCGTTGTGAGAACTGGTGGCTGTCATTGTGTTATATATATATATATATATATATATATATATATATATATATATATATATATATATATATATATATATATATATATATATATATATATATGCAGGTTCGATCCCCGCCTGAATTTGCACTTTATATATATATATATATATATATATATATATAGAGAGAGAGAGAGAGAGAGAGAGAGAGAGAGAGAGAGAGAGAGAGAGAGAGAGAGAGAGAGAGAGAGGTGTGTGTGTGTGTGTGTGTGTGTGTGTGTGTGTGTGTGTGTGTGTGTGGTGTCAAGTCTAAATTAGCTTTCTTGGGGGTAAAAGAGTCAAAGATTAAGTTTACACAACTTTTTTTTATCCGGCCTTCACAACAACAACAAAAATCCAGAAAATTGACGTATACAAGCATTCTAAAGATCGTGTTATTTATGCATTTTATTTCTTTAATTTCGAGGATAGAGGAATCAGCACTAATGTGCTTTTTTACAGCCAGTTCCCGTTTGTATGCAGTTTTGTAAATTTTATCATTCATTCCCACCGGTACATTATTCATACTCTTTCAAAAAGCAGAACGGGTTTTAACGTGTGCGCATGTGTTCTGCATGGCGTTCGCACACGGAACCTCGGTTTATAGTCTAGTATCATCCGAAGGATGTTAGTGTGTGTGTGTGTGTGTGTGTGTGTGTGTGTGTGTGTGGGGTGTGTGTGTGTGTGTGTGTGTGTGTGGGGGTGATGAGATACCCACAGCACACACACAGACACTCAACACCCCAACACAAGACAACTAAACACCCCACCACAACACACAAACACTACACACCAACACAAATCTAACTAACAAACAAGACTGACATGAACATCAATCACCAAGAGAGAGAGAGAGAGAGAGAGAGAGAGAGAGAGAGAGAGAGAGAGAGAGAGAGAGAGGAGAGAGAGAGAGAGAGACAGTTGGTAACGATGGACATTAAGTTTGTACAGTTGTTGCTTGGTAGGTCCTTAATTTGTACACACATACTGCACAAGAATTGGGTTGCATTGGATTGTATTCCAATGTATTGCATTGCATTGCATTGTGTAGTGATCGTATTGTGATGCAGTTTTATTGTAACTGTATTGTGTTGTTTTGTTTTGTATTGTTCTGTATTACATGCAACATTCCGTCACAACAGATTTCTCTGCGTAAAAATCGATCTGCTTTCTCCCCAGGGAAAGCGTGTCGCTAAGGTAGCACCCTCCATTCTTTTGCTTTATGCTTCCTTCCCTGAAAGAGTAGCTTTTTTTTTCCTACATAATTTTTTTCATGCACAACCCTCTTGTTGTCTCGGATTCATTTACCTGCGTGCGTAATAATATAACTACATTGCTGACGGGACCATTGTTTATCGTCTCATTCGAAAGACTAGCACCCATACCACAACTTAAGTCTCGTAGATGGAGAAAGTGCAGATTCAGACGGGGATCGAACCTGCATCCTCTCACCTTCCAGACGAGTGTAATATCTCCAGACCACCGATCCACCTCTCATCTGGGCAACCATGAGGTTCTGGGTTCGATTCCCCAGTTGAACATCGGAAAGCGCAAGAAGGTAGCCTGCCTCCCGACTGTCCTGGTAAAACTGTTAGGCCTAACTTTAATGAGGCATAATACCCAATTGTATCCCCAAGGTTGCGCGCGCGCGCGTGTGTGTGTGTTGTGTGTGTGTGTGTGTGTGGTGTGTGTGTGCCTCGGCGCTTGAATATGTAGGCCTTGGCCTAATACTAGTAATAGGCCTATCAAAAAGGAACCCTTGAAAATGCAAGTTGTTGAAACAGAAACACGAATCACTGAGCAAAGGGGGCCCTAGCACTCTTTCCTTTTTGCTTCTAGAATCAGTCTACATTTTGTTAACAACCAGATTGTTGTGGTGCATACAAACTGATCATTCAAAACATTGACAAAGACAATGTTTCTCCAGCTCCCCCAATCGCTTGCCGTGAACACGCCACAAGCTTGAGCTATATATTTTTATAAATTGCCCTTCCGACCAGCACGTCTCTGTGGCGCAATCGGTTAGCGCGTTCGGCTGTTAACCGAAAGGTTGGTGGTTCGAGCCCACCCAGGGACGGACATTTTTTTCTTCCACTACGAATAATTATTAATTTTTGTGTCATCAGTCGCTTTCCTTAAAAGTGTATGAAATAATTATAGTCATCCGATCTACAGTTTTTTTCCAAGCTGATTTGTGTTCAATTTTCCGCTACAGCGTTGCAATGTCACAGTCGATCTTCTCTAAAAAAAACAACAACAAAAAAACAAAGCAAATAAAAAAAACCCCACTTCTTTCTCAAAGCAGAATGTAATAATTTTTCTTTAATCATATTGACCCCCTCCCCCCTTACCCCCTTTGAACACAGAAGTACATTTCTGTCGATTTCACTAGCCTACTCCCACAAAAGTAAATTGTAGTCGTAGTAGTGAGAAGCACAAGGAAAATGAGTGTTTTCTTTTAACATGATTACTCTTGTTTCTCTTTTAAAAACAAAAAAAAAGATATAAATTCAAAAGGCGAAAGATTTTTCTCTGTTTTTCTGTTTTGTTTTCGTGTTTACACTTAGATCTACAACATTTTAATTCAACACTAATTTTTTACTTACAGAGAACCAGATGATTCACAGACATTTAAAATTTTAAAAAAAAGGAAAAAAAAAAGAAAAGAAAGCAAGGGAACAAGCATTAAAATTGTATAAATGATAGTTCAAATCGTCTCAATGGAACATTGATTTCTGACCTCTATGACACATTTACTTTTCACATTGTTGTTGTTATTGATAACCATGACTGATATATATATGTTGCCAAGCTAACAAGAACAAAAAAACTTTTTTTTTCAAGATAATCATTCCAGTATTTAAGAATATGAGGGGGGTTGTTGTGTGTGTGTGTTTTTTTTCTTTTTAGACTTTATATTGAATAAATCACGACTTTTGATTAAACTGCATTAATTTTCAGTTTTCATAATTATTTCCTGTAGTGGTGTAAACGATTCAAAGCGTGTGTAAGCTTTCAGATGAAGCAGAAAATAACGCTACTCGACGCATACAATGAAATACGCAAGCTTAAAAATCAATA
>CM060316.1:35644070-35659070 GCA_030674155.1 Stramonita haemastoma
TCTCATCCGAAAGACTAGCACCCAGACCACCCACTCATGGTCTAATGGATGAGGGACAAGTTTGGGGCCCAAACTGAGATAGAACCCACCACACACTTCCAACCCAGACTTTTCGCTTTCTAGGCAGATGGGTGTGTTGCCTCTAGACCACTGATCTATTTTAGCTGTAGTCTAGCGGCTGTTGTGCAGAAGAAAAACCCACAGCGCTACGCCAAATTTTGCTGACTTAATCAAAACGACATACGTGATAGTAATACATCTCTTTTTAGGGATTTTGAAATGCAAGCGGTGGGAGTGGGTAAAGGTCCACCGAAACACACCTAACAGATTTTATTTTCCGTTGTGATTTAAGCCTAGCATACATAACCCGCGTGTGCAGGTGGCAGGCAGCCTCATTTCACTTTTCCTTGTTTCAGAGCACGCTTTTATGTCTCGTCTTTCATTCTTAATAACCTTCTTCCCTTCATCTTTGTGCTTCATACTAAACCAAAAGTTTTGGTGTTTTTTTTAAACTGCACGAAAAAGGCGACGCCCAGTACACTCTGTCTGTTTATCTGTCTGTGTCTCTCTGTTTCTGTCTGTCTGTCTGTCTGTCTGTCTATCTGTCTGTCTGTCTGTCTGTCTCTGTCTCTGTCTCTGTCTCTTCTCTCTCTCTCTCTCTCTCTCTCTCTCTCTCTCTCTCTCTCTCTCTCTCTCTCTCTCTCTCTCTCTCTCTCTCTCTCTCAAGCTATAGTTCTATACAACTGCACAGAACTGTACATTTACAGAACTATACGAACTGTAGCTTCACAAAATTATACAGAACTGTAGCATTACAGAGCTAGAGCTTTGACAAAACTGTACAGAAATGTAGCTTCACAGAACTTTAGCTCTTACAGAACTGAAGCTAAACATGACTATAACAGTACTGAACAAAACGAAACTATAGACAGGATCTATACGTAGCTTTACTGAATTTGCAAAACAAAAAAACCAAACAAAAACAAAACAAAAACAACAGAAAAGAAAACAAATGACAGAATAGACAAGCCAGACCAGACAGAAAAGAAAACCAAATTAGCATCCACCCCACTGCCAACAATGCAGAAAAGTGGGAGTGGCCTGTCTAGTTTGGGAGGAGGATGGGTTTTGTTTGACTCGGACTCCTTACAACCCCCCCCCCCCCCCCTCATCCCCACCCCTTTAAACTGCACCGCCTACCCATCTTACTCAACACACACACACTCTCTCTCTCTCTCTCTTCTCTCTCTCTCTCTCTCTCTCTCTCTCTCTGCAAACTACCTCATCCCCATCCCTACCTATCTCGTCCTCCTCCTCCCTCCTCCTGCCTCCTCCTCCCCCTCTCTCTCCTCCTCTCTCCTCCTCCTCCTCCTCCTCCTCCACCTTCTTCTCTCTGCTCTCTCTCTCCTCCTCCTTGGCAACAACAAAGCCTTCTCAGACAACAACAACAAGTGTAAAGCACTGAATTAGATTTCGCAGCTCCCCAAAACAAAACGCCGTGACTGGCCCTCCTAGCGATAGCGATCTGATGGGGCTGAAGTGAGGGGAGGAAAACAAAGGAACGATTGAAAAAACTCCTCCTGCCTGCTAGTGTAGGCTGAGATCAAGACTTTATGGGCGGCTTTACTCTAGGCCTACTCTGGCTGTGCTGCTGCTGCTGCTGCTGCTGCTACTGCTGATGGTGATGCTAAAAAGGAGGTAGGTTGGTTGGTGTAAGAAAGAGGTTTGAAGGAGGGTTGGAGAGAAGTGTGTGTGTGTGTGTGTGTGTGTGTTGTGTGTGTGTGTGTGTGTGTGAGTGTGTGTGTTGTGTGTGTGTGTGTGTTGTGTGTGTGTGGTTTGAGTGTGTGTGTGTGTGTATACGTGTGTGTGTGTGTGTGTGGGGGGGGGGGGGGGTTGAGTGTTGTGTGTGTGTGTGTGTTGTGTGTGTGTGTGTGTGTGTGGGTGTGTGTGTGTGTGGTGTGTGAAGTGGGGGGGGGGGGTGGGGGGGGGTTGGGTGTGAGGAAGGAGTGGAGTGATGTGGGAGTTGGGTGTGGGGTGGGGGTGGGTGTGTGTGAGGAGGGAGTGATGTGGAGGGTGGTGGGGGTGGGGATGGGGGGGGGGGGGAATTCAGGTTTTTAGAAAAGGGGACTCTTCGAATGATATAATAGATTCTTTAGATCCCAGCTCATCTGCTTTAAACTTTACCGTACCCGTTTATCTCTTTGAGGGATTTGTTTTTATGGGGGTGGAGTGGGGTGGGGGGGGGATGTGGGTAGTGAGGGGGGGAGTGGGACACGGGGGTGATGGGGGGGGGGGTTGTTTTGACAAAATGAACGGGTTTTTAGGTAATGTTATGGCAGGTTGAGAAAGGAGAAAGAGAGAGATTTTAAGGGTGAGGTGGTGGTGGTGGTGGTGGAGAGACAGAGACAGAGACAGAGAGAGAGAGAGAGAGAGAGTGTGTGTGGTGTGTGTGTGTGTGTGTGTGTGTGTGTGTGTGTGTTGGTTGTGTGTGTGTGTGTGTGTAAGCCTCAAAGCTCTAGCCGAGGAACAAAAGGAGGGAGGATGGGTACACATAAACTGGAACAAAATAAAAGCAAACAAAACAACAAAAAAGAGAAAAACACAGACTGTAAGAATTTGAATTATACAAATCATCTGAGTGGCTGGCTGCCTGCATTTCTGTATAAGAACCAGTCCTAAAAAGATTTTTTTTTCCGATGGGGATGCGGTGGGGGGGGGGGGGGCTGTCAGTATAAAATAGCATCCTTAAGTTCTGTGCCAGGAATTTCCTCTTTTCTATCCCTCTCTTTGTTTCATTTTTGTTCCTTTTCTTCCTGTCACCTCCGTCTTGTCTATTTTATGCCGTATAGGTCCATTTCTCCTGCCTTTTTTTCCCCTAGAAAGACTTAAAAGATGTCAATTCTCTCCCATGCTGAAGTCAGATGCGCTGGGCCTAATAGTAGCATAACGCTCATTTCGCTCATACAACAGACAACAACACTTGCTGTCTGAGCATTCGATGAAGAAGAAAAAAGAAGATGAGGTTTTATTTATTTTCAAAGCGGTAGATAAAGATCAGTTCTTGGGCTCATTTCCGTCCAGCTAAGGCGTTCTTCATGTGAACAAGAACAGGAAGGGGAGCTCACTGGTGAGCGACCCTGACTTAGCAGCGAAGGGCGAGAAGCGAGGAAGGAAAAGGGCTCCTGAAACGTCCGGACATGTTGGGAAGAGAAGAGGGCTGTGGGGCCCAGATTAATTCACACGTGATACCCGTTAGCCTAGCCTATTATAGGCTGGTGCAAGCCGGATTACTTAGCTACTATACAGCCCACTAACAAGGACATGCTTATTGTTGTTTTACTTCTGCCTCTATCTGTGTCTGTCTGTCTGTCTGTCTGTGTCTGTCTGTGTGTGTGTGTGTGTGTGTGTGTGTGTGTGTGTGTGTGTGTGTGTGTGTGTGTGTGTGTTGTGTGTGTGTGTTGTGTCTGTCTGTCTGTCTGTCTGTCTGTCTGTCTCTTCTCTCTCTCTTCTCTCTCATCTCTCTCTCTCTCTTCTTCTCTCTCTCTCTCTCTCTCTCTCTCTCTCTCTCTCTTCTCTCTCTCTCTCTCTTTATAATGTGTTGTGTGTGTGTGTGTGTGTGTGTGTGTGTGTGTGTGTGTGTGTGTGTGTGTGTGTGTGTGTGTGTGGCGCGCGCTCAATAAATGTACATACTGACTAAATGTCTGATTCAATCAAAATAAGTTCTTGCCTATTTCGTTATGTCTATGTGTATGTCTGCACATCGTTACTTATTCATTTTGTTATGCTTCGTACAAGACGGCTTTTGCAGAATGGTCGAAATATTCCTGAAAATACTTGAAGTACTCCTCCCCTTTTGTTTTTTCTTCTGTGGGTTTTTTCTCTCTCAATAAACAGCATTAATTGTTATCTCTTTAGCTCTGTTAGCTCTGCATGTGCATCATCCAACTATTGAGAATTTCAACTACTCAATGCACTTGCAGACAATAATTCTGTGGTGGATCAGTGGTCTAAAAGTCACGCAACTGCGCTGACCAGAAAGCAAAAAGTCCAGGTTCCATTTCTATTTGAGCCCGAAACTTTTCTAATTCTCCCATCCACTAGACTATGAGTGGTGATCTGGGTGCTAGTCTTTCGGATAAGATGATAAACCGAGGTCCGGTATGAAATACGCATTTAACGCATGTTAAAAAAACACGCAGCAACAAGAGAGTTATCCTTATCTAAGTTCTGTCGAAAAAGAAAACTCTAATAGGGAAACTAATACACATAGGGGCAGGAAAAGATTTTTTTAATGATAATAATGGGTGTTGCTGCTCGTGTGGCGATGCCCTCTCCCGGGAGAGCAGCCCGAATTTAACCAGACAAATCTGCCGTGACTTAAAGTGGTATACAATACAATGCAATAGAATACAACACAGCGCAATCCAATACAATACAAATTGTCCCTAGCAAAATTCTGTGGAAAAAGATAAGGAAATAAATACCATGCAGACATGAAAAAGAAGACAAAATAATTGGTGGCACTACTTGTGTGACAACTTGCTCTCCCTGGGAAGAGCAGCTTGAATTCTATGTAGAAAAATATGTAGTGACGAAAAGTGATGTACAAATACAAATGTATATGATTTGATCGTTGTGTTTTTTGTTTTGCTTCTTCTTTTTTTTTTTGCCAAATCTTAACCCATGCATTAATCAGTGTTTGTTTATCCGTCATGTTCGATGATGACCTCCAAAACAGCAGGGGAGGCAGCTGCTTATTCTGAAACTGGGCAGAAATTTGACTATAGTGGCGATGTGGAAAAAGCCACTTAGATAGGGAAATAATATACACATGCAGACATGAAAAAGAAGACAAAAAAATTAGTGGCACTACTTGTGTGACAACTTGCTCACAGTGTGATAACTTGCCCACAGTACATCCCCACTCCCTCGGCCAAGAGGGCTTAAGGACAGTCAGCGTTGGAGATGTTCTCCAAAGGCCAGCTAGCCCCCAGGGCTGCAGTACATAAGGACTGTGCAAGTCAAGCAGTAGAGGTTTATAAAGTCATGGTCATTTATTATATCAAGAGTCATTCAAGTAACTGAGTGCATTTTAGTTTTTGTCTTTTACACACAAAATATGTGACGGCCAAAGAACTCGGAATTCTGTTTATAAAATGAGCCAAAGGCACTGGGTACAAAGAATTTTTACCGTTCGACGACGACGACCACGGCGATGACGAAGAAGAAGAAGAAGAAGAAGAAGAAGAAGAGAGAAGAAGAAGAAGAAGAAGAAGAAGAAGAAGAAGAGAAGAAAAAGTAGAAAAAGAAGAAGACAAAGAGTTTGTTCATTAAAGTCCTTAGAACACTGAGTGCAAGGAATTAACATTTTGACAAATGATTGTGATTATTTAAATATATCTGCTTACATACGACCTGAAGCAATTATATAAAAGTAAGAATATTAGAGGCTGTGTGTACTTGAAAGGCTATTTTGATCATGAATTAAAAAAAAAGAATAAAAAACCCTAGATCTAGAAAATAAAAATATGAAAAAAATAAAGAGAACTCTCGTCCATGGCTTTTTGCCAAAGTATGCGGATTCAGCAAACAGCTCTGTCTGTCTAACTGTCTGTCTGCCTCTGTCTGTCTGTCTGTCTGTCTGTCTGTCTGTCTGTCTGTCTGTCTGTCTGTCTGTCTGTCTGTCTGTCTGTCTCTCTCTCTCTCTCTCTCTCTCTTCTCTCTCTCTCTCTCTCTCTCTCTCTCTCTCTCTCTCTCTCACACACACACACACACACACACACACACACACACACACACACACACACACACACACACACACACAACCACACTACATCACACCACAACACAAAACAGCACAACACAACACATTACAAACACACACACACACACACACACACACACACACACACACACACACACACACACACACACACACACACACACACACACACACACACACACACACACACACACACACACGCATGCACGTACGCACAGAGAGAGAGAGAGAGAGAGAGAGAGAGAGAGGAGAGAGAGAGAGAGAGAGAGGAGAGAGAGGAGAGAGAGAGAGAGAGAGAGAGAAGAAGAAGAAGAAGAAGAAGAAGAAGAAGAAGAAGAAGAAGTCTTGAATCATCCTTGTTTTCCTTCAGATACTGGCTGGCTGGTAAAGAATTCCTAATCCCGCCCACCCCACTCACTTTCCTTCTCACCCCCAATCAACTGCCCTCCACCTCCCTCCCCGCCCCCCTCCCCTCCCCATCCCTGCACATTCCTGTCTTTGAGGGTTTGGTGCCAAGTGAGTTAGCGTATGTGCATCGTGCAAGTGCCATTATCCGTGGTTTCATTAACTTTCAAACGACGTAAACAAGTTTACACAAACAAAATTTACTGTGCAAAAATGGTTTTGATTGGGCTTCTATTTTTTTCCCTTTCTCTCTGCTGCATTGAGAGAGAGAGAGAGAGAGAGAGAGAGAGAGAGAGAGAGAGAGAGAGAGAGAGAGGAGAGAGAGAGAGGAGAGAGAGATTAAAAGTTCAAACGCAAAGTCGAGCTCAAACTATTTATTCACTAAAAAGCCATTGGCTCTTGCGAAAAAAAAAGGGGTTGATTCTCAAACTATTTAGTGTTTTAATGAGTTAAGGAATAAAACAGAGAAAAAACATAACAACAAAACAAAGTTTATTTGTAACAAGAATCGCCAGTTATCAGAACTGTAATTAAGGATATCAGAAGAGAGACAAAGACAGGGACAGAACCTAGATGAACTGAATGACCTTGTTAAATATTTAACAACAGTTTTTCTACGCAGTAAGCAATCATTTTAGTAGGCTGACCCTGCACTTCCGTAGATAAAAAAAAATCCACCACACTACTGCAAACCTCCCTATAATGCCACCACTCCCCCATGCATGCATACCGATCACAATAATGGACCGGCCATTTCCTCAACACTTAGGTTAGTGCCAGTTTTTGACTGTTTTCACATTCCAACAACAACCAAAATCTCTCTCCCTCATGATATTCTTAGTCACAGTTTTTAAAATGATTACATGATTGATTATGTTTTCGTTTTATTGATTTGTTTATTAACTTAACTCATTCATTTATGATTGTTTGGCTTGTTTGTTTCTTCTTGTTGCAAGTTGGTTTTTTCCCCCGAGGGCCTGGTGTACTTTGACTTATGCAATTATCCTCAATAAAGTATTCGAACTCGAGTTCTCTCTCTCTCTCTCTCTCTCTCTCTCTCTCTCTCTCTCTCTCTCTCTCTCTCTCTCTCTCTCTCTCAAAATGACCCAACTTGTTTATTCAGCATCTAACCCGTTACACGTGCCTACGCAACCGACCGATGTCATATGTACTCGCAATGACGTTCTCCGGATCGCGTGTACGTGTGCACCTCGGTGATAATCTCATTGTGTTTCCACCACGCAATCCGGTGTAGCCTACGCTAGCCTTCTCCTTCAGAAAAATTCGGTCTGCCGGAAAGAGCCGATTGTTGCCGGAAATGATATCACACCCACGGGAACGCTCGAGAGGCCACCTCGGAAACGGGCCGAAAGTGTTGACCTTGCAGATAAAAGCGTGGCCTGGTCTGTTGCCGGTCCGGCCTCGTATCGGGGGGAAAGGTGTGAAGGTTAGATAGTGTATGGGATACTTTCCGATTTGGGGGCTTGCTCGCTGTGAGGCGTCTGATCTTATGGCCCTAGCTGGGCTCCTGCTCGGAATATACGATCACTCATCTGGAGTTATCTGGCTTGTGTCCATGGGCATGTTTTTCGACCGAGTTGTCAGAATCGTTGTCGTTTTCATCTTCACTGTCGTCATTTCTTATCGTTATCGTTGTTATTGTCGTTTGTTGTCAACTTTATCGTTGTTATCATCATCATGGCTCTCACTCCTTCCAACAACCGGCCCCATCTCCACAACTATCACTACTAGGCTACTACTACCATTATTCCCGTCACCACCATCAACACCACCATCACTACCATCACCACCACTGCCATCATCATCACCACCATTACAATCATCACCATAACCGTCGCTATCACTACCACCACCACCACCACCACAACTACCACCATCGCTATCACCTCCACCACTACCACCATCACCACCACCTCTACCACCACCACCACCACCACCATCACCACCACCACCACCACCACCACCATCATCACCACCACCATCACCACCACCACCACCACCACAATCACCACCATCACCACCACTACCACCATCATCATCATCATCATCACCCCATCACCATCACCGCCACCGCCACTAGATCTACTACCACCATCATCACCATCACTGCTACCACCACTACCATCACCACCACCACCGCCGCCACCACCGCCGCCGCCACCACCGCCACCCTTAATTTCTTCTCTTTTGGCCCTTGCCAGTCCGAAAGTTTGATCTGTTACTGAAGTAAGCTATGTGTTAAAGATTGCATTACACCATAGTGTTGCTGCGGAATGTTACGTTGGTATTACCTCCAACCATGACGATCTCTTAGCTTAAACAACCTTCTCACTTCCTAAAATCCTCGTCGCGTGTTTGGATACCAGTTTGAACCACAGTTTTTTCCCCCACCGTTCACTATACTTTTGAGTGGTGGCCTGGGTGCTAGTCTTTCGAGTGAGGCGGTAAACTGAGGTCCGATGTGCAAAACCTGGTGAGCGCATTGAAAAGAAACTGCGACACAAGACGTCCCTGGCCAACATTCTGTAGAGAATCAAAACAGTCCCATGAGGAAACATACACATCTATCTATCTATCTATCTATCTATCTATCTATCTATCTATCTATCTATCTATCTATCTATCTATCTATCTATCTATCTATCTATCTACTATCTATCTATCTATCTATCTATCTATCTATCTATCTATCTATCTATCTATCTATCTTAATGTATACATATATCCAGTTAAAAAAAAAGAAATAATAATGATAATAATACCTGGAACAGCTTATGTAAAACAAATCAAAGCGCTTTTATTCAATCTGTTCTTCTTATACGTGCAACATATACTATGCATAAACAGGAATTTGTAAAACAAATCTTTAATGTGTGGAACTGTTCTTGTGGCCATTCAAGCTTCCTACCTAGAGCAGAGAGCAGTACAGCCTGAATTTCAGACGGAGAAATAGGCCCTGGCTGAAAATGGCCGGCACGCAAGACAATGCAGCAGCCTATGTGCTGTCATGACGACGGAAAGTGCTAGGGCAATACAACGAGATGATCCTACATCTTAGATGCTTCTTCCTTCACCATCGCCTATCCCGTAGTCCTGTAGACCGTGGGGGCACCACTGAAGATTTTTCAGCCAGCCTCCTCCACTCCCCTCGGTCCTCTGCTTTCCGTGGCCAATGATTCCACTCAAGGCCAGTCCACTCTGATGTTGTCTTACCGGCGTTTTCTCTGTCTGCCTCTTCGTCTCCCTCCTTGCACTGTTGCCTGTAGGACAGAGATGCAGACAACAATAACAAAGGAAAAAAGAATTCCTGAAAAGATTCGTTAGAAGTTAGTCAGCAACTGCACTTAACGCCCCCCCCCCCCCTTCTCTCTCTCTCCTCTCTCTCTCTTTTTTTTTTTTGTATGTGTGTGTGTACGTGTGTGCGCGCGCATGCACGTACGCAGGTGTGTGGTATGTGCTTGCATATGTGTGCGTTTAAGTGCAAACTTACATGATTATGAGCAAAGCCAGCCAGCCTGGAGTGAGTGGTCATATTGCACGTAAGGACCTTCACAGAACCGCTGGTATGTTACATATTCATGAAGATGACCTATTGGCCTTTTCTCTTTGTCCAGATTCCAGTGATCAAAGAAGAGGAAGAAGGAAGAAGAATGGTGTGCGCGTGAGAGCAATGAAAGGAACGGATTATAACTTTTTCGCCCACATTACACGTAAGTCTCTTTAAAGCAGAAATCTGCTTCACCAAATATTTCCTGACTTCTAGTGACCGACATTCATTAATCATCGTATAGGTCAGACGCGTGGTGCCCCCCCTACACACACACACACACACACACACACACACACACACACACACACACACACACACACACACACACACACACACACACACACGGCAAGCCTGAAAATAGATCGGAAGTGGAAAAGACAAGCCCTAGTAAGCTAGGCTCGCTGGAGAGCAGAACACGCGGGGTCAACTTGCACACGTAATGTCTTAGGCTGGAGACAATCAGCATTTCCCCCTCTCCCTCTCTCCTCCTACACACACACACACACACACACACACACACACACACACACACACACACACACACACACACAACAACACAACATACATACATACATACATACACACACACAAACCACGTCTGTCAACTCACATGCATGGCGCCCGAAGAGAGAGAGAGAGAGAGAGAGAGAGAGAGAGAGAGAGAGAGAGAGAGAGAGAGAGAGAGAGAGAGAGAGAAGAGAGAGAGAGAGAGAGAGAGAAGACAGACAGACAGACAGACAGACAGACAGACGACAGACAGACTGGTCATAACGGTTCACTGCTGGATGATCCAAATACAGGCTACACACCAGTATTATTTTTTGCCCCCTTTTTCCCTGTTTTCTGATATTACTCTTGCATTCATACGGCATGCACAAAGGCAACCACAAAAATAAAAAACAACTTTTTTTAAAATAAAAGAATAGCCTGTGGTTCAAAACTCATGGTTTTGACACAAATTTGGTAGGTTTGAATTTTTTTTCAGCCAAACAATGTATCCCTCTAGTTCTTTGTCGACTAATAGATTATTCCTAGCCACAATATGCATGCATGGGGTCAATGCTGTAGGAACACAACTAATCTTCATTTGATGATCATTTCTGACTTTTCTCGTTGACTACCTGGTATTGCTCTATGTCCTCAGTCCCAAAAGCAAGTATACAGTGCATTTTTTCATACTTATAAAAAAGTCGGTCAAAATCAGCAGAATTTATTTTTTCCGATTAGCACTTTATAAAATATACTACATGACCCGGAAGCTAAAGATGGAGTGTAGCCGAATCGCAGAATTTTTCGTTGGTGTTGTGTGTTCCGTTCCCACACCCACGTGTCTATTTGTGTCGGTGTTGATATTGCGTTTTGTTGTTTTGGTTTGTTGTCGAAATGACTTTTTTTTTTAATGATCCTTCGTTGAGGCTCTCTCTCCTCTCTCTCTCTCTCTCTCTCTCTCTCTCTCTCTCTCTCTCTCTCTCTCTCTCTCTCTCTCTCTCTCTCTCTCTCTCTGGACACGTGTGTGTGTGTGTGTGTGTGTGTGTGTGTGTGTGTGTGTGTGTGTGTGTGTGTGTGTGTGTGTGTGTGTGTGTGACATTTGTCTAAGATATATGTTTTTTGCGGCCCTGTTTCTTGATTACTCTTTTTTTTTTTATTTCAGTGATCCTCGGTTTTTGTTGTCTGGATGTTACGAAGAAGAAGAAGAAGAAAATGATATTCTTAGTTTCCCACTAAACATATACTTATTGATTTTGGTTTGGGGGGGTTATTTTATGTGTTTTTTTTTAATTCTTCCCTTTGCTACCGTTGGTTGCTATCAGTAAAGGTGATTTCTGTTTTGCTCCTGTTACGATTTTCAAGATAACAGATGTGCTGGTCATGGTGAAAAAGGCCTATGAATGAAAAAACAAACATGCAAACAAACAAACAAACAGAACTGTTTGGTCGTGAAAAAAATATTGTAAGCTCCTAAAACTCCAGCAATTTTCATATCAAAGCCAACTCACATTAACCTAACGGTTTTCGCCACCACCACCAACCACCACCAGAACCATCACTATGTCAGTGAATTAACCTCTTGCTCTAACCAGTGCTATCCAACATGGCTAGCTCTCAACACCGACTTAGTACAGGGACACCCAACAGAGCGAAGCGTGTCTACCACAGCTGGCAGACGACAGTTTGATTTTTTCCGATCGACCCATAAGCCTTGGACAGTGGGGGAGTAACCTGCTGTGCTGATATGAGCTGAGCTTGCACACACCCCTTGCCCGCTCTCACCGCTACCACCCCTCCCCATTCACCCACCACCACCCCACTCCCATCACTACCTGTCCTTATCCTTATACATTCAGTCTCACCACTACTCACCATTAACTAACAACAGCTAACGGACACCTGGACAGTATAGTTTAAAAAAAAAAATAGACTAGTCTAACACCATAAGTACATACGAGGTTTCAATTTTTTCCACAGTGATGTATTTAATTTATGAATTACATTTGTTTCATTAGGATTGATTTATAATGACAAAATGGTGTTGTTTTTCTTTCTTTTTAGCTGCCTAATAACAAATTTCGTTTTGTTCGATGATGAGTACACTATAAGCGATTAGCTTGTTGCTGCTCCAAATGGATGTGTGTATAGTGTGTTTTACTTTTCTGAATAAACATTAAATAAAATGTTGTTTACACCAGTATATGTAACAGAGTAGAGAGCAGAGAGTGGAGATGAGCCTTGAAAAGTTGGGAAGCCGCCTGCTAAGCTGAGCTGAACTGAACTGCACACACCTCTTACCCCCTACCCCCTTTCCCTCCCCCCCACCCCCCTTCTTCCCATTCTACCTGTCCTTATCCTCATACCAGACACATTCTCCACCATCACCATTAACACCAACAGCTAAACGGAGACCTGGCAGTTACTAACGGAGCAGTGTAGCATAGCTCTAGTGCAGAACTGATGTGGACATTTTTATCGAAATAAGGCTTAGATTGAAGGAGCATCCCCTTCACCAGCACCTCCCGCCGTGTCACCAGACAGGTAGCCGTGGAGGACCTGAGGAAGGACACTTCAGCGCTGTGGGCACCCCTACCAGGCTGGTGATGCTGCTTCATGGACGTGAAGACTTGAACAAATTATAGGAGTGTAGGCCAGGGCCCCTTCTGTGCTTGTCCTCTGTCCGTTATCTTCCTCCCTTATCTGCTGCAGCGATGACGGCTCCCAGGAGCTGTAGCCTAGTGGGGAACGTGTAGCAGGCTAGTGAGAGACGTAGATGAGGCGAGCTAGGTGCCGCTATAACCTTGTGGGAGAGGCAGATAAAGCACTAGAGGAAAGCGTGATGAGGGGGTAGGTGGGGGAGGGGGGCATTGTTATCGGCCGGCCTTTTTATTACCTGCCCTTACGTAGGTCTGGGCGGTGACGGAGTAGGGGTTGATGATGGTTTGGGTACGGTCAGTCCATATAGGTGTGCTGTGTCCAGAAGATAGGTAGGAGGTTCTTGTCAGTGGGTAACGGTTCTTGCTAGTGACAGAAGAGATATTTTAGCTTAATGCGAAGTATATAAAAAAAGAAGGAAATTGAAAGAGATTAAAATGAGTGGAGATATGAACTATTCAGAAAAATCATGGTTTTAATTTTCAGAGATCTTGTGCAACAAGCCAGGCTTATAGCTCCCCTCCCCTCCAAAAACAAAAAGCCAAATAAACAAAAACAAGAATTATTACACTATTTTGTTTTGCAGCTAGTAAACATATCATCACTTTGAAAATAAGTTAGTGCTGCCATGTTAATTTTCACAATAGGACAGTTCAAAATGACCTGATAATTATTCCTTCTGCTGCAAACGCACTGACAGATAAAAGCACTGAAGTAAAGAATGGGGGCAAAGCCCATAACAGCTCTATTTTAAAAAGAAAGAAAAAGTAGCACAGAAATAAACAAACACAAACAAAAAACAAAACTTACTCCTGCAAAATATGTAATCTTCAAAGCAGCTATCTTTCTAAAACCAGTGTCCTAACAGCTACATTTGTGTAGAATGTTCAATGGTTTCGTGTTGTTGCTGTTGCTGCTGTAATGGTGTTGGTTGTTGTTATTATTGTTTCTAGTTTAAACTTCTTGGCTCAGCAATGTTAAGCTTTATTTAGATTTTCCGTGAAAGAAAGTTACACACAAGTTCAGAAATGTTCATGACGGACGCAAAAGCAAGTCATGAAGTCGTTGGGTTCGAATCTCGGCGGCGTCTGGTGAATTAGGAGTGGGGATATTTACGATCTCCATGACGCTTCAAGTGAACTGCAGTGCTAATATCGTGTATATACACGTGCAGAGATCAATATGCACCCTAAAGATCTGTATTCATATCAGCTTTGGTTGGTACTGAAACACGAACAAACCCTATACCCAGTAACATCTCTGAAGTCGCATGTGGTTACCTTCATGTTGAGAGAAAAACGGTCGTATAAATTATGCAAAATCTCACCATTGGCGAATATTGGGTCTAGCGAAACAAAAAAAAAGAAAAAGAGGTGTGTTAAGCCTTTGGTAATTGATGACCTTTTGCTTAGTTTTTCCCATGAACGTCCATCAGGGTTCATTTTTTTAGCTAAAAACTTTTCGTTGTAAATCCGTTGATGTCATTTGACCACATGGCATTGTCAGCTTTCAAATAAAAAAAATAGTGAGCGTAACACTTTAAGCCTTACATTCACATTAACAACACGCAGGTGTAGAGGAATGAATTCTGCACCCACTTCTTTTCAAATTCCAGGTTTTTAGAAGCATTATTGTATTGTTTGTCCACATTCTCTGTCTTGTCTGTCGTCTGTTCTCTGTTCTCTGTTTGTCTCTGTCTCTTGCTAGCTCTCCTGTCTTTCTTCTCCTTCTCTGCTTCTTCTCTCTCTTCTCTTCTTCTTCTTCTCTTCTTCTTCTTCATTCTTCTCTTCGCTTATTCTTCTTTTTCCCTTTCTTTCTTCTTCTCCTCTCTCTGTCTCCTTCTTTCTCTCTTTCTCTTCTTCTTCTTATCTTCTTTCTTCTTTCTTCTTCTTCTTCTTCTTCTTCTTCTTCTTCTTCTTCTTTCTTCTTCTTCTTCTTCTCCTTTGCTTCTTTTCTTGCATTCTTCTTCTTCTTCTTCTTCTTTCCTCTCTTCTTCTTCTTCTTCTTCTTCTTCTTCTTCTTCTTCTTCTTTCTTCTTCTTCTTCTTTCTCTCTCTCATCTCTTCTTTCCATTCTGTTTTTCCTTTCTCTTCACGTTT
>CM060316.1:35666570-35684070 GCA_030674155.1 Stramonita haemastoma
TTCAAATTCCAAGTTCCAAATTTGGATGCTCCATTGTTGTTGTGGTTGATGACGATTGCGTTGCTTTATTTATCGTTTTTGGTTCGTTTGTATGTGGTTATAATCTTAACATTTGTTTTTGGTTTTTTGTTTACCTGATAAGCACACATTTGTTTAATCAATGTAAGGTAAAGGCAAGATAAACGTGTCCCATAACCTATGTGGTCGTAGGGGAACGCGGCATCAGAGACCTCAGCTTCTCTAGGGGTCAGCATATTGAGGGCGGCGCCCATCTCCTCTCCCTCTCTGCTTTACCTTCCCTGACCCTAAAGAGAGCAGGTACCCATTTACAGCTGGGTGAATGGGGACTATACTTAGGCTAAGGCGCGCAACGGTCACCATCTAACTGGTAACCACGCTCGATGCTGCTTAATTGACTTGGGAAAGCTCTGACACTTAGCTATCCGCTCCTATAAATGAATGTACCATCAACAACAAAACTGCCTTTGACGTATTTTTAATAGTTTCCAGATTTCAGGGATATTTCACTTTGACTTTAATTTAACAGGTTTCAGTCTCAAACGGGTTTTTCTGTTGGTTTGAGGGTTTTTTTTTCTTTTTTCTTTCAACAACAAACATAAGGGGGAAGAAAACTTTTCTTGCTGTTGACAACAACTAGGAAACATGATCCTTTTGCAAAGAGATGAAGGGCCACTTGTTCTTAATCTGAAGAAGGATTACAAAAACAACGCTTCCAACTAGAAAGATATGAGAGAGAGAGAGAGAGATGAGAGAGAGAGAGAGAGAGAGAGAGAGAGACAGTGACGACAGACAGACAGAGTCAGACAGACAAGACAGACAGACAGACAGACAGGAGAGAGAGAGAAGACAGACAGACAGACAGACAGACAGACAGACAAGACAGACAGAGAGAAGACAGACAGGACAGACAGACAGACAGACAGACGACAGACAGATGACAGACAGACAGACAGACGACAGACAGACAGACGACAGACATGAGAGAGAGAGAGAGAGAGAGAGGAGAGAGAGAGAGAGAGAGAGAGAGAGAGAGAGAGAGAGAGAGAGAGAGAGAGATTTATTCCTACATTTGAGAGTAAAATTGCTCGTTTAACAAACACTAGCTGTTATCATTTGTTGATTACTTAATGCCGCGTTTGTACTCTCATACTCGGAAGAAATACAGAACCTATCTTTATGGACTCCGCACGACATTTATGATACTACCAGATTTGCATAACAAGTATCAGTCAATTAATTCATTCATCTTGTATAAATCCCAGCGACCAGGGGGGGGGGGGGGGGGGGGGGGCGGTGAAGAGGGGGTGGATATCAGCGGACATGACAAAAAAAATTCAACCCTTACATCTTATGGAGTGAGTGCGTACCTGAGTTTGAAAAATGGTCGTTTAAAAATCATGAATATTCAGCAAACTAAATCATGAATATTCAGAAAACATTTCTGTAGCTGATTCCATACTCCTAGCTGTATAAGTAGTCTGAACAAAAGTCCTAAGAAGTGAAGGCGGCAGGACGGTTAAGATGTTCACCTGCCTAACAAGTAAAACTCGTAAGGTTCTGGGTTCGATTCACAGCCTCACCCTTACATTCCAGTTTGACGAGAGAATCCAACTGAATGTCTTTCGGATGAGACCATAAACGACGCCCGTGTGCAAATGCACGCAGAGCATCTTGGTACACGTTAAAGGCCTGTTTCCATCCTTTAAAAGAGCAGGCTATTTCATGCCAGTAGGAACGGATGACAAAGTTAAATAAAACACATGCACACAGGTGTCGCATTTAGACACCATCCGCGAAGTCGGAATGCGGTACCTAAATGTGGGAATAAACGATCACATACGCAAAAATCTCATCATTGATAAACCTCAGAGTTCTAGCCGAGGAAGAAAAAAAGCCCAACCCCCCCCCCCCCCACCCGCCTCCACCACCAACAAAAAAAAACAACAAACAAACAAAAAACAACAAAAAGCAACAACAGAACAACAAAAGGTCTAAATCTGAGAATATTCTCTAGTCTTTTAAAAACATCTCAAGTCTGATTTTCTGCATCAGGCAGCGCAAATATAATCTGTTTCTAGATAAATATGCAGACAGCAAAACAAACAAACAAACGAACAAACGAACAAACAAACAATCAACCATGCCCCAAATACTATCCAAGGCCCATGACTCCCTTCTGTCACTCCAAAAGGACATAATTATGCACCTATCATTGGTGAGGAAATTCTCTGAATATTTCCCTGTTTCTTCTTTTTATTTGTTTGTTTGCTGAGAGACCTGCAGTGTGAGAAAACTTAAGGGCTTGCAGTAATTGTGTGTGCCTTTGTTCTGGTTGGGGATGTAAGCGAGTGATTGTTCTGACTTTGTGTGTTAGGACTGGACCTATTCAAGGCTTTCTTTTTACATGTTTTTTTATCGTGTTTTTTTTAACCTTTAAACCCACTTTCAGTCACGGCAGATTTCTCTTCATAAAATTCAGGCTGCTTTCCCCCGGGGGGAGAGCGCCTTGCCACAATAGCAGCGCCATCCATTTTTTTCTTTTCCTGTCTGCAACTGTATTTGTTTCTTGTTCAGAGTGGCTTTTTTCCTGCAGAATTTTGCCAGGGACAATTCCCGTGTTGCCTTAGATTCTTTCACGTGCGCTGAATTATTTTGTGTAACACACCGGATTTCTGTTTATCCTCACATCCGAAAGACTAGCACTCAGACCATCACTCATGGTCTACTGGATGGAAGAAAAGGTTTGGGCCCAAATAGGAGTCGAACTACCGCACACTTCAAACTTTTCGCTTTCTAGGCAAGCAGGCAGGCGTGTTACCTCTAGACCACCGATACACTGCTGCCCTTCTGGTTGCTATAAATCGAACTCGCTGGACTGTGTGTGTGCGTGCGTGCGTGCGTGCGTGCGTGCGTGCGTGCGTGCGTGTGTGTGAGAGAGAGAGAGATAGATAGATAGATAGATAGATAGATAGATAGATAGATAGATATAGATAGATAGATAGATAGATCTCCGCTTTTGGCAGATCAACCTGACAACCTTCCACTATGCATGTCCAAGAATTCTCTGGACACGATGATTGCAGAAGTGAGGGAAGCTGCTCCATACTGGTGCCGGAAGGAAGCGGTGAAGTAAACGAGAACAATCCGTCCACAAGATGCTCCATCCCAGGCCTTTATCTGTGGCAGAGTCAATTAGAAAGAATGGCACCAGCCCCCGCCTCTCCGGTAGCCTAGCGGTAGCTCACAACAGTGTAAGCCATTCAGCCTGTGTGTGGGGATGCACCAGACAAATAGCCAGGCCTCTCCTCACCTCACCTATAACCTGTTATCACCCCCACCTATCAGATAAAACTCCCCCTCCCTTCCCCTTACCACACCACCACCATCCCTACATCCCTCTTCCGTCAGACCACCCATCAGTGCGCACGCGTATCCGCCATTAACCGGAAACGGAGACATTTTACACGTTGTGACATTTGCCAGGGAGAGAGAGACAAGGATTTGGAAACATGACGTGAAAGGTGGCAGTGCTGGGGACATCAAAGCCGCCCCAGTGACTGTAAATTAACTCCCTAGGACAGGGAAGACAGACCCGTGCCGCGCTTTTCTCCCCTGCGCCGCTCTTCCCAGTCAGGTTCATTGAAGCGGAGCCCCGCAAACAGAGGCTGGTATGAAAGGGGGAAGAATTTTGTCTTTGAAATCAAATCGTAATTTGCTGCCTGTAGTGTCTGGCGTGACTTGGTATGGGGGTGTGGAATGGCAGGAAGAAGGATGGGGAGTGATTGCTGTGCTGTTTTGTTCTGCTTCACTATTTCAGGCAGAGAGTGACTGAATGACATGCACGTGCTTGTGGGTGTGGAAGGGGGGTGTAATCTGTCACGTGGTAAATATTCCCTCTTTTCAGGGAATCTGTAGATCCCTCTCTTTGTTTCTGTCTTTTTTCCTTTTCTTCCTGTCACCCCTTCTTGTCTATTTTGTTTTTTCTTTGTCCAGTCTCCGCTTTTTTTTCCAGAAAGACTATTAAGATATAACAATTCTTCCCATTCAAGGTTGGTGCACTGGGCCTGACTTGTCTGGGCCTAAGGCAGTGCAAGCATTTTCACTCATATGACGACGACAATAGTTGCTGTCTGAGCTGTACGACGAGAAGGAAGAAGAAGAAATTTGATATTTAAATCAGCAAGAGAAAAGGCAGTTTCCTGCACAGTATAACCCTTGAAATATTGTGAAAATATCTAATCACCATATTTATTCACAATCATCTTCTGGGTTTCTTTCATCATTTGTAAGTTTTTCTGTCACCTCCTTTAAAAAGGGGCTGAGAGAAAGAAAGCAGAAGATGATTGGGAATAAATGCAGGTGAGCAGACAGGAGAAAAAAAAGAGATATTCAGACAGAACACAAAATAGAAACACCCCTCCCTTGCAAACAACGTGCCATTGTTCAAACTCTCAGATGTAGAGCACGCAACCTGGCGATGTGTGAGTGAGACAGAGACAATGTTTATAAAGGGCTGCTGCCTCATTCTCCACTTGGCCGAATCTCATACTTGACAAACGATCTGCTAAAAAACATGTAAAGGTGTCCCATAACCTATGAGGTCGTAGGGGAGCGAGGCGTCAGAGACCTCAGCTTCTCTAGGGGCCAGCATTATTGAGGGCGGCGCCCATCTCCTCTCCTTCTGCTTTACCTTCCCTGACCCTAAAGAGAACAGATGCCCATTTACAACTGGGTGAACTGGGGGACTATACTGAAGCCAAGGTGCGCAAATGGTTATCCATCCACTTGGCAGCCATGCCCAATGCTGCTTAACATTGGCTTGGGGAAAGCGAGTGTTCTGACCACTGAGCTGTACCGTCCCAAACAATATTGACTATCTACAAAACCCTCAACAACAGAAACATGTTGCACCTCTGTGCTCTTGTGTTTCCCAATCTTTTAAACATAATAATTATTATTTCGAGTCTTTAATTAAATTGTATAGCACGTTCACCTTTAGTTTCGTTTTGTTTTTAGCATGAAATTCGGGCTGCCCTTCTTGGACAGAGTGCGTCTCTTGTAAAAGCAGTGCCACCCATGTTTTTAAAAAATATTTTTGCTTTGTTGGTTTGTTTGTTTTGGGAGGTCGGTTGTTTTATCTTATTTTATTTTTTTGTTCCTGGGCTAAAGCTCCGGGTTCACCAATGGTGAGATTTTTGCGTATGCAACCGTTTTACTTCCCACCGTTTAGGCAGCCGCATTCTGACCTCAGGGGATGGAGCGAATCACGACGACTGTATGCATGCGTTTGGAAATTTTATCATCTGTTTGTTCCTACAGGCATGAATGGCCTACTCTTCAGAAACATGGAACGGGTGGGTGTTTAATATGTGCGCAAGATGCTTTGCGTATATTCGCACACGGGACCCGGGTGGGATTCGCACAGGGGGCCCAGACACCCCCCCCCCCTCCCCCCAAAAAAATTACAAAAAGAAAACAAAATACCCCCCCCCCTTCCCCCTCCCTCCTGCCCCCAACAAAAAAGTCCGCAAAATGCAAATTCTCTCCAGTGCATGGAAATGACAGCCAGATTAGATGTAGCACCTACAGAGACAGCACTGAAAAGAGGAGCACTGATTCATGTCCACATCCTCTTCACGCCAGCCCATGACACTCACGTCCTTATGAACAATATCAGGTGACAGAATATCATATCAAAAAATAGAAGAAGAAGAAGAAGAAGAAGAAGAAGAGAGAAAAGGAATTGCGAAGAAGAAAATAAAGAAAAAGAAGATGAAGAATTCAGATGTACAAAAAGAAGAAGAATTGCAAAGAAGAAGAAGAATTGCAAAGAAGAATTGCAAAGAAGAATTGCGAAGAAGAAAAAGAATTGCGAAGAAGAAAATAAAGAAAGAAAAAAAAGAAAAATTGAGAGGTGAAGAAAGAAGAAGAAGAAGAAGAAGAAGAAGAAGAAGAAGAAGAAGAAGAAGAAGAAAGCAGAAAAGAAAAGCAGAGGCTAGATTAATGATTCACGAATTCCTAATAATTCAACTCTTTTTTGTTTTGTTTTTTGGGGGGCGGGGGGTGGGTGGGGAGGGAGGGGGGTCAGGGAGAGAGAGGTGGTGTCCCAAATGGCTGGAACATAAACGTGCGTCACCACGTGGACATAAAGTTAATTATGAACAGAAACATTATGCAACTTCATTGGACAGGCGCAGAGGAAAAGTACTTGAAAACCGTGTTCAGGCGATGTGTGTGTGTGTGAGACGTGTGTGTGTGTGTGTGTGTGTGTGTGTGTGTGTGTGTGTGTGTGTGTGTGTGTGTGTGTGTGTGTGTGTGTGTGTGTGTGTGTGTGTGTGTGTGTGTGTGTGTGTGTGTGTGTGTGTGTGTGTGTTGTGAGTAAGTGTGTGTGTGTGTGTGTGTGTGTGTGTGTGTTGTGTGTGTGTGTCGTTTTTTTGTTTGTTGAGGTGTGTGTGTGTGTGTGTGTGTGTGTGTGTGTGTGTGTGTGTGTGTTGTGTTGTGTGTGTGTGTCTGTGTGTGTGTGTTGTGTGTGTGTTGTCGTTGTGTGTGCTGTCTGTCTGTGTGTGTTTGTCTGTCTTCTGTCTGTCTGTTTTCTGTCCGTCTGTTCTGTTTGTTGTCTACTCTGCTTGTCTGTCTGTCTTGCCTGTCTTGTCTTCCTGCTCTGTGTTGCTATCTCTATCGTCTGTTGTCTGTCATTTCCTTGTCTTCTGTCTTTTCTTCTGTCTTTGACTGTCTGTCTTCTGTCTGTCTCGTTTTCTCTCTCTGTCTGTCTTTCTCATTCCCCTTGCTCTCTGACTGTCTTTCTCTCTCTCTCTTCTCTCTTTGCTCTCTCTCTCTCTCTCTCTCTCTCTCTCTCTCTCTCTCTCTCTCTCTCTCTCTCTCTCTCTCTCTCTCTCTCTCTCTCCTGTGTTGTAAATGTCAGTTTGTCAACATAAATTCCAATTGGAAGACAAGCTGACATTCAAAGGTCTTCAAAGATTTTTTGTGGATTTTGTTTTAGTTTTATAATATGTGAAAACGTTGAATAGCATTATCTTGTTTAATTTCTTATCTCCAAGATTATTATTTCCTGGACTTTGCAATAAAAGTAGACCAATGCAAAATTAAAAAAACAGACAAAAGAAAAAAAAAGTGGTGATATTTTTCATGGCAGTTATATACAAGTGGATGTGCACACTTTCGTCCATGCGTGCGCGCGCGCGTCTGCGTGTGGGTATTGTGTGTGTGTCTGTGTGTATTTGTGTGTGTGAGTTTGTGTTTGTGTGTGTATGGGGTCTGTCTGTCTGTCTGTCTGTGTATGTGTGCATGTGTGCGTGTGCGTGCGTGCGTGTGTGCGTATGTGAGCTTGTGTGTATGTGTGATGTGTGTGTGGAGGGGGGGTTGTTGTTGTTTTCTGTCACCATTGTGACTAGCATATTTCCAGCTGTCAATGGAAATGTTGCACTTCTGTTTGCATCGGTGCGTATTTTATACACGTGCATAGGAATACATGAATTCAAACATGCGCATATATTATGCCATAATACCCGCGTATCTATACATTTTGGACGCATGAATCTCTCTCTCTCTCTCTCTCTCTCTCTCTCTCTCTCTCTCTCTCTCTCTCTCTCTCTCTTCTCTCTCTCTCTCTCACTACACCACACACAACACACACACACACACACACCACACACACTCACACACACACACACACACACACACACACACACACACACACACACACACACACACACACACACACACACACACACACAACAAGCGAATATAACGAAAGAGCGAAAACTGGTTCCAAAGATCCGTTTGAACTTCAAGGTGGAAAAGGCTAACGTGTCACCATCTTTACAGCCTAAACTGTCCGTCACCACCGGTCCTTACGCTGATTCCTGCCTGTCTTCTTTATGACAGGATGTTTTCCTCAGTGAGGCTGCTGCTTTTGGATGCTTGCAAGGAGACTACAGAATTCATGTAATGCAAGGCAGACCTACACAGAATTCATTTCTACATGCAAGGCAGACCTACACAGAATTCATATCTACATGCAAGGCAGATGTACACAGAATTCATTTCTACATGCAAGGCAGATGTACACAGAATTCATTTCTACATGCAAGGCAGATGTACACAGAATTCATTTCTACATGCAAGGCAGATGTACACAGAATTCATTTCTACATGCAAGGCAGATGTACACAGAATTCATTTCTACATGCAAGGCAGATGTACACAGAATTCATTTCTACATGCAAGGCAGATGTACACAGAATTCATTTCTACATGCAAGGCAGCTACACAGAATTCATTTCTACATGCAAGGCAGATGTACACAGAATTCATTTCTACATGCAAGGCAGACCTACACAGAATTCATTTCTACATGCAAGGCAGATCCTACACAGAATTCATTTCTAAATGCAAGGCAGACTACACAGAATTCATTTCTACATGCAAGGCAGAGTACACAGAATTCATTTCTAATGCAAGGCAGATTACACAGAATTCATTTCTAATGCAAGGCACAGAATTCATTTCTACATGCAAGGCAGACCTACACAGAATTCATTTCTACATGCAAGGCAGACCTACACAGAATTCATTTCTACATGCAAGGCAGACCTACACAGAATTCATTTCTAACATGCAAGGCAGATGTACACAGAATTCATTTCTAATGCAAGGCAGATCTACACAGAATTCATTTCTAAATGCAAGGCACAGAATTCGATTATCTACATGCAAGGCAGATTACACAGAATTCATAGCTAACCGATGACAAAGTTTACAAAAGTACATGTACACAGGAACTGAATTGAAAAAGTACACACGTACAATTCCATTAAAGTTAAAGTTAAAGTCTGTCCCGAGCCTAAGGCTCATCAGGCCGGTGCTTATCCCGGTTTCTGTGGCGTTAAGCGACTGAGAGTCATAGACTCCCCCCTGGATAGGACGCCAGTCTATCGCAGGGTTAACCCCCAACACAAGGTTGGTACCCCTTTTACACCTGGGTGGGGTGAGAAAATAACCGTTAAAGTGCCTTTTCCAAGGGCACAACGCCATAGCCGAAAAGCTGGGATCGAACCCGCAACCTTTAGATTACGAGTCCAACGCCCTAACCACTAGACTACAGCGGGCGGCTCACTTATTCCATTACCTCGATATAAAAGAATTAGATTAAAAATAAAATAAACGCGCCCGTGCACACACACACACACACAACACACACACACACACACACACACACACACACACCCTCACGCACGCACACACACGCATTGCTTGCACACACACACACACACACACACACACACACACACGCACACGCACTGCACGCACGCACGCACGCACGCACGCACGCAGCGCACACACTTTATCACATTTCCTTTAATAATTAATCATTGCTTTTCGTTTTCCATTCTTTCTTTTATGGATCGAGAAAACTTAAAGAAAGTGGGAGGTAATAAATCTCGACCAGCCCCCCTTTCCTCCCCCCTATCCCATCCCATCTCTCACTCTTCCCATTTCAATGTCCTCTTCCTTATCCACATATCCTGCCGTAAAGAATACAAAACCTACTGACCGCCACAACCCTGGAATTAAACAATCTATTCGTGAGGACAACGTCAACTCTGACGCTCTCACCTCAGACATCAGCTTGTAATCCTATCTTTCGTGTTCAAATCAAGTAAAACAAAAATAAATTAATAAAAAACCCACTGTAATTATCCATTGAAGGGCAATTACAACACTCAAAGGCGTAATTATATACGAATCATAATCTCTAGAGACATAAAAAGCTACATTTCATATTGGTTTAAACATTCCAAGATAACTTCAAATAAAAATATCACACACATACACACAAGCGCGCGCATGCACGCACACACACACGCATGCACTCACACACACACGCGCGCACACACACGCGCACACACACAAATGCACACCCTGAAATGCACGCACACACACACACGCCAACACATTCACACGCACACAGACATGCACACCTACATAACACATCACACACACACACACCACGCACGCACGCACGCACGCACGCACGCACCACACACACACACACACAGGTTTCCTGGATACCACTAACAATCAATTCTTGTTTTACTTGTAGGTTCCAACCCTTCTAAAGTTGGCATACAAACATGTGTGCGGTGCGTGCGTGCGTGCTTGCGTGCGCACGCGCGTGTGTGTGTGTGAAGGGGGGAGGAGAAATATCGAGAATGAGAGTATATGAAGGAGAGAGAGAGGGGGGGGGGAGTGGGCGGAGAGTCAGAGGTATTAAAGCGGAACATATTTTGATTTGTGCGCAAGACGTTCAGCATGCGTTCACACTCGGGACCTTGGTTTATAGTCTCATTCAAAGAACGATTGGGGAGAGTGGAGTCGGCACTGATGTTAACTCCGGAGGAAAATTGCCCCTTGAACGGGATTCGAACCCGGATCAGATCACGTCTGCAATGCACAACTTTCTAACCAATCAAGCTATCCCGTCCTATACGGGTAAACAGAGAGAGAGAGAGAGAGAGAGAGAGAGAGAGAGAGAGAGAGGAGAGAGAGAGTGTGTGTGTGTGTGTGTGTGTGTGTGTGTGTGTGTGTGTGTGTTTTGTTTGTGTGTATACACACGCGCGTGTGCGTGCGTGCATGCGTGTATGGAGATATACAGGTAAGTACAAGTGTTCGCGCGTGTGTGCGGGTATTACATAGTAAAACAGTTGCTATATTGTTCTCAGCCATTCATACGCTAAAAAACATTGGTGTGTCCCAAAACTAGGGACCACGAGAGAACACTAGATAAAAAATAATAATAATAAAGAGGAAGAAGGGGAAGGGGAACCACGGAAGATGGAGAGAGAGAGAGAGTGGAGAGAGGAGAGGAGAGAGAGAGAGAGAGAGAGAGAGAGAGAGAGAGAGAGAGAGAGGAGAGAGAGAGAGAGAGCAACCCGAATTTCAGGCGAGAAATCTGCCGTGACTGAAAGAGGTAAATATTACATTCAGTTGAAGTCAGTTCAAGACACAGGCAGAACGGAAAAAGAGACAGAGGCACACCCCGACCAAGACAAAGAGAGAGATCAAGAGACAGAGAGAGAGGGAGGATACAAAAACAGACAGAGACAAAGACAGACACAGAGATACAAAGACAGACAGAGAGATACAGAAAAAGACAGACACAGAGATACGGACAAAGCTACAGAGATAGATCTACAAAGTCAGACACAGGGATACAAAGACAGACACAGAGACACAGACAAAGACAGACACAGAGATACAAAGACAGACACAGAGATACAAAGACAGGCATAGAGATACAAAGACAGGCATAGAGATACAAAGCAGCACACAGACACAAAGACAGGCACAGAGATACAAAGACAGGCAGAGATACAAAGACGGGCACAGAGATACAAAGACAAAGACAGAAACAGAGAAACAAAAGCAGACACAGAGATACAAAGACGGGCACAGAGATACAAAGTCGGATACAGAGATATAAAGACAATAGATATAAAGACAGACACAGAGATACAGACAAAGACAGACACAGAGATACAGACAAGACAGACACAGAGATACAGACAAAGACGGGCACAGAGATACAAAGTCGGACACAGAGATATAAAGACAATAGATATGAGACAGACACGGATACAGACACAGAGATACAGACAAAGACAGACACAGAGATACAGACAAAGACAGACACAGAGATACAGACAAAGACAGACACAGAGATACAGACAAGACGGACAAGAGATACAGATAAAGGCAGACACAGAGATACAGACAAAGACGGACACAGAGATACAGACAAAGACAGGCATAGAGATAGACAGACAAGACAGACAAGAGATACAAGACAGACACAGAGATACAAAGTCAGCACAGAGATACAAAGACAGACACAGAGATACAAAGTCAGGCACAGAGATACAAGACAGACTCAGAGATACAAGTCAGACACAGATATAAGACACATAGATATAAAGACAGACACAGAGATACAGACAAAAACTGATGCAGAGATACAAAGACAGACACAGAGATACAAAGACAGACACAGAGATACAAAGACAGACACAGAGATACAAGACAGACTAAGAGATACAAAGACAGACTAAGAGATACAGACAAGACAGGCACAGAGATAGACAGACAAGCACACAGAGATGCAGATAAAGACAGACACAGAGGTACAAAAACAGATACAGAGGATACTAAGACAGACAGATATACAGACACAGAGATACAGACAAAATACAGACACAGAGATACAGAGACGGAGACAGAAATACAGAAACAGAGAGACAGAGACACAGACAAAAAAAACACAAAGACAAACACAAACAAAACACCACACGAAGACAGACAAGAGACAGAAAGAAAAGGGAGGAAACCCTTCCTCTTTCGTGGGTGGTGGAGGGTGTGAGTTGTGGGGTGTATGGTTAGGTGGGCAAACAAAGCTGTACTTGTTCTTTTAGTCCAGAGAGAGAGAGAGGGGGGGGAAGAGAGAGAGAGAGAGAGAGAGAGAGAGAGAGAGAGAGAGAGAGAGAGAGAGAGAGAGAGAGAGAGAGAGAAGACAGAGAGACGAGAGACAGACAGACAGACAGACAGACAGACAGACAGACAGAACAGACAGACAGACAGACAGACAGAGAAGCACGCGCGTCTCAGAGATGGTAGATAGGACAGGAGCAATTTCCACATCAACGGCAGTGTGGCCTAATACTCACACACTTTGCCGAATAACACACAGAAAAAAACCCACACAACAACCTCACTTAGGGGGAAAAAAACAACCCAAAACAAAACCAAAAAAAATTAGGAAAAAAAATATCCGGCAAAAGCAACTAGCATGAGGCTTGCTCTTTGTTTCAATCTGTTAAACAATTTTACTGCTTTTAGAAGAACAGTTTGTCGGCAAATAAGGAAGCCAGGGGGTGGGGGAGGGTGGGGTGGGGGTTATGGAGGAAGTTAAGGGGGTAGGGGTGGGTGTAGGGGAGAGGGAGGGAGGGAGGGAGGGAGAGAGAGAGAGAGAGAGAGAAGAGAAGAGAGAGAGAGAGAGAGAGAGAGAGAGAGAGAGAGAGAGAGAGAGAGAGAGAGAGAAACTGACACAGAGTGACAAAGACAGACACACGGACAGACCGACAGATAGACAGAGGGGGGGGGGGAGGAGGAGGGGGGGATTATATATGTGCTAGAAAGAACAATAAGTCAGACCAGACTATAACATTTCCCACGGTAAACTTGTTTACTTCCTTGAAAACGGAGGAAGCTTCATTAGGCTGTACACCACACAAACACAACAACCATGATCTCTATATCAATGGAGTGGAAACAAAAGGAATAAAGGGAGGGGAGGGGAAGGAGAGAGGGGGGGGGGCGGGGGAGAGGGAGAGAGAGAAGAAGGAAGGAGGGAAGAGGGGAAGGAAGAGGAGTATGAGGAAGAATAGTGATAGGTACTGAAGGGGGGGGGGGTAGGGTAAGGAAAATGATAAACAAAACAAAGTTGAATGAGCATAAAAGAAATAAGACTATAAAGTATCTACTCAGTGAATACTCCCCCCCCCCCCCAAAAAAAAAAAAAAAAAAAAAAAAGGGGAAGAGAAAACATATATTGAATAATGAAGTCAACAAGTAAGCTATTCGATTTAACAGTAAATCAAACAAATGAATAGATGAATGTAAAGAGAATATGGAGGGAGAGAAGAGAAAGAGAAAGAGAGAGAAGAAGACAGGGCAGACAGACAGACAGACAGACAGACAGACAGACAGACAGACAGACAGACAGACAAGACAGATACACATTATAATTCAGTATATTGAGAAAGAAAGAGAGAAACACAGAGAGACAAAGTGACAAAAACAGACAGATACATATAAACATGCATGCACACTCAACAAAAAACCTGTCATATTTTATAAACTACAGCATTAGCAGAATGCAACAGCAACAATAACAACAACAAAAATGAAAACCCAGACAGAGAGCGTATGTTCATCATTGGGAAGAAAAAATATATAGCAGTGACTGCGCAAGGGAAAGACATATAAGTGACAGATTGGACACGAGACATTCCTAATGTGTCAGCATGGACAAGTTCAACACGTAGGAGACAATGTTGCATGCTAATTCAAACACAATTCTAAATATCCACTCGTTTAATGAACATGAAAATGACCCCCAAAAAATCAGCTAAGACATACCTCCCTATGGCTACCCCTCTCCACCCCCTCCCCCTTCCCATAAAAAGCACAAGTAAACAAAACAAAGCAAACTAACCAAAAACAAAGAAAACTTGCCAAATAAGCAGACGAAAGTTCACTTGACACTGAAACATGAAGTGTAAACTAGTGGCAGCATCTCCAGCATGTCACGACAACTCCGTAAAAAGAGAAAGAAAAAAACAAATTGTAGGAGAGGAATAATTAATGTTAGGATGATTTAATTACCCTGAGTGTTCTTTTGTCCCAAAACTAGAATGAATATTTTTTTTTAAAAAAATAGAAAGAAAGAAAGAAAGAAAAAGAAAAGACCAACAACAGCAACAACATCAAAACTGACGGAAAAGGACTGACTTAACAAAACGGTAAAAACAAAACAAAACCCCACCACAACAGCAGAAAAATCTAAGAAGGGGGGGTTGGGACAAAGTATGTAAAAACACAGAGAGAATGCCACAAAGAAGACAGAAAAGAAGAAAGGAATGAAGAATGAAGGAAAACCTAGAAACAAAAACAGATTACAGAAAACAGAAAAGTAGGTGTGGTTTTTTTGCTCTTGTTTTATTTGTTAGTTTGTCTAGCAGCAAAAACCAAAGGCAGAGAGAGAGAGAGAGAGAGAGGAGAGAGAGAGAGAGAGAAGAGAGAGAGAGAGAGGAGAGTCATGAGAGTAATGCCAGAGAATAAGAGAAAAGACTGATTATGTCATTAAACGAAGCACTAGAGCGACAGACCACTGATTCTTTTCATGATTTTCAACTAAAACATTGTTACATCAAGACAGAATCCCAACCAGGAAAATCTCTATGAAAAATGGAGTAATCAATAAATATATGAAACAAAAAACAAAACAAAAACGATTTGTGAATGTACCAATCATGAAAATGCCTAAGATTAAGGGAGGGAAAAACTTTCAATAATATCATAAGAAAAACTATTATAAAAAAAAGAAGATTATATATATTTTCACAATAGAAAAAATCCAATGTGAGTGAAACATAAGAATTTTGCTACAAGCAAAACAAGATACCACACACACACACACACACACACACACACACACACACACAACACACACACACACACACACACACACACACACACACACACACACACACACACACAAACACACACACAAAAGAAAGACAAATTTTTTTTTAAATTGAAAAAATAAAGACAAAGAAACAAATTTTAGAAACAAGAAAAAAAAACACAGAAAAACAACAGTTTAATGTTATATATCTAGTTTGCAATAATACGGTTTTTGTTGTTGTTTGCAGTGGTTTCTTTTTTCTTTTTGTTGTTTCTTGTTCCAGGGCTAGAGCTCCAAGCTTTTTCCAATACTGAGATCTTTCCTTTTCGACCGTGTTTGCCCACTGTCAAGGTATCCGTATTCCGATCTTCGGGGAGAATATCCAAACACATCACACTAGACTAGTACTCTGCATGCGTGTTTTAAAACAAAAGCTTAGTCATCCGTTCCAACCAACACACAATGGCCTACTCTACAGAAAGGTGTGCAGGGCAGGTTTTAACCGATGCACAAGGTAAGTATGCTCGCGTTCGCTAAACGGTTTATAGTCTCATCTGAAGAACTTTCGGGGATATGAAGTCGGTACTGATGTTAACTCCAGGGGAAAACTCCCTTTGAACAGGTACCTCGGTGGTGGTTCGAACCCTGCGAGCTCACTGCTCTACCCACTAGGCCCTGCCACTCCCCACTTCCCCACCCCCCTGTAATAAGACTTCATTTTTCCATACCACAAACTGAAGTCCAAATAACAGGAAATTATCGCACCTTGACACAAGTACCGGATACACACACACCGCGCGCGTGCGTGTGCTCTCTCTCTCTCGCGCGCGCGCGTGCGCACATGCACACACACGCACACACACACACACACACACACACACACACACCACACATACACACACACACACTATTTGTAAATGTGTCCACGCACCTATCATATCTGTCATTGCCCACTTCATGCTGCCCCTCTCCATATCTCCAGTATTCTGTTATAGACTTCTTCTTTCTTTCTTTCTTTCTTTCTTTCTTTCTTTCTTTCTTTCTTTCTTTCTTTCTTTCTTTCTTTTTTCTTCTTCTTCTTCTTCTTCTTCTTCTTCTTCTTCTTCTTCTTCTTTCTCTTCTTCTTCTTTCTTTCTTTCTTTCTTTCTTTCTTTCTTTCTTTCTTTCTTTCTTTCTTTCTGTCTTCTTCGTTTTCTTCTTTTTCTTCTCCTTCTCCTCCTCTTCTCACACACACACACACCTTGGGAAAAGATGTTTAATGAATTTGACACACACACACCCACACCACACACACACACCACACACACACACACCACACACCACACTTTTGAAATAACAAAAAATAATACTTAATAATAAATAATAATAATAATATAATAATAATAATAAAATTTTATAATTTTAATAATAATCATACTACTACAAATAAGAACAGAAAAAAGTTTTTTTTGCGGTTAAAAAAAGGAGAGAAGAGAGAGAGAGGAGAGAGAGAGGAAGAGAGGAGAGAGAGAGAGAGAGAGAGAGAGAGAGAGAAGAGAGAAGAGAGAGAGAGAGGAGGAGAGAGGAGAGAGAGAGAGGAAACGAGACCCCAAAAAATCTCTGAGATACAGAGAGAGTCTGAGACACAGAGAGAGAACAACAACAAAAAAACCCAACAGTTGAGGAACAGCTTTGGATGTTGACAGTCATGAAGGGAAAAAAAGGCAGCAATTATTAATGACGGATGTTGACATAAATAAATAACGAGAAATTCGTGTGACATTCTACGACCTTGTTTGTTACATACCTTCTCTTCTATCGTCTGCTTCGTGTGGCGTTTGTTACAAGGCTTACTTCCCTTTCCGGATCTTTTTTTTTTTTCAAGAGCGTGATGTACAGGTAGAGCTACAACATATGTTATTTTTGTAGGCGTGTATTACGGCAATGAACATACGTTATTCTGAGAGCGGCGGGTTTGTGGGGTGGAGTGAGCATTATCATGACGTATCTGTCACATTTTGTCACACGCTCCAAAATATTGCATCTTCGCTCAGGCTGTACTTTTCCTGTCATATCATTCAAATGAGGGTTTGACGACTTGAACGAGCGAGCAGCAAAATGAAGGGTGAAAAAAAAGAAAAAAAAAAAGAAAAAGAGACGCAAAGCCCAGAAAAATACCATGTTTTATTTTTGTTTTGTTTTGTTTTTTTGTTTTTTTGGGGGGGGCGTTGGGCGTGA
>CM060316.1:35689070-35699070 GCA_030674155.1 Stramonita haemastoma
TATCCGTCACCTGTGTTTACTTCCCCTTCCCTTTTTCCCGCCATACTGCCGCGCACCCAGCAGCGGGCTCTAGGTCTGTCATCGCATGTTGCTGCACCAGAAATGATGACGTCACTGATGGCTGCGTTCCGCGTCGCCAAGTCTGCCAGACGATTCCGTAAGGTTGGCGCTGCAAAAAAACATGGAGTCTTCTATAGAAGGGGGACGCGATGGCGATGCGTGGCCGAGATAGCGTGAGAGGGAGAGGGAGGGGGAAAGAGTGAGATAATTGTGAGCAAAGAGAGAGAATCTTTTTGTTGTAGTAGGCTAGTGCCGTTTGGGGCAAAAAAGAAAAAAAAATCCCGTTACGCCAGCCGACCGACTGACTGACTGCACAAGCCGGAGCCCGCCAACAAAGGTGTGCTTTCACAGGCAAGGCTCCCTTCCTCCCCCCCCCCCCCCCCCAGCATCACCAGCCAGCATCAGTCCCAGCGACACAAGCCTGGAGAGAGATAGGCTAGGCTGGGGTGTTTACCCTCCATACTCAAATTTGTTTTGGGACTGTTTGGGCAACAGCGGTTACAGATAGGTGGCCGGGATAAGTCGTTAGATTTGCTCAGGTGTAGTCTCCGTGGCGTCAGCGCCCACTGCCCGTGAAAGGTGCAACAACAATCGGCGCTCTTGTCTTTTAGGGGGGGGGGAGGCGGAGGCTGGGAGTTTGTTGTTGCGGATAGAGTTGTTGTTTTCTTTTTTTTTTTTTTCTTTGCTTTTTTTGTTGGAGTCAAACGTAGATGTCAAATAGAAGATGATGGGGATTTGGGGGGGGTTTGTATTTTACTTTTTTTTTTTTTTTTTTTTTAAAAGATTGCATTGTACTGTTCCGAAAAAGCCAAGTTTCCGCCCCCCTTGCCAGATATGTATTTATTTGGTGTGAAGTTGATTTAGCCGGATGGATCTTGGCACCCTCGTACACACAAGGCTCGTGCGCGTGCGCACAAGGAGGGAGAGAGAGGGGTAGGGAGGGAGGGAGACAGAACAAGGGAAGGAGAGAGAGAGAGAAGAGAGAGAGAGAGAGAGAGAGAGAGAGAGAGAGAGAGAGAGAGAGAGAGAGAGAGCTTCTACAGTTTGGAGCACAACAAATTGCCAAAACGTTTTCTTCTTTTTTTTCTGTACCTAGAAAAATCGATCATTCAAAGTTTTTCTTTCTGTTTAGGTGAAGCTCAATGGTAAATTTTATGGTTGTGTCTCACCTTACATAGTTATGTAAACAGCCCAAAAGAGTTGCTGGAAAAAGCAGTCTGAGAAAATGATATGTGAGCAAGAATCTCTCCATGACATTTTAGCCAAAGTCGACGAACAATATTCAAGGCTAAAAAAAAACCCGCAACATTAAACAAACAATAAAAACAAACTTGAAACATTCAGTAGTTTGCATGTGTCCTTGCAAAAACATAATTGATGAGAAGAAAATTAAGGCACTGGCAGGTCTGAACTTTAAGTTGACCTAGGAGATGATAAAAAAAATAATAAAACTAACCCTTAATTTACCTCACACGCGTCGCGGTCCAACCCACGACTTCATAGACCAACGAACTTGAAGTGGAGAGGTCTTAAACCACTGGCTATAGCGTCCGTGGAAGTTTATATAACATGGCGAGGCATCAGGGAGAAAAAGTCTCTTGTGGTCAAAGGGTCAGCTGTAGAGTCCAGTGGCAAAGAAAAAGAAAGAAAGAACGAATGAAAGAAAGAAGAAAGGAAGAAGGAAGACAGATCATGGCCGTAGATGTCTATCTGCTGAGCACATGTCTTTGTCCAGCCCAAAGTGATGTCTGGAATACCTAATAGGTACCGGTCCTCTTTTCCCACCTTCACCTTAATCACCGCCACCACCACCATCACTGTCTGTCTGTCTGTCTGTTCTGTCTGTCTGTCTGTCTGTCTGTCTGTCTGTCTGTCTGTCTGTCTGTCTGTCTGTCTGTCTGTCTGTCTTCTCCTCTCTCTCTCTCTCCTTCTGTCTCTCTCTCTCTCTCTCTCTCTCTCCTCTCTCTCTCTCTCTCTCTCTCTCTCTCTCTCTCTCTCTCTCTCTCTCTCTCCCCCTCTCTTTTCCAGAGTTCAGTACATCTTATCCACGCTGTAAAAGGAATGAAAAGAAGATGTAAAAGTGATGTTTCTCTAAAAAAAAAAAAGAAAGAAAAAAAGAAGCAAAAGCAAAACAAACTAACAAACACATTTACTACAAGAAATAGGACGCATTCTGGAGGGATCAATTTACTGTCATCTTTAGTTTCAAATTTTGAACGAATGAATTATTGTGCAGGAAAACTATCCCCCCCCCCCCCCCCCCCCCCCCCCCCCCGGACTAATAACATCCTAATCACGTTAGACAGGGCATCGTGTATCTGAAAGTCTCTTTACTCTCCCTCCGACACCTCTATTGTGAGGAAGAAAGAGAAAACTAGATCTAGGTTCAGGGAGGAAAAAAAAAGAAAGAATCGTATTGCTTTTGAACATGTATTGTGTTGTACACAACATGGAATGTTTTTGTTCTGTTTTTTTTCCAAAATAAAATATGTTCAAACCTGTGGTTATCCCCGAAGTCGGGATACGGCTACCTCAATGGAGGATTAAAAACGGTGGCATGAGAGAAATCTCACCGTCGGTGAACCTCGCAGTTCTAGCTGAGGAAAAAAAAAACGAAAAAAAAACCAGGGATTATATCAGGGGTGACATAACACAAAGAACAGTAACAATCACCCTAAAGAAAACACTCTGCACACACACGTGTGCGTGTGTGTGTGGCGCGCGCACACACACACACACACACATACACACGCACGCGAGCGCGTGCACGCACGCACGCACGCACGCACAGGGAGAGAGAGGGGGGGGGGAAGAAATTGACCTTGAATGATTTTTTACACACAAAGACCATTGGCCCATACATGAAAGGGGTCACTGACTATAAAAACAACAACAGCAGCAAAACAAACAAAAGCAGAAAACAAAAAGAAACCAAAAGTAACTCAGCACAGCAAGGCTTATTTGTAAAAGTTCTAGAAACATCAGTTAACAGGACTGTAAAATCAGATAACAAGATACCTCTTCATGTAACACCTTGACACAAATACAGAGCAAGAGTGTGCACATCTTCTATATATCTAGCAGCCAAATGTATATAATTATATTTGAAATTAATTAGGCTGTCTCCTATATTCGACTAGGATACATATTTGCCTAACGTCCTCTAACACTGAAGAACACGCTAGAACACAACACAAAATGTGCCTTGCTCTCCTGTCCTTACTTACATACTGGGCACATCAACCCGTGGTCATCGCCATTGTGCTCTTTGCATCTACATTATGAACATTTATGTCTAATACACTAAGCCTAAATTCAGCCCTAATTCATATTAAATGGAAGTCCATATCAAGCTTCGAATAAGGTTTAACATCATTATGAACTTAAAAATTGTCTATACATTTGAAATCTCTCACTTATCAGCTTCGACATCAATTATGCACTTTTAAATTGCGTATACATTCGAACTCGTTAACTGCTTCGTATATGAACACTCCATTGCTGCCATCGCAATCAATAGGTCTTTGTCTAAAAAATATGAATAAACTCTACAATTTCAGCCAACATCACCAGCATGAAGAGAGGGTTACACAGAGCAGATGTAGCAAGAAGAAGAGCCGGTCAATGCCAACGAGACAAAAGAGCTGCATGGTGCCAGAACCAGCTGCCAAAAAGAGCATGAAATATATGTTGATAAATCTAGAAGTCCTGTAGAAAATGTCAAAGACTTTCAATATCCCTGTTCAGTCAAAACAGACAATGGATCATGTACCAAGGACATAAAACAAAAACAGGCATGGCTAAAAGTAGAATAATCCAACTAAACAACATCTGGAAAGATTGCAGCATTCCTTACCAGCTGAAAAATGAAAATAGCGGAAAAACTTTACACGGCCTGTCTTGCTATATGGCTGTGAATCCTGGACACATAGATCTAGAAAAGACGATGAAAAAAGAATCGAAGCAGCTGATATGGGGTTTCTTATGTGGAGTGTGTGTGGGGTGTGTGTGTGTGTGTGTGTTGTGTGTGTGTGTGTGTGTGTGTGTGTGTGTGTGTGGGTATGTATGGGTGTGAAATCTTGAGAGTAGAGAGAGAGAGAGAGAGAGAGGAGAGAGAGAGAGAGAGAGAGAGAGAGAGAGAGAGAGAGGAGAGAGAACTCGAACTCGAACTCGAACTCGAACTCGAACTCGAACTCGAAAACTTTATTCATAAAAAGGCCATTGGCCCATACATGAAGGGGGTTGCCAAACTGTTTTGGTATTTTGTTGTTGGATTATGACAACAGTAATAACAACAAAAGGAATTATTATACAGCAGCAACATCAGTTACAAAGATATGACTTACGATAATAAAAGAGAGAGAGAGAGAGAGAGAGAGAGAGAGAGAGAGAGAGAGAGAGAGAGAGAGAGAGAGAGAGAGAGAGGAGAGAGAGAGAGAGAGAGAGAGAGAGAGAAGAGAGAGAGAGAGAGAAGAGAGAGAGAGGAGAGAGAGAGAGAGAGAGAGAGAGTTATTTGACTGGATTGATGAATATTTCTTAAACGTCTATTTTCAGGTCATTTTCCATCCTAAACTTCACAGCGCAATCTTCCCCATCAATGGAAAGAACCACAGTTCATGACCGCTGCACTTTAGACATTGACATGATGCATTCTGTAATTTTATTTTATAGGTGAAAAAAATGCGGAATTCTCCCACTTTACATCCAACACAAATTTCCGAGAGAAAAGTCATCCAGACATGTTCCCACGCAGCTACCTCCTGCACTAAAACCATCGATTACCCAGAAAGAACAGGTATTTAAAAAAAAAAATCAGCATTTCCGAACTGTACATCTTAAATGCCAGGAATCTAGTTTCTTCTCCTTTCAAATACACGGGTTTCGCTTTGATGAGCCAAACTTGTCTTACCTTTGAAAGCCTGTATATTATAGCTTAACTTCTTCTACACTAATTGCTCCAAGTGCTACTTATTAATTCTCGGTGTTAAAACATCTGGCGCTAAGAGGGCGGAAGGCATTGGAGTTGTAGAGGGGTCATTAATTAGGCAGGAGAGTTTTAAATTTGGGTAATAGATAGGGAAAATGGCTCCCCGCTTCAAACATCAAAGGCCCAGAGAGGCGGCCTGTGCACAGGGCGGGCATTGTTCCGTTCCACCGCCCACAAAGAACAAGACGTTGTCTGGCTGATTCTTGGAGGCGTCGCTAACGCGGGAGGATTACCCTAAGACATTAGCACCTTCCAGTGCTGCCTGCCCAGATAACTACGCTTGAGGACGCGGCGTGAGTGGATTTCAATTAGCTTGTTTTTCACCAACCCTCCGCTTATCTGCCGCTTCTGCCAGGCATAAAGAACTTGAGAAATAAGCAGTTGCGTGGGAACGGTTGCAGTTGGGTAATTCTGAAGTTTTTGATGCCCAAGTTTTGCTTTCCTCTCCTCCCCCTTCTTCGCTTCTCTCGTCTGCTTTCATAGATTTTGCTTTAAAATGTTGCAGCAGTCACTTTGGGTGGCTTTTTCGTTCTTAGTGATACGAACAGGATGTTGAGTAATTGTTCTTAGTTTAGTTTTGTCTTTTATTATTTCTTTTAATGAAGGATTTGATTTTTTTTTAAAGTAAATAACGAAAAGATATTATATCGATAGGATATCCAGAGAGTTGATGTTGAGTGTGTGCGTGTGTGATAGATGCACAGTAAGAGACCAAAAACCACACACACACACACACACACACACACACACACACACACACACACACACACACACACACACACACACACACACACACACACACAGAATAATGCCTCAGTTTTATAGACTCATCCAAATGACTTTGACATTTACTTCTATTTTTTCGTCAAACTGGAAAGAAAGAGCAAGGCTGGGAATCGAACCCAGAACCTTACGGTTTACGTGTTAGCAGGCGAATGTCTTCATCATTCTGCCACCCTCCTTCTTGCGCTGCTTCGATATATATTGCCTAATGTCATTAAAGGCGGGACAACTAAAAACACGCTGTTGTCTGCTCATGATGTCTGTATACTGAACAAACAATGTTTAATCCATGTTTCAAGCTTGTTGTTGCTATGCTGTTGATGATTGTTGTTCATATAATGTGATATGCTCTATCAAAAAAAAAACCAACAACTGTTTAAACGAAGGAGAAGAAGCCACTGCGCGGAGGGCAAAGAGAGCTAGATAGGCAAGAAGAGGAAGACTGGCCAGGCACGGAAGATAGCCCAGTGACGAAGCAGGAGACGTGGCATCATCAACACAAGAGAAGAAGCACACAGAGGACATCATAGCCGGCGAAACGACGACATCAAACACTGTCACCTACTTATTATCATCAACGCCTTTCTCAACCCCCTCACCCCCTCCACCTTCACCTCCCACTGCCAGGAAGATTGGGAGGAGGAACTGGGGAGAGAGAGAGAGATGGAGAGAGAGAGAGAGAGAGGGGGGGGGGGGGGAGGGAGGGAGGAAGAGAGAGACAGACAGACAGACAGACAGACAGACAGAGATAGAGGAGAGAGAGAGGAGGGGAGGGGGGAGGGAGGGAGGGAGGGAGAGAGAGACAGACAGACAGACAGACAGAGATAGAGAGAGAGAGAGAGAGAGAGAGAGGAGAGAGAGAGAGAGAGAGAAGAGATGAGAGAGATAGATAGATAGATAGATAGATTAGATAGGATAGATAGATAGATAGATAGATAGATAGATGGATGGATGGATGGATGATGGATGGATGGATAGAAGATAGGATAGATAGATAGATAGATAGATAGATAGATAGATAGATAGATAGATAGGTAGATAGGTAGAAAGAAAGAGAGAGGGGGGGATATTGAAACAATTGCATCTAAAATAAACTGGGAAGACAGAAGAGAGAGAGAGAGAAAGAGAGAGGGAAAGAGACAGAGACAGAGATACAGGGAGAGAGAGACAGAGACAGAGACAGACACAGACAGACAGAAAGGGCGGTGTCTTGGAACTCGGGGGGTGTGGGGTGGCTTCTGTACAGGAAAAGCATCATGGTGCTAATCGATGACCAGACGCCGTCAGACTGGACAGGATCCCATTCATCTTCTGCCGCTTCCACAACATCTATGCACCCCCATGCCTCTACTCTTTCTCCTCTCACACCCTTCCCCCGTCCATTCTTTTTTCCTCCCCTCCTCCTCCTCCTCCTCCTCCTCCTCCGTCTTCTCCTGCCATTCTGCACACTTCTTCTCTCTGTCTCTCATCTTCTATGAACTTTCTTTCCTTCCTTGCGATGCTAAATAGTCCCGCTTCTTCCTCTCTCCGCACGTGTGCAGTCCTCTGTAGTTAATGGAGAGAGAGAGAGAGAGGAGAGAGAGAGGAGAGAGAGAGAGAGAGAGAGAGAGAGAGAGAGAGAGAGAGAGAGAGAGAGAGGAGAGAGAAGACAGACAGACAGACAGACAGACAGACAGACAGACAGAAGACAGAGACAGAGACAGAGACCTACCCCCCCCCCCCCCCCCCACCCCACACACACACACACACAGAGAAACAAGAGTCTAGGAGAGGAATACGGAGAGAGAGATGGGATGGCATCCGCACACAGACATACAGATAGAGATAGAGATAGAGATAGGAGATAGGGAGAGAGAGAAGAGAGAGAGAGAGAGAGAGAGAGAGAGAGAGAGAGAGAGGAGAGGAGAGAGAGAGAGAGAGAGAGAGAACACACACACACACACACACACACACACACACACACACACACACACACACACACACACACACACACACACACACACACACAGAAAGAGACAGACAGAAGGAGACAGACAGAAACAGAGGCACAGAGACAGACAAACAGACAGAAAGAGAGAGAGGGGGGGGGGGGGAGGGGGAGGTTAGGGGAGAGTGCTAAGTTTACCACATTAGTGTCAACAAGGCAGAAGAGAGAAGTTTCCAGGGAACAAAACCGCTACTGTCCAGGTAGTTAGCATCCACCATGGGGAGGGGGAGGAGGGAGTGGAGGGAAGGGGAGAAGGGAGGAGGAGGAGGAGGAGGGAGAGGACTACAAGATTCAGTGGGGGGGGGGGGGGGGGTAGGTAGTAGGGGGGGAGGGGTGTGTGTGTTTGTGGGGTGATAAGATGAGTGATGACTGCCTCTCTTCCGGATCGGATTGGCGGGTGGTTTGTCGCTTTTCATCGGTTGGTTGCTTCCGCTGACGTCACCATTGCGTCATCATTTTCTTTCTGGGGCGTCATGTGCATCAATGTGACCTAAGCTGTACATACTTCTGTCTCTGTCTCAGTATCTCTCTGTATATATATATATATATATATATATATATATATATATATATATATATATATATATATATATATATATATATATATATATATATATATATATATTATATATCTGTGTGTGTGTTGTGTGTGTGTGTGTGTGTGTGTGTGTGTGTGTTTTGTGTGTGTCGTTGTGTGTGTGTGTGGTGTGTGTGTGTGTGTAACCAAACTGATATGTAATTAACAGAAGTTGCTAATTCGATATTAGGTTTATTACACTTGTTGATACACTACGCCAGGCGTAGTGGTTGTCCACGTATTTTGTCTCCTTCTTCTTCATCGGATGCTCGGACAGCAACTAACGTTGCCTCTCATATGAGCGGAAAAGTAATGTGTTGCACTGCTGGTCAGTGCCTGCTGACAAGCCAGGTCCAGTGTATCCGACTTTGGCGTGGGAGAAAATTGTCATTATGTTCAGTCTTTCTGGAAAAAAGGCAGGCGAATGGACCAAGAAGGCATTAAAAAAAAGACAAGAAGGGTTTGATAGGAAAAAAAGGAATGAGACACAAAAGAAAGAGAGGGATGGAAAAGAGGAAGTTCCTAGCACAGATTTTCTAAAAGGTGGGAATGTTATTTAAACTGACAGGCCCCAGTATGCCCACGGGAGAGGAGGTCTCTTTCTAAATTAAATTAAATTCATTCTCAAACGAAATGCCAACTTTTGCACTCCGCTGTATGATATAAGCATTTACTTTGTACATTTTTGTTTTTTTTCTGTACATTTTGGTTTCTTTCATTCTGGAAAAACTTTAATTCTGAAAGATGGGCTGAAAAAAGTAAGGCTTTTATCCTTTTTATATTCAAAAATGTATATAGATCTACATCTAGGCCTTTAGACTTCATAATAAATGTCTGAGACTGTTTTGGAAATGAGTTAAGGCACGAAATGTAACCTTTACAGTTGAAAATGTGGGCTTTGGAGGGAAGCTTTGATACAGTGTGAGAAAGCTGAGGTAAGTGTTTTAACATTTTGTATGTGATGTTCCTCTGCCAAAGGCCTAATAAACCATATCCACACATAGAGAAAGCTGAATAACAGTTATCTCTGCTACAGTCTTTGCTCTACATATTTGCTTCCAAAAATCCCAGCTTCATGAATTTTACATTATGGTTGGTGGTGGTGGTGGTGGTGGCGGTGGTGGTAGTGAAGATGAATTCGAATTTTGTAGTTTTGCTATTTTTATGAGGTCATTGCCTGATAATTTGCTTCTTTCAGTCTTTTGATCTTTTCTTTTCTTTTCTTTTCCTTTCTTTTCTTTTCTTTTTTTTCTTTCCTTTTCTTTCTTTCTTTCTTTCTTTCTTTTCTTTCTTTTCTTTTCTTTTATTATTTTGCTACAGGAGGAGAGTTGCGTTAAACATAGTATTGAGATAGTTATCTACCACGCACTGAAAACACAACCATAAATATTCAGTGATGATGATGATGATGATGATGAGTGATGATGATGATGATGATGATGATGATGATGATGATGATGTGATCGTTATCAGCTTTTGATATCATAGACAAAGGCTATGTTCACAGACATATTTATTGTGCTTACATTCGAGTAAAAAAAAAAAACAACAACATAGACTATACCTCCAAACCGAATAAGCAAAATATCAATGTCTTCTAGGCATT
>CM060316.1:35706570-35711570 GCA_030674155.1 Stramonita haemastoma
TTTTGTTGTTGTTGTTGTTCCTTTTTTTTGTTGTTGTTCCTTTTGTTGTTGTTGTTTTACTTTTGGTTGGGTTTTGTTTATGAAGGAAACACATCGTACACGTGAATTTCTCTACTAGTGACATAATAAAGCATTTGATTTGATTTGAACTAGATTAAAGTGAATTGAATTGACACATTATTTAATCTTTTTATTTAATCTTTTATATCGAGGATAACAGAATAAGCAATCATGTGCTTTTTTTCATCCGGTCCCCGTGTGTATGCAGTTTTTGTAAATATTGCCATCTGTTCCCACCGGCACACGATGGCCTACTCTTACGAAAAGCGGAACAGGATTTAACGTGTGCGCAAGATGTTCTGCGTGCGTTCGCACACGGGGCCTCGGTTTAAAGTCTCATCCGAAGGACTTTTGGGGAGAGTGGAGTCAGCACTGATGTTAACTGCATGTAGAGCAACAACAAGCTAACAGTTTTACCGTGTGTTTCAACACTGAACACAAGGAAATCAGGGGTTTGGCAGCTGAAAAATATACCATGTCATCAAAAAATAAAACTGTTGAAACAAGTGTAATTAATAAGTTAAAGAGATCACTTTTGATCTTACTGTTTTACACTTGTATGAAGCTTATGAACAGCATAATTATTGCATATTAATACTATTTTCGTATTTGCCTTTTTTTACTTTTAAAGTTGAGTTGGTTCCTCTCTCTCTCTCTCTCTCTTCTCTCTCTCTCTCTCTCTCTCTCTCTCTCTCTCTCTCTCTCTCTCTCTCTCTCTCTCTCTCTCTCTCTCTCTCTCTTTCTCTGGCTGTTTATTGTTCTTTGTTTGTGTATGACACTCACGTAACATACAGGTGCGTGCGTGCGTGCGTGCATGTGCGTGTGCGTGTGCGTGTGGTGTGTGTGTGTGGTTAGGACCGTTTGACGTCAATCCCATGGGTCCATGGAGTCGTGTGTTCAAATCCGGTGGCGTCTGGTGAATCAAACGTGGGGATTTTTGCGATCTCCTGGGTCCAACTTGAAGTGTAGATCTGCGAGGGCCTTAATTCCTTTCGTGTATATATATACACATGCAGAAGATTGATTATGCACGTTACAGATTCCGAAAATCACATTAGATTTTGGTGGGTTATGGAAACACGAATATACCCAGCATACACCCCCGAAATCGGGATGCAGCTACCTTCATCGGGGGGGGGGGGGGGGGGGGGGGGGGAGGGGGTATGGAAAATATCTCACTATTGGTGAAACACAGAGCTCTAACTGAGGAACAAAAAATATATATATTTCACTCCTTAAACAATAAATGGATTGCTTTCCCCGAAAGCCGACAACTTTGACAGACACCATGGCTGAGTGGTTAATTAAGGGGTTTGACTTCAATCCTGTGGGTCCATGAAGTCGTGAGTTCGAATCTCGTCGATGGGAAAAATCTCCAGGGTAAACTCAAAACGCAGACTTGCCAGTGCCTTTAATCTTCTTCGTGTACATACACATGTACAAAATCAAACACGCAGGCTAAAGATCCCCGTAGTTGTGGTTAGCGTTCGGTGGGTTAGGGAAATGGGAAGATACCTAGCATGCATCCTGTGCCACATAAGGGATGGGCTCCGACAGAACCTGTGAACTTGCCCGAGAGACACGGTCTGGAGAATTCAGCGCAGTGCCCCAACGACTCCTTAGGGATGTTGTTTATTTATTTATTTATTTATTTATTCATTCTTTTATTCTTTTATATCGAGGATAATGAAATAAGCAATCCTATGCTTTTTTACATCCAGTCCCCGTGTGTATGCAGTTTTGTAAATGTTATCTGTTCCCACCGCCACATGATGGCCTACTCTTACGAAAAGTGGAACAGGATTTAACGTGTGCGCAAGATGTTCTGCGTGCGTTTGCACACGGGGCTTCGGTTTTAGTCTCATCCAAAAGACTTTTGGGGGGAGCAGAGTCAGCTCTGTTGTACCTAGATAAGCACGGCATATCTTCAAGGTGTTGTTGCTGCTACAGCTAGTCTGCTCCTAGTGTTCTTCATAATTCTGCTTGCATTCTTCTTCTTCGTCGAACGCTCAGATAGCAACAAACTGTTGTCTGCCAATATGACTGAAATTACTTTGTACTGCCGTTACACACCTGACAAGTCAGGCCCAATGCATCAGACTTCGGCATGAGAGAGTTTTGTTATCTTTTTAGACTTTCTGGAGGGAGAGAAGGGAGTGTTTGATGGGAAGCAGGAGAAGAAAATTGACAAGGAGGCGGTAACAGGTTTTAAAAAAAGGGACAAGGTAGAAACAAAGAGAGGGATCGAAAAGAGAGAATTCTAAGCTTAGAATTTCCAGAAGGTGGGGGTGTTAGTTATACTAACAGGCCCTGGCATCCCAATTGGGGATTATGTTTGTATTGTTTTTTAATGAATGAATAAAATTACGTTAAAACTATATTTTAAACAATATATATATATATATGCATCCACTTATTCTGCTGAAGTTTTTTTTTTTTTTTTTGCACCAAGTTAGCATTCTGCAGAATGAGCAGTAATCTATCAAAGCCACCGCCATGCACCTAACTGCCTCGTTTAATTTTTTTTGGACTATTTAAAAATTCTTTTGTGGGATGCATCATTTGTCTTCCGATTTATAAACGTCATATTTAACGCAGTCACGTGGACATCACCACATACAAAACAACTTGAAACATAAGAACAAAAGCAGTGGCGGTGGGGGAAGAGAGGTTTAGGGTGAGGAAGGTGGCGTACACGTGTTCTCTCTCTCTCTCTCTCTCTCTCTCTCTCTCTCTCTCTCTCTCTCTCTCTCTCTCTCTCTCTCTCTCTCTCTCTCTCTCCTCTCTCTCTCTCTCTCTCTCTCTCTGTGTTTCTGTTTCTGTTTCTGTCTCTGTTTCTTCTCTCTCTCTCTCTCTCTCTCTCTCTCTCTCTCTCTCTCTCTCTCTCTCTCTCTCTCTCTCTCTCTCTCTCTCTCTCTCTCTCAGAAGAAGAAGAAGAAGAAGAAGAAACAAGAAGAAGAAGAAGAACAAGAAATAGAAGAAGAGGAGGAGGAGGAGAAGAAGAATTGCGAAGAAGGAGGAGGAGGAGGAGGAGAGGAGGAGGAGGAGGAGGAGGAGGAGGAAAGAAGAAGAAGAAGAAGAAGAAGAAGAAGAAGAAGAAGAAGAGAAGAAGAAGAAGAAGAAGAAGAAGAAGAAGAATACAACAACAACAACAACAACAACAACAACAATAACAAGAAGAAAAGAGCAGCAAAGAAGAAGAAAGAAGAAGAAGAAGAAGAAGAAGAAGAAGAAGAAGAAGAAGAAGAGAAGAAGAAAAGAAGAGCAACAGCAACAACAACGTTAAGAATAAGATCAAGAACAAGAATAAGAATAAAAGAACTGTAGATTAGTATCCTGTCGGGATTTTTTTCCCGTTCCTCAGCTAGAAGGCCGAGGTTCACCAATGGTGAGAAGTTACGTATGCGACCGTTTTTTACATACCGTGAAGGTAGCTGCATTCCGACTTTGGAAATGTGTGCTGGGTATGTTCGTGTTTCTGTAACCCCCGAATGCTGACAGGATCTTTAATGTGCATATTTTATCTTCTGCATGTGTTTATACACGAATGGAATAAAGGCACTGGCAGGTCTGCACTTGAAGTTGGTCCCGTCAGTTCGATTTAGATTCTGCTGTCTTGATTATCGATGACCGCTTGATCAAGTACTGCTGTCATTTTTACATATTTTGCTCAGTCGAATGCATTTGCCTAATCCATGAAAAACGCATAACTATCTCTTTGGAGTTCTAATTGTTTCTGTCCTAAAATGTTAAAAGAGAAGATTTCTGATGCTTTTCGCCCTAAAACCGAATTGTTCCTGTTCAAATTTCAAAATTTAGTTTCGGTTTCACTCTTGCTATGGATTGTCAAGAGTATTTTGAAGGTATTGGGCTTTAGGTTGATGAATTTGAAATAAAATTATGAGCATCCTTCAGCCTTTGGCTTTTCAGGCAGGGCTAGGACAGTTGGTGTCTTTAAATCCTCAGGCAAATGTCCCATGTCATGAATGTCATTAAAGAGTTGTCCCGTTAGAATGGTCCCGGCCAAAAGCCTTCTGTGTACCATTTAGAATTCCTCGCTTAGCGCCACCTCGGATAAGGAAAAACCTTGGATTACGTCACCCCCGTTTTGGTTCCCAAATGGAGATGGTACTGTTGTTGTTTTTTAAAGTTTAGTTTGATGTTGCTTGGTTCAATCGAGATATTGAAGGAGTATAATGACTTTTTGCATGTATTCAAAAGCAGCAGGACGCTTTAGCCAAGTGGGAAGAACCAAAAAACGGTCGCATACTCAAACTCTGACCATTGTAAACCTCGGGGCCCAACTGATTGATTAGCATGGGAGGACAAGATTGATTTCATTGAACGTAATAAGGAAACATTGATGTAGTTTGCTAACTCTCTGCACTATAAAAGCACATCATCATCATTCACAGTTGGATGCAGATCGTATTTGAAATGTATGCTGATTTGACTTTGTTTTAGGTAATTTTGATACATATTATAAAGTTCTGCGGTTACATAAATTCATGCTAATATGGCCTTCTCTCTTTTTTTTTTTTTTTTTCTTTCCTCAGCTTGAGCTCCGAGTGTCACCAATGGTGAGATTTTTGCGTGTTGCCACTCCCCCCCCCCCCCCCCCCCCCTCCCCCCACCATTTAGGTAGCCGAATTCTAACTTCGAAATGGTATCTAAACACACCTGCGTGTATGCGGGTTTTTTTTTTTAATAAAAAAGTTTTGTGGTCCATTCCTACCGGCACGAAATGGCCTACTTTTCCAAAAGGTGGATCAGGTTTTTAATATGTGCCCAAGATAGTTTTGCTTACATTCGCACAAAGGGCCTCTGTTTATAGCTTGATCCGAGGAACGTTGACATTCAGTTCGATTTTCTCGTCAAACTGGAAAGAAAGGGCGAGGCTGGGAACCAAACCCAGAATCTAACGGTTTATGCTGTTAGGT
>CM060316.1:35716570-35717587 GCA_030674155.1 Stramonita haemastoma
GGTGGTGGCGACAGAAGTAGAATGCAGTATTAGTGCAGTACAGGACACGGACAATAAACTAGGAGGCGTCCCTCTGTCTCGGGAGTATTTTTGACACTACAATCGTGGCAGTCACCGAATTCAACAAATCATCGGAAGTTCAAATATAGAACAAAACGCAGAAAGGGGAGGGGGGAGGGGGGGGGGGGGGGGGGGGGGGGGGAGGGCAGAGATGGGTGTAAATCATATCGGAAGTCTTGTCTTAGATGCCTTACTTCCGGTGTGCGGGGGACGTCAGGAGATAGGCTGACATTGTCTGATGACGACATTCAACAAAAGAGCGAGGCGCCATCTGTGATTGATTGGGTCCTTTGGGGGGGATGGAGGGTCAGCCATCGCTGTATCTGCCCATTCTAGATTCGGTTAATACTGGGACTGCTGTAAGGAGATTATGTTTCACCACAAGCCTCTTGTTTGCGTGGCAAAGCAATGACAGAAGGGGATGCAGTTATCGAAAATACCTGGTATAATTACCTCTGGCTGTCTGAAACGAAAAAGCAACCACTGACGGCCTGTTTAGGAAGAGAAGGGGGAAGGGGAGGAGGAGGAAGTGTACGAATACAAACACTTTATCCTCTAAAAACAGACAAATTCATTTGGGTTACAACTCAGTTCAACTCAACTGTCTCCATCGCCGCTGTTGTCGGTAGGAGCTTCACGCAATGCCGCTGGGGTTCGCAATCCCTCTCTGTATATGCCCAGTTCTCCATCTCCTGTATGTAGCCCTCCCAGACCACTGACACAGTGATAATGGCAATGGAGGGGGTTTACCTCTTTTCCTTCTGCCCTCAACCTGACCACGGAGAGCTGTCGTCATCATATCTGTACTGTCTGTGTGGTTCTGTTTGCATCACCAACATAATTATCTCAATCTGCGCTTATCAGTTTCAGTCCAGCATGTGTCTTTGTACTGAGAGTTTATCATAAATGCTTTCCTTTGCTCTCTTGTCTGACCATGGACTCTTAGGAGTTGCTTGT
>CM060316.1:35720187-35725187 GCA_030674155.1 Stramonita haemastoma
TACACACACAGAGAGAGGAAACCGCGTTGGTTGTTATAGATGTATTGCTTTATCTCTGACTGTTCAGCCAGTGAATCAGGAATGTTCATTTTAATTTAATTTATCCCACATTACCTTTGTTAGGTCCATCTTTGTAAAATCTGCTAAATAATATCACAGCAGATCAAATGTATTATCTGAATACATTTCCAACTAGTAACTTTTTTCATCCTTTTTAAATTCAATTAACCGTGGTTAAAACAAAACAAAACCAAACCAAGTATTCACAGAGCAGGCTAAGAGTGTGAGATGGCGGTAGTAGTAGTAGTAGTAGTAGTAGTAGTAGTAGTAGTAGTAGTAGTAGTAGTAGTAGTAGTAGTAGTAGTAGATGGTGGTAGTTGTGATAGTAGTAGTAGTAGTAGTAGTAGTAGTAGTAGTAGTAGTAGTAGTGGTAGTGGTGGTAGTGGTAGTGTTGGTAGTGGTAGTAGTTAGTAGTAGTAGTAGTAGTTGTAGTTAGTAGTAGTAGTAGTAGTAGTAGTAGATGGTGGTAGTAGTAGTAGTAGTAGTAGTTAGTATAGTAGTAGTAGTAGTAGTTAGTAGTAGTAGTAGTAGATGTGGTAGTTGTAGTAGTAGTAGTAGAGTAGTATAGTAGTAGTAGTTAGTAGTTAGTAGTAGTAGTAGTAGTAGTAGTAGTAGTGTGTGGTGTGGTGATGGTTGTGGTAGTGTGTGTGTGTGTGTGTGTGTGTGTGTGTTGTGTGTGTGTGTGTGTGTGTGTGTGTGTGGTGTGTTGTTGTGTGTAAACGTGTGTGTGTAAATGTGTGTATGTAAGTGTGTGTATGTGAGGGAAAGCAAACAAAATCTATGAAAAAAAACCAACAAAAATCAAACAAATTTTGAAATAAGGCATTTTTTTCATTAGCTATTGCAATTGTCGAAACCAAGTTAACAGTTGCGTAACACTAGCGGAGAAGGAGAAAGGTGTTAGCGGAAAAGAGCAAATGGGAAAATAAAAAAATGACCAGTAACAGCCATGGCGTTTTGTTTCATCAGGCAGGTACAAGGCAGACAGAAACTAGCTGTCAAAATGACGACTGGACGACCTCAGCAGTGAAGACATTATTCCTGTGGCAAAGGTGGTGGCGACAGAAGTAGAATGTAGTATTAGTGCAGCACAGGACACGGACAATAAACTAGGAGGCGTCCCTCTGTCTCGGGAGTATTTTGGACACTACAATCGTGGCAGTCACCGAATTCAACAAATCATCGGAAGTTCAAATATAGAACAAAACGCAGAAAAGGGGGAATGGGGGGGGGGGGGGGGGGGGGGGGGGCAGAGATGGGTGTAAATCATATCGGAAGTCTTGTCTTAGCTCCCTTACTTCCGGTGTGCGGGGGACGTCAGGAGATAGGCTGACATTGTCTGATGACGACATTCAACAAAAGAGCGAGGCGCCATCTGTGATTGATTGGGTCCTTTGGGGGGGGGGGGGGGGGTCAGCCATTGCTGTATCTGCCCAATCTAGATTCGGTTAATACTGGGACTGCTGTAAGGAGATTATGTTTCATCACAACCTCTTGTTTGCGTACCAAAGCAATGACAGAAGGGGATGCAGTTATCGAAAATACCTGGTATAATTACCTCCGGCTGTCTGAAACAAAAAGCAACCACTGACGGCCTGTTTAGGAAGAGAAGGGGGAAGGGGAGGAGAGGAGGAAGTGTACGAATACAAACACTTTATCCTCTAAAAACAGACAAATTCATTTGGGTTACAACTCAGTTCAACTCAACTGTCTCCATCGCCGCTGTTGTCGGTAGGAGCTTCACGCAATGCCGCTGGGGTTCGCAATCCCTCTCTGTATATGCCCAGTTCTGCCATCTCCTGTATGTAGCCCTTTCAGACCACTGACACAGTGATAATGGCAATGGAGGGGGTTTACCTCTTTTCCTTCTGCCCTCAACCTGACCACGGAGAGCTGTCGTCATCATATCTGTACTGTCTGGTGTGTCTGTTTGCATCACCAACATAATTATCTCAATCTGCGCTTATCAGTTTCAGTCCAGCATGTGTCTTTGTACTGAGAGTTTATCATAAATGCTTTCCTTTGCTCTCTTGTCTGACCATCCGACTCTTAGGAGCTGCTTGTAGAACCACAGTTTGGCTCTATTTCTTCTGTCTCTTTCCAATTTTTGTAGTGTCCAGCCTTCTGGTCCATGCAGCAATACAGGTCAGATTAGTTATTTTGATCATTCTAATTTTGAGACATTTAGGTATTGCTCTGTTTCTCTGAGGCTTGTTTACCTGAATCGTCTTTTGCTCTGCCCATACCATTCTAGTCTTGACGTCTTGTAGACAGGAGCCACTATTCTCTTTTACAGAGCTTAAATATTTAAAAATTTTAAACGCATTCCAGATCTGCTCCATTGATTTTATTATTCTGATGGATTACTATCGCTTACAGGCACAGTTTAAAAAAATGGTCATCTTATTGTCATGTGCATCAGCACTAATCAATATCACGATCTAGGCAAACTGTTTCCTATACTTATAAACAAAACATTCGTGATCAGTGATGGTCATCCTTATAAGAGTGCATACAAGTAGGCAAGCACTGGCACGTGCGCATGCACGTACACACACACACACACACACGCGCGCGCGCGCGCGGCGCACGCACGCACGCACGCAGCGCGCGCGCGATTAGTTATGAAATAACATGTTATAAAATACACCATATTGCTAATACCCTATGTTTCATTTAAAAGCATTGAAACTGATTCATACACAAAAAAGCATTAAACTGATTACTACGCAAAGTGTGTATGTGTCTGTGCGTGTGTGCGCGTGCGCGTGCGCGCATGCCTGTGTGAGAGTTTGTGTGTGTGCTTCCCTTTAACATAGCACTTCGGCCCTCCCACTTTAAATTGTTCAAACATTATACGAACAAACGCAGGTACATAGGTGCAAGAAATGTTCATGGTAACGTTTTGAACAACACACTTTCACTACTACACAACACAACCCCCCTTTTCCAGCCTTTGACGATAATAACCTACCGACATAGTCACAAACGCACACTTCCACGACTAAGCAAAGCAAACTTAACATTTTCAGCCTTTGACGATAACCAAAGACCATAGTTCCGTTCTTGCTGACCAAGTCATAAACTACAGAAGATGAAAGAGTCCAGTCCAAAGAGATTGTTTCCAGGCAGCTTGCCCTCATGGGCTCGGCTAGTGTAGGTACCGTTTGAAAGCCCACACTTGGCAAGTAGGCTAGAGCTCACCTGGGAAGATGATGCCCCCCTTTAGCGTACAAGTAAGAGGAGGACAAGGATGGGTAGGTAGCCTTAGCCTGAGAAGCTGCTGTTGGAAGCTGCTGTTGGAAGCTGCTGTTGGAAGCTGCACGCAAGCCGTTCCTGTATGCAATTAAAACTTAAATGATGGCTACCTTCCGCCCAGACATTAAACCAAGAATGCTGGACTTTGCAGAGAAGCTGGTTTGGGAGCTAGCCTATACAGTCATGTCCACTTCAGGCTGTTTACCACACAGACTTGGAGTAGAGAGCGGTCCAGAAAGTGCAGTTAATTAAGACCTGTCCGTGATTACACTTTAATTAAAGATAATTATAATTATGGGTCAGCTGAGGTTTGCAGTATGCATGCCTTGTGAATCTTGTGTTGCCCAGTAGAAAAAAAACAAACATTTTGTTGTGGAGAAGTTCAACGAGTGTGTGTGTGGTGTGTGTGTGTGTGTGTGTGTGTGTGTGTGTGTGTGTGTGTGTGTGTGTGTGTGTGTGTGTGTGTGTGGTGTGTAAAGCGCAACTGCTTCCAGTGATTCCACTAAGCAACAGGGATAATCGGTTGGGGGGGGGGGAGGTAGAGAGGTTTTTGTTTTCTTTTCCGATCCTCCGCCAGAGCTCCGAGGTTGGTGAGACTTTTGTGTATGGGACACTTTTTCCCCATCCACCATTTACGTAGCTGCATTTCCACTTCGTTGATGCCCGGGGATTTAATTAGCAATTGCTCCCTCAAAAACTGATTACGGTTGCAGTATACCGTACAAGTAGAAAGATTTACTCTATGACGTATGGGTTTCTTGCATGGTGTTTGTTAGGGGTTTTTTGTTTGTTTGCCATGAGGTATTTTTGTTTGGTGGTTTGTTTGTTTTTTTTATTGGTGTGTGTGTACGGGGAAGGGGGGGGGGGCTATGGGTTTGCTTGTTATTGTTTAGTTGGTTGGGTGGGTTTTTTGTTTCGTTGTTTCCGCTGTTGTTGTTGTTTTTCAAATATCATTTTCAGCTCTTTTTCTTCTACGGTCAACAGTGCTCGATCAAAACTAATGGCAGTTACTTCCTTGTAAAGGGTGGAAGTTTATACTATAGGGATGTTTTTCATGTTCATCATTTCCATATCATGGCGAGATGAAATCTCTCTCTCTCTCTCTCTCTCTCTCTCTCTCTCTCTCTCTCTCTCTCTCTCTCTCTCTCTCTCTCTCTCTCTCTCTCCTCTCTCTCTCTCTCTCTCTCTCTCTCTCTGTGGCAGGGAGATGCTGAGAAGTAGTGCCTGGAAGCCCAGAGAAATGAGTGAGTGTCGTGCTGACATGCACTGACAAATAGAGAAGCCCTTATCACTGTGACTATCAGAGCGGGCAGGCCCCCAACTACATAGGGGCTATCTCTGTGCCCCTGTCATGCCAAATTATGCGCATGTCAACACAGAAGCATGTCCCCTCCCGTCTTCGCCCCTCGACCAGTCTGTTGTGTGTGTGTGTGTGTGTGGTGTGTGTGTGTGTGTGTGTGTGTGTGTGTGTGTGTGTGTGTGTGTGTGTGTGTGTGTGTGTGTGTGCGCGTGTGTTGTGTATGTGTGTGTGTGTGTGTGTGTGTGTGTGTGTGTGTGGTGTGTGTGTGTGTGTGTGTGGTGGTGTGTGCGTGTTGGTATGTGTGTGTGTGTGTCTGTCTATCTGTCTGTCTCTGTCTCTCTCTCTCTCACCTTTATAAAGGGGTAATCTAAAGCCTGGATTA
>CM060316.1:35730187-35740187 GCA_030674155.1 Stramonita haemastoma
ATTGTATACTCTAGCTATCTGGGAATGCTCCCATTTGGCCAGCAGAGCTCGTGGCGATGTGATAGACGACCCAAACAATGTAAGGTGAAGGTGTGTTTGCAGAAGCCGATAACTCCAATCACGACTGTTTTAGCGCAAAATAAACATAACCTGCCCCTGTCATTCCCGCCAAAAAAGCTCTCTCTCTCTCTCTCTCTCTCTCTCTCTCTCTCTCTCTCTCTCTCTCTCTCTCTCTCTCTCTCTCTCTCTCTCTCTCTTCCCCCACGATTACGCAAATGGTCTTCTGCCCGTAAACTTCCCACGTCACTTGTCATACTGCTGCTGCTGCTGCTGCTGCTGCTGCTACAATGGTCGGGAGGGAAACTCCAGAGTTGAAAAGGGTGGAGGAAGAAGAGGTGGGGGGTTGGGATGGAGTAAGGGCGGGGAGGGGAGGGTGTATAGGAGACATGACCAGCTTAACGGTTAAGCCATGTTCATGAAGTCTGCCATGTTCTTTGAATTTTTTTTTAATATACTTTTTTTGTGCTGTTTGTTAGGTTTTTTGTTTTTGTTTGTTTGGTTGGTTGGTTGTTTTTTTTTGGGGGGTTGTTTTGTTTTTTTCTGTGTTTTTTTTGTGTGTTTTTTTTTTTTTGGGGGGGGGGGGGAGCAGATATCGGTAGTAGGGGATGGCAAGTGCTTTAATTGGTATGCAGCTACATAATTTTCGCCATAAACAACTGGGGGGCTATACACAGTGTATGGATTAAAATGGATAGGATTAAGTGGGTGGCAAAGCTCGATATCATTTTATCAGTACTATTGCAGTTATAGCCATGATTCTCAACACGCAAATATTCTACAAATGAAATATACGGATTTTTTAAATTCTTTTATTTTGAGGAAAATGGAATAAGCACCCATGTGCGTGTGTATGTGGTTTTGTAAATTTTGTCATCCATTCCCACCAGCACACAATGGCCAACTCTTTCGAAAAGCGGAACAGATTTTAACGTATGTGCAAGATATTCTGAGTGCGTTTGAACACGGGACCTTGGTTCATAGTCGTATCTGAAGGAAGGACTTTTGGTAGGTGTGTGTGTGTGTGTGTGTGTGTGTGTGTGTGTGTGTGTGTGTGTGTGTGTGTGTGTGTGTGTGTGTGTGTGTGTGGAGGGAGGGAGGGAGGGAGGAGTTTAAGTATTGAAAATACAAGTCTTTTCCTTTGTGTGGTTATTGAAACAGAACACTTGATATCATTTCGTTTTAGTCCAGCCTACTCTCTGCCCTTTTCCTATTAGCACCTTATAATGACAGTTTTGGTATAACACGGATTGTTACTGTATTAAAGTAATCACAAAAGACTCTCGCACAATGAGAGACCTGCTGCCTACGGAATGAGGCACAATACCACCCTGCATCTTCTCCTGTTTATTCATCCACATAACTATAATGGCGAAATAACTGTCTTAGTAAGAGCTGTCAAGCATAAAAAAAATGCTGTCGTCGGAGTATTGTTTATCTTCTTTTGTTCTAAAGAGAAATTTTTTCATCATTTTAACGAACGTTTAGAAAATGATTGAATGCAGATCTAAGAGTTGAGAGTTGGTCACGGGCACGTTTTCCTTCACTACTATTTTGATAAGCATACACAGGTAGCTATTATTGTTGTTATCGTCATCTTCATTATAATCATCATCATTATTTTGTTGTTATTATTATCATTCATTATTTTATTAAATTGCGAATTAGCAAGAAACATTTCAATGATGTTGAATCAAGGAGTTGTAACTGGTCACCTACACTCATTTTCTTTCACTGTTTTTTGTTTTCTTTTTTGTTCAGTCAGTACATTTAAAAAAAAAATTATTAGACTTCTACAAATGTATACAGTAGAGAGAGAGAGAGAGAGAGAGAGAGAGTGAGAGAGAGGGAAGAGAGAGAGAGAGAGAGAGAGAGAGAGAGAGAGAGAGAGAGAGAGAGAGAGAATTTCACCTTTCAACAATACGCTTGATCTGTGAAATCTTTTGTTTGTTGAACTCATAATTCTTTTGCTAATGTTACTGTGGGCTTATTGTTTTATTTTGTTTTTTGTCTTGAAAGAATAATTCTATTAAAACCACAAAATGATAGAAAGAGATCTTGTCTGTCGAGAAATACTTAGACGCAATTAAGTCTTTCTTTTTAATTTTTTTTTTTATTATTATTAAAAAAAAACAAAAAAAACAACGCTGGTGGCATGAGAGCGCAAGAACGTTATAGCGTGGACTGCTTGCGCGCGCATTCAAAAAGGGCAATAATCCTCGTTATCGGTCACATTGGGTGAAGCAGACGATAGCGCTGACACTGATGCACAAGGAGAAGGGGATTGAAGACTTTATCGTCTCTTGGGTAAGTTAGCTTCCCCCCTTCACTTCCAGTCAGCTAACGTGACATGAAAGTGTTTAGTCTGCTTGGGAAAATTTGTAAGATTTTTTTTTCCTAACGGAAGGCTAGGCTGCAAGACAAGATGGTTTGACTTGTGAGGCTAGATCTAGCTAGGCAACACTAACAATTTTTGCCGGAGTTGGGGCTTGGTTAGGGATAGGCTGATAATGTGTCGGTGTTCATCATCCAAGGCTTGTTTTACGTTTTTATCAGTTCTGGTGATAGAACGATTATCTTATGAACGTCAACTGGCTTCTCTGCGGTTAATTATCATCATCAACTGCACATTCCTTTGCTTTTACAGTAAACATTACTGGGTGACAGGATCGCTCAGACGTCAGAGCACTCGCTTTCCCCAAGCCAAGGTTAAGCAGCATTGAGCGTGGGTACCAAGTGGATGGGTGACCGTTTGTGCGCCTTGGATTCAGTACAGTCCCCCAGTTCACCCAGCTGTATGTAAGAATTAATCATGGGTACCTGCCCTTTTCAGGGTCAGGGATGGCAAAGCACCGAGGGAGAAAAGATGGGCACCGCCCTCAATATGCTGGTCCCTGGAGAAGCTGAGGTCTCTGACATTTTTATTTTTATTAAATAAAGAAAAAATCTCTCTCCCCAACGACCGCAAAGGTTAAAGGAGCACCTTTACCGCCTGCTGACTGGCCTCTGTATTTTCGTTGTCTGTGCCTTCATTCTCCTCCAATGATTTTGATGTTAATTTTTCTCACATAATTATTAGGTTTCTGATAAGGGGCTTGACGTGCAAAATGATCAGAGAATAGTAAAATGACAATATTCAAGTTCTTTTTAAATTCAGTGTACTGATAACCATTCTTCTCATTGTCCTTAATATAATTGTTACACCAGCAGCAGTATCCTTAGCGATGGTGGTCCTACGATTTGTTGGGTGTTTTATTTTTCTCTTGTTTTCTCTTCATTGTACTCTGAGAAGTAGAGGGTATGTATTAATGACGTGGAAATTATATTAATCCATCCAGATTGGTAAATAGCATACGAAACTGTGCATTTATTCACTCGCTAGCGATGATCCTGATACTGCTGCTTCTAATGACGACAATGATGACAATGATGAAAACATCAGTAATAAAAATGATCATAATCGTAACAACAGTATTCATTCTCTGAAGAGCGCTAACATCATAAAACATTTTTAGAAATTAGTAAATGCTAGTAGCTTTAGAACATCAAAAGTGACATTCGAATATATATACATACGAAGACACGCATGGATAAGTGCGCATGCACACACACACACACACTCACACACACACACACACACACACACACACGCACGCACGCACGCACGCACGCACGCACGCACGCACGCACGCACGCGCGCACCACCACACACACACACACACACACACACACACACACACACACACACACACGCACCGAATTCAACTGCGCAATACTTATACACTCATGCGTATAATTAATTGCTCCTGATTTGGTGGTTAATTGTATATAGCCCACCCTAAAATAATGGGAAATATTATCTGGGACTTCCATATAATCACAAACAGAAAATTAATCGCCCATCCTCGTATCACAACATTATGACTTTGTAATAATTTCAAAAGCATTTATTCTCATTGCAGATTCCTCTGCACAAAATGGAATGTGCATTAGTACTCAACCACCGACCTACCCCGAAGGCGTGGCAATTTTGTTTTCATCAGAGAAAGAAAAGGTGGGTTATGTTTGAAAGTCTACAGGTATATCGTGACCATCGATCCCCCATGAATACCGATGAAAATCATATCAAGATCTGACCTTAGATAATCATGAACTCTCAGGTAAGTGGAACAAGCAGTGTGGATGTGACATGAAATCGTGTATAGATCTATATGCTTTTGATAGACGCAGTGGTATAACAGTAGGGCAGCATAAATAATGTACTAAAAATACAATCATCAGCTCTGATCCCAAACCATCTTTAAAAAAAAATCACACTAAAGTGCTAGGGGTGGGACTGACTCGCAATACATAAAAAAAGAAAGAAATCAATATGTAAATAGATGATTTGACGAAATTCAGATTTACACCATCCCCTGTGTGTGTGTGTGTGTGTGTGAGAGAGAAGAGAGGAGAGAGAGAGAGAGAGAGAGAGAGAGAGAGAGAGAGAGAGAGAGAGAGAGAGAGCGTGGGGCTTTTGTTGGCTTTTAAAGCGAATTATTAGACGCTTTAGTCGAGTGGTTACAACCGTTTGACTTCACTCTTGTGGGTCCATGAAATCCTGGGTTTGAATGGTAGGGATATTTACAATCTCCCAGGTCAACTTAAGGTGCAGACCAGCTAGTGCCTTAGTTTTTTTTGGTATGCATGCAGATCAGCTATGCGTGTTAAAGATTTCATAATTCATGTCAACGTTCGGTGAGTTATAGAAACATGAACATATACGAAAGCAACCTGTACGAAAGCAGCCTGTACGAAAAAAAAAAGCTGCCCTAAAGTCGGAATGTGTCGGCTTCGACAAAATGGGCAAAGCTGCAGTTATAAAACACAGGAGGAGACCAGGCACTGAGCACCACCCGGTAAGAGAACGCAGGGAAGAGAATAAAGAATATTTTGTAAATGGAAATAAAGTATTGTGACCGGGCACATATGGGAAAGCAAGACAACAGTGCGGTTATTAAGTGTTAGGTGCTGTGTTGTTCGTTCTGTTGCTTAATCTTCCGTATTAAATTTTGTTGTTTTTAACACAGTTCTTTAAACAAATAGGTAACATTTCTCTGACTTCCATGCCCAACATAATTCTTTTATCTTTATGTATGACTTAAAATTTCGAAAACATATTTATAAACCAGCAAAAACAAACAGAATGAAACCAAAAGAAAAACCCAAACATAACAAATCCAAGCATATAAAAACAGCGACTAGATCTGTATGCCTGAAACATGTTAAGTGCATATTTGTTTCTCTCTGGTTCCTGACAAAGCAAAAGGAGCAGGCATATTGAACAGTGCAAACGCTTGGATAGTAGGTGTTTTGTGGGCGAGTGAAGAAAATGGCAAATACGTAATGTGCGTGTGTAATTGGGGTCTCTGTCAGATTTTCTTAATTAGAAGCTGTTCTAGAGTACAACTTTTAAGTGAAAAAAACTCTGATTTTTTACCTATATTTTTCTTTCCCCTTAACACATTTCCGAATATCAACCAAAGTGCAATGTCAACCGAAGTGGAGTACAGTCCTCTTTTTTTTTTTTTTTTTTTTAATGTACTTTCGCTTTTGAGCTCTACACTTCAGCTTTGGAAACATGTGCGCGCGTGCACACACACACACACACACACACACACACACACACACACACACACACACACACACACACACACACACACACACACACACATACACACACCTCCTTGAAATGATCGGCACTTGAAGTGACAGCCACACTCAAACCTTTTATGTTCAAACTAGTCAGTAACATATGGAAGACGCCAGCCAGCAGAAACCGCTGACTTCAGTGACTACCCCCACCCCCAATCACTATCACCTGAAGAGGTCTGGAATTGGACAAGAGGAGGGCAGGGAGTGGGTGAAGATGAGAAATATAATCTTATCACCTGTTTGGGTCCAGCTTCAAAGGGACCTCAAGTAACCCACCAACTTCAAAGAACAGAGGCCGAAGATCTGTCTAACGGTACGGGAACGTACCAACGGTCAGTCTGTACATACACCCTGACTTTTAATGCCATTTCTAAGATGGACTGTTGTGTAGCCAACCTGCGTGCCGTTAGAAGTCATTGAACTGACATCTGCAGATTTTTTGTGATACTGGTCTCCCGGCATTCCTACATAGTGTAGAGATCTGCACGCGAGTCGTGTAGCCTATTTCTAGGACGTAAGGAAAAAACTTGAACGTAATTTATTTATGCTGCTGTTGTGTGTTGTAAAAGAGAAGGGATGGTCTGGAAGATGTAAGAATGCCTCTTCTAAACCTGCCGCTGTTCAGACTTCCATCAGTTTTCACCTAGTAAAATCGAAATTAATGATCAACATATATTTTTTAGATATAACCGTGAGGGTGGATTGACCTCTCTGGAATATGAGAACATTGATGTTTAAGGGAGAAAGGGGGAAACATTTTGCAAAATGCAACAAACAGGTTGAGGATGACACAGGCCGATGTACAGAGGCAGAAAAACAAATTACCTTGAAAATCTTAAGGTCTTCTTCGAAAGTGTTTTTGTACTTGAGCGCCGTAATGCATTTTGATTTCTGATTGTATTTATATAGATCTAGAAAATATATCAGCATGTCAAATTCCTTTCCATTTGGAATACGAGGTAGTCGCGGTAAAAGCAGCCAGGATAAATACCCCACCATCTAGACACCATTCACAGAGACAAAGCTGTGCTTGCTTAGAATAGGGTACCATGGAAAGGGAAAAACCGATAATGTGCACACAGAGAGAGAGAGAGAGAGAGAGAGAGGAGAGAGAGAGAGAGAGAGAGAGAGAGAGAGAGAGAGAGAGAGAATTTGTACTAACAGCTTGCCAAAACTCCCCTAAACTGACATCAGTTTTTGTACAGTCTGCCTGATTGCTACCTTGTTGTAGTTGAATGGATTACTTTTTTGCTTTGTTTTCCCTCTGAGTTGTTGCTGAGATTTTGTTGTTGGTTTTCTAAGATGTTGGTGGGATATGTTACTCGAAAACAAGTCTTTTTGGTGCTCATTATTTGTTAATTAACACTATACAGAGCCAACTTTGACTCAGACGAATACAAACTATATACAAAAATGAAATATTTCAAATACTTTAACAAGACTGGACTACACCCTCCAGAAGGGTTAACCCACATCTTTCGATACCTCCACCACCTCCTCCTTCCTCTAGACTATCTCCACAACTCATCCTTTACTTTCAAGCTACTTGTTGGGGGGAGACGATTAGTATCAGCACCACATCCCCAAGTGCAGGGCAGGGCTGAGGGGGGAAGCTTAATGAAAGTTGTAATTACTGCTGGAGCGCCGCCTGGCGCCTGGCCTGGAGATCACAGCCCTTCGTCTGCACCAATCAAAGGCGGGACGTGCTTCATTGGCGCGCGGCTTTCACGTGCACGGCTGCAGCAGGGGCGGAAATCTCAATTATCTCCGACTATAATTTGCTGTCTGGCTGGCGTTGGGGTCTCTGTCTCTGTTTCCCTCTCTCTCAGATCTACTGCTTTCGCCAGAAAGGTGCGCAACAGCTAATGACAACGAAGGTTGGCAACGGTTTGAAGAGGTTCATTGGGGAGGGGGACTATTGGAGCACAAGTGGCGGCAATTCAGGCTGATTTCAGGCGATGGTTCCTCTTGAAGTAATTGGTGGGGTGAAGGAGAAAATCAGCAGAAAACACGGGAGAAGGATGCAGCAACTTGAAGAGCGTAAACAGTTGCCTGGGGGGATGCTGACGGGGTTTGCTAGGGCCTACTGCTGCCACACACAAGCGTGAGAACTGGCCCCGTACCCTCGCTTTTTTACCTGTCTGTATCCGGTGTGCTCTTCATAGGTGAACACACACAAACGCACCGCACTCATGCACCACACACACAACACACACACACACACACACACACACACACACACACACACACACACACACAACACACACACGAACACACACACAACACACACACACACACACACACACACACACACACACACACAGATGCACGCACGCATGCACGCACACACATACAACTATAAACGTTGATGTAATTGTACATGTCACTTTATAGAACGTCATAGACGTTAAATTGAAGAACACACACACACACACACACACACACACACACACACACACACACCACACACACACACACACACACACACACACACGCCTGCTCGCGCGCGAGTTTCAACACAAGCACTATACCCATCGATGTAATTGTACATGTCACGTCAGCAAATAACGCTTTTAATTTAACAAAACCACTGGCGCCTCACAATTTTACGAAAGAGCCCTAAACACCTTACATCTTGAAAGCGAAGAAGGAAACACGGCTCCAGCGTGTTCTGAAGGTTATCATTTTGATCACATTTCTTAGAACTGGCCATGTTTCTTTGGTGCTACAGAAATGATGGTTATTTTCAAACACTAAAGTATCCCAAGAATGTAAGAAAATACACACATCCACAAATTACAATAAAATGAAAATAAAAAAAGTATGAGATAACATCGAAAAGAAAAAATAATAAGATGAAAAATGTACATGAACTAAAGTTTTGATCATGAACGTGTGATCTTTTTGACTAAGAGATACCATAGAAAACCTCTATTGCATATGCACACAAACACAAAATACACACACACACACACGCTTATTTTTTAGGTCCTGCTTCGGAATGTACTCCATCACCGCCCACCCACCACCACCACCACCACCACCGTCTGTGCCCTCCCTCCGTCCCCCCTCTCTGTACCAGAGTCACCCTGGTGCCAGAATCACTAGGCCTATAGTCTTTTGCTTTGTTTCATCATTTCCTCCAGTTCAGATCTTTCTAGTCAGTTAGTCTTGCTTTTTTCTCCCCGATCAGCGAACATGGGATATAGGGAGGGCCTCTCCCTCCCTCCCTCCCTCCCTCTCTCTCCCTCCCAGGGCGGGCATGCCTGTCTGCAGGGGTGGGCAGGTTCAGGCCAGGAGGGCAGCTCAGTACAAGAGAGAATCACAAATAAACGGCCGCGTGTTTCGGGTGCACCCTGAAGGCCAAGCCGTCCACTGACACCAGGGGTAGGGGACAGCGCTGCACGTGCACACTTTGCCGTCTCCATTTCACCACTATTGCATTCCCAGTGGGCCCAAGACGTGGTGCGCCCTCCCTAACTTCTGAGATTTTTGGCTGTCTGGGATGGGGTGGGGGTGGGGGGCAGGCTGTTTGCTGGCTGTTTCTTGGTGGAGAGTTATTGAAAGTTGTACTCTACAGCGTTGTTGCCACCTATTTAGTAGTAGGCGTCCGTCAGTCTCGGAAGACAATGGAGTTGTGCTCTGGGCTCTAGAGCGCAAAGCCTGGGTAAGTAAGTATGGAGGGCAAGCTGGTACCCATGCAGCAGACCCCCCTTCCCCCCTTACACCTCTCCATGTCGTTGGAATGGTCCATTGGAGAGGAAATCGCCTATATATACGAATGGTTCCAGTGCTGCTGCAGGAGCCGCCAGAACGTTGCCATAATTATACAGCCCCGAACAGCCCGAGGGACTCCAACTCTCAGATTTTTTTTCTCAGGAATGGTGTCTAAATACGACACCTGTGTGCATGCTGTTTTTTTAAAATTTATTTTTTGTCATCCGCTCCTACCGGAACACAATGGCCTGCTCTTTGGAGAGGCAGAACGGGTTTTTAACGTGCGCGCAAGATGTTCTGTGTGGTTCGCACACGGGCCTTGGTTTACAGACTCATTTGAATGACTTTATACCACCTATTTTTATAGATGCAAAGCCAATTCCAGCAATAACAAAAATATCTTAATTTGTCTAGGGCTTACTTGCCACAGTGAAATCACTGATTTTTATTTTTGGAGGGGGTGGGGGTCGTTTTTGCTTCTTTTTTTTTTTGGGGGGGGGGTTGGGGGAGATTTGATCTAATGACTTCGTGG
>CM060316.1:35745187-35775187 GCA_030674155.1 Stramonita haemastoma
ATGCAATACGTTAATTAAACTTGGAGCACAGAGAGAGAGAGAGAGAGAAGAGAGAGAGAGAGAGAGAGAGAGAGAGAGAGAGAGAGAGAGAGAGAGATTAGATCTATTAATTTTATTCATAAAGGAGAGAGAGAGAGAGAGAGAGAGAGAGAGAGAGAGAGAGAGAGAGAGAGAGAGAGAGAGAGAGAGAGAGATTAGATCTATTAATTTTATTCATAAAGGAGAGAGAGAGAGAGAGAGAGAGAGAGAGAGAGAGAGAGAGAGAGAGAGAGAGAGAGAGAGTTAATTTAGTAGTACAAGACAGAACCAGGGTAAATCGTCCATGGGATTGTTATGCATATAATCTTGGGATTTTGTGTACCTTCATCAGTCTTACAGAGGCTATGTGCGCAAGGCGCATGACCAGAAAATGTTTAGGCCCTGGGGAACAGTATCACACTCTGGGAGTGAAGTTCCTCTGTCCTGCCACTAATGAACACAAAGTTTCATGTTGCCAAATTAAAGTCACTAATTTGGTTATTAAACTACAATAGCCACAGTTGGCGCGTTAGTCCCTTTCGCTTTAGTATACAGGTTTGATTGTGTGCTGGTAAAATTGGGAGATATTACCACTATGGGCATGCTTAATTAATTAATCGGTCGGAAGAGTAAGAAATGAATTAAGAAAGGAATAATTTGTATGAAAATCATGATTTTTTTTGTTTTTGTTTTACTGACTATAAAATTAGCTTTTATATTGTACATTCGCAAATAATTTTGTATTTTTGAATTTGTGTGCAGAGAGTACGAGCGCTGTGTTGCTGTTCACTTGCCAAACTAACATCTGCTGTAACCGAAGGTTGTAAACCAGTGTTCTATTTTTTCACACCACCAAACACATTCATTTTACAACATCAAATGAAACTTCCTTATTGTTATTTTTTAATTTGTTCCTTCTCTTGTAAGGAAGTCATCAAACCAAATTACCATGTTTTATGAGAATATTGTGTAGTTATGTTTTTATTTGTATTTAATTGTTTGTCATTTTGTGGCTACTTAAAAAAATTATGTGATGTGATGTTCATCTGCAACTCCATTTTGCACATTTTGTTTTCTACGGTACTTTCGACGATCTTACGCTTGCTGCCCTCATATGTCATATTTTGCTGTTGTGCTGTTTTATGCTGAATTAAACGTTTTTTCAAACCTGGACAGAAAGACAAGCAGACAGACAGAGGCTCTCAGACATGGTAAGAATGTGGTTGCCTATCCTAAAAAAAAAAAAAAAAAAGTTTAAGTTTTGCTGTTTAAAATGCATTTTGTTCAAAAACCTGCCCATAAGAAATCAAGATAAATGGCAATGTTATAAGAAGGAAGAAAGTGTTGATTATGCTGATTTCAAGATTTTTAGTATGCAACACAACAAAATTTCAGGTCGGGGTAAACACTATCCCCGAAGTTGGAATGTAGCTACCTATTAATGGGGGGGGGGGGATGACTGCACACGCCAAAATCTCACCATTGGTGAACATTGAAGCTGTAGCCGAGGAACGAAACAACGCCACTCCCAAAAACAAAAAGCATACAAACAAAAAACTCGAACAAAACCAAAATAGGAAATAACACAATTTTGATCAAAGTATTTAAGTTGCTGTTGTTTTTGTGTTGTTGTGCGTTCTCCAGTGGGTCACCCAGAATATACACTCTTGACTCAATCATCCCACCTTGGAATCGCTGGGAGATAGGAAGTACACTGGATGAGAAGTTTGCGTGTAGGACTGTTTTCAAGTACCTCGCCATAGGCAGCCATACTCCGACTTCAGAGGATTTTTCTCCTAAATGGAGAGCGCAGGTTGGTATGATAAGAGCTTTTCATGGCTGAAGGCAATCTCAACATAATACTTGACAACATAACATTTGAGTGTAGGCCTCGGCAGTTAGCTGACATCAAAAACTGACAAAGCTTTGGCCAGGGTATTTAAGTATTTAAGTGATTTGAAATCAAATTTATGAAGGGACGTCATGACGGTTTGATGATAATGATGATGATGATCATTTTTATTTTTACGTTCCTTGGCTAGAGCTCAGAAGTTCACCCATGTGGCAATGATGAGAGTGTGCGTATGCGACTGTTTTGTCCAGGCAAAATTGGTAGGTTTAGTTTCCAACTGTATCTCCGAAGTCGGAAAACAGTAACCTTAGTGGTGGAGGGAAAACGGTCGCATACGCAAAAATGTCACTTTTGATGAACCTCAGATCTCAAGTCGATGAATCAACCCCCACCCCACCCCCACCCACCCCACAAAAAACAAACCCCAAACCCTGGATTTCAGGGGTGAGGAGAAATTTATTTTTTGCACTAAGATGCTTTTTTTCCTATCAAATGGCATTTCTTAGAGAGAGAGAGAGAGAGAGAGAGAGAGAGAGAGAGAGAGAGAGAGAGAGAGAGAGAGAGAGAGAGATTCTGCAGTACAAGGCTAACAACATGAATTCTTTTTGAAGGGGATGTTGTTGCTTGGTTTGCTTTATATACTGTCTATTATCTCTTTCGTCCTCCAAAAAGTCATTTTTTTGGCCCTGTGTTTTGGAGAATACACATTGTTCCGTTGACAGATTATCGTCTGTGCTATCATTATACTATCTGAATATTGATTTGATTACGATGTATTGTTCTACGAAACAATGAACATAGAAAACATAGTGGAGAAAAACATGTGCATTATTAATATTCTCCATTGCACTGCACGCTGTCATTTCCTCTTTTATATATGTATATATATTCTTTTCGTATGCGACTGTTTGTCCACGGTTAATGTAGCTGCATTCCAACTTCAGGGAATATTATATATATATATATATATATATATATATATATATATATATATATATATATATATATATATATATATATATATCCCACTCAGAGCAGGACATTATTCTTTGTGCTCACACTACACTGCAAGCTAGCTGTCAATGTATTCCATACATTTTTCAGAGTACATTGAATGTAAACAGTATGAAAAACTAGAAATATACTGGGGAGCGATTTTGGATCTAATGCTTATTATGGGGATCAGTCTGTTTTGATTTGTAAGTACAGTAAAACTGGATGTTTCCATTTTAGTTCGGGAGAGGGGGAGATCGGAGAACAAAGGGAAGCAGTTTTTTTTTTTTATTTGAGAGGGGGGAGGGGGATTGCGCGTAAAGAAGTGCATCACGGTACTGACCAGCACAGTAGACCGTTATGTTTTCACTTATGGAAATACGGAGTTGCTTTTGGTTGATTTATTTCTGTAACTTGTAAGTTCCCCCATGGGGATGCTGGGGGCCTGTCAGTATAATAGCATCCCCACCTTTAAGAAATTCTGTGCTAGGCATTCCCTCTTTTCTATCCCTTTCTTTGTGTCTGCCGTGTTTTCATTTTTCTTGCTTTACCTTCTTGTTTGTTCTCGGACTTCTTGGTTTATTCTCCTGCTTTTTTTTTTTCCCATCAGAAAGACTTAAAAAATGATATAACAATTCTCTCCCACTGCTAAGGCGGATGCGCTGGGCCTGATTTGTCAGGCGCTTAACAGCAGCGCAATGCATTTTCGCTCATGACAGACAACAGTAGTTACTGTCTGAGGGTTCACAAAGAAGAAGAAGAAAAAAATGTAGTTTTAAGTCATAAACATTCAGTTAATACTTTTTGGACTCTCTCTCTCTCTCTCTCTCTCTCTCTCTCTCTCTCTCTCTCTCTCTCTCTCTCTCTCTCTCTCTCTCTCAAAAACGACATCGAATAAGTTTAAGCTTGACTGTCGGACATCACTTCAATAAGGCATAAAAGCGTTCGAGAAGAGGCTGCTGCTGCAGCCTAACCATTCCACAATCATTCCAACATCAGTGCAGTCACGCAGTCAGTCAGTAGCAGTGGTGGCAGCAGCGGCAAATGCCATCAGAGCCTAGCGCGTGCAGTGATAGCGCGATACGAGGAGAGAGAGCGGGCCAGCTCCACCGACCTGCATGCAGGGAGGGGTTGGGCAGTCATTAAAACGTAAGGTTACTCTCGATCCCCTTCTTTGATCTCTGCCTCCTCCTCCTACCCTACAACCTCAGTGGATGGATAGCTTTGTGGCCGAACTGTTTGCATACTTCACCCCTCCTCACCAAAAAAAAAAAGAGGGGGGTGTGGGGGTGGCAGCTGTGAGGGAAAGGTCCCCCCACACACGACACAACCACTTAAGTTCTCCTATTGGCTGGTGGAGTGCAGGGCGGAGTTAAGCCTGCCCATTTGGGCCCAGAACCACCCACCCAGCCCCCAGCGTGAGAGCAGTTTGTGAGCCGGTGGTTGGAGTAATTCATTACACAGGCCCATTGCTGCTTCTCTTCTTCGCTGTCACTTTGGCGCGGTCTTGATTCCTTCGGACAGCAACTCTCAGCGGCAGTCGCGTTTGTGGGGTCGGAGTTGTGACACTTGTCTGTTTGTTGGCGTGTTCACTAGCCTAGGCCTACCGTCTGTTGCGTGTGTGTGTGTGTGCACCCGTGCATGCTCTACCTGCTCTTGCTGCAAAGTCGTGTGCAGTCGTCCATGGACTGACTTGACTTGAGACAGCGCCGGAGGATTTACATGCGTGGTGGTTAATTGTGCTTTTTCCAGCATTTTGAGAAAGAAAAAAATTAGTGTGTGGGAACTTGAGACAATCAGACCTGATTTCATTGTTTTTCTTTTTGTTTTGTTTTTTCTACAATGACTTTTTGAATGTTGTTGTCAGCTGAAGCATTGTTTTGTGTCTGTGCCTGACAGTTCAGAAGCCTAGTGGTGGAGGCAGGATCTTGTTGGTGTCATTCCTTCACATCAGGCCAGCCGGCGGCAGCCCCTACCTAACAGCAGCGGACTAGGTTGCCTTAGTTTTTCCCTTCCTCTTGGGACTGAGGAGAGAGAAAAAAACCCACCGTGAAAATGAGCGACAGAGAGGGCTCCCACTCTCCCCTGTCTGGCTCCCCCTCTCCCCTCAACCTGGACAGCTCCAGCCTGCATCCCCCGCCGCCGCATCAGCAGCCTCAACCTCTGATGTCCCCCAACAATAACAACTCTCCAGCATCCTCTACCATCATGACCTTGCCCGGTAGCAGCGGAGGCAGTCCTGGAGGAGGAGTAGTGGGGGTGGAGGTGAGCGAGCAGTTCAGTCAGCAGATCCAGGAGGCAGTGTCGCACGTGCTGGATGGCTACGACTGGTCCCTGGTCACCACCCCCTCCCGCAGCCAGAACGGGGAAAGAGGAAGCCGCACATCAAGCGGCCCATGAACGCCTTCATGGTCTGGGCCCAGGCCGCCCGCCGCAAACTGGCTGACCAGTACCCGCACCTGCACAACGCCGAGCTCAGCAAGACCCTGGGCAAATTGTGGAGGTGAGTCTTCGTAATGCTGTGCTTTGTCAGTGTCACCCACCACTCACTGTCTGTCTGTGGTTGTGCCAGTGTTTACAAGCAGGATGGGTTTGCTTGTGAGTGTCTGTAGATGTGTATGTCTATAGATGTGTATGTGAGTGTTCATAGATGTGTATGTCAGTGTATATGTATGAATGACTGAATGGAGGCAAAAGAAAACGAAAGGCACCGTGTCCCATCAGAAGCCGTCAGACGGTATTGCTGTAAACATCCCTAAGAGAAAGGTGATGATGATGCAAGAAGAAAGTCATTCTCTCGTAATTGTGGTAAGCACAGCAAGGTAGGGTTTCATTCATTCGGTATTCACTTTTTTCTTTTTTCTCCAGACCATGCGTTCTGGAGACTCCTCATAACCAACGAGCTTGTTTACAGGAGACCAAGGTCGTGATCAGGCAACACTGCATGCTGTGTAATTTTGAAATGCCACTCATTATTTCTCATGTTGAGACATTTGGGTCTTGAATCTGAAATTCAAATTGACATTAGGGCCCAATGCCAACTCCACTCTCCCCAAAAGTTCTTCGGATGAGACTAGACTATATACCGAGGTCCCGTGAGCGAGCGCACGCAGAACATCTTGCGCACATGTTAAAACCTGTTTAGCTTTTCAGAAGAGTACGCCATTGTGTGCCGGTGGGAGCGGATAAAAATTTTTACAAACCTGCTTACACACGGGACTGGATGCATAAAAGAAATAAAAGAATAAGAATCTTGAACATGGCATCTTGCCTATGATCAGGAAGACAGCAAAGTAAACCTCATTCATGCAGTCGTGTGCTATTAGCCATGATAAGGGTCTAGAAGTAAAAGTATTGATGACCACTGCAGTCTTCCTTGGAACAGGCCAGGCTGCATAGGAGTGCAGCACCAGGTGTCAGTCCTAGTCACTGGCCAGTTTGCTTTGAAAGCGTTCGTTTGTGATTAGCCTAATCAAGTCTTTGGTGCCTCATTTTTCTTTTTGTCAAATGTCTTCGGTGGGACAGTTTTAACTTTTGTGTCAAATGTTCACATGTATGGTCTATTCTCGTTCTGTGTGGTGGGGCGACAGACATAGTGCATGTGTGTATGCATGTTTGTATGTTGCAGGATATGTTTGCTAACTGGTCTATTATCGCTACCATAAGGACTTCTGTCGAGTGCAGTCGTCCTCCTTGTCTCCGGGTTCAAACTCTGACTCCTTGTCTCAAGCCTGTCTGTGACTCTGCCGTTTGTCTGTCTGCTCTCTCTCTCTCTCTCTCTCTCTCTCTCTCTCTCTCTCTCTCTCTCTCTCTCTCTCTCTCTCTCTCTCTCTCTTCTCTCTCTCTCTCTCTCTCTCTCAAAAACTTGAATATTTGAGGACCAAAAGACATTTTAGATTGGGCTAGGACCACTTATCTTTAACGCTAAAACATACTTGTTATTAGGCATTCTGTTCACAATTGCATGTCCTTGTGGACTAGTGCTTTCGTTGCCAATACGTCTGGATGATAAATGGAAATTTCTAGTTCTGTAGTTGATCTGTGATTAGTGTGGCGCCTTCACTTCGTCACTTCTGCCCTTATAGCAAAGAGCATTACAGTCATGAGAAGTGTAGCAGTCGGCTTCTGCCTGGTAACATTACATGTCACAATATGTAGGAGGCATTGCGGGCATCGTCCTTCCAACAGTAAGCGTTTATCCCTTGCGTCTGACAGAGAGAGAGACAGAGAGAGACAGAGAACACGAATGGTTCATTCGAATGATTTATTCGAGTTCTCTAAATCATATGAGAGAGAGAGAGAAGAGAGAGAGAGAGAGAGAGAGAGAGAGAGAGAGAAGAGAGAGAGAGAGAGAGAGTCGAATGATTTATTTGAATGATTTATTTGGAAGGTCTCTAAATCATGAGAGAGAGAGAGAGAGAGAGAGAGAGAGAGAGAGAGAGAGAGAGAGAGAGAGAGAGAGATTACATTTTTTTAATTTTCTGAAGGTAATAGAATAAGTTACCAGATATTATGTGCCAGACAAGTATTACACATATTACTTAGTGTTACTGGTTTCCTTCATACTAATCAATTGATCAGTTAGTTGTACAAATTTGCCTTTCCAGATGTCGCTGAAATTTTACTTTTGTGGCCTAAAGGTTGCTCTCAGAGCAGAAATTCCTTATTCTGTTCTTCATTTTGTGCGAGTTCTCTGGAGGCTCCCTAAGAAAAAACAAACGTCTGCTGTATACATTATCCACTTTTTCTCCTTTTTTTATTTTGCATCTTCCAATTTTGAATCTGTCAGTTCTGGTTTTTTTTGGTTTTTTTCTGGAATGCTCAAGTTCTCCTTTCTTTTGTCATCACATCGGCTGTTGTGTCGTATCTAAATAGGCATTTGTTAGTTAATATGGTTTCTGTTATTCAAGAATTAGCATGTTGAATCTCCACTGGCTTCCCGTGGAAGCATGAGTAAAATGCAAACTGGCCGCTACAACTTACTTGCCTTTTATTGGCAACCTACTTTTCTACATAAAAAACAACTTTTCAAGGTTGACGTAGATCTAGGTATCTGGACCAAACTACCCCAGCTTCAGACAAAATCAAAACAATAGCGAAATCATAGGAGACAGCTTTCTCAAATACATGTATTGATTTCTTTTGTGTCTGTAGGTCATGCAGTCTTACTCCAAAACAGGCTAATAGTCACAACATAAGTTTTACTAGGTTTTACCAGAAAATGAGTCCAAATTTTAGTGATTGCATAATAGGAAGCTCAGCTGCAGATCTATAATGAATCAAATGTTTAGCGATGTGATCTCAATGCTTGACTTTTTCTTTTGGAAAAGTTATACTGTCATATCTCTCTCCTCTCTCTCTCTCTCTCTCTCTCCTCTCTCTCTCTCTCTCTCTCTCTCTCTCTCTCCTCTCTCTCTCTCTCTCTCTCTCTCTCTCTCTCTTCTCCCCTCCCCCGCATGCGTGTGAAAAATCTTCGTAATTATTCTGTACCTTCATAAAATAAGATTTTCGCTGCATTTCGTTTCATCTCTCTCTCTCTCTCTCCTCTCTCTCTCTCCTCTCTCTCTCTCTCTCTCTCTCTCTCTCTCTCTCTCTCTCTCTCTCTCTCTCTCTTCTCTCTCTTCTCTCAGCACGTGCGCAAAATCGAACCGATTTTTTTCTCTTTTTCTTGTCATCAATTATAAAAACTGATCATAATGCAATTTCTGCAGGCAGAATCGATAATCTATTGATGCTGATCTATTGATGCAGAGAATATGAACCTGATTAATGCAAAGCTGGTCAATACGTATACGCATAAGAAAAACAACTGCCAACCGTGCTCATTACAAAAATTTGTTTTAGACGAATATGGATAAAAATTATTCAAGGTTTTAATTAGTGTCCGAGTTATACATAGCATTCGAGTCTAGGCATACGCATAGTTTGAAAGTTTTTAATGTTATTAAAGTACAGTTGAATATCATATTACGACTGAGATATGGTCAGATGTGTTGCTATTACAGAATGTATTCAATTTAACCTGTTTATTTACAGGAAAATTTTGCTCTTTTATTGCTGCCAGTAACAGGCTCAAAGTTCCACTTAGATCTAGGTACAGGGCTCAGTATAACCTTTTAAATGATATATTATTGATCCACTGGAGGCACACTGTCATGAGACTGCAGGCGCAAACATTAAATACTGTGGTTTAAACAAGACTGTTTTCAACCATAGCAGCTTAGCAGCAATACCTAAAATGGTATGCCTTTGAGTACAACAAGCATAAGCTAAACAGCACCCCCCCCCCCCCCCCCCCCCAAAACAACTACAAAAAACACCTCTGATAGCACTTCATTAATTTTTTGTCGTTTCTGGGCTAGATTAGAGCTCCAAGGTGAGATTTTTGCATAGGCGACCTTTTTTGCATACCATTAAGGTAGCCACATTTCGACTTCGGGGAAGTATTTAATTAAATGGTTTGCGCTGTGTAAATCAGATTGACCAGTGATCACAAAAAAACCAATCCTGCTTAGTTTTGGTCTCCTTGGTCTTTTTTGTTTTGTTTTGTTTTGTTTTGTTTTTTATTTCGTTCCTCGTCTAGATCTCCCAGGTTCACCAGCGGTAAGATTTTGCGTATGCGACCGTTTTTACCCACCATTCAAGTAGCTATATTCCGTCTTCGGGCATATCTCCTTTATAGTTTTTGTTACTGGTGATACAAAATACCTGCTGAACATACACATTTGAAAGAATAGCTCTACTCATTTCTGTCTGCCCCTGTGTGTGTGTGTGTGTGTGTGTGTGTGTGTGTGTGTGTGTGTGTGTGTGTGTGTGGTTGTGTGTTGTGGTTGTTGTGTGTGTGTGTGTGCGCGCGCGCGCATGCGTGTGTGTGCGCGCGCGGGTGTGTGTGTGTGTTTACGCACGTGCATGTACATGCTGGTTAGGTGTATGCATGCACAGTTCTACAGAGAGACGGAGGAAAGAGAGAAAGGGAGTTTAATTTTCCAAGCACCTGATGAAAAAATAAAAGCTGTAGAAAAATGTAGGGTAAAAAGGTGACAAATGATATGGAAAAAAACACAAGGAAATCAGTTTGAAAAAAAATTCCCACAGAGAATTAAAAAAAAACAACCCACTGAAAACGAAAGAAAACAAACATTAAAAACAACCGAAAAAAACGAAAAAAAACTCCACCTACCCACCAAAAACAAATCACTGTGCTTAGTAGCTGCAATGCTTGTGTAACAAGCAGTAGGCCTACGTCTTCTTTTGTGTGTGTGCGTGTGTGTGTGTGTGTGTGTGTGTGTGTGTGTGTGTGTGTGTGTGTGTGTGTGTGTGTGTGTGTGTATAAGTAAGCACCACAGCAACCTGTCAGTCTGTTTGTCTATCTGTCTACCTGTCTCACTTCAGCTGCGCAAGTCCACGTGCATGCGACAGTCGGCTGTCTGTCTGTCTGTCTGTCACAGCGCTTCACTTCAGCTTTTCCGTCACTTAAACTCCGCTGGTGTCAAGTTTCAAGACGAATCGCTCGTCAAGCTTACCTGGGTTGTTTTTTTTTACCTTTCCTTTTTTTTTTTTCTTTTTTCTTTCTTTCTGGTGTTTGTGCGTAGGGAGAAGACTTCATAAGCCAGTGTCCTGTTTCATTCTTCGCTCTTTTGAATAGAGTAGTACGGTTGAGATCCATGCAACTGCTCGTGTGTGTGTGTGTGTGTGTGTGTGTGTGTGTGTGTGTGTGTGTGTGTGTGTGTGTGGTGTGTGTGTGTGATTTTTTTTTAATATGTCAGGAAGAAAAGTTAAGCTATTTTGTTGACAGCATTTTTGTTTGACTTATCCTTTTTTTTTGACATCTTGCAAATCAGTTTACTACACTGATGTGCCATCGTGGTTGCAACACATAAATTCTCTCTTCTCTCTCTCTCTCTCTCTCTCTTCTCTCTCTCTCTCTCTCTCTCTCTCTCTCTCTCTCTCTCTCTCTCTCTCTCTCTCTCTCTCTCTCTCTGTTTTTTAAGAAACGAAACTTTGGAATTTTGGTTGGACTCTGATAGTAAATTAACATCGATAAGGACTGGACATTTCTACCTCATGCTAGGTAGTTAAAAATTCTTTATAGATACCTCAAGTAATATGGCTTGAATCTCTCCCTCGTCTCCTCTCCCCCTCCGCTTTTCTCCCTTCTTCCTTTGCTTTCTTGTGCTGTTTTGTTGTTGTTTTTTCCCCCCTTCACCACAAACGCAATGTACCATGACATCATTGTATACGGCGGCTTTGCGATTTCAAGGTGTAATCACCCAGCCTATTAGGGTTTTATTGTTGCGCGTCGCTGTTAAAACTTGACGTTGTTTATGATCTCGCCAACCGCAAGGGGCATCAGGGTGTGCTTTCTGCACATGTAGGTAAGGAGAAGAGTGCAAACGAGCCACATGACTAACGTACACAAAAGCTTCACGAAATCATCTATGAAAGAAACAAACACTCAGCAGTAGCATCTGTAACACCAACAAAAAAGAACAACAGAAATCATAACAAATGTATGGGGGAAGTGAGAAAAGTGTGTGTTCAATTTTCAACCAATTATTGGCTCTATTTCTGGGGAAGAAGACTAAATTACAAGCAGAAGCGTCCCTAGTGGGATACCCGTCCGTATCTCTTAAACATCAGTGCCGGATTGAAGCAATCTGTCCCACTTGGCCGTGTTTGACAAACTACTGATAAAAGTGGAGACTGCCTAAAACGATAGCCCCCCGAGATATTTGAGTGATAGCTGTCGCTGTTTATTTTGCCTGATGGCCGCAAACCTGGTTTGTTTGCTTTATCAATTTTTTTTCTTCTTTTACTTATCTTTTATGGCGTGGAGGAGGAGGGAAAGAAAATTAAGCCTGCGGGGAGCGGGTTATCGATAGCGACTTGTAGAGCAGATAGGGTCTGGAGGAACGGATAAGATGGATGCTTTATTTGTATCGTGGTGAGATAGGCCGTTTTATTTGTTTAGCTTAAGGCATATGCAGGCCTGATACGGATGTGATGAATGTGCCCATATTTAGGCCACCATACTTTTCTCCTTCTTGACCTTCCGTGGTGTTGTCTTTTATCATTAACTACAGGAATATACAAACACCTTGAAATATGCCCCCCACCCCCAAAGAGAAATTTCCAAACAAACAAATGAAAACATGCAACACAATAATAATTAAGATAAAGAAAAGGAAAAACCAAAAGATAACCCCCTCACCTAGAAGAGGAAAGAAAGAAAAGGAGGGATGGATTTTTTGTTTTTTTGTTGTTTTGTGTTGGTTTTTTTTTTTTAGGGGGGGGGGGGGGGGGTGACTAAAGGAAAAAAAAACTTTCGTGGCAGGTAACAAGGATTCAACAAAAAAATCTTGATTTTCTGTTTAAAATCCGATAAATATGCGCAAAAGCATAATACTGTAACTGCGCCTTCTTTTGCGGCCTTTCCCCCATTTTTTTGTTTTTTTAAATATTTTTTTTAAGCAGTATGTTATATATATATATCTGGTTAAAGGCTGCTACAAGGTAATTAATTCTGATTAAATATCACGTGTCACCAAAACCTTTCAGTTTATTTTAACGTTACTGAGTTCTTGTAATCTTTTATTGACCCAGGCTGTTGAGGTACATATAAAATTTTTCAGTGTCCTGTTACCGCTTGCAAGCAGTTTAATCTGTATTGTCAGAAGTTTTATAGTAGAACAAAGACCAGCACATCATTCATCTGTTGAATTTTTAGAATAAAAGGATCAGCGAAATACAATTTCTTCATTTCCCTTTTATAATAAATTGACTCCCTTTTAATAATAAATTGACTGAAACAATTATATCAATATTCATAAAAAGTTAGCATTCCCATGAAGAAATGCTACTTATTAAGAGAAAAAAGAGGAGAGACGTTAAAATCCACTAGACTGCACAAGGGTAAAATCCTATGGGATCTTTTTTTTGTTTTTAATTTAGGATACGAAGCTCTAACACACCACACACACACACACACACACACACACACACACACACACACACACACACACACACACACACACACACACACACACACACACACAAAGAGAAGGAGCAAGAGTAATAATTATTGCAGCAGACACACTTGGAGGCTGCTGTATTGAAATAGATTTTTTTTTAAAGTTAATTGTTCATTGGTATGTAAGATAAGCCTATCATATACATGCCTACTGTACAGCTAAGCAGGACAGAGGAGACAAGTGGGAAGAGAGTGGAGCAGACTGTTTATCAGCAGATGTAATCACCAATACTTGATGGTGCTTGACTAACCGGATATACAATTCATGACAACAAAAATCATCTCTCTCTCTCTCTCTCTCTCTCTCTCTCTCTCTCTCTCTCTCTCTCTCTCTCTCTCTCTCTCTCTCTCTCTCTCTCTCTCTCTCTCTCTCTCTCTCTCTAGCACTAGCACACGAGTGCATAGATTATATTCCATTATCCTAGAAGTAAAAGAACAAAATCTGTGTGTGTGTGTGTGTGTGTGTGTGGTGTGTGTGTGGTGTGTGTGTGTGTGTGTGTGTGTGTGTGTGTATGCGCGCGCGCGCGTGAAGTGTAATATAATGATGTATCAAACTTGGCGTGGCTGTTGGTTTATTGATGACTGTTGCGTTCCCAAGTTACAATAACTCTTCTTCCAAACCGCTGCATATCACACGTTGAGTAAGCATCCCCTGGGTAAAACTAGTCTACAGGAATTTTGAGGGAGAAAATATTTTTTTAGTATATAAATCTTTTATCGTATTAAATGCAAGGTGACAGAAACACGGGGATCCATACTGTCTAGAATAAATAAAAAAATGAAATAATAGATAAATGATAAACAGATAGACTACATAGATAAACATATTGGCTAGCTTGGTTAGATGGCAGGCGGATAGAAGTGCACGAATATCGCAATCCTCTTGTTGTCAATTGATTAATGATGTAATCTTCATCAGCGTCGTCGTCGAACGCTCAGACGGCAATTACTGTTGTCTGCCAGATGAGCAAAATAATGTTGCTTTGCGCTGCTGTTAAACGCTTGACAGGTCAGGTCCAGCGCATCCGACTTCGGCGTAACTGTTCATTGTAATAACTTCAGAAATTGGTGTTTTTAATTCTGCGTGAAATTCTAAAAACGTATTGTTCATGGCCATTGTCTGCATGTTAACCTTCCCCCTTTTTTTCTTTTTTTTTTTCCTTCCAAACTAAAGCGCAAACGAGAAATCGGATAACAGACAGTGCAGTGGATGGTGATTAATTAAAGAACACGTTTCTTTCAAACATTTTGTATGGTAAGGATTGGGTTTTTTGGTTCCTGGGCTAGAACTCTGAAGTTCACTCACCAATGCTGAGATTTTACGTATGCAGCCCGTTTTTAACCCACAATCAAGGTAACTGCATTCCGACTTCGTATATGGATCTTCACTAGAGTGAATTCCCATTATAAACATTGATTTTCATGTTTCTTGAATTAGAATTAGAGAAGATTTCTTTGAAAATGGTTGAGCAGAATTTGTTTTAAAGCTGTAATTTGCATTTGTGGGTAAATAAAAAAAAGTTCACCTCTGACCTGTCATTTCAAGGTTTCATGGACAATGAATCGTTAGCCAGCACAGCTTAGGGAGGTTTCCACTTTATATCTGTCGTGGAGTGCAGCCTTCAGCCTCAAGCGTGCAAACCAGCTAGGCGTGGGAGCGAGCCGAACAGAGAGAGCTCTAGGGAGAGAGAGGGTCTTGGGGAGAAAGCCTGTACTTTGAGAAACCCCATCAACTGTGGATGGACAGGCCGGGTAGAAGGGAAAGGCACTGGGGGATCTTTTTATGACGACACCGCTTAATTCTCCCCATTTGTCACTGCTACGCTTGCCGTCGTCGAGTCGTCGGTGCTGCGAAATGTCCTAAGTCATTCTCTCCTCTCTCTCTCTCTTCTCTACTCTCTCTCTCTCTCCTCTCTCTCTCTCTCTCTTCTCTCTCTCTCTCTCTCTTCTCTCTTCTTCTTCTCTGTCTGTCTGTCTGTCTGTCTGTCTGTCTCTGTCTGTCTCTGTCTGTCTGTCGTCTTCTGTCTCTCTTCTCTCTCTCTCCTCTCTCTCTCTCTCTCTCTCTCTCTCTCTCTCTCTCTCTCTTCTCTCTCTCTCTCTCTGTGAGTCTCTCTGAATCTTAATTAAAAAATTTTTAAAAATCGTGTCTTTTTGTTCCGTGCACGTTACAAATACGTACGTATGGTGCGTTATCAATAAACAGCTAAACACTTAGTCTCTGCTTATTTTTGTTTGTTGTTAATAGCTGATAAGCCTTTTGTTGAATCATATATATATATATATATATATATATATATAATATATATATATATATATATATATATATATATATATATAATATATATATATAAAGAGATGAAGCTGAACACAGTCGTGTTTTTATCATTATTTTAATATATATTATATATATATATATATATATATATATATATATATATTATATATATATATATATATATATATAATATATGGTGGTGAACATTTATGATTGTTGTAAATGTTTTCTTGGAATGGTGACGGGTTTGTTTCAAACTAAAACTTAAAGAAAAGATAAAAAGAGAAAAAAGTACATATGAAGAAAAAAAACAACCCCAAACTACAGCTAAATGTATCAAAAAGCAATAATTGAAAATCAATCACTCTCCGGGATTTTTCACATCTATTTGCTGTGATAGATCTACTCTGGTAAAATTATCAATTTACTTTGTTTAGTATGCTTCTGTCTCTGTCTGTCTGTCTCTCTGGCTTTGTGTAATAAAACGTACGTAGACTCTATTCCTTTCTTTTTCTTTTAAAGTTTTGCTACAGCCTTATTTTCATTTGAACGCAAAAGTCTGCAATTCGGCAGGATTACTGCAGCGATAAAACAGAGCGACAGTCACATTTCCCAGCATGCCCCCAGCGAACAGATGTAATGTGTAGAATTAATAGAGTTGAGACGGGGACGAATGAGAAAAGATGTATAGCGGTCCCACAGACATTGAGAATTACGTCACCGGAATGTGGCCACGACGTCAGCGCCAAGACAAGAGTGACGTCGACTGGGTGCCCTGAGGGGTCATCAGCCGGAAAATTGAATGGATTCATCGGTGATGTCAGCGTCAGTGAGTGGAAGGAAGGCAGACGTGGTCCCATTGGTCACCTTTGACACGCGCCATGAAGTCATTGGTCTTTTTCCGAAAGCCCCCGTCCGCTTGTGTCCCATGTCCGTCGTGCAAAGGTGTTACGTAGTAGCAGAGTTTTGGGATAATTGTAGGAGTGGGCGGTGCTCTCTTCTCTCTCTCTCTCTCCTCTCTCTCTCTCTCTCTCTCTCTCTCTCTCTCTCTCTCTCTCTCTCTCTCTCTCTCTCTCTCTCTCTCTGTGCGCATTATCGTTCTCTTGCTCATTGTTTACACACTCTCAGTAATTCTTTAAAACAATTTTTTTTTAAAGATCTAGTTTACGTGTTGATGCACAATACAAAAGATGTATGTTTTTGAGTAAATAGAGTGATGGTAATGATTTTATCAGTAGTAGTAGTAGTAGTTAGTAGTAGTAGTAGCGATTTTTTAATTTAAAAAAAACGTTTAGGTGATTTTCGCCGTGTTTCTTTTTAAATAATAACCGATGGTAAGGTAATATTTCCATAACTGGAATTTAACAGGCTTAGAAATTACATATCTAAAATGGCGAATTCCAATTGTCAGCTTTTACACACACACACACACACACACACACACACACACACACACACACACACACACACACACACACACACACACACACACACAACACACACACATTAAAAAAAAATAGACGAAATCAAAATGCTGAATAACTTCAGGCATCATCATTATCATTATTATTATCATTATTATTATTACTTAATGTTATTGTTTATTATTATTATGATGATTGATATAATCATCATTAGTAGTAATGTTATTATCATCCTCATAATCATTATCATGATAATGATGATGATGATGATGATTATCATAGTAGCAGTAACTTAATATAATTACTGACATGATTTATCTAACTTCATCAGCCCTTCTTTGAGTGTTCTCTCTCCCTCCATCTCTCTCTCTCCCTCTCCCTCTCTTCTCTCTCTCTCTCTCTCTCATCTCTCTCTCTCCTCTCTCTCTCTCTCTCTCTCTCTCTCTCTCTCTCTCTCTCCCCCTCCCTCTCTCTCTCTCCCCCCTGCTTCCCCTACTTGAACGGTGGGTGAGAAGAAGAGCACCGAATGACAATACAGTGACGAGTCCGTCCCCTACTTGCGGATTTTACTCAGGCTGCAGAGCTCTAGGGACCAAGGGCAATCGGAAGCTGGTGGTTGAGGACAAGGGGAACTGGGTGGGGCCCCCAGCATTGTTGTCAAATGACAAGATAAAGGCAACCGAGTGAGTGAGGGGGATGTCTCTCCTCAACCAGCCGAGAGAGACAGCTTGAGGTCCGGTATTGGTGGCACGAGCCGCACGAGCGAGGTCGTGTTTGGTAAGAGAGAGAGACATAGAGAGACACACAGAAAGAGAGACAGGCAGAGAGAGAGAGACAGAGACACAGAGAGAGAGAGAGAGAGAGAGAGAGAGAGAGAGAGAGAGAGAGAGAGAGAGAGAGAGAGAGAGAGAGAGAGAGAAGAAGAAGAAGAAGAAGAAGAAAGTACAGATGTAGACCATAATCTCGTGTTGTGTTGTATTTATAATATTGCAGTTTCGCGGAAATTCGCTGGGACCGGGTTTTTTCCCCCCAGCTCGCTCGTAGTGGTAGAGAAAGAGATAGGAAAATACTGATAACAGTAGTAGACCAGAATCTTGCTAATGTTGATGTAACAGTATATAATATTGCAGATTTGCCCAGATTCTTTGTGGACTATTTTTCTTCTGTCGGTTGCATGACAAAAGCATTTTAATGAACTCTGTTCTGTGATAATGGTGTAGGTTATAGAGGGGGGGGGGGGGGGGGAGTAAATTATTATTTTTAGATTGCAAAATCCTTCAGAGAGAGAGAGAGAGAGAGAGAGAGAGAAGAGAGAGAGAGACTGACTGCTGTCATACAAACCCTGAAGACAAACTAGATCTAGCCCCATTTTTTTAAAATAATGGTTATCAGTATGAGCAATTTTTTAAAAGTTGTGTGTGTGTGTTCAGGCTTTGTGTTCCTATCTCTTTGTTACATTTATTGTGAGGGACAGTACCTTTCAACTGCAGATGATCTTCTCTCTCCTCTCTCTCTCTCTCTCTCTCTCTCTCTCTCTCTCTCTCTCTCCTCTCTCTCTCTCTCTCAAAGTTGCTTTGAACAATAATTTTTACACTAAAGTATGATTTCTTAAAACCTGCATTCTACAACATTTTATTACAGGAATTTTTCCTTGTGCTATCCAAGCCCAACCACTCTCATACCATATCCTTTGTATGTGTATATGGAAGCAAAGAGACAAGATTTAATTCTCTAGTACTGACATATATCTAGGAAATGGAGTATTGTAGGATTTAGAGTGATGGTGGTTTACCTGGTCAGCCCGAGAGGATAAAACCAATGGACATGTTCCCAAGAGAGCGAAGGAGACAGCAGAGCCTGCAGGTGACATGTGATCAATGGGGCGGGACACGGATCTTTAAGATGGCTGCAGTTCAGGAGAAACCCAAATCGCCCAGCGGCAGACAACTCCGACATGGGACACTGACAGATTTGTCGTTCCTCCTTCAGGCATGCAGGACAGTGACATGTTAAAGCCTACCAATTCTTAATTAATTTTGTTCTGCTCTCCTCTGCTCCGAATGGACTTTGTCACCAGCCGAAATGAAAATGGATTCTCCCATACGATTTGAGGATGGTGGAAATAAGACGTAGTGTCATTCAATGATGTTTGTTTACAATCTTGTCAGCTTAGAGATGCTCTGAGGGGTGTATACCTGCTGGGATAGCTTGCTTTCTTCAAATACTGTGCTGTGATAAATGACGATTTAAGGGATTGTGCCTGTTGCAGAGAATAGTGGTTTTTTGTATGACCATAGATCAGATATCTCAATTCTTGTTTTTAAACAATGTCTTCTATTCTGTTTATTTTGTAAGTTCAGTCTGGTTGATGTTTTAAATTAACAAAAGTTCATACATTAAAAAAAAAAAAAGAATTAGCTGTCAAGAAAGACCGAGAGAATCTCTACCTTTTGGTCCCAGTCACATTCAAACAATTCATTGATACCCATTATCATTTATTCATGACTCTTGCACCTTGCAGGGTCCAATTACCTGACTTTGCCCTCTAATCCCCTTATCAAACAAACCAAAAGGGAACCATCAACCCTACCAAAACTCTTCAATGGGTGTCTAGAGGTGAACCTCACCTTAGTGCTGATCACATCACCCTTCCATGAATGGGGTCTGGGTGATCTGACCTGTAGTCCACATTCATGTAGAACACGATTTAATGAGACATTAAAGCCATCTCCACCCCCCCCCCCCCCCCCCCCTCCTTTATTTTTTTCTTCTCCGACAACAAAAAAACCGAACGGATTTATGTCTTGGTGTCCTTTTTCGGGTTGGGAAAATTCTTGACTAGACAAACGAGATATTATTACGTCCCTATGTGTATTTGGCAGTCTATATATATCTTTTGTCAGTACTGTAGACAGAGATAGAAAACTAAACAAATCCTATGCCGGCATGGAGAGTTCATGGACTTATTTACGATTGTTTTTGTGCTGGCGTTGGTTGGTGGCTGGCGTGTCAGTGGAGAGGAGCATTGATTTTACAGGGAGTCACTGCGGGGTCATGTCCCCTGTGGAACAATAGCACACAACAGGGGAAAAAAAACCTACAAATCAGGGGCTGTCTTCAAATCGCTTGACAAAGACCAAAAAACAAAAAGCAAACCAAAACCCAAAAAAAGCATGATTTAGTTAAAAATGAGAAATAAAGGTGGTGTTTGTAAGGGGGGGCTTCTATGTAAAGGAACTTAAAACATCGAATAGTGTCTTCTGTTACTCTCAGTTCTTATTGAGTGCCTTCTTTTCTTTTTTCGTTTTTAAAGGATTATCATCATCAGGATCATTATATTGGTTATCATTGTTATTTTATTGTCATCATCATCGTTATCACTATTATTATTATTATTATTATTATTATATATCATCATCATCATCATCATCATCATCATCATCATTCATCATCATCCTCATCAACATACATTTAAAAAACGATTTTTTAAAAAAATAGAGAGAAAGTTTGTACTAGCTGTCTAGTTGCACAAAAGTATTATCAACACTGGTTTTTCTTTTTTTTCTCTCTTATCTCCTTCTTGAGTCATTCTTGGAAAACGCATTTTCAACAAGCACAGCTGCACTCGCAGGATAGAACAAGAGAAGGAACAGAACCATATGTTCTTTTCATATTGTTCTAAGTTGTCATGATGATTATCATTGTGATGAGTAATGGGGAAAAGTCCCAACAGCAGCCATTTCAGAAAGAATTGAAAAGAAAAAACCCCGTGGTAAAAGCAATGTCCAAACTGCATCATGTCCCCCCCCCCCCCCCCCCCCCCCCCCCCCCCCCCCCCCCCCCACTTTTTTTATAGCGAAGTCTTTCGTTACTTAAGGAGATCTAGATCTAGAGTGGGTTGATATTCAGCATCAAATACCAAAAAATGGAAGCATCTTTTGAGCTGCCAGTTGATTCCTTTTTTTTTTTTTTTAAATCCAGCAGGGCCAACAGTTATTGCTGATTTTTTTTCTTATGTATGCATATATTCATACAAGAGCGAGCAAAACAGATCCGTTTTGCAGGTTTCTTTTGTTGTTGCTGTATTGTTCGTTGGAACGGGGAAAATGTTGAAACTATTACCATCATTGCAAGCCCGGAAGGACTGAAGATTCTTAAGAACTCCTAAATGTCCTCCACACACACCATCACAAAGCTCTTGATGTCTCACGTCCTTCCTGCTCAGAGAAAACATCATCATCCCTCAGTTCCTGTCCTCTGCCCTCTCGCCCTCTCAGATACTCCCAGCTCGGAAACCGCAACTTCTCCAGCCATCTTGAGGTGAAGTGACCAGTCCTAGCCAACACTTCCCGCCGCGGCCATTTCCGATGTTTATGGACATGGCCTGATGATGGCTGGACTCTGGTCATCAAGCTGACGTCGCCACGACAGTTGTGGCTGAAGGGAGGCTAGAGCCTGGGCTTAAATCTTGACCAACTTCTTCACATCAAAGCCGGATGAGCGCTGTCCACATCAAAGGCTGTCGGTGTGGAGAGAAGTCGGGCTATTTCCTGGCCAGTCTGCCCTGGTCAAGTGGTTAGCACTGCCGTGGCGTTCGTTGACATCGTCCGTCCTGCTTCTGGGGCTTTCCCAGAGCATGCAAGACTGGCTGGCGTCTGACTGGCGCTGAAGTCAGGATTGCAGGAACACAACAGAGAGCAGGTTTTGTTCTCTCTCTTTTTCTCTGTCAGGCAGATAGATCTAGAGGACGTTCGCCTTTTTCTGCCGAGTGAAGTCAGTGGCCTGCGTGCACGGGTCTGCTAGGTCGGTTCAATGTCCTCCAACCCAGTTTCTTATGTAGCCTAGTTAGTTAAGTAAGGTAAACTGCTACTACCCATTTGACGTGCCTTGTTTGTGAAGTATTTGTAAATTTCAGAAATAAGAGAGTTTCAACTTAAAATGGAAAAAAAAAACCCAAACCAAATGTATGTGTAAACACACACACACACACACACACACACACACACACACACACACACACACACACACACACACACCACACCCACCGCACTGTATGCCTCTTGCCCCTGCTGATATCAGCCTTATCTATCATTTTCTCTCTCCCTCCCTACCTCCCCTCCCTCCCTACACACACACACACACACACACACTCACACACACACAAAACACACACACACACACACACACACACACACACACACACACACACACACACACACACACACACACACACACACACACACTCAGATAGGCCTATAGACATGCCGATAGATGCGATCATCTTACGTTGAATGAGCGTGGCGGAGCCACCAGAGCGCCAGTGCAGCAGCCAGAGGTATACTATACTATACCCGGGTGCCGGAATGTCCAGGTCCCTGCCCTGCTAAAACAACACCTCCCCGCACAAGCACAGCATCAAACTTCAAAGGCTGTGTTGGCACCAGCGTCAATAAGCACGTGAAACCCGTGCTGTGCTGTGCTGTGCTGCCTGCGATTCTAGCATTAGCCACCCACCCATTATATACAGGCCCGCCCCACCCAGCAACCTACTATTATACCCTGGAGAGAGGACGTTCGGTGCTTTGTGTGTCGCGTGTTGTGATTGTGTGTGTGTGTGTGTGTGTGTGTGTGTGTGTGTGTGTGTGTGTGTGTGTGTGTGTGTGTAGTGTGTGCCACTTGTTCAGAGAATGTTATATGAGCATTTATGTTATGCACCCGAATTGTGTGTCAGATGCATTGGTCTCAATATGTTGTTTTTTGTTTGGGGTTTTGTTGGGGGGAGGGGGGTAAATAACTTCACATGATAAGGGGGTGTGTGGTTCAGTTCTCGTCTTGATTTGGGTTTTAATGTAACAATGCTCCCCTCTCCCTCTCTCTCTCTCCTTGTCTCTCTCTCTCTCTCTCTCCTCCTCTCTCTCTCTCTCTCTCTCTCTCTCTCTCTCTCTCTCTCTCTCTCTCTCCTCATCTACTCTCCCCACTCACTCACCTCCACCACCCACACCACACACACCAACACCCACACACACACACAACCACACACACCACACACAACACACACACACACACACACACACATCACACACACACACACAACACACACACAAAACCCAACAACACCACCAACAACAAATACAAAAAAATAGACATTCGAGTCCCACTCATTGTGGATTGAAATGTTCTATCCACAGTACAACTAACTATCCCACCTCCCATCACCACCTCTCCTTCCTGCCACCGATCCTCACCATTCTATCCCATCTCCAAAATTCTCATATGTTTGTTTCCTTAACCTCGGAGCTTCTGTCGCACTTTTCCTGTGATTATAAGCGGAGGGGAAAAGTAAAGGGGGGGGGGGGAGTAAAGACAGACTACTGGGAAAGGAGAATGATAGAGGCAGAAAGGAGGAAGAGGAGAGGGGTGCAGTGGGTGGGGAGGGAGTGCAGCGGAGGTTAGAGACCACCCGCCGTGTTGTGAATGCTGTAGTATTAAAAAGTATGAAGCGAGGGTGGAGAGATATGAAAATAAGAGAAAAAAAATCATTAAAAAGAATAACTGCGGTACTTTTTTTGCTTGTGTAGGCTGCTCGTTATCATTGCCAACTTCAGTCCGATGATAACCCTGGCTTCCCTCCGCTACCGTTCTTTATTCCCACACGTTTTGAATCCAAAACATGATATAAGTATAGCTCTACTCTTGTCTGTCTCTGTCTCCCTCTCTCTTCTCCTCCCTCTCTTCTTCTTCTCTCTCTCTCTCTCTCTCTCTCTCTCTCTCTCTCCTCTCTCTCTCTCTCTCTCTCTCTCTCTCCTCTCTCTCTCTCTCTCCCCCCCCTCCCTCCCTCCCTCCCTCCCTCTCAGCTCTCCTCCCCCTCTCTCTTGTAGACAAGTTTGGAATTTTTTTTTTTCTTCTTCTTCTTTTAAAGTGTCGTGTGTAAACAGCCTGACAACACTGCGACTGATAAAATCAAGTATTTTTTTCTTATAAAGAAAAACGAAATCTTGTCAGTAAGAAAGCGAGGATTTATTTCCCACGCTCATCAGAGTAAAATGAGTTCACAGTGACTAAACTGTACGCTTGCATTTAGGGGATCGTGACTTGGTTGAATTCCAATGCAGTTTTGTTCCAGAAAAAAGAATGATCATGATTGCTACAACTACTATATTACTACTACTATACTACTGCTACTAGCTGCTGCTGCTGCTACTACTACTACTACTACTACTACTACTAACTACTACTACTACTACTACTACTTACTACTACTACCTAGTCTACTACTCTTGCTACTTCTACTGCTACCTCTACTCTCAGTACCACTGATAATGATGAATATAAGAATAATGAGGATTGTGATTATGATGATAATTATGTAGTCTATTTCAAAGATCAGCCTACATTTTTCGTCAATATAGTCAGAATATACCCCGTACCTAAATCAACAGATTCAACAAAAACGAGAAAATTAGATTTCAAAAGAATCTTGCGTTTAAAACGGGAACACAAATTCTTTCATCATGGGCTTTTATGTTACTTTCTGAGTTTTCAAGGGTGTTAAACACAGTCTTCAAGTACCTGTTCCTCCCATACAATTTCAACGATTCTTAGTAGGCCCTGCTAAAAGAGAGAAAGACAGACAGACAGACAGACAGACAGACAGACAGACAGACAAAAAAATTATTATGCAGAGCTGTCAAACAACACACACACACACACACACACACACACACACACACACACACACACACACACACACACACACTCTGATCACACACCACACACACACACACACACACACACACACACACACACACACACACACACACACACACACACACACACACACCAAAGTCACAAATTAATGTGTTATAGTGTGCAGAAAGAGAAAAAGCAACAGTTTCTCTTTTTTGAAGAAAGCTCATTCAAGGTCGGATTTAAACCTTTTATCCTCGGCAACTTCCTATCCGTTTTCGCCTTCATACACTAGGCTACAACTAAACCCACTGTGGCAATGAGCAAGTTGAGTTTATTCTCCCTTGCTCTCACAATACTTCTCAATACAACTAATAAACCCCAAACCACTTGCTTTCTTCCTTCTCGCCAGGCCCTTGTATTGCCCTCCTTCTCACCTTCATATAGGCTACACACCACCTTTACTTGGTGCGCCTTTCCCTTCTTTTTTCCTCTTGCTCTCACACAGCGGGTACTAAGGCATCCACAAAAATAAAACCAGTTTTTTGTGAAAGACTTACCTCGGACTCAAAACTTATGTGATTTTGCACGAATTTGGTAGTTTTCTTTTTTTTTTTTTTCAGTGAACACTGCACCTCCTCAGCCCGTTGTTGTCTGCTGGCTTCCTAAACTGTAATGTGCATGGGCAGGATCAACACTGTAGGAAGCACAAGCAATCGTAGTTTGATGATTATTTCCAACTTTCTCATGACTAGTATTGCTATATGTCTTCAGTCCCGAAAAAAAAAAATTCAGTGCATTTTTTCATACTTTAAAAAAAATCTATGAAAATCAGCAGAAAATTTTCCGTGTAGATCTAGATTCTAGCACTCTATAGAAAATACTGTATGACCGGCAGCAAGTTAAAGCAGGAGTGTAGCCTTAGCCTAGTGCACAACCCCAAAGTAGCCTGCCAGATTAATCCTGTTTGGAAAGAAAGTGGGACTGACAGTCTACTAGGCTACTAATTCCCCCCAACAAAACAAGTTTAAAGTATAATAAGTGGGGCCTGCCAGCCAGCCTTCTTTCCCTTTCCCTCCTTGCTTCCTGATCTGACTTAAAAGAGCTTCTGGACAGCTTTAGGGTCGTGCGCGTGTGTATGCATCCGTAATTGTGTGCATGATCGTGCACCCCCACCCCCAAAAAAAACACACACACACATACATGTGCGCACGCACACGTACTCAACGTTTTACTTTTTTTTTAAAAATGTAGTTGTGTTCTGTATGACATGTGTACCTGGCCATCGCTTGCGCGCGCGCGCACGCACAGACACACACACACACACACACACACACACACACACACACACACACACACACACACACACACACACACACACACACACAAACACACAGGGGGGGGGGGGGGGGGGTCGAGGAGAGAGAGAAAAAAAACTGAAAGTGTCATTGTATTCTGTACTATGATCTGATGGAAGTACGTACATAGATCTAGTAGGGGACAAAAATCACAGTGTGCAACAAACAAACGGTACCTGCCAAGAGTAAAAGACAGCAACAATACAAAACAACTGTATAATTAGTATGGCTGAGGATTGGGGAGGCAAGAGGGAGGCCCCAGCTGCCAACTGAAGGCGTGAGACAAATGATGCGCTCTGTCTTGTCTTCTGCGTGCGGCCTGTAACTCGATCCAGTCTCCACTGGCTGGTTCTCACGACACTGGCCTTGCTTCTTCGCAGCTACTGTTTTCCCTCTTGATCTTTTACTAGTTCTGTTTTAGCGAACACAGTATGCCAGTTAGATTTAGGCCTCGCACGCTCGTGTGTGTGTGTGCGCGTGCGTGCGCGCGCGCGCGTATGTGTGTGTGTGTGTGTGTGTGTGTGTGTGTGTGTGTGTGTGTGTAAGAAAGAGAGAGAGAGAGAGTGTATGTGTGTGTGTGTGTGTGCGCGCGCGCGCGCGCGCGTGTGTGTATTTCTTGAAATTTTATTGCCTTTCATAAGTGTAGGTTGTGTCTTATAATTTAGAAATCATATACTTTTATTTTTTAAAATGTCGTGAGTCTTTAATATTGTTTGTTTATCATTTTGCGATGAATTCTTGTTTTTCAATTCCTGTCAGTACTGATAATGCTTTTGGACGTATTGGTGTTATAAGTAAAGTTTTTTTTCTCCTGATGAATTCGTTCGCTATCCTCCATACCCCAAAAGGAGTGAAAAGAATCACATCTTGAATCTTGTGTGTGTGTGTGTGTGTGTGTTTTTCGACCCACATTGGGGTGGGTTTTTTTTTTTTTCGTGCCTCGGCTTACAGCTGCGAGGTACACCCATGGTGAGATTTTGCAGTTAGGACCGCCTCCTCCCACAATGAAGGAGGCCACATTCCGACTTCGGGGCTTGATTTTCAGTTTCAATCCAATCTAGGTCAGACCTTGGTAACGGTGCAGACTTTTAAGGGAGAGGGGGGCAGGGAGGATTTGAATCTCTCCAAAGACATTGACTTACTTGACTTGCTGTGGATTCCTCGGAACTTAGGCCACACACACTCTCCAACGACTCGTCGAGTCCTTCAGCTGCCAGCATATGCTTTGTCTCTCTTCAATGCAAAGCTTGCGGTGCATCAATAGCTTTCCCTACTGATAGTATGTTGGTGCATAGGAGTGTGCAGGATTTGGAGGGGAGGGGTCGTTAGCAGGATGGGTTTTTTTTCACACAGTCAGTTTGGTTTCAGTGATTTTGTTCAGTATCAAGTTATTACAACGCAAATTGTACTAGGAAATACCACATCAGTTGAAGAACACAAGCCATGGCTCATTTTGCTTATTTTTAGTTCCATTCGAATCAGTTTGTATGTGCACTGTCAGTGCCCTTTATTCCTTTTTTTGTTTGTATGCGCTGAAGATGGATATCCTGTAATTCATGCCGATGTTGTTGTTTTGATTTTGGTGAGATGACAACCAAGATACAGTGTTGGTGGTTGGCGGAACGGGAGTGAAGTGGAACGACTGTTACAAACGTATGAGCTAGCACGATAAAATTATCTAAAAATAAATTGGGGCATTTTTACATAAAAAAAAGCCAACAAAAGAAATAAAAGACGTAAGTCCGAAGAGACTCGGTATTTCTTGCTGAGCTCCCCCCCAAAACAACAACAAAAGCAAAAACCAACAAAAATAAACCTGACCATCAGAATTCCCCCTCACCCCTGCCTCCAATAAATGACTACGCCCGGCCGTCTATTAGCACTGACAAGTCGGTGAGAGAAGCCAGTGACGGCGTGCTCCAGTTCCCCAAGCTGTCAAGAGGCCATTTTCTGCTCTGATGCAAGTTCTAAACGGCTTGAGCGCCCTCTGGGTCCCTTCTGCTCTCCCCTTGTGGGACAGATGGCGCGAGTGGCGTCCCTTGTGTCATCCATCACTGTTATCGGGGTTGTTGAACGGACGGAGCCGTGTGACTTCTTCATTTTGGAGTTGGGGGTTTGGGCCTATTCTGTCTGCCTGTAGCCAAGAAAGACACGAAACAGCCGTACCGCTGGCAGGCCGAGCACTAGGCTACAAGGGAGCTGAGAGACGAAAAGGGAGATGTGGAAAATGTCAACGGGCGAAGTTGTAATAAGAACTTCTTCAGCTGACACCCCCATATAATAAGTTTCTGGGTGAAACTGGGATGATGATGTTGTGTGGGAAAAAAATACGTATGGGGAAATATGCTGGTCAAATGTGAGCCATTTTTATGTATTTGTTTATTTTATTTATTTAAAAAATATATATTTATGAAAAATCGTAACAGAGTTGACAAGGCTCAGGTCTGGGGCGATCCCGATATCTGAGATTACGTCTCTCTCTCTCTCTCTCTCTCTCTCTCTCTCTCTCTCTCCCTCTCTCTCTCTCTCTCTCTCTCTCTCTCACTCACTCACTACTATACTATACTATCATAAAGTTATACTGCAGGAGCTAATCGCTTGTTTTTCGACAACCAATCACAGTAAGTGCCAAGCGTAGACCGATAAAATGTACAGCCATTTGGAAACATGTCTGCACATGTGGTCAACCATGACACGTACAGTACATGTCTCCTCGCTACGCGGCATATGGTATACAAACTTTACTACCGGTGGCCAGCCAGTCCAACAAACATAAAATCTAAGTAATATGCACAGTTGCCAGTTTGGAGATAGCAACGAACTATGCAATGAGCGTGGGCACAACAAGCTTACTTCGAGTTTTGCTCCTGCTTTATTCCATCTGGCCATTTTCCCACGGGCACACAGGCTAGAGGCAGTTACTCTGCTTAGCTTAGAGTTCTGAGAGAGAGAGAGAGAGAGAGAGAGAGAGAGAGAGAGAGAGAGAGAGAGAGAGAGAGAGAGAGAGAGAGAGAGAGAGTATGCAGAAAATCTGAGATGTCTAAAATCAAAATGATCACAAAAATATGTGGCGTTTAGGGAGTTATATCATTTTTAAACTATGTGTGTGTGTGTGTGTGTGTGTTTGTGTGTGTGTGTGTGTGTGTGTGTGTGTGTGTGTGTGTGTGTGTGTGTGTGTGTGTGTGTGTAAGAACAGAAAGAAAAATGAGGTGGACCATGTTTTCTTTCGCCATTGTGACACTGACTGATGACTATGAACCCTGTGGGCTTCCTTCCCCGTCTTGTTGTGAATAATGACGCCATGAAAAGGTCTGTCCACTCCTAGAACCATCCACCACATCGACTGGGCTATAAACAGCAGAAATGAGTGAACAGATTTGTCATGTGCTGTTTTTGTTCCCGGCTTTTTGAATGAACAAACCTTTTTTTTAATCTAGGAGATTTGTCACTTGTGGCATATGATTTATTTTGAATAAACTCATCAAATTACAAATACATTATGATTTTAAAGAAGAATCTTCCGTAGCAAGTGACTCTTGGACTAGTTGATAGTTATTCTACTTCAATGTTTTGTCATAACCGATCCTGCTGCTGTCTGTCTTTTATGTTGCATTATTCTAATAAAAGTTCCTAAGGAAAAGGTGATAATAAGAGAAAGATGGATTGCGCAAAGTTTTGTTTTTGAATCATTTCTTGGATGATTATTGCATTGACAGAAACGGAAAATATTTACTAGAAGCAGATTTAGTCATATAACTGATTATTTTAGACAGGAAATATGTTGGGAAAGCCATTTGTGAAACTGAATATCATTTAAAAAAGAAACCAACCTGAATACCATTTCATGTGAAAAAGGATTTAAGAACAGGAGACAATTTAAAAGAAAGAAAGCAAGAAAGAGAGAGAGAGAGAGGGGGGGGGGGGGGGGGGGGCGGAAAATAGGAGGCAGCTTTAGGCTTTGTTGTTTGTTTGTTTGTTGATGCTATAAGCAAGAAAATTGGATCGAGCAAGGGGGGAAGGGGTGTTCCATATTTAACTAATATATGTAACTACAGTATGTTATATTACAGGGTGTTTTTTGTTTTGTTTACCTTTTACAGTATGTTAGTGTGCAGATAACCAAAACAAAAGAAGGCGAAGGGAACAAATGGAACCCCCACCCACCCCTGCCCCTACTTTTTTTCTCCAAAGCATAAGAATGTATTCCTGCAGCCTAAAATACACAAATGTATTACGTGCAAATAAACAGAATAACGATGAGATATATGCCTAACGCAGGTTTGCCAGAGGTCTTCCCTTTGCGTTTGTTTGCATGACTTTTTCCCTTTTTTTCTTCTCCTCACGACAGGGCAAGTTCCCTTTTA
>CM060316.1:35780187-35802687 GCA_030674155.1 Stramonita haemastoma
TAAGTTATGGTTTGATGTTATTCCCCAACTGGGCTGTTGCTGATTTGTGTTCTTTTCATTATGTATGGAGTTAGAGTTCATTTCTTCCTAATAAATTCTGCTTGGCTTCAATAACAAATCCAATAGATCTAGTTAATTGAGGAGGTTAAGAGTATAGTATTTCAGCTTCTTTAGCAGACTGTAAACAGTGTCTACAGAGCGTTGCTTGGTGCGTGGGGTGGGGAATGTTCTTTTTGATGCAAAACTAGTTTTAATTAATATAATCAGTCCTCTTTTGGGGGCTTAGTTAAAGGAAGAGATGTATACGCACAATACAGATCATTGCAAGTGATCGTTTTGTAAACTATTGTTGTTAGACACTCAGAATATGGTTACAACAGGAGCTTTTGCCACTTCTGACACAACTGTTGCCGGTGGTTGCCAATGATGCAATCACACCACCATCCTTTTCATGGATGTGATCACTAGCCTACTAGGCCTAGCCGGATTCCACACATGCCAAACTTGGCCACTTACTGGTGAGGAAGCCGCTAGGCTACTGCAAGGTGTTAGGCCATGGTTTTTTCCTGTCCAACAGGAGCTCTTTACACAGGATGATGAAGGAGGGTGTAAACGAAGCTAATTGTCATGGAATGTGGCGCAGCATCCCTAACGCTGTTCCTGCCATAGTCACACCCAACTGAGGAACAAGTGACGGCGGGAGGGAGGGGATGGCAAAGCGTGGTCCAGGGACGCCACGGCAGCGGAAATGACCCCCTGGCGTCCCGCTGTGGTATTTAGCAACACGTGAGCGTCACGGCCCCTGGCATGTGAGGTGGGCCGCCTGCCCGCCATCCTTTTGAAGCTGGCTTGGATTGTCTGTCCCACAACGATAAACATGTGGGCAAGTGTGGTACCGTAAGGGACACCGTAGAAGATGGAGGGAAGGTGGGCCTATTGGCTAGGCCTACTAGATGCTGCTCTTAAATGCAGTTAGCTGTTTCTGGTCACAGTAGTGATATATAAAAGATTGATTTTTCTGCAAATAGTCTATCACTGTTGCAAGCGGTGCTCGTTCTTTTAGAGAGAGAAACAGAAAAGGTCGTGGACGGTAGATTTAAAACGTTTGTTTGACTGTCATTAATAAATCTGTTGAAACAGGTAATGGGTTTCTATCTGCAGGATGCATAATATAAACATCATCCTCATTCGTTTTTCAAAATAATAATCACAATAAAAGGTTTCCTCGTTTACAATTATTACCGAAATCTTTGAGGTTTGTGAGGTGTAAATTTATTGCTTCTGGGGTGTTTTGGATGAGGTTTTTTTCTAGATGTGTGTACAGAATCGATGGGGTGGTGTAAAACAAAAAGGAAAATATAAGAAAATGGATCTTCAGTCTTGTAGTTTTTTTGGGGAAAAAACGGAAAGTGAAGACAGTATTGGAATTGGCAACTGATGATCAACGTAAGTTTTCCTCTCTTTCTATTTAAAACAACAACAACAACAACAGGCAACATGTGTTCCAAATTTAGTGAAAGTACGATATCAACGCTGAAAGAAAACACGGTTAGCCTTTCAGATTAAGGTGTAGTCATAAGCAAGGTTTGGTACCAAATACTGACACAGTAAGCATAAAAAGAAAATGTTATGGTATTTGGGCGGAGGTGTGCATGTGTTATTTTATATCTTATTGGAGATAACTTTTTTTTTATTTGTGTGTGTGTGTGTGTGTGTGTCACACACACACGCACGCACGCACGCACGCACGCACGCACGCACGCACACACACACACACACACACACACACACACACACACACACACACACACATGAACATCGAAGAACCGGAAAGATTGGCCCGTTATGTCTATAGCTGACAGAACAGTCCATAAACTCTGTAGGATCTACTTCTCAGCAGTGAATCTGCCGTGGAGACACGTTTCACGCTGTGTTTTGGTCAGTGTATTATAACTAGGCACCGTTTGTTGGCCACTGTGGTGCTTGAGGAAAACACTGCTGTAGTTTGTTAGGGTCTGCTGTCAACTTCTGGCACCTCTGTGCAACTAATTGGTTCTGATCACTTCATCCTCCATCCCCGTTTGGCTCTGGCAGAACCAATGCAGAAGTGGACAGGGAAGGGAAGGGTGGAGGGGGGCGAACCAATTATTTCCAAGCCTGCAGGAACTACTACCCCTTTTCGTCCTGTAGGCTAGTCATCATCAGGACCTAGGGCACCCTGGTGTGGGGCTCTGGGGCTCTAAACAAGGGCAGTTGTGTGCTGTTTGTGGGGAGGGAAGTTTCACGCCTTACGCCTCACAATGTGGCAAGTCAGAACGGTTTCCTAAGCCACTTACGGTGCAGGCCTGTCACTTGGGTGGTACAGGGTGGAACCTCCTGGTTGGAGGTCTTTTCTCAGCAGGTCCCGTTGAGTTGGGATTAGATCACAGTGTTGGCTGGACACGACTTCAGTGTGCCTTCAGTGTGCCGCTGGTCAGCAGTAATCGGTTTTCTTGTCTGTACTGGTCTTGGTTAACTAAAGATTCCCTGTGTCGTTGTCCTTGCTATTGCCAATTATTTCTGTTTTACTCCAGCAAGCTGTGAATAGATTAGAGGGCAGCTTCACCAGAAGCATTGAGCAACCATAATATATCGAAGGGAAAGCCCTCACACAGAGCAGAAAAGACCTTCACTTCGTTTTTTGGAGATAATTAAAATGTAATAAATTGTGAATTGCTCGTGATTTGTAGCAGAAAGGTTTAAAAACAAACGGATACTAATACCAAAGAAACTATTGTTAGGTAGATGAGAAGATTGTGTAATTTGTAAAGGGGGGGGGGGGGGGGGGCTCCTTCTGACACTGCTTCCATGGGTAGGCTACTTTCCATCTGGAGACCATTAAGTGATCATTGGTTGATAAAGATCAGTGGGAAGTGACAAAAGTCCAGAGACACCAGACCTGACAGCAGATAGCTTTGCCAGACCTCCTGCTGCTCATCCTAGGTCTTTGAGGCCGATACCCTTCACTGCTTGTATGTATCCTATCCCACAGCTGATCCGCCCAGTCTCCACATCTGGAAGTCCTCCCATACTTATAGCCAAGGTCATCCTCTGGTCCGTTAGGCTGTCTGGCCCTGTACTGCCATCTTTAGGGGTAGATGGGAGGCAGACAGCTTTCAGTGGCGACTGTTAAGTACCTGTAGCTGGAAACTGGTATGCCAGGCTTAGTCTCTCCTCCTGGAGATTAAAATCTGTGGTTAATTAAGCCAAAACAGGTCAGGGGGACTTTAGGTATTTATTCCACATAAGAGAGCAAAAGTTAAATTTTCTGAGTGTTTAGCAACCCATGTGTAAATTCTGATAGCGTTTGTTGATTTATAACTGTAATAATTAAAATAAAATGTTTTATTTGACGTATAGATTTTATTAGGTTATTTTCAATTCATTCTTTTTATTTCGATGATTATAGAAGAAGCACTCGTATGCCTTTTTCTTTACATTCAGTCCCAATGTGCACGCGGTTTTGTAAATTGTGTCATTGTATTTTTTGCTGTAGTTAATAGGGCTTGCTCTGTTGTTTTTGTTTGTTGCTCTCTCTCTCTCTCTCTCTCTCTCTCTCTCTCTCTCTCTCTCTCTCTCTCTCTCTCTCTCTCTCTCTCTCTCTCTCTCTCTCTCTCTCTCCTCTCTTTCTCTCTCTTTCTCTGTGTGTGTGTGTGTTTGTGTGTGGCTCTCAACTGTGACTCAGCACAAGACAACAAATGAGCAGACAGGGAGCAGGGAACAGAAGTCATTAGGTGCTGTGCGGTCCTTGTCAAGCCGGCTTGACACTTCCTCCGCTAGGGTCACAGTAAGATGACTGCAGGCTGAACTAGTCTAGTCTACTGCTTACACAACAGAACAAAAAACAAAACAAAACTACGAAAAAAAACAACAGCAACAGTCCAAACTAGTACCAACATTTTCTTCTCTTAGTAATAGTTCACTTGCTCTCCTTTTCTCTCTCTTTCTTTATTTGTATTCGTTTTTTTCAAAGCTTACAACTTGCAGATCCCTCAAGCTTGGTAGGCTTCTTCATTTCGGTTCAATTCAGGTACTTTATAACCTCACAAACAGAAACTGATGTGGGTTGCAAGCCATACATAAAAACAGTGAAAAGAAAAAAAAATCATCTACCCCCCCCCCCCCCCCCCAAAATATCACGACACAGTGTCTGAACGTTAACACGCAGATGAAAAGCATGCAATGCAAATATCAGCAGTTTATAGGCTAGTCAGTAACTGTTAACATCACATGCACATCCATGTTGTCTACAATTTCATTGTACGTTGTTAAACAATTTCTTGACTTTAAGATAGGACCACCCATGGCCCACTTCGTTTCTGGGGTGCAGCAATCTAAGCATGTTAGTGTTTCTACAATTTCACTTGAATACGGCGTGCAAGATCTTTCACTACCGTCTTTGGACCCCATACAAAAGCAATCCGTGTAACTATTATAACTCCTGACAATATTGCCGAATTTTGGCAATCCGGCAGGCACTGCTGGTGTCATGATTTTGACTCTGGGCTCTTAAAGAGACAGCAGGTAGGCTAACACTAGCAGCTATCACGTCCCATCCTCATTATTTATTAAGATACTGCTAAGTGCAGCACAGAGATTTTACTTGACTTACTCGTTACTTCACCCTGTAATTACTTATGAGTGTCAAATCAGGAGATAACAGTTTTAGTTAAAAAGTTAAAGTCTGTCCCGAGCCATAAGGCTCATCAGGCCGGTGCTTATCCCGGTTTCTGTGGCGTTAAGCGACTGAGAGTCATAGACTCCCCCTGGATAGGACGCCAGTCTATCGCAGGGTTAACCCCCAACACAAGGCTGGTACCCCTTTTACACTGGGTGGGGTGAGAAAATAGCCGTAAAGTGTCTTTTCCAAGGGCACAACGCCATAGCGGAATAGCTGGGATCGAACCCGCAACCTTTAGATTACGAGTACAACGCCCTAACCACTAGGCCACAGCGGCGGCTGGAGATAACAGTAGTAAGTTAAGTATTGTTGATCAGGCTTCTAAGACTGCATTGCCATTATTTTGTTTGTTCTTGGTCATTCAGTTGTTTTTTGTTTGTTTTTATACTTTATTTACTTATTTGATTTTCTGTGAATAAACAATTTTAAATTTGTCATACTAAAATAAGATGAAGACCCACTGAAAGCGTCCATTAAAACTATCATGTAGTATTTGTTACTTTCAGGAAAGAATCAAATAACGAGTGGCAGTCATCACTGGTTTGCGGATGAACAGTGCACGACACACTACAATCGCACCTAAGCAAAAACACAAGTCATAACAAAGTTGATACAATACATCCATCACTGAAATTTGTGTCACTTTTGATTTTCGGCACCAGTTAATGGTCTAGTTTTCAGTTTGTGGTACCGTCGATCACCAGATCTAACAACCTAAGCCCCCTCGCTTGCACAGCGTGTACACGTAACGGTATGTGACAAATAGGCTTTTCTCCACCGAGAAGATAACAGATGATGTTTCCAAGCATCTGCGACCGCTACTTAACTTTCTGAGTAATGATTTTGTCGCTGCATTTTGGCGGCTGCGTGTTTTGTTTGTTTGTTTTTGTTCTTCTTTCTTTCTTTTCTTTTCTTTTTCTTTTTTTTTTTTTTTTTTTTTTGGGGGGGGGGGGGGGGGGGGGGTAATGCTTTGTTCAGTTGTTCTACCTCATGTCTTATTCAGAAGACGGATTAAAATTGTAATCCAAGGGTTTACCTTTTTTTTTTTTTTTTTTTTTAGTTAGTATTTAGGAAACGGGCCGCAGCACAAGCATTATGTAAATTTCAAGGAACAAACTATTCGCATGTAAAGGGCTCAGAAAGAACCTAGTCCTGCTCTATGTGGCAGCTGTTAAACTTGCAACGTCATTATTTATTTTTATTAGAAGGCAAATAGTTCTATAAGAGAAAAGACAATTGTGTCCAAATAATTGAACCGTTTGAAGTTGTTAGAAATGAGGACATAAACATGTACTTCGAAAAAACAAACAAGATGACAGGAGAGGGGGAAAAAAAAACAACAACAAAAAAAGAAAAGCACAAAAGCTGAAGAAAGAAGAAAAAAATGCATTATGTCCTCTTTCGAAAATTGTCTTGCTTAGATAATTAGTCCTTGTGTGTTCACTGGTTTTTATAAATCTCAATTTCTTTTCCCTTCTTTTCAGACCAATATGGGCTTTCTCCTGCTTTCCTTATTTTGCTCCCTACTCCCCTACTTTTCTCATCTACCACGCCACAGACCGACCGACACACGGCTACCATTGAGAAATCTGAAGAAAGAGAGGGGAAAAGAAATAAAAGAAGAAAAGACTGTTGGGAAGATTCAGGTGGTCGTTTGGCGTTGGTGGCATTTAATACTCCTCCAGTCCCACCTCCACACACAAACCTACTCTAAAAAGCGGAGGGTTTGTTTATTTCTTCGTTTTTTCTCGTTTCTCACCAGCAGTGAGATTTCGCGAATGCGACTGTTTTTGCCCACAATTAAGGTAGCCGCATTCCAATTTCGTGGATGATGTATAAACACTACACTATTGTCCATGCTTGTTTGTTTTTTGTTCAGGGATGATGTCAAAACACGACACTAGTGTCCATGCATGTTTGTTTCTCGTTTGTTTTGTTGTTGTTTTTTTTTTTTTAAACTTTGTCATCTGATCCTACCCGCATGTATGGCCTACTGTTCAAAGGGATGAACAAGTTTTAGACATGATCGCGAGATGTGCGTGCATTTGCACCCGGAATCTCAATTTATAATCTCATCCAAGGACTTGCGGGCAGAAGAAAAATCCCATTGAACGGGTGACTTGGTGGTGGATCGATCTCAGGCCGTTAGAAGATAAGTTTAACGCTCTAACCACTAGGCTAACACGCCCTCCAAATCAGGGATTCATTTTCTACCAAACATAATTCAGGAGCGGGGTTGCTGAGGGAGAGAGGGGGATTGTTAATCAGTGTACATTCGTGAAGTGTAAATCTATCCCCGGGCCCCCCCCCCCCCCCATCCGCCATGACAGTAGATGAACAAGAAAGCCCAACCAAACAACAGTGCAGAAAGGCAGACGATACGCAAAAAACACTAGACTGCATATAATAAACAAATGAATGAATAATTCAATAGACGTGTAAAGAAATAAAAAGAAGTTAAACTTCTGTCAACCCTTGCAAGCAGATCAAGATAGGAAAGAGAGGGAGAGAGAAAGAGATCAGGCAGAGGAAGAGGGTGGGGGGTCCAAAACATGGGGACCAGAAGAGGAGACCATGTAGCATGGGGAGGGAAGGGGGATTCATGTGATCGTTGCGTGCTGGTGGCATGTAGTCCCGGGAGTAATTGCATCTGTATGCAGGTCCGTGCTGACAGGCCACTTGCGGGCGATGTGATAAACCTCCTGTGGGAAGCCAAGTGATCATGGCGTGTGACGTGCCATCTGCCTTTGACGTCACACCGCCGCCCTCTTCTCACGTCATCTATTCTTGCCGTGACTCATTTTCTTTGGGGGGTCGCCTTGAGATATAAACTGGCCCTGCCCTGTAGGCTAGCTTATGTTGAATTAAAAACAAAGAAATCGAGAAAAAAAAAAGAAACCCTTTAAAAATTGATTTTGTAACGAGAGTTGGGGTTTGCGAAACGGAATGTATATATTATTTCAGTCTTTGTAAGCTGCAGCGAAGACGGTTTAATATCCCCATGTTTACTCTCTTTGGGTGGAATGAAGAGATCGTTTTTGCACACCACGAAGGTAGCCGCATTCCAACTTCGTGGATAGATAATACTATATATGCATTTAACGTATATCTAAGCTGCAGCCGAAGTGATTCATTGCCCTGTCGTTATCTTTCTGAGGTACGTAAAATGGAGACATCCAGTGGGCATGAGTGTTAAAAATGACAGTCTCAGCTAGATCTAGCCGTTTATTTCTTTTCTGATGGTTTATGTATCTTCCTGTTTGATTGTGAAAGCGTATTAAAGCTGACAGTTTATAATAAGCCCCATTTTGCTGGTTGATTTTGTTTTTCCTTTTTTTGACACCAGACATATTCATTACTGTAAATAAATTGCAACAAGAAAGTTAAAAAGTAAGACACAAAAACCAGAGTGCTTGCTGAGATTTTTTTTTTTTTTTTTTTTTAAAGCTTTCTCAGAGTTCATAAGTGGACAACATCAGATTAACCAAAAGAAAAATAAATTTAAAAATACACAAACTCATAGAATTTAAAAAAAAACCAAACCTGGTCAAGAATGCTTGTTTTTGTTTTATTTGTTTCAAGCAGTCTTGCAATAGCTTGCTGTTTAAGGAGAGCAAGCAGAAAAGTCGTTCGGTGGAATGTCATTTCAGCGTAATCATTGTGTGAGAGACGAGAATACCACACATACAGCCTTGTTTTCCTTCCTAAAGTACAATTTTAAAAAAAAAATCTGCTTTGTTATCTTGAGAGAGAGAGAGAGAGAGAGAGAGAGAGAGAGAGAGAGAGAGAGAGAGAGAGAGAGAGAGAGCGTAATCAATATTATGTGTGTGAGTTAAACGATACCCCTAAAATATGAATCGGCCATCCTTCATTTTGATTGCATCCCAAGAAAAGAACAAGTCCACTAAAGTGTAGGCGTGTAAAGGGGAATTAAAGTGCCATGTAGATTGAAAGCACCGGGCTTGCAGCAGATAATCCCCACACGGCGCAACAGCCCTCGTCTTGACAGGGAATCAGGTGCTTGCCTAGCGGAAACGGATGTTAACGGTTAGCCAGCTTGTGATGTCATCGGATGGTGGTGACATCATTTGCAGGTGCCCGGCCGTTATGGCATGATAAACTGAAAATGAAGAGCATCAAATTAAGGTTTAACAGCATCCCATTTGAATTATAGCAGGAAGAGGGGATATCGCGAAGCGCAGTCTATTGGTATATAGCCCTTCTTTTGTCTGGAAAAATCTGAGACAAGAATACCAATTAAACCACGAAACTTACTTTATTAGTAATGAAGTATAAGTAGAGCTTAATTGCCTGTCAGAACCAGAGCGTTGGTTTTATCTAATTGAATCAAAACTGATGCCTTTGCACACGATCAGAAAAAATGTATATGAGATATGACATGAAAGTCCCTCTCATTTTCAAAATTATCCTGAACCATTCAGTCTACACAAGTTATTTCTTGCAGACAGGATTTGAGACAGTCTGAAGTTCAGCTGTCACACTGTAAAACCGTCTTCTGAACATTTTCGGACTGAGTAAAGGTAAAGGTGTCGCATAACATAATTATGTGGTCGCAGGGGAGCGAGGCATCAGAGACCTCAGAAGCTGAGGTTCGGACTGAGTACAGCCCCAATAATGAATTCATGAGTGTGCTGGCATCATCAGTCACGTTCAGATAATAGTGAATAACCGCTGAGATAATAGTGAATATCCCCTGAATATGAAAACCACTGGAAGAAAAAAAAAAAAAAACACCTGTCAGTCCTGTCTCCCAGTGTCTGTCTGTATTCCCTGTCCCCCTCCTTCCACTCTATCTTTTTCTATACCCACCTCCTCCCTCCACCCCTGTATAATGGGATTCTGTCCAAAACATTGTTTGAATTATGCAATCCCCAGGCCTACTTAATGCGGCTACGTACAAAGTACACATAATATACACAGACAGACGATTCTTCTATTTCTGAACGTTCATTTGACTCATTTATTCATCGTATTCACAGCAAGCCTTGTGAGACAGCGTGAGAGGATTCTTAATTGAGGAAAAGAGAGAGAAAAACCAATTATGCGTGTGGAATCGTTTTTCTTTTGTAGACACTAAAAAACACAGGATGATTTACTGGCCCACTTTCTCTCCGTTTGAAAAGACAAGACCTTACAGGTAAAAACACAACGATCATTTGTAATGGCAGGAGTGAGGGTAGCTTAGTGGTAAGTGCGTTGGGCTCGTGATCTGAGGACCCAGGCTCCAGTCCCCACCGAGACGCCCATTCGAGGGTTTGGTTGCTGTGGGTTTTTTGTGTTGTTTTTTTTTAACCCTAGAGTTAACATCAGTACTGACTCCACTCCCCCGACTGTCCTTTGAATGAGACTCATAGCCGAGGTCCTGTGTGCCAACGCCCCTTAAAACTCGTTCCGCCTATTGAAAAAGTAGACCATTCTGTGCTGTTAGGAATGGATGACAAAATTTCATTAAACGCATGCACACAGTTGTCGTGCTTCTATTATCGTCCCTTAGGTCGGAATTCGGCTACCCTGCTGGTGGGAAAAAATGGTCTTTTTTACCAACTTTCACGTTTAGATAATAACCTACCTGTATAAAGAGACCCAAAATTGGGTTAAAAATTAAGTTGGGGTATTTTTGTTTGTTTTTGATTTGGTGGTGTGTGTGTGTGTGTGTGTGTGTGTGTGTGTGTGTGTGTGTGTGTGTGTGTGTGTGTGTGTGTTGGGAGGGGTGTGGTGGAGGGGGGAGGACACAGGGCAATTAAGTAAACCTCACTTGTGGGAACGGTAAGGAACGGGCAAAAAAGGTTCCCCGGTGCAGGGCACTAATCAGAGGCAAGTGCAGCGCCTGATAGTGCCTGCAGGCTGATGTGCGAACATGACGCAGGTTGCAGATAGCAGCCGTTTCATTTGCCGCCCTGTTTCTTGCCTGTCGCCACGCAACTCCTGTTGGAACTGAGGCTGGGATAGAGTCCATACCACCAAACCAGCTCACGTCCTTAACGCAGAATAAGGTTCTGAACTTAAGGACTCGGACATGTTTTTTCCATTTTCTTTTACTGTTTTGTTTTCATGGTTTTGCTTAATGTGGTGGATTTACGATTTTTCCAGCGAAACGCCGAGTGAACTCACGATCGTCCTTCTGCGGCTACCCCACTCCCCCATCGTTAGTTGTAAGATGTGCAGGCAACAGATAAAAACCACAATCTGGCTAGCAAATAGATAACCATCACGAATACAGTTACTGGCAGTTTGTTCTTCACTGCTGCGATTGGCGACCGACTGGGATAGTTTTGATAAAACATCTGGTTTCGTTGAATGGTACTCTCTAAATCGGAAACCTTCCATCTCCGCTGGGACTTTGATATAGCCTCAACAACTACAAGTTAGATAATGATGCAGGTAGGCGTGAAGTCATATTGCAAACAAGCATCCGCGGCAAACGAGCGAGAAGATTATTGGTTAAGGACAGAACTTTGGATCAGGGCACCTGGTTGCCGGTCATAAAACCCAGAGGGTATGCAGTCATCTCCGGCGTTGACGCTGTGTTTAGGCTGCTGCATCGATGCCGTAAAGCTCCACAGTGCTGTGCAATCTTTGCCGATAAATAAATGGATAGAAACAAAGATATGAACAAGAAGAGCAACTAAAAACAAAAAGGATAAGTAAGCGAGTAGAGATAAGCAAATGAGAATTATCGAGACTTTATATATATATATATATATATATATATATATATATATATATATATATATATATATATATATATATATATATATAATAAAATATAATACATATACATACATACTACATACATACATATACATACATACATACATACATACATACATACATACATACGCATTTTGTTTATCCATTGGCATTCAGACATGCTTATTTCAAAGGCAGACTTATTCGTTGCATCCTGAGACATACAATGCAAAACAAAACTTACGCATCCTGTCATCTTGCATAGGAAGATCAGTGACAACCTTATCAATCAAATACTCATATCGTCAGTTAGATTTTCAATGCACATGGAACTTTCAGAATGCTGAGGTAGGCAGGAAGAAGCAGAGGTGCACGTGCACGCACACGTACACATACATATAATTATCTCACAGAACATGATTATCGAATCCACATTGCAGAAAAGAAACCTGCCAAGTTTTTTTTATCCTGTATTGATTTAAACAAAAATAGGTTTTCAGTTAGACCTATTGACATATACACGAGAGCATCATTATTATCCTGTGCTGTGTTCGAATGGAATAATCCCCCGTGGGAATGCTGGGGGCATGTCAGTATAAATTGTATCCCTACCTTCTGGAACTTCTGTGCTAGGAATTCCTTTTCTTCCATCCCTCACTTTGTTTTTGCTTTGTCCCTTTTCTTCCTGTCTCCACCTTGTGTATTTTCTGTTTCCTTAGTCCATTCTTCTGCCTGTTTTACCCGATAGACTTAAAAGATGTTAGGCCTAACTCCCTCTCATGCCTACGTCGGATGCGCTGGGCCTGAGTTGTCAGATTACTGCAACGCTTTTTTGCTCATATGACACACGATAGTGGTTGCTGTTCTGAGCCTTCGACGACGACGAAGAATGGAAAATAACAGGGCACATGGATATCGTAATACTGAAGGACATGGGATGGGTAGGCCTAGCTGAACGGGTGCTGTGGTTGTCGACAGCATGTGGCGAGATGGAGAATTTGGCCAGGCATTGGGGGAAAGTCCTGCTGTGAAATGTCTTGTCACCTCCTCTGCTTTCCGGGGGCCGCGAAACATTGGTGCTACAGTACGTTACCCTTACGCTTCTCTCTGAGACATACTAAACCAACGCTGTAATACAATGCAGCACAGTGGGAAATTTTAGAAAAAGGTTCGGTCTCCGTGTAAGAGAACTAATAACAGTGATGTTGAAAAATAAAAATAATGATGGTAATAAGAAAAAAAAAGATGATAGATACTGCGTGAAAATGTGTAATGGATAAAACGATTGTAGATGCAATCCAATCCAATGTTGTTTATAGCGCCACAGACCACAGAATCAAGACTATCGCCTTGTAAGATCTTTCAATCGCAGATTGAAATTGTGCAACTATATACAGATTAAAATGGGGTTTAAAACGAACTCTGTCGACGGTCTGTATGTCAAGGCCCTGGCCAATCATAAGGGTCAACCCAGGACGGTCACCGCCTTCCGCTTTGTGGGAGAAACCACATCAACGACATCCTTTCATTTTCATTATTTTATGTCTCTTTCTCTTCCTCCCATCAACATGCTTGTGTAACACATTCACACACACACACACACACACACACACACACACACACACACACACACACACACACACACACACACACACACACACACACACACACAGAGTGAGAGAGAGAGATGTCCAGGTGTGCGTGGTAATCATTAAATTGAAACGCTAGAAGCTCTCTCTCTCTCTCTCTCTCTCCCTCTCTCTCTCCTCTCCTCTCTCTTCCTCTCTCTCTCTCTCTCTCTCTCTCTCTCTCTCTCTCTCTCTCCTCCTCTCTCTCTCTCTCTCTCTCTCTCTCTCCTCTCTCTACTCACTACACACACACACACACACACACACACACACACACACACACACACACACACACACACACACACACACGGATGTATTTGGAGCTGAAATCTTTAACTTCCCTGGCAGTCATTGCCGACCATGTCGAGATAATCACCTGATGAAAATCTGGAGGATAAATCCTGGGGCCTACAATCGTAAGAGAAGTTGGAGGAAAAAAGTTTACAAAACATCGACCCAGGTCATCGTCTATCTGCAATCAGGACCGCTTTCCCCCCATGATTTATATCGTGTCAGATGGGGAGTGGGAGGGGGGAAGAAAGAGAGAGAGAGGGGGGGGGGGGGCAGAAAAAAAGGGGGCGGGATGATACGTTGTGATAACGAAGCGACGTTTGTGAAATACCCCAGCTTTTGTGTAACAGTGTGTGTATGTGTGTATGCGCACATGTGTGTGTGTGTGCACATGCGTGCGCACGTGTGTGTGTGCACATGCGTGCGCACGTGTGTGTGTATATGTACACGCATGCGCACGTGTGAGCATTCTCATTCAAGAGCGAGTGCGGACGACTCATTGCAGTGTAGGAAAACCTGCTTCTTTCTCTGTCTCTTCATTCTAATCCACCCTGTTCTGGTGAAAATTTGACACCGCCCCACCCTGAGAGGATTCCGGTTACCGGTTTACGTTGTTCTTTGAGGGAGATGAAGGGGGAAGAAAGGTGCGAGAGGTACAAGAGGGTGAAAACGGATGTCATGTGTATGGGTGAGTGGATGGATGGGTGGGATGGGTGTGTGTGTGGACGTGTGTGTGTGTGGACGTGTGTGTGTGTGGACGTGTGTGTGTGGACGTGTGTACGAGAGAGAGAGAGAGAGAGAGAGAGAGAGAGAGAGAGAGAGAGAGAGAGAGAGAGAGAGAGAGAGTGTGTAGTGTACAGCCTGTCGAGTTTTTTTTCTCTAAGCTGATGCATCTCAGTTGTATCACTGTTTTATCTATTATCCTCATAAACATCGACCATCATGCAGTTAAATATGATCCATGTTTAGTACGAAAAATAACAGTAGTTAGTAGTAGTAGTGGTGGTGGTGATAGTAGTAGCAGCAGCAGTAGTACCAGTTGTACTTGTGTTGGTAGTAGTGATAGCAGTGGTAGTAGTAGCAGCAGCAGTAGTACCAGTTGTACTTGTGTTGGTAGTAGTGATAGCAGTGGTAGTAGTAGCAGCAGCAGTAGTACCAGTTGTACTTGTGTTGGTAGTAGTGATAGCAGTGGTAGTAATAGCAGCAGCAGTAGTACCAGTTGTACTTGTGTTGGTAGTAGTGATAGCAGTGGTAGTAATAGCAGCAGCAGTAGTACCAGTTGTACTTGTGTTGGTAGTAGTGATAGCAGTGGTAGTAATAGCAGCAGCAGTAGTACCAGTTGTACTTGTGTTGGTAGTAGTGATAGCAGTGGTAGTTAATAGCAGCAGCAGTAGTACCAGTTGTACTTGTGTTGGTAGTAGTGATAGCAGTGGTAGTAATAGCAGCAGCAGTAGTACCAGTTGTACTTGTGTTGGTAGTAGTGATAGCAGTGGTAGTAATAGCAGCAGCAGTAGTACCAGTTGTACTTGTGTTGGTAGTAGTGATAGCAGTGGTAGTAATAGCAGCAGCAGCAGTAAGTACATTATGTTTACTTTGGTGTATGCGTATGTAAAATCAAGCAGCTTTCAGCCTAAAACACAATCAACACATACAGACAGATTAATATACACGGAAACGGGACTACTGTATTAACCAACCACAATTACCAAACGGTTTCACAATATACGTGTATTCTTTCAGTCAAGTCAAGACAGCCTCTACTTTATGCCATCGGTTCCTTATATATTATAATGTATTCCTTCGGCCAAGTCAAGACACAAGCTCTACTTTATGTCAGCAGTTTCATACATTACAATGTATTCCTTTAGTCAAGACACAAGCTCTACTTTATGTCAGCAATTCAATATATTGTAATGTATTCCTTCAGTCACGTCACAAGCTCTACTTTATGTAAGCAATTCCATGATATAATGTATTCCTACAGTCAAGACATGTCACAACCTCTACTTTATATCAGCAATTCCACATTATATTACAACTTTTCCTTCAGCATGAGATAGCTCTGTGGTCAGACCACTCGCTTTCCCCCAGCCAATGTTAAGCAGCGTCGAGCGTAGTTGCCAGTCGGATGGGTGACCGTTTGCCTGCTTTGGCTTCAGTACAGTTCCCCCAGTTCACCCAGCTGCAAATGGGTACCTGCCCTCTTTAGGGTCAGGGAAGGTAAAGTGCGAGGGAGAGGAGATGGGCGCCGTCCTCATTATGCTGGCCCCTAGAGAAGTATAGGTCTCTGATGCCTCGCTCCCCTTCGACCACCAGGTTATGGGACCCTTTTCCCCTTAAAGTCACGACACAAGCTGTCTTCACAGTTGCCTACTTGATGTTTCAGGCTGTGAACGAAGGCGAGAAGAAGCCCTTTGTGGACGAGGCGGAGCGCCTGCGCGTGCAGCACAAGAAGGATTACCCGGACTACAAGTACCAGCCGCGCCGCCGCAAGCCCCTCAAGGGCTCCAACAACCACGGCGGCGGCGGCAACAGCAACGACACCTCGGCCCCGATGGCCCCGGGGGTGATGCTGAAGGCCTCTGGGGGTCACCGGGACACCTCCTCCCCCAGCGACGACTGCTCCAGCGAGTGCTCCAGCCAGCCCGGGGGCTCCAACGGGCCGCCCACCCCACCGGCCACACCCAACCAACACGAGGCCCTCAGCATGAAGTGCCTCTACGACCGCAAGAGAGGCTACATGTTAGGTGAGCAGGGTTACTGGGAGGGAGAGAGGGGGGGGGGGAGTACAAAGCATAACTTGAGAGATTTCCTTATAATATGGGGACATGGTTAAAAAGAAAAAGTTGGGAAACACAATTCACTGCATGGTCTATTCTTTTAACACCCCCCCCCCCCCCTCCCCTCCGAAAAAGAAAGAAGCAAGAACAACCGGATGTGTTCGCCCATAATTCTCCCTAAACCTCTAGTTCTGGGAAGAACTCGGTACACTGAAGTTTAGTTAAATACAAACATTGAAAAACAAGACTAAAGAACGACTGATTATTTCCTCCTCTCCCTTCCTCCTCTCCCTTATCCCCCCCCCCCTTCTCTCTCTCTCTCTCTCTCACCCCCCCCCCCCCCCGCCCCCGCCCCGCCCCGCCCCGCTTTTGTTGTTAGAGGTTGATTCATCTCTGAATCTAAAAACAGCGGCTTGTGTAACTCAAGTTACTCCTTTCTTTCCAGCTGAATTGTTCTACGGTCTTCCCCTTTGTCCCAGTTTGTTTTTGTTTCGGGTTCCGCAAACCGGTTGTATTTTCAGGAAAGGAGCGCACGGACTAAAATTGTTCGGTTCGACGTATTTGACAACCAACAGGGAAATGGCGTGTATCCTGCCAGTGTGTATTACGTAAGCTCATCTGACTTTGATGTGATGAATCACTGTCATGAATGGCCGACCCACTTCACTGCTACCAGCTTCTGCTGCAGCGTTTGCTGCGGGGCAAGTTTAGTGATGATGGCGACCTTTTGAACCCAAGTCCTTCAGTATCTCAACAACCTCGGCTTCCTTTTCTCTCTCTATATCATGATCTGAGAAAGGGAACGAAGTTGATTGAGTCAGAACAGACACTCGGCCATAATAATTATTGTAATATTTAGTTGCTTTTTTTTCCATAGAGAGAGAGAATGAGCATAAGTTAACTTTCTAATAAGTTTTGAGAATGGTGACGTTTTTTTGTTTTTTTTAACGTTTAATTGTTAACAACTCGCACCATGATCTCTTTCATTTTAAAGTTGGCTGTTTCAATTAAGTAGGGGTTTTTACCCGTCTGTTTCGCCCTAAGGTCACCTAGGTCAAACCTTGACCAGAAGTACATGTTGTATAAAGATAATTTCCGTAAGTGACTAGATTCTAGATCTAGTTTTAATCGGTCGTTGCAGTTAACAAACTTTGCTACGTGAGGTAACTGGGGTCTGTGCGTGAACGGGGAAAATATTCGTTCAAACGGCTATGGCCCGCCCCCTTTTCTTTGTAGTTGTGGCCGATGATCAAAGAAAAGCAGTACGTCACAGGACTGGACCGGACGATTATACCAAACATCAAACCTTTTCTTTTTTTAAAATTATTATCTTCCGTAGTGTTCTTTTGAGCTTTTTGCACGTCTGCAGCTATGACACAAAGAGAGGACTGCCTTTTTGGCAGCCTGTGTGATTGGGGCCCCGACACCGTTTCCGAATGACGCATGAAGCAGCATCCATTGAAGTTGCCGCCACACGCAGCGGAGGCTGATCACTGCACTTTCATACCGTGTATGGGGCTGTGCAGGGATACAAAGGAAATCCGGACATTGATCAAGTTTCAGTTTTGTCCATCAATCACCTCTTCCTCACCCCCCCTCCCATCCCCACATACCCACCCCTAGCTTCTCCCCTTTCCTCCCGCACCCTGCCCCCCCTTCCTCCCTAGTACCTTGTCTGTCATTGTGTATTATTTCCTTTGTGATTTTTGACCTGTAAGCACAGTAAAAGATGTGTGTGTGTGTGTGTGTGTGTGTGTGTGTGTGTGTGTGTGTGTGTGTCTGTGTGTGTGTCTGTGTGTGTGTGTGTGTGTGTGTGTTCGTTTGTATGCACTCAGCGCATACAATTCAAAAGATTTTTGTTTTTAAATCCTATGGTTTTGGGTCTAATTTATCAGTATTGTATTTTGATCAGACATCCTGATTGAGAAGCAATAAGAGGTGGTGGTGGTCACGGTGTATGCGTGTAGTTTTTTTTTTAGGGGGTTTGCTTTTGCTAGTTTGGAGGAGGGGGGTTAGGGGAGGGAATACTGGACTCTTTCAGCCTTTGTGTCCTCATCGTCTGGGGATTCTGTGCCGGACAGCCGTAGATACGCGCTAAACAGCAGTTAGTGTGCTGGCAAGGGCGGTGTAGTGACTAATGGCATAACAGAGTGAAACTTGGATTTGTTACAAAGGGTCTCTAAAGTTCTTGGTTTGAACACCCGTTGCTATGTTTTGCATTTGTTTTCAACATCTTATTTCTGATAATCGACTTAAGCTGTGTGGCTTACTTTGTGGACAAACTCGGGCAGAAAATTAATGTAGTATGACTCTTCAGATAGGCTGCAAGTGTTCATGAGGATGAGAGCAAAATCATGATTATTTATAAGCATCCTTCTAGAACTGCTACGACACACTAAGACAGAGACCCAGTCATTTCTGAAAGCATTGTATAACGTACAGTTTCTTGTGCTTTGTCAGGTCCCAACGGCCACCCCATCGACTTCAGCCGCGTGGACCTGCGTGACCTGAGCCCTGACGTCATGGAGCCCCTGGACGACCAGGACCTGGACCAGTACCTGCCCCCTCCCGGCATGGGGCTGCCCAACAGCCACGGCCACCACCCCCACCCCCACCCCCATCACCACCAGCTGGGTCCCCGCGGGGAGGCGGCCTACAGCCAGTGTTACCTGGGGCCCGGCTCTGGCGGCGTGGCCTCCTCCTCCTCGGGCAGCTGGGTGTCCTCCTACAGGATGAACGCTGCCGGCCCCTGCCTGCCCCCCCACTACATGGTCAACAACAGCAGCAGCAGCGGCGGCGGCAACAGCACGGCCACCAGCATGGCCAGCAACGCTACCAGCACCATCACCCCGCCCTATGACCTCTCTGACCAGACGGCTCGCTCCCCGTCCTCCCAGACCTCCGTCCCCTCCTTCCTGGGCCCCAGCCCCTCCGGCAGCGACTGCAAGTACCGCGACGAGGAGCCCAGCTGCCAGCAGGTCAAGATGGAGCACCTTAACGCGCAGCAGCAGCAGCAGCAGGAGCAGCAGCAGCAACATCAGCAGCAGCAGCAGCAAAGCCAAGTGCCGCATCAGCAGCAGCGCTACTGCGACCCGAAGTACGATGGCTTCGATGTGGGCAGCTCCTCCTCGGTGCGCTACGGCAGCGGGAGTCTGGAGGGCGGGGTGCACTTTCCCCCACCTCCCCCCGCCATGCACGGCCCCTACCTGTCCCAGCCGGGCTCCTCAGGCTCCGGCTCCTCCGCCAACGCCAACTACCAGTACAGCGTGGGGCTGCACCGCCAGATGTTCAACCCCATCGCCGCCGCTGTCCCCGGGGAACAGAACTGGGAGCGATACACGTGAACCAGGAGAGGTGCACACGGATTCCTCAGCTACCTACCGCAGCATGTTGGAGCAGGTCTCTGAGCTTACTTACCTATATATCCGACTCTCCGCACCATTGATGTTTGCGAATCATTGTCTCTGTATGTCACCCACCCACCCCCCTTTTTTCGTCCTTGAGATGAATCAAGGCACGGTCGATCTACTGCTCTTACTCCCTGTCGTTCCAGAGATGTTTGTGTGCCTTCAGACAGTGTCTGTCAGTCGTGCCTTGGACTGGCTCTGATGCCCAATGTGTGGACAAGACAGACAGGCGATGTGGACGAGGTGACAATGATGGCCTTGCCGGGCCAGGGTCTGGTCAGCTGTCATAGTTTGGCTCGGCCGGGCTGACTGTGTAGATGATGAGATTTTGTCTTATACAGGGTAAACACGTTTGTTGTTATGACTTGATGATTATGACTCGCTGTCACTTCTGGTCGCTCTCAAGGCCGAGGGTAGTATTTATCGTGGTAGTATTTTACCAGTGATGATCAACAACAGCCAGAGACCTTTGTCTCATCTTCAGATCTGAATGATTATACAGAGTTGACTGTCACATGTTGTTAATGTATGGATTCTTATCGAACATTGTATGGATTATTATCGAACAGTTTTCAGCATTTCGACTTTTTAAAGTTCTTGCTTTTAAGTTTTGTAAATGATTTCTCTCTTTGTTATGTTTCTGTTTGTAAAAAGAAACAGTATTAAAATGTGTGCCAGGACAAGTTTTTGTCATTGACCCCGCTTTCGAGCAATACCTACCATCATCTGAAGACGCCACCAGCACTACACCAGTCAGCGTTGTGGTCACATCTTTTCGCAGCATCCACAACTGCTAAGGAGGTCGAAAGACAGGCCTTTCAGCCAGCAAGGAGTGGGGCTAAGATCTCACCAGGCCTCAGCTGAGGCTCTGGGAAGTGGACTGGCATAATAGGCTGTGTCATGTTCCGTCTGACCTCCCGCTCTGTAAGGACCGAGGGAGGACACATGGCACACAGCCTGCAGATTCATGTTTCTGTAGATCTCACACAGGACAGGCGCTGTTAGTATACTGCACCTCTCCATGCTTAAGTCCCCCTCCCCAACTATTGTTTGGCACTTTGTCATTTACAAACACCATTTTTAAATTGCTGTGGCGTGTGATCCGCCACAAAAACCATAGAGGATAGATCACAACATCTAGATATAACTCACTTTTGTGGCCTGGTTTTGGTTTTGTTTTCATTGCTTTAGATTTTATTCAATGCTTGTCTTTTTGGTGGATGAAGTAACACATTCAATTTTTTGTCATTCTGATCTTCAGATTTTGCATGTATAAAAATATCATTTGGAGAACATTTTGGTTTGTCTTTGTTTTTTCTGCCCAGACAGGGAGATCACCATAATACTGATATCGCACATTGTTTGCACTGAACAGATTTCGATGACTTTTTTGGAATCATCTAAAGCTTGAGCAGAGCGTCGTCATCAAGCCTGCAGACGTGTAGCCATTGGACAGTAGCTGTTTCTGACTGTCCCACGTCTGAAAATCGTTTGGTCTGAAAGAAAGATCGTATCTGTCTTCACCGATTCGCCTCCAGTTTGTGCTGGAGTGGATTTGTTTCATTGCAGTTTGGACAACACTGTACTTTACATGATGATTTCATTGTCAGTGACATTGTTTGAAGACTGTCTCTTTGTCGATTGTGGTGGAGTATACCATGCTGTATTGTTATCTTGTGAAGTTGTTCTACTGGGTTTTGTTGAGAGAAAATATTTGTTTTGGGGCTTTGTCGGTTGCAGGGTGAGTTGGTCGGAGGTGGAACTGCCATCACAGTATTCTGTAACAACAGACCTTGTACAGAGAAACTAGCGTAGCCATAGCAAACTCTTCTGGTTTATGATTCGTGAAACAGAAAATGAAATGCCAGGGGGGAAAAAAGACACCTACCTGATTATGTCTAGCTTTCTTGTTGTAAAGCCTGCCACACAACAGTGGCTGATGAATAGGCCACATTATCACATCAAAAGGAAAGAATGCGGATAAAACACCACTTGGGCTATCATATTTCTTTTTTTTTTTTCTTTGACAGGACACAGGCAAAGTTACCAACACATTTTTCCACACCGCATACTTATCTTATGAGAAAAAGATGTTGACGCAACGTGTTTCTGTTTTATGATGAAATGTAGGAGAGGTTAGCATATTTTCCACCTCATCCCCTTCTCCTTCTGAGAAGAAAAAAACAACTCACTGATAACTGGTCCCCCTACCCCTCCGTTTCTTTTTAAGGTTTCCCCCCTCACGAAACTCGGCAGGATTTTAACAAGATAGTTTTCTTAGAGACTAGAAGCTGCTGAAATTGAGGCCAAAATAAACTAGAAGGCTTTGTGGCCCTTACATCCTATAAAGAGGTAGGCCTACTGATTATCTGCTGATTGTGAAACAAAAAGTGTCTAGAAGGCTTTGTGGCAGTTCCATCCGATAGCGAGAGGTTTAGTACTGATTATCTGCTGGCGGATAGTGGAAGGTATTGGTGGCTGTATCAAGTTCTGTTTTTTGATGTGTGTGTAGGACTGTAAGCCCCTGTATGAATTATCTGTTGCCTTACATTTGTGCATGGGCCTGATGTACCTGTAAAGAGTTCCACTTCTTGGCTACCTGTACCCGTCAAATAGCAGCCAGTGCCTTTCACTTCCGGCAGGTAGTGTCGTCACGTGATCATGTGCATTCACCTACTAGAAGTAGTACCATGATTATTTCCAGCACGATTGTTTATCTGCACCCTCCCTCCCTCCCTCCCCACCCCTTCATTGTTGTTATGACATTTGAAAATGGTCCCCCCCCCCCCCTCCTCCCCTGTGTATTTTACAGGATTTGTTCTTTGTCTTGTGTTTGTGTGATGCCCATACTACGCAGCAAACACTGCAGCTACTCCACACTACTACGTCCCTACATTACAATTGTCATAACTTTATCACTGTCACCAGTTTCCAGTACAATACATGCAAGTCAGCATATTTGA
>CM060316.1:35805187-35822687 GCA_030674155.1 Stramonita haemastoma
TTCTTCTTCTTCTTCTTCTTCTTCTCTCTCTCTGTGAGAAGGTCAGACAGACAGACAGAGAAAGAAAGAAAGAGAGCAGGTATACTTGCATCTCTCCCAGTACGGATTCTTCTGTCACACAAAGTTTGAAGATACTGTTTAAAACCTAGCAATGAATTCAGTCTGCATATTCATAAGGGATTGACATCAACGAAGGGAAATGACGACAGTCACTGCTCTAGAGACATGATATACATCAACAATTCTCTTGCATTTTTTAAAGTCCTTTTTTTCTTTTTTTAAATTTTCATTACGAAAGAAGAAGGTAGGGCTAACCGCTAAGTCAATGGTATCCGCAGCCTAACTTGCATTGGCTCTGAGCACCAGGTAGTTTGCGAGCTCTCCTCTGGTCGGTGACCCCATCACGGCTTAAAATGAATGAACAAGTGTGGACTGCTGGCTCTGGGATGCACTAGAATAAGTGTTTAGTGTGTAGCTTTGTGTTGGGGAGATCGGCATGAGTAGCGGGGATCCCGGGAAGAAGCAGCTGTAGGCCTAAGACATCCAAAAAAGGCAAAGCAACGAACGACAAAGGTAAAGGTGTCCCATAATCTATGTGGTCGTATAGAAGCGAGATGTCAGACTTCAGCTTCTCCAGGGGCCAGCATATTGAGGGCGGTGCACATCTCCTCTCCCTCGTTGCTTTACCTTACCTGACCCCAAAGAGGGCAGGTACCCATTTACAAGCTGGTTGAACTAGGCAAACGGTCACCCATCCACTTGGTAACCACGCGCAATGCTGCTTAACCTTAGCTTAGGGCAAGCGAGTGCTCTGACCACTGAGCTATTATCCCCCCCCTTCCCCCCAAAAAAGGAAAAATTCCCTACACAAAAGCAAAAGTTATTTAATAATGATAACAAAATTAAAAGCTGTTTCACATGCACACAGTAATCATTTGCCGAAATCAAAACAGTTATAAAAAAGTAAACTGATTCCACTTGGTAATAAGCATTTGTCAAAAACAAACCCAACAAACAAAAGCTAATCAGTGATTAAACCCACATTTAAGTCAACATTTTCTGACAAACATGTTATATTTTGTAAAAAAGAGACGACTAAAATAAAATGATCTCAGCCATGAAGGGTCCAAAGACATGCACACGATTAATACAATTACATGATTGACAATGTGTATCTTGTGTGGGTGAATTTCATCTTCAATCCTCACAACGTCTGCATTCTTAAGAACTACGTACCATGGCCGATAGCTTGTAAACTCTATGACGTAATCTTTGATATAAGTGAAATTTTACTGATATATCACCGAATAACAACAAATGACAAAATAAGAAAAAATGCACACTTTGTTCTGTCAGTCATTTGCGTGGATGACAAGCATAATTGTGTCTTTTTCAACCTCACGTGTGGGAACTGGAGCAATCATGCACATCATATAGAAACCTAGGTATTTTCCAAACAGACAAGAACTTGTCTAAAACACACACACACACACACACACACACACACACACACACACACACACACACACACACACACACACACACACACACACAACACACATTTTACCACCAACCTAAAGCACACAAGCCATGGATTTATTTTCTCATAAAAAATGGTTTCGAAAAAATAGGAAGAAACTGATATCAAAACAAAACAAAACAAAAACGGTATGAAAGAACATGCAATTTATTCATGGAATTTTTAAAAAAATACATTGTTAACGACAAGAAAGGTAAAAAGAAATGCCAGAACAAATCTGGTTAGCAAGGTATTTTACAGCAAAAGATACACACGCGCAGGCGCACATACCTGCAGAGTGTGTTTGCAAGCTGACACAACTTTGCCTTCCCCTTTTTGACAACTTGCAAAGCCAATGAATGTCTCCAGACTAAAAACTGAAATTATGTGAAAGAAAAAGAAAAACGGAATCTGAGAATGCAAAAAAAAGGAGGGGGGATACATTCATATGTCAACTAGACTATGTAGAGCTTTTTTTTTTTTTTCAAAATTAGAATATATTAATTTAACTACACAACACACACACACACACACACTACACACACCACATCACACACACACACACACCACAACCACAACACCACAACCACACGATATATATATATATATATATATATATATATATATATATATATATATATATAATATATATTATATATATATATATATATATCCCCACAGTAACTGAAACCGATTCGAAATAGCTTGTAGATTATGTAAATCAGCAACAGACAACTGCCTGCTGGCATGCTGTCAATCAACCGTGGCGGCTTTACAACTACCACTGAATGCAAGCGTCAAAAGAACAAAACTTCACTGGCTTCACATCCTACAGCACTCTTCCCCACCAACTGCTCCAAAATTCATTTGGCACACTTTCAATCAAGCGACATTTTCAGCTAACTTGTTGAGATAATTGTGTTTGACTAGTCTAGTATGTCATTAAAAAGTATTGAAATGGTTTTCTTCTGTACACTGAAACTATTTGAAATACTGACAACTGCAGTATGTTTTTTGTGACCATAGTGACTGAGAAAAAAAAAATTGTAGAAAAATTGTAAAAAATGAAACAAATAGATACCGTTCTTATTGACTACAAAAAAACAAGACAAGAAAAACAAAAACATATAACACAACATGGGAAAATGTAATATCATTGATCATTAATTTTGAAAACAGAAATAAAAAATAAAAATGATGACTGTAATAATTAAAAAATAATCATTACTCTCATTGAAAAAAAAAAATACAGGCACTCTTATTAGACGTTTGCTTTTTCGTTTGTCTGCTTGTCTATGATGTAACACTTATCCCGTCATTTAGTGTCTCCGTATCATTTGTGTCTTCCTTCATGCAGACATTGAAGTTACTGGCCACCTATGCTGAAAGGCTTTTGTCAAAGTGACATCGACATTGGTGCTCTAGAGGTAACACACCTGCCTAGAAAGCGAAAAGTCCGGGGTTCGAAGCGTGTTGTGGTTCGATCCCTGTTTGTTCTCGACCCCCCCCCCCTCCCCGTCCACTAGACATGTATGGTGGTCTGGGTGCTAGTCTTTCGGATGAGACAACAAACCGACGTCCCGTGTGCAACAAGCATTAAGCGCACAACAAGAGACTTGTTCCTGGCAAAATTCTATAGAAAAAGTCACTCAGCTAGGGAAACAAATACACATGCAGGCAGGAAAAAAAAAAGGTGGCACTGTCTTGTGCGACCTCTCGTCATCCCGAACTTCATGCAGATAAATCTGTCGGACGTAAAGTGTATACAATACAATACAATACAATACAATACATCAATGCAACACAATCCATTTCCCCTATATACCAGTGGCTAATAAACATGACCATTTTCCGAGGGGAAACAAAACTGACGCACACAGGAAAAGGAGATAACACAATGGGTGGGATGGGGTGGGGCTATACAATGGGAACGCATCGGCTCTAGTTTATTCGGAGAGAAAAGAGCAGTTTGACACAGGCAGAGCAGTCTCCTATGACTACATGTATCTATAGTCCTGCACAACTGATAGATCAAGGGACTACTGGTTCGATCCTTCGGAGTGCTGAATTTCAAACAGGCGGACCAATCTGCGGTGACTAGCCTTCACGTATCTATGTTGCTGCACAACTGATAGGGACTAATAGTTTGATCCTTCGTGGGACAGAATTTCATACAGGCGGAGCCATCTTCTATCACTACATATTTCTATAGTTCTGCACAACTGATAGATGTAGGGACTAATGGTTCGAGCCTTCGGAGAGTAGAACCAATCGAGCCCAAAGATGCTTACCTGTCCTCAGCCGTCGGCTCAGCGTCTCCTTTCTTTTCTTTTTCGTTCAAAGTTTAGTGAACTATGTCAAAAGGAAGTAATTGCAAATACTTACATATGAGTAAGCACAATGCGATGCAATTTGACACTATATGGTAAGGTGGAATTCGATGAAGTTCAGAAAGACACAATAATTAATACAATGCATTGTAATGCAATACAAATACAATGTCATCCTATGAAATACGATACCACACACTATAACACAGTTCAATACAGTACAAAACAATCAATTAAGTTTTATTTCTATAATATTTTTTTTTAAAGTTTAACCCTACTCTTTCTCACATTGTCTTTGCTATTCTTTTCACAGAAATGTAACAAGGAAACGTCGAAAAACAAACTGGCATGATTTTCCCCTCCGTGAAAAAGGTTCTATTTTTAGCATCTGTCTGTCTGTCTGTCTCTGTCTGTCTGTCCTGTCTGTTCTGTCTCTCCTGTCTGTCTGTCTGTCTCTCCCCTGTCTGTCTGTTTTTCTCTCTCTCTCTCTGTCTCTGTCTGTCTGTCTGTCTGTCTGCTGTTGTGTCTGTGGTTTGATTTGAACTTAACCCCGTTCCACAGAGAGCTGTTTATCATAAAAGTCATTTTTCCCGTCAGCCCTGACTGACGCAGCACCCCTCAGCCCTTAAAGCGGCAATCCTCCCCCCACTGTCCCCTCCTCCCCCTCCTCTTCAGAGACATAGACTAGAAAAGGAAAAACAGCTTACCAACGCTACACTACACGCTGCTTTACTTATTGAGCTTTTGTGTTCTTCGTTTGTTCTGTTTGTTGTTTTTTGTTTGTCGATTGTTTTGCATCGTATATTGTCTTTTTTCCTGCCGTGGGTATTTTGTGGGTCTGTCAGTATATGAACACTATCTCCACCTTCTGAAAATTATGTGCAAGGAATTTCCTCTTTTCTATCCTTCTCTTTTTCTCCTTTTTCTTTTCATTCCTGTTACAATCCTTGTCATATGTTTTTCTGCCTTCTAGAGCCATTCCCTCCCCGTTTATTTCCCCCCCCCCCCCCCAGAAAGATTTCAAATATGACAGTTTTCTCGAACGCCGTAGTCAGATGTGCTGGGTTTGACTTGTGAGGCGCTTAACGGCAGCGCAACGCATTTTTGCTCATATGACAGACATCTGAGCGTTCAACGAAGAAGTAAAAATATACCACTTTCAGTTTCAGTCACGCTCATCGAACTGTCAAGATTAAGCGGAAAGGAAATCAGACAAAGTAACAGAAACAGATAGATCTAGGATAAAAAGAATAAATGGGGGAAAAATATGCTCAGAAAGTTTATGAGTAACATAAATCAGTAACTAAGGAACTAAACAAATAATTAGATAAGAAAAAATCCCCGAGGTCAGAATGTGGCTACGTTCATGATGGGCAAAAATGGTCACATGCTTAAAATGTCACCATTGGTGAGCCTTGGAACTCTAGCCAACAAACAAAACAAAACAGAACCCTAAACAAGCAAAAATAATAGGAAAATATTGTATATACAACACTTTTGATTGATTTGTATTTATTTACATAAGATCAAAGGACTAGCAAAGATAATATTGCAAGGCACTGTCCAAGGAGGAAGAAAAAGAGGCAGACCAAGGAAGAGATGGGAGGACAACATCAGCGAATGGACAGGCCTAGAACTCAACAAAATTTTGAGAAAGGCAGAACAGAGAGAGGAATAGAGGGAACTGGTTGTCAAGTCTTCAGGGGTGCCCCCAGGGTCGCCAGACTAAGGGATAGATAGATAGATAGATAGATAGATAGATAGATAGATAGATAGATAGATAGATAGATAGATAGATAGATAGATAGATAGATAGATAGATATGGAAAATTAGTTCATGGGAAACATTCAGTTTACACACACTGCGTGTCACAAAGAAACGCTATAAACGCTATACGGGGAAGGTAACTCTCCTCTCCCGTCCCTTCTCTATGGGAGCCAGCTCCTCACCTGTAGCCTACTACCTACACCTTACCTACCTGCCTGCCTCGCTCCTTACCTACCTGCCTGCCTCGCTCCATCCATCATACAGTGCGTGACCCCAGTTGTTTTTGTCTGCTTCTGTCATGACAGCTATCATAGCTGTACTATACCATGCATACAGCCCCTGGAGGGGGCAGGGGGGCGGCTAGCTGTGGTGAGAGAAACACCTGCAGGGTTTGTTTGCTGCAGTCAGTCTACAGTCTCTCTGAAGGCGTAGGGTGCCACAGGGAAAAGTAAAGGTTGACGATAATCGTTATTCATTTATCAGGCTGATTTACAACGTAATAAGCATTTTGTTGTAAGTGATAATGGATTCAACCACTTAAGTTGTAAATGTGATAATAATATATGAACTGAGGGGTAAAAAAAAAGATGAAAATAAAAATGTGTAAGTTGGGGTGAGGTGGGGGTGACTGATTATTGTGGAAGAATTATTCATCATCACTATTGGAGCGTAAGACTGGATGCCATGTCCACTATATTTTCTTCCTTCTTTGGCTAGAACTTCGGTGATCACCTACAGTGAGGTTTATTGTATGCAACCCTTTTTTGCCGACCATGAAGGTAGCAGCATTCCGACTTCGGGTATGCTCACAATTACCGTAACGAAGCACCTCACGATTTATCTGCCAAACGTGGCATGGGAGGATACATTGTTTACAGAGAAGGGATTTAACGAGCTGTGACTGGGAATGATACAGGAAGGATGAGGCATTGCAGGACTTCATGGACTCATACAGCAGTGGTCCAGAGCCCCGTCTGCTCAGCTGAGGCGTCAAAGTCCTGTTGGCAGAGAATGGTCACTACAATATGGGGCCCCAATACATGCATGGTGTGCAGGGGGAACACATGGAGAAAAAACGGTCATCAACTGAACGGATTAAGTCACTGGACTCAAGTATTCCTATGTTCCAATTGTCTTCGAGTTTGGGTTTGAGTAGGGTTAGGCTGGGTTTGGTTGGGTCTGAGTGAGGTTGGATTGGGTTGGTGTTGGTTGGGATGAGTTTGTTCATTTGTTTTTACTCTACCGTATGAATGAACGAACGAACGAACGAACGAACGAACGAATGAATGAACGAACGAATGAATGAATGAATGAATGAATGAATGAATGAATGAATGAATGAATGAATGAATGAATGAATGAATGAATGAACCAACCAACCAAAGCAAACAAAACTGAGAGATGAGAAACAAGCAGAGACACGTGTGCAAAGATTAACATTTTTTCAGTACAGCCAAAAGACACAGACAAACAGACAGACAGACAGACAGACAGACAGACAGACCGACCCCAAAACTGATGGCAGAGACAGATAAGAAATCTGATCCTTGTACATTACATATTTTTAAATCTTGAGACTAGAAAACTTAACATGTTTCCATGAATTATAAGCAGACGAAAAGACATTCAGTTATTTTTCTTTTTGATCTCCAAACACATACAAATAAGAGGAAAGACAGGCGCTATAACCGGGTGGTTAAGGCCGTCTGACTTCAATGGCATGGGTCCATGAAGTTGTGGGTTCCAATCTCAGCGGCGTCTGGTGAATTAAGGATAGGGAATTTTTACGATCATCCGGGTCCACTTCAAGTACAGTGCTTTAATTCCTTTCATGAATATACACTTGCAGGAGATACAAAAAATATGCACGTTAAAGATTCCATAATTCATGTCAGCGTTAGGTGGGTGACAGAAACACGAACATACCCAGCATATATCCCCAAAGTCGGAATGCAGCTATTTTCATGGTGCGCCCCCAACCCCCAACCCCCCAAAGAAAAAAACAACAACAAAACCCCAAACAAACAAAACAACAACAAAAAACGGTCGCATACGCAAAATCTCACTATTAGTGAATTTCGAAACTCTAGCCAAGGAACGAAATAAAATAAGAGAAACATAGAGCTATAAAACACACACACACACACACACACACACACACACACACACACACACACACACACACACACACACACACACACACACACAATTTTGATCAAAACAATAACAAAAACAACCACAACCACAACAAAACAACAAAACAACAAGACAAGAAACATAGCAGAGAACTGATATAACACAAGCATATAACCATTATTATAACAATAAAAATATTCCAGCATAACTAACTGTTAAGTGCAACACGCAGAGCGCAGAGCCTACCATCACACCATACCGTACCACACCCACAGCTCCACTTGATTATCAAGTGCATGCAATGCATACATTACACGCATCCCTGCCTCTGGGTTGCTGATGAACATACAGATTTTGGAGTAGGGGACAGGGGTGTTGTTACAGAGAAAAGCTACAAAGAAAAGAAGGGCAGGAATAGCTTGAATAGGAGGATAATCATTTACCTAAAAAAAGAAAAGAAACGGTTGAGTAGACAGACGAGAAAGGTGAAAGAAATGATAGAATGGGGACACAAAGAGAGTGAAAGAGAGAGAGAGAGAGAGAGAGAGAGAGAGAGAGAGAGAGAGAGAGAGAGAGAGAGAGAGAGAGAGAGAGAGAGAGAGAGAGAGAGGAGCAGACAGACAGACAGACAGATTGACAGACAGATGGATAGACTGACAGACACACAGAAACAGAGAGAGACAGATAGACTGGAGAGACAGAGAGAAACAGAGAGAGAGAGGGTGTATGTACAAGTGTGTATATGAGAGAGAGAGAGAGAGGAGAGAGAGAGAGAGAGAGAGAGAGAGAGAGAGAGAGAGAGAGAGAGAGAGAGAGAGAGAGAGAGAGAGAGAGAGAGAGAGAGTGTTTGTGTTTTGTGTGATTTGAGTGTGTGTGTTGTATGTGTGTGTTGTGTGGTTTGTGTATGTGTGTGTGTGTGTGGGGGGGGGGGGGGGGGGGGGGTCGCATATGTATGTGTGTGCTTGCGCACACGAGTGCTCGCGCACTTGTGTATATGTGCATTGCATTGTATTGTATTCTAATTCCAGTCACAGCAAGATTTCTCTGCACGAAAGCTGTTTTAATTTGTTTGTTGTTGCTGTTAATTTTCCTCTCTTGTCTGCATGTGTCTGCGTTGGTTGTGTGTGTGTGTGTGTGTGTGTGTGTGTGTGTGTGTGTGTGTGTGTGTGTGTGTGTTGTGTGTGTGTGTGTGTGTGGTGTGTGTGTGTGTGCGTGCGTGAGAGCGCACGCACGAGCGTGTGTGTGTGTGTTCATGTGTGTTTGTGTATGTGTGTGTGTGCATGTGTGTTTGTGTGCGTGTGCATGTCCGCGTGTAGGGGTGTGAGGAATTAAATTTTTAAAAATACGCTCCCTATTTTTAGCCCTTTGGCAAAACAACAAACAGGCTTCTTCCCCATTCAAGCAACAAACAATGATGTAGCAGACGTTCTCAACTTGATCCCCCCATCCATTACACTGCCCATAGTGTGCACGGCACCTCCCACACACACCAGGCACACAGGCATGCACGCTGTGCCCTCCATCTCCCCCCTGACACTGGCGAACCAGCAAGCCTATGCACCTACACGTATTGCTTGCACAAACACACACACACACACCTGTACGTGCGCGCGTGTTCAAGACCACTGGACAGACCCAGAGAGAGAGAGAGAGAGAGAGAGAGAGAGAGAGAGAGAGAGAGAGGAGAGAGAGAGAGAGAGACAGAGACAGAGACAGAGACAGAGACAGACAGACAGACAGAGACAGACAACAGACAGACAGACAGGCAAACAGACACTTTCTCTCCTCTCTCTCTACTCCTGGTAAAGAGCCTCTGTACATATTTCCTCATAAACATTCGAGTCGAGTTCGAGTCAGTTCGATTCCTCTCCTCTCTCCTCTCACTCTCTCTCTCTCTCTCTCTACACCACAACACACACACACACACACACACACACACAACACACACACACACCAACAGACGGAGAGATTTTGATGTGTTTTGTGTTTGTTTTGTTTTTTCATTCTTGGTTAGAGATCCGACCTTCACCAATGGTAAGATTTTGCGTATACAGCTGTTTTTGCACTCCATGAAGGTAGCCACATGCCTACTTCGGGGAAGTAAGCTGGGTACTTTCGTGTTTCCGTAACCCACCGAACGCTGCACAAATTACAGGATTTTTAACGTTTTTTTTTATCTTCTGTATGTGTAGCCTATATAATTATTATGCACGAAGGAAATTTAGGCACTGGTGGGTCTGCACTTGAAGCTAACCTGGAAGATTATAAAAATCCCCACCAGACGCTGCCGAGATTCGAACCTTTGACTTTATGGGCACATGGATTGAAGTCAAACGGTGCTAACCACTGGGCTAAGGCGTCCATCTGATGGTCTAGTTATAGCTGGCTTCTTCGTGAGAACAGAAAGGGGGATCACTGAGCATTCAGTCATCACTGCTACAGATTTGCAAGACAACAAAGGATGATGACGTACGACAGTGTAATAAACGATGAAATGATGACAGAGTGTAGCATTGGAATGATTGGAATGAAGAGAGAGAGAGAGAGAGAGAGAGAGGAGAGAGGGAGGGGGGGGTGATTGAGAGTTGCTCTTTTTCTTTTTCCTCAGCTAGAGCTCCGAGGTTCACCAATGGTGAGATTTTGCGATTGCGATCGTTTTTGTCCACCATGAAGATAGCCACATTCCGACTTCGGGGATGTATGCTGGGTATGTCCGAGTTTTTGTAAATCACTAAACATGGGTTACAAGATATTAAACGTGCATATTTGATCTGCGATTTCCTGTTTGAATCAGATCCCAACCACTTCTCTCTTTTCGGACAGGTGCATTGCTCTTTCGCCACAAGAGCCGTTTGGCAAATTAGCTTATACTACTTAAATTTGTTTTGCGCTTTTCATAACACAGCGGATGTGGTTCAAAGCACACTACGTGGGGTCCCTTTTTGTTCCAAAACTGTGATATTGTTGCAAGAAAATGAACAACTGATTTCACATTCATTGCAATACAATATCGTGTTCATCCCTTATTCAGCCACTTTAAGGAAAATGACAGAATGCAAAAATTACAATCGTGTAATATTATCGTCAGTAATCACCCCCTTCTAACCCTCACCTCCTTTCTGCACTTAAAAAGATGGTGATAGAACAGTGCACTTTGATAATCTCTATGGCCGAGTGGTTCAGACTGTTCAGTTTCAATCCCTTTATCAATGAAGAAGTGGGTTCGAATCTCGGCGGCGTCTGGTGAATTAAGGGTGGAGATGTTCACGTTCTTCCATGTCAACTTCAAGTGCAGACCTGTCAGTGCCTTAATTCCCTTTGTGTCTATACACATGCAGAAGAAGAAAATATAGGCTTATACAAGATACACGATCAAAATGGTAAAAAGTGGTCATAAAATCTGTTCCCCAAAATGAAATGAATACAAATTTTAGATTCGAATACCCCCTTTAGTAAAATAGCCACAGTAAATTGTGCAAACTTAAGATTACACGGAGCTGCCATGTTATGCAAGGGAGACAATTACTGTATGGCCCCTCTGCCAAAAAAAAAAAAAAAAAAAGAAAAGAAAGAAAAGAAATGGAAACTAGTAGAGAAAAGGAAAACATTAATCAGTGAAAACAACAAGGATTCAGGTCAATGGTGACGTCAGAGTGCTTTTTTAAAACGTTATTTCTACCCTTCTTTGATTTTCATTTTGTGAGTAACTCGTTAATCTTACTTTGATGATGCATCGTTTGTCAGATGAAGAGTGTCCAGTTCTCAATTCTCCGTCATGCTGTAGTTCTCCACATGATGCTTGTCACTCCTTCCCTGACAGCTGAATGTCTGAGACCATTCTAGGTCATTCCAACAACCCCGCCTATTTTCTTGTTCAGCACCTTTTTCTTGCAAGTCTTTTCTACGTTGTTGGATAGTATTGTGTGGCAATCCGCCCTGACTCTAGACGAGCAGTCTTTATTTTTTACTGTAGTAGTCCTAGTAACACGTGTGAGGTGAAAATGAGCAACCACAGAATTCCTGTTTGTTTCTCGTGACGAGGAGCTGACGTTACACACATTGCACAGCTCCACTGTCTGTTGCTTTACAATTTAAAAAAAGAAAGAAACCAACCTCCCCAAAACCATCATGGTGGGCAAAAACGGTCGCAGAAGCAAAATCTCACGATTGGTGAACCTCAGAATTCTAGCCAAGGAGGAGAAGAAAACCAAGCCCAAACAAAAGTTTTAAAAACTAAAAGCTTTTGGGGGGGTTAAAGATCATGAAAAATTATATTACTTCATATTCCTCATCTTTGCACCAAGGTTTGACAGGGTCTCCGACTACGCATTTTTAGTCTCACCATGAAGTGAGGCAATCACATTCCATCTTTGGTGGTAAATATTTGGAGATCAGTTTTCTTTTTCATACACTTTATAAGAACCATTCTGTTAGTATATTGTACCCTTTAAAGTGAACACACACACACAGACAGACACACACAGACACAGACCACACACACACACACACAGACACACTTGCAGGCGATACAGAGAATTAGATAACCATGTTAACACTCCCATATGCAATCCAGATGAACTTTTTTTTCCTCATAAAAACTGTATTCAGCTTCGTCAGCGTTCAGCCAATGGCAGGCAGCTTAATGCAGGGGCGAAAAAAAACCCCAACAAACATGCCCATAAACTGACAACGTTATTTCCGCTGTCATCGTTCGATTCTTTCCTTCAATAACGAACAGGCGGCCTTCTCATCTTGTTGACCTTGCAGTAAAACACGGAAACAAACAAACAACCCCCACCCCCTCCCTTCCAAAAGAAAAGAATGAAGACATGAAGTTTCTTAAGTTTGGCAAACTATGTTATTAACTTTGCATAAATGCACGTGTTGCCTTTTCCTGTTTACTTTTTTGTTTGTTTGGGTTTTTTTCCCCTTTTTATTCCACAAACACAAACTGGGAGGAATTTCATTTCCCAGATCATTTTCGGGCCTTCCGCAACCAAATCAAAGGGATTACGATGTGACATCATTATTCATGAACACACACAAATGCATTTGCAGCATGGACAAGCAACAAACACAACACACACACACAACACACACACACACACACACACACACACACACACACACACACACACAGAGAGTTGGACACAGACACAGACACAGACACAGACACCACACACACACCACACACACACACAGTTGGACACAGACACACACGACACTCACACTCACACCACACCACACACACACACACACACACACACACTCACACACACACGCGCGCGCGCGCGCTGATCTACAAACAACATTAAAACACCCAGATGGAAGCCAAGATGTTATTCCCTGTAAAGCTGTTATCAAGATTTGTCATCATTCAATCAATGACTGCTTGCTTCATCAAGAGAAACACTTCAAGAAATCAGATCAACATGTGCATAACATGAAAAAGCTTATTTTCTTCGAACGATTTTAGAAAAGAACTGACAGCATTATCATGCTGTTAACCTTTGAAAGAAAAAAAAAAAGGAAAGAATACGGCAAGAAAGGGATTCCTCGAACGATTTCGTCAACTTATGGATGCAGATGTTGCACAATAACATTTCTCCCCCCCTCCCCCCCGTTTTTTGATCTTTTTCCTTTTCCGTTGTGTTTCAGTTGGGGGGGGATTTTTGTTTTCTCTTAAAGAATGTTGGCAATAATGGGATTTCTCTAACGAATTTGTTAGCTTTAGCAATGCAAATATTAAACTATAATTTGTGTTGTGTTTTTTCTTTTTCCGTTGTATTTTAGTTTGGAGAGGGGATTTCTTTTTCCCATTATTCTCTTGGCTTTGACACTTTGCAACAGATAGAAAGAAATCCTGAAAAAATGGAATATATTCATCATTATCTTAGTTGGTCTACAGATAAATGACAGCCACTTTACTCAATTGGCAGAGTATTTTTTTGTGTCATGATGATCTGAAAATTCTGAGTAGAAGGTTTTAGTTTCGTTGATTTTTTTTGTTTCGCGCGGCGCGCGGCGTGCGTGCGTGGTGCGTGGGGTGTGTGTGTGTGTGTGTGTGTGTGTGTGTGTGTGTGTGTGTGTGTTGTGTGTGTGTGTGTGTGTGTGTGTGTGTGTAACACAGGTCAATGGTTACAGTGCCAGAATTGTGATTTAGAGCACTCTGAATGAGATTGAGATTCAACTGGCGACTGAGGTATTCGCAGCTCAAAAGAAAGTATTCAGCTGGATTTTACATTGCTTTCACCGGACCCCTCTTCTAACCTTTCAAGGACCCATTTCTAATCGAATGCGCCCGACGAAAACGATGATAGCCTCCGAAATTTCAATGTGTACCTCGGAGTTCTAGCGAGGAACGAAAAAGAAAAACCTATCGCAAACCAAGGTCCCATGTGCAAACCCAACATGGCTGTCACATCTTGCTGGACGCCAACAACCATCCATTTCTCTTGTCAGTGTTAGAGATGCCCAGCGATGGCTGGTAGAATGCTTGGCACGAAACAGACCCAGCATGCAATCTGAGGATTGAAGAAGGATGGGCTCTGCCAGGTCGACATGCCCGTGACAGACTGCAGGAAAGTGACACAGCAGTGCCCCCATGACTGCATGGCGGATTATTCTTTCAGATAAAAAGAAGGAAGAGGGGACGCGAGACTAGAAGATGATGGATCTGGGTTTGAAACCTCGTACATTCATGGATGTTGGGAAAGAATACAAATCTGAAGTGAGGAGGAGGGAGATTACCCAGTGATGATTAACCAGTGTAATCGTCATGCACATTTTTGCATCTGTTTGTGGATGTTAAATTTAGGATGAAAAAAACATTGGGAGAGTCACAGGTGGACTTGCTGAAAAATAATTTGTAAAAAAAGGAGAAGGTTAAGTTTTTGTTTTGATTTTTTTTAGGGAGTTTTGAAGTTATTTCCATGTTTGTTTTGTCGGCAATTAGTCGGTCATGTAGATTATGGTTTGTCTTGTGTTGGCTGTTTTGATTTGTTTTTATCATTCTGACGTACAGTATTGTTTCTTTTAAGCATAAATTAAACTCAGTGCTTTTTTTTATTAACCTTTTAGACTTTAGAGTCTTTACTCTATTTTTGTGCATGCAGGGAATGTGTTTAAGACTGAAAATATTTCTTCTTCTTCGAACGCTCAGACAGCAACTGACCTTTTCTGTCATATGGGCGAAAATGCGTTGCGCTGCCATTAAGTACCTGACAAGTCAGGCCCAGCGCATCCAACTTTAGCATGAGAGATAACTTTTTTTGTAAGTCTTTCGGGGGGAGGGGGGGGGGCGCGGGCAGGAGAATGGGCAAAGAAGGCAGAAAATGATAAAATGAGGCAACAGAAAAAAGAAGAAAAAAGGCAGTTCCTAACACAGATTTCCAGAGGATGGGGATGCTGTTTATACAACAGGCTGCCAGCATCCCCATAGGGGGAAACTGAGAATACGAAAAAGGTTGTGAGCAAGGGTACGATGCTGCAAAAACGAAAGAAGAAACAAAAGAGCGTTCCATGACGAATAAACTTTGAGAAAAATGTGCTAGTGTCGTATAACAACTGTTGTTTCAAAGGGAATTTTCAACAGAAAGAAACATGCATGCTGTCTACTGAGGAAGGAAGAAGATTTGGGATGAAAAAGAAGATCTTAAAGAGTCAGATCATCCATGATTTCTTCACTTGAGGAGAGAATCCACGTAAGTATAGATCTAGTTGAAAATAGAGAAAACAGGTTGCACAGCTTGATTTTGAATTCTATCTGGCGTCTATTTAAACGGGCATTCAAAACTTAACTAAGAAGCAAAGAAGAAAAGCCTGTTGATGTAAGAGCAGAAACATCAGTTATTGTTGTATCTGAGAAGAACTCCCCCCCCCCCCCCCCAGAAAACGCAAAGTAGAAACTTTGTAAAGCTAACGACAGAAACAACGACTTTTTCTCCCGTTGGGATGCTCAGGGATCCGTCAATAAGACAGTATCCCCACCTTCAGGAAATTCTGTGCAAGAAATTTCCTTCTTTTCTATCCGTCTCTTTGTTTCTGCCTTGTTCCTTTTCTTCCGTCACCTCCTTCTTGTCTATTTTCATCTTCTTTCCCTCCGCCTCCCCCAGTAACTTACACTTACAAAGTGTTTTTTTTTTTTTTTTAATATCCCTATTTCTCTTATTATCCCTCCCTCCAGCTAAGTAATTAAAGAATATTACTGCTGCTCTATGCTGCTGCTGGTGGACACATGAGCACCATGTGGCATTTGCTGTCAGTCCCCACTGATAGAGGCTATGCTATGGGACTGGGGGTGTTGTGACTTTATGGCTTCAGACAGACACATAAAAAATGATGTCCTTTCCATCTGGCTCAGTGGGCAGCGTATCTGCAGTGACCTGTGTGTGTGTGTGTGTGTGTGTGTGTGTGTGTGTGTGTGTGTGTGTGTGTGTGTGTGTGTGTGTGTGTGGTGTGTGTGTGCAGTTATAATACTCATGCCCAAGTCAGATGTGCTGGGTCTGATTTGTCAGGCGCTTAACTGCAGCACAACGCATTTTCGCTTATATATGATAGACATCAATAGTTGCTGTGTGAGAGAGCATTCCACAAAGGACAAGTCAATCCTGAAGCGAAAGATTTTCTGTTATATAAGAACTTTTCAAAAAGGTCGAAATAGGAGAAATCTCTCATCTGTGTGTGTGTGTGTGAGTGTGAGGTGTGGTGTGTGTGTGGTGTGTGTGTGTGTGTGTGTGTGTGTGTGTGTACGCACGCCTACTTATTTCGATTCCTTTATTTTGTTCAACTTGTTTTACTAAGTCCCCCCCCAAAAAAAACAAAAAAACCTATAGTGAGGTTATTGTACACTTTGACGTGACTTGCAGAGACAGACAGACAGGCAGGCAGGCATGCAGAGACAGACAGACACGGGTAGGCATGCAGGGACAGATAGACAGACTGACAGACAGGCAGGCAGGCAAGCAGGCAGAGACAGAGGGACGGAAAACAGACACAGAGAGACAGATACACACTGACTGTCTGATAGGTAGATAGACAAACAGGAAGACTGACAGACAGACAGACAGACAGACAGAAGCAAAGAGACGAAGAGATTGGGGACTTGATCTGATAGGCGATAGGAAGCTTTGGTTATTTTGCAAACATCACATTATTTAATCAAGATGCTGATGAGTTTTAAAATCAATTTCCATCTTTATGAGCCACTAATTCATCTCCTTTGAGAAACTTTTTACACTGGTAACGACCAGTCCTGTGATAAAAGAATGGCCCTACGTTCACAGCAGGCATGAATTAAAACAGGCAAGGTGAGAGTAGGAGATACGGCATTCCCTTATTTTGTTAAGAATGAGAGAGTTTGCTCTCTCTCTCTCTCTCTCTCTCTCTCTCTCTCTCTCTCTCTCTCTCTCTCTCTCTCTCTCTCTCTCTCTCTCTGTCCGTCTGTCTGCCTGTCTCTCTGTGAAATGTTTGAATCAAGTGTGCCATCTATCTCCCTCATTTCAACACAAACGTCAATCAACTTCATGTGCAGACCTGCCAGTGCCTTTATTCCCTTCGTGTGCACTAGATCAAATTTCCCCTCGTAATTCATGTCAGCGTTCGGTGGGTTACGGAAATACGAACATACCCAGCATGCATCCCCGAAGTCAGAATGGAGCTACAATGTACAGTGGGTACAAATACATATTGCAAATGCAAATGCAAAATCTTACCATTGGGACCCTAACCCTGGGAGCTCAAGCCGAG
>CM060316.1:35825187-35830187 GCA_030674155.1 Stramonita haemastoma
ACGTGCAATGTTTGACACCCTAATCACGGACTCGTCCATCTTTTCCTGTGTCTGTGAGGTGTCTTTTTTTCCTGCTGGCTTTTTCTTCTTCTTGTTCTCTTTCCTTCTTCTTGTTCTGCTTCTTTCTTTTTTTCTTCTTCTTCTTCTCCTCTCTCTCTCTCTCTCTCTCTCTCTCTCTCTCTCTCTCTCTCTCTCTCTCTCTCTCTCTCTCTCTCTCGCTCCTTTTTTTCTTTTCTTTCTCTCTTAATTTCTTTCTTTCTTCTTCTTCTTCTCTTTCTTCTTTCTTGTTCTTCTCTCTCTTTCTTTTCACTTGTTCTTCTTTCTTTTCTTTTGTTCTCTTTCTTTTCTTCTTGTTCTTATTTTTCTTTCTTTTCTGACTTTCTTTTTCTCTTTCCTCCTCATTCTTTTTTATCTTCTTCTCCTCTTCTTCTTTTCCTCCTGCACCTCCTGTTTTTCCTCCTTTTTGTTCTTGTCCTCCTCCTGTCGTCACGTCACCACAGACTGTTGGGAACAAAGGAAAATCCTGTTAATCTCTTTTTAAGCCTTTAATCCTCTACACTTACTCAACTGCGAAAAAGATCGAGGGTGAGAATTCTATATACCTTGCGCGTGCAGACAGAGAGAGAGAGAGAGAGAGAGAGAGAGAGAGAGAGAGAGAGAGAGAGAGAGAGAGAGAGAGAGAGAGAGAGAGAGAGAGAGAGGAGAGAGAGAGAGAGAGAGGAGAGGAGAGAGAGAGAGAGAGAGAGAGAGAGAGAGAGAGAACAGAGACAGAGACAGAGACAGAGAGACAGACACACACAGACGGAGATTTCAAAGGAAAGGAATGAGTATACAAACATTTGCGAGTTTGTTTCTTGGATATTTTTTTGTTTGAAAGTTGATTTCCATCTTTCCTTCTTTTTTTTTCTTTTTTTTGAGGGGTGGTGGGGTGGGGTGGTGGTATTGTTACTGTTGTTTATCTCATGCTATTCAGCTCTCAGAAAAAAAGGATAAATTAACCTAAAAATCAACAGCCAGAGACTAGCAACCAAACTACCACCACCTTCCCCCTCCCCCCCAAAACCAACAAATCAATGTCTGAAAGATACGTCACTGTAGGTCATTTATTAAACAGATTCGCAACACATTTACAACGTTGACACGAATAATAATATACCAAAAACAATGTGCACTGAATACAAATCACAAGAGAAAAATATAAATAGATAATAAACAGGAGGGCTGCTATCAATCATGTGCATGAAGTGACACAATCATGGCGGTGTGTTGGCATGTGGAAGTATGCAAGATGGATTGGGGGTGTGGGAGAGAAAAGATAGATTGCATACACATCATCAACCGGTACAGACAGACAGACAAAAACACAACAGAGAGGAGAGAGAGAGAGAGAGAGAGAGAGAGAGAGAGAGAGAGAGAGAGAGAGAGAGAGAGAGAGGAGAGAGAGAGAGAGAGAGAGAGAGAGAGAGGAAGAGGACCTGCCCTGCACGTTGTCGAAGGCTCGTTCTGCTGCCCTGCACGTTGCCGAAGGCTCGTTGCGCTGCCCTGCACGAGCCGAAGGCTCGTTGCGCTGCCCTGCACGAGCCGAAGGCTCGTTGCGCTGCCCTGCACGAGCCAAAGGCTCGTTCTGCTGTCTAGCACGCTCCGAAGGCTCGTTGCGGTGCCCAGCACGTTCTGGAGGCTCGTTCTGCTGTTCTGTAGGAGTCGAAGGCTCGTTCGGCTGCTCTGTAGGGTCGAAGGCTCGTTGCGCCTGCCCTGCACGAGCCGAAGGCTGTACTGCTGTAAGCCAGCTGCTCCCGCACGTTCCGTAGTTCCCCGCACGTTCCGTAGGCTGGTTCCACTGCTCCGCACGAACCGAAGGCTCGTACGGCTGCCCCGCACGTTCCGTAGGCTGGTTCGGCTGCTCCGCACGAACCAAAGGCTCGCACCGCTGCCCCGCACGTTCCGTAGGCTGGTTCGGCTGCTCCGCACGAACCGAAGGCTCGCACCGCTGCCCCGCACGTTCCGTAGGCTGGTTCGGCTGCTCCGCACGAACCGAAGGCTCGCACCGCTGCCCCGCACGTTCCGTAGGCTGGTTCGGCTGCTCCGCACGAACCGAAGGCTCGCACCGCTGCCCCGCACGAGCTGAAGGCTGGTTTCGCTGCCCCGCACGTTCCGAAGGCTGGTTTCGCTGCCCCGCACGTTCTGAAGGCTGGTTCCGCTGCCCCGCACGTTCCAAAGGCTGGTTCCGCTGCCCCGCACGAGCTGAAGGCTCGCCCCGCTGCCCTGGTCTTCCTGAAGTCCCGCCCTGCTGCCCTCCACGAGCTGAAGTCTCACCCTGCTGCCCTGGTCGTGTGGGATGCTCGCTTCGCTGCCCTGGCCGTACGGGGGGCACGCCTTGCTGCCGTGACTGCACTGGAGGCTCGCCTTGCTGCTCCGGTCGTAGTCGAGGCTGGCCCGGTTGTTCTGGACGTACTGGAGTACGTGGGAGCAGCCCGCCCCACTCTCTGTATCTGCCATCTGTTACCACTGTAGAGTAAAGCCTGTTATCCTCCCAGTCCATCTCCATTTGCTGGTCCGCAGCTGGCACGTCGTATGGAGACGTTGTCCTGTCCTTCCTAGGGCCTGAGCGGAAAGCTTTCCCCTTTGCTTTCTGTGGATGGTTCTCTTTCATCTCTTCTTCCTGGTAGCGTGAGGAAGGGGGCGGAAATCTTTCCTCCTTCCGTGGTGCGTATGTTCTGTCCCTAAGTTTCACAATTTCTCTTTTCTTCAGGTCGAAGGTGAAGATCCCTTCCTCTGTGTGAAGCTTATCAAATCTGAGGACTGCTCTCTGGTTGCTGTTCTTCATCTCCCTTTTGAGCCCCAACAAACCTTTCTGTTTATTCCGTACTGCCTCCGATACATCTTCCCTCACAAAGATCGGAGGGTCACTTCCTTTTAAACAACCAGCTCGAGACATTACTAGGTTACGGTCCTTAAAAGACAGAAAATTGACAATTATCGCACTTTTGCCTAGAGGATGTGCTCGTTCTATCCCTACTTCTTTGGTAATTTTCATTTTGTTCTTTAACACATAGCGCACTTCTTCTTCACATTCTTCCCATGACTCTTTACCATTTTTCAAAAGACCCCCAAAAATGAGGTTGTTGCATCGTGAACGATTTTCTAAATTATCCATTTTTTCTTCAAGTTTTTCCACAAGAGTTTTAACATCATCTTGAATGTCCTCTAGTTTTTCGTAGTGCATAAACATTGCGTCTACGTCATCAGTCAGTATTTTTTGTTGATCATTCAATTCATCAAGCCGACTATCCAGTTTTGCTTCGACTTCAGCTATTTTAGAAGACAAAAATTGTTGATTAATTTCTTGCCTGTTTTCAATTCTTGTCACAGATTCAGTAAGGAAGTGCACTGACTTTACCAGTTGTTGCAGCAGTGACGTTTGTTGTGTGTCTGTTTCCAGCTCCCCTGTGTTGTGATTCAGGTATGCTGTTTCAGCAGTTGCGCTCTGCTCATCCATGCCAACTGAAGAGGTGGAGATTTGAAAACTTGTTAACTGACAATCGGATTTTTTCTAAGTCCTAAAATTCACCTGCACTGAACAAGGTTAGCATCGAGAGAGAGAGAGAGAGAGAGAGAGAGAGAGAGAGAGAGAGAGAGAGAGAGAGAGAGAGAGAGAGAGAGAGAGAGAGAGAGAGAGAGAGAGAGAGAGCAAGGATGCACGTCCGCTCTCCTCGAAATCTGTTCACCGAGTCCCGAGAGAGAGAGAGAGAGAGAGAGAGAGAGAGAGAGAGAGAGAGAGAGAGAGAGAGAGAGAGAGAGAGAGAGAGAGAGAGAGAGAGAGAGAGAGAGAATAATATATTTTTTTAAACTAGGGATTTCTTTTAACGAAACCAAGGTCACAAAGTGAAACACGCGCGCACACACACACACACGCACGCACACACACGCGCACGCACGCACGTACACACACGCGCGCGCACGCATATCCACACATACATACACACTATCTATCTTCCCGCTTGCCTGCCTGCCTGTTTGTCTTTATGTGCTTACTTACCACGCGTGTGCGTGAGAGTGTGTATGTGTGTGTGTGTGTGTTTGTGTGTGTGCGCGTGCGTGCGTGCGCACCCCGTATACGATAAAAATCACCCTGTCACAGTGACGAAAGACCAGCTTGCTTCCAATGTTTCCAGAAGAGGAAAAGAAAAAAAAAAGTATTTCACTGTGGTCTTGACTGGGCCTTGTGGCCTTCCACTTAAATGAAAAGCGTCATTCGAACGATATATACTACGAATAGAACATCACTGATAAAGAAGGCGAAGATGGATAAAGGAAAGTGCCCAATAGCTTGAGTGCTTGAAGGAAGGCGGATAGATCCTTGTTACTCACTAAAATATCAAATATATACAGTTCCCCTTTTTCTCCCGATGTTGGGGACCTGTCAGCATAATAGATCCTCCCTACCTTCTCTAAATGTTGTGCCAGGAATTCCCTCTTTTATATCCCTTTTTCTTCCTTTCACCTTCTTCTTTCCTATTTTCTGCTTCTTGGTCCCTTCTCATTTTTCTTCCAGAAAGACTTAAACAAGAAAATGTTTTCTTACGCCGAAGTCTGATGCGCTGGGCCTGAGTTGTCAGGCGCTTAACGGCGGCGCAACGAATTTTCACTCTTATGACAGACAATAGTTAACCTTTATCTGAAAGAAAATTATGGTCGTGACTTTTGTGGGTGAGGTAGCGTAAACTAATATCTTACATACGAAACTGTTAATCTAGTTGACTGACCGTTTGAGGACCGAAGCTACTGCACCAATTAAAGACAAGCCCTTTTCCAGCTTAATCACCACTCCTGATATGGCCACAACACACATTATTGGGGGGTGTTGCAGCTGGGGCTTTTCTGACATGTTTAGTGCCGTATATTACACTTTGCAGCCCCCCCCCCCCCCCCCCCCCCCGCACACCCTCTCCCGGCAAATTGTGCAATGAATCCTTAAAAGTGAGCCACACATGTCTTCATTT
>CM060316.1:35840187-35877687 GCA_030674155.1 Stramonita haemastoma
AAATGACCAATGAGAGAGGAAACAGAAAGACAGAAGACAGACGACAAGCACGAGAGAGAGAGAGGGGAGAGAGAGAGAGAGAGAGAGGAGAGAGAGAGAGAGAGAGAGAGAGAGAGAGAGAGAGAGAGAGAGAGAGAGAGAGAGAAGAGAGAGCGCTATCTTTTTATATACATAATTATAGTTTTTTTATATTGAGCATTGTTCTCGGTTTGGGGACAGTATAGCTCAGGGGTCAGAGCCGTTGTTTTCCCATGCTAAGATTAAGCAGCCTTGAGCGTGATCACCAAGTGGATGGGTGACCGTTTGCACGCCTTGGCTTCAGTATTGTCCCCCTGATCATCCAGCTGTTAATGGGAATAAATCGTCTTTAGGGACAGGGAAGGTAAAGCAGCAAGGTAGAGGAGATGGGCACCGCCCTCTATATACTAGTTCCTGGAGAAGCAGAGGTCTCGACATCTCGTTCCCCAACGACCACATAGGTTATAGGACAGCTTTACCTCTTTATTGCTCTTGGTGAATTCACAATCATTTACGTGACCCATTTATACGCAAGCTGATGATATGGAAAATCGAAGTCCAAAAAAGTGAATGGCTAAGGAATCAAAATAATAAGAACTTCCTTCTTCTCTAGTTCTCTCGATGTCCTTTCCACCTCTTCGCGTTGGCCGGCTGTACAGCTTGGTTTGCAGGGTTATCTCCGTGGGCCACACAACCTTCCTCAGGTCGCTGTATAGCCTGCATCTATAAAGGATGTGCTCGCCCATCTGGTTTTCTTTACCACAAGCACACAGTGGAGAAGAAACGAGTTTCAGCTTTGCAGACATAAGGTGATTTAACCTATTGTGCCCAAGGCAGAGTCTTAGAATGATGATCTGTTCTTCTCTTCTGAAATGGTGCAGACAGAAACTCTGGTCGGCCATTGATTTGATGGTTGCTTTTCTTTGTCTGCACAGAGGGTAAGGCTGCTTTGGCACTGTTCTTTCTGTACACCCTGTTTAGCGAGTTCACCGGCCTGTTCGTTGCCAGGGAACACCTCTTTCAACAAGGAAAGAATGTCCCAACAATAGAAAGAGAAGTGCATATGACAGCCACAAGCGTCAGAAAGTACATCTTTTCAATCGCTCTTCTCAAAGAATAAAGCTATTGGAAATAGAACCAAAGAAATAGAGAATGCTGACCTGGACTTCTTTTTTCTCTGTCTGAATGTCTGTTCCTCTGTCTCTCTCCCTTCCTCCCCTTTCCAGAGAACACTTCTTTATGGTAGTTGTTTGTCATGCTGCTGTTCTCGTGCTGTTGTTTTCATGGCAATTCTCAGGCTCTGTTCCCTGGTCATTCCAGTTGGTGTTTCTGTCACCAGTCACCAAGTGTTCAGCCACAATGGTGAAGGACAGTGCCGCCGATCTTTACGTCAGAGCCAAGGTGACAACTCCACTCAAGAATGGGCTTCCAATGCCTCTTAGTTAGGCAGGGCAGCACAAAATGCATTCCACTTTCTTTTTTTTTTATCATTATAAAGCTGAACATTCTACTTCTTCAAAGAAGAGAGCCACTTTGACACTTTCAAGCATAACCTCGCAACATGGCAAGCATTGTGCAAAGAACCCAGACTGAAAAGCAAGACAATGGGAAACCTTTCCTCCATCCCTTCTCCTTTTTCGTCTTTTTTCAAACGCAGATCCCGCTTTCACTTGATTTTGAAATCACAGATGCCATTGGCTAGTAGAATTATTGCTAACCTGTCTTTTAGGTAGAAGCACTTGTCATTCCTGCTACAGACGCTGTATAGAAAGAGAAAGGAATAAGAATAGGGAGAAAGCAAGAGAATAGGGAATAATCCTGGTGATAGGCTTTTAGGGTTTTTTTGGTTGTTGTATTGTGTGTTATTAGGGCAAGGTACGCTTCACTCGGGGACGGGGTAGCTCAGTGTGGAAAGAGCACTCGCTTTCCCTAAGTTAAAGTCAAACAGCATTGAGCGTGGTTACCTAGTGGATGGGGGACCGTTTGCACACCTTGGCTTCAGTACAGTCCCCCCAGTTCACCCAGCTGTCAATGGGTACCTGAGCTGCCCTCTTTACGGTGAGGGAAGGTAAAGCAGCGAGGAAAAAGGAGATAGGCGCTGCCCTCAATATGCTGGCCCCTGGAGAAGCTGAGGTCTCTGACACTTTGCTCTCCAACGACCACATAGGTTATGGGACACTCAAACACTGACTGTCGACCTTCAACTTCAAATAAAGAACTGACACAACCATCCCTTTTTACACCCAAAATTCAAACAATGCACATCAAAGGACCATCCTGACATGCAAAAAAAAAACCCAACAAATTCTACACTCTGATTCCTTTCTTCAGAGTTGAGAAGAAAGCAACATTTGATGGTTGTCTTCATGGTTAAACGCACATTCAAGAGCAAACGACTTAATTCAAAGCGGCAGGTTACTCATCTGAGACACGAACGTTACGCCTACAGATATGGGATATTCTATGAGACACGACTTACCTATTCAGAGATGTGGGATCGTATTCTATGAGACACGAACGTTACGCTACTACAGCAGATAGTGGGATCTATTCTATGAGACACGAACGTTACGCTACTACAGCAGATAGTGGGATCTATTCTATGAGACACGAACGTCACTCTACTAGAGCAGATAGTGGGATCATATTCTGTCAGTTGATCATATAACCAGTTTTCCTGAGGAGGGATTTCTTGTTTGTTTTTTGTTGCTTTTTGGGATCCCAAACCAAAGCTCAGCGGGATAGGGAGGAAGACTAGGGGGGGGGAGAAGAAAAAGAAACAACAAGGCAATGGGATTACCAAGGAGGAAACACGATTTTGTGAAAAGGGGGGTGGCAGTGGGCCGGGTGGAGGTGTATGACAGGTATTAGGTAACAAAGGTGGTGGAGAGGGAAAGGAAATGATGACAAAAGTGGAAGGATCAGGGCCGGGGGGCGGGGGGGGGGGGTTGCAGTCAACAGCTGGGGTGGAGTTCACTCCCCTGTGTCTCCATTCCGCACTGAAGTTTTGTCAAGCGGCACTATGGCGGTTTATTTTTTTTTTTTGGTTGTTGTGGCAATGGAGGTGTTCAGGTTATGCACTTCTCCTGGACTGACTGCCACCAGATAGGCTTCTCTGCTGCCAAAGAGGCTTCGATTAAAAAAAAATTAAACCCCGTCCCTCCCCCGTTGCCTTCACACACATACACGCACTATATACATATATATAATATATATAATAATATATATATATATATATATATATATATATATATATAATATATATATATATATATATATATATATTATATATATATATATATATATATATAATAGTAATATATATATAAGAGTGGGGAGTAAAATTCTTTTAGGATAAGGTAAAACTGTTGCTTGAGTTGAAAAACAAACAAACCCTGTGTGTGTGTGTGTGTGTGTTGTGTGTGTGTGTGGTGTGTGGTGTGTGTGTGTGTGTGTGTGTGTGTGTGTGTGTGTGTATGTGCATTATGTTGTTGTGTTTTTTTTACCTATTTATTCATTTAGTTTGTGTATGCACACATGCGCATGCGTGTGTGTGTGCGTGCATGTGTGTATGCGTGCATGCGTGTGTGTCTAAGTGCGCGCACGCGCGCGTGTTATATATATATATATATAATATATATATATTTATAAATATGTATATATGTGTGTGCGTGTGTGTGTGTGTGTGTGTGTGTGTGTGTGTGTGTGTGTGTGGTGTGTGTGTGTGTGTGTGTGTGTGTGTGTGGCAAGCACTCCCTAATCAAGATCTGGTGGGAAATACTCGGACATTTAGGGGCCATGTTCTCCCATATTCCCACGCACGGTTTCATTTTATGGGATTTTTTTTTTTTTACTCTGTCTCCTTGCCTCAGACCCTATTCGTCACCCTGTGTTGGTTGGTTGGTTGGTGCATGTGTGTTTGTGTCAGCAACGCTGAGTGCGTAAGAAAGAATGCTCTCTCTCTCTCTCTCTCTCTCTCTCTCTCTCTCTCTCTCTCTCTCTCTCTCTCTCTCTCTCTCTCTCTTCTCTTCTCTCTCTCTCTCATTCTTCATTCACTCCTCATTCACTCTCTCACTCACTCACTCACTCACTCACTCACTCCTCACTCACTCACTCACTCACTCACTCACTCACTCACTCACTCACTCACTCACTCACTCACTCACTCTGTCCTGTCTGTCTGTCTGTCTGTCTGACACATTCATATTTGGAAAAAAGGCCACCATCACAGGGAAAATACACATTCTAATAGTATTCTGTTTTATTCTAAAAGTAGGTACCAATGCTCTTGAAACGATGCCTTTTCCCCCGGGAAATGGAGCTCAAATTTCACAGAGAGAAATTTGCTAGGACTGAAAGTGGATTACAATACAAGACAATATAATGCAGTACAAAACAGTCAGTACAAAACAATACAAACATGTACGTTCGTACTTAAATCATCTCTACGTCAAAAACCTGCCACGACCGGAAGTGATTTTGAATACAATACAATACAAACACCTTTACATACTTGTAATGTTTGTACTTCATCATCACTTATCATATACATACATGCTTCATTCTGCATACAAGCCCCCCAAGTTTTACGCTCTTTTATGTCCATGTCCAGTCTTCTACTAATTATTATTTGAATTACAAAACAAAAAAAAATATTACTGTATAAACTCTTTCATGCCTCGCCCTTTCTTCCTTCCACATCAACAGCTTCTAGCTCCTAGCTTCCCCACCCCACCCCACCCCCAACACATACACACACACACACCTTTTTCCTTTCTTTTTTGTCTTTTCTGTGTTGATGTTTTTTATCCACTTAGTTTTTTTTTCAGATTCCCCTCTAAACGCAACAAGTAAAACACACACACTGAGGCCTACAGGAGGGAACATGGCCGGGCTGGTATGAGGAGGGGAGGGGGAGAGAGAGAGAGACGATTGGAACCTGAACTTCACCCCCTCCCCCAACTGCTCGAACCCCCCTCCTCCCCCAAATCCCGAGGTGGCAGTTTTGCGACCGGTGTTTACGATCCCTAGGCTCCCCATTCAGATCGGTCCATTGGTATTCCGGGCGGCGACCTTCGAGCATAAACGGGCAGCTAGGCCTAGTGGGGGAATGGCAAGCGTGGTCACAGGGGCGGACACGGCCACAAACGCTGTGTCCATTATACGTGATCATCCAACGCATCGCTCTGTTTGGCTTTCCTCGCTACTGACGTCACGCTTCTGGGGAGTTTGGGGGGGGGGGGGGGAGAGATGTATTTTGTTCTTGAGAGGGGGGTGTGGGGGGTGAAGGTGGAGTGGGGGGTGTCAACTGGGGGTGGGGGTTAGGTTTTGAGATGTAGTTTTTGTTAAGGGTATGGGTAGAGGTGTTCCATTTCCACTGTACAGTTTTGGAGGGCTTGATAGCATCATCATGCGTAGTTGTGAGGCGCGCGGAGAGCACGTGTGTGTGTGTGTGTGTGTGTGTGTGTGTGTGTGTGTGTGTGTGTGTGTGTGTGTGTGTGTGTGTGTGTGTGTGTGTGTTTGTGTTTGAGAGAGATAGAGAGAGAGAGAGAGTGTGTGGTGTGTGTGTGGTGTGTACGCGCGCGCGCACGCGTGCGGCGTGCGTGCATGTGCGTTGGGGTGGGGGTGGAGGGAACTTCAGAAGTAGTCCAAAGCAGCACACATTGGTGTCGTGCTGGGATAGGATTGTGTATTTTAATCATAATAGTTTGGGTTGTGTCACTGCTTCTTGTTAAATTTGGGGGGGGGGGGGGTCACTTCTTTATCCGTTGTCAATTCCTTTTGCTTATTGTTTGACATATTTGTTGCAAACGATCACTTTTTCTGAAAGACTGAGACAGAGAGACAGATCCAGAGAGACAGAGACAGAGAGAGGGGGGGGGGAGGGGGAGAGGGGAGGAGGAGAGAGAGGAGAGAGAGAGAGAGAGAGAGAGAGAGAGAGAGAGAGAGAGAGAGAGAGAGAGAGAGAGAGAGAGAGAGACAGACAGACAGACAGACAGACAGACAGACAGACAGACAGACAGACAGACAGACAGACAGAGATATAGACAGACAGAGACAGCTAGCAGACAAAACACAGACAGACGAAGACAATACGAATGATTCATTCAACGAAACATCATCACATGTGACAGATAGAGTGAATATAATTAGACACACGCTTATCCTAACCGCCATTAAATCTTTTGAAAGAAAAAAAAAATTGTGGGCTGTAAGACATCGAGGCACATGCACAGACACGATATGAGAGAGAGAGAGAGAGAGAGAGAGAGAGAGAGGAGAGAGAGAGAGAGGAGAGAGAGAGAGGAGAGAGAGAGAGAGGAGAGAGAGAGAGAGAGAGAGCAGAGAGACAGAGACAGAGACAGACAGACAGACAGACAGACAGAGACAGAGGTTACAGAGACAGACAGATGGAGAGACAGACAGAGAAGAGGGGGAAAGAGAGACAGACAGAGAGAGAAAGGAAGACAGATAGGCAGACAGAGACGGCAACAGAAGACAAAATTATATTATGTAAAGAGACACATAGGTCAAGACAGACCAAAAGAAGAAGGTAGATCTATAATCATAAAAGGAAAAAAAAAGGTTTCTAGACAGCGCAAGACAGGCATGTTTTACATATCATAAATCAAACCAAAAAAAGATGACCTACGACAACGGTTCAAGAAAGACAAAGATTTTAAAAACTGCTTTAGAATGGGGAAAAGTTATAACCTCCCCCCCCTCCCCAACACACACACACACACACACACACACACACACACACACACACACACACACACACACACACACTGCAGTTGAAGAGCTACTACACATTGCATCTGTCAGCAAGATCCACTCCACATCGTTATCAGGCAGATAGCATTGCTAAAGCCAGGCGAGCACATACAGGTGTAAATATTTACTTACCTGCAGCCACCCCTACCCATCCCCTGACTCACACCGAGGTCGAGGCTGAGGTGAAGGTCATACATCCGGGGCTTTTTTTCTCTCTCTTAGCGCGCTTTATTACAGAGGTCTTCTCAGGTGTAGTGTAGTTGTGGCACCAAGAAGGGTTTTTGTGTTTGTTGTTTTCCCCCCCTCTGATCCCAATAGCTTTTCTATGTTCATTCCAAGGAGATGTGTGGCACTGGTGGCACCACAAATGATAACATTCATTATGGGTCCTCCTTTTCTTCGTTCCTTGGCTACAGCTAGATCCCCAATGGTCACATTTTGCGTATGCGACCGGTGACGCCCACCATGAAGGCAGCCGAATTCCGACTTCGGAGATATATGCTGGGTATGTTTGTTTCCGTAACCCACCGAACGCTGACATGTATTATCGCATCTTCAACGTGCATATTTGATCTTCTGCATGTGTATATACACGAAAGGGAATAAGGCAGCTGCATGTCTGTACTTGAAGTTGACTTGCAGGAACATGAAAATCTCCCCCTTAAATTCACCAGACGCCACCAAGATTCGAACCACGACTTCATGGACCCACGGGATTGAAGTTGAAGGGTCTGAATCACTCGGCTATAGCGTCTGTCGTCCATTTGGGTCTGTTCCAAAGCACTGCTCAGTGATCCCACAAATGTTTATTTAGATTAGTTTTGTACCGACGAAATGTGTGGGGGTGCCACAATACTCTGCTGTTGCTTGTTACCCAAGAAATAAACGTGTATTGGTAATGCAGCAACTAGGCCTATCTCAAGTTAATCTCGATGACTTAAATCTTTTTTCTGAGAATTCAATAGTAAAGGTACCAATGGTACCGGTCTCGGAAAACCAGTGCGCCCCCCCCCCCCCCCCCCCCCCCCCCCCCCCGACACACACACACACACACTATACGCTACATCACACTCAACAAGCATTCTAATCAAAACAGCACTGCACCATAATTATGAACATCAGGTAAAAAAGAGGGTGAGAGAGGAGGAGGGGGGGGGGAGGGGGAAGTAAAATCAAAACAGACACAAATCATTTAAAGAAAGTGAAAAGAAAGAAAGACATACCACCACCACACAAAAAAAAAAATAGAACACTAAGAGAAACAAAATCTGTACACGAAGAAAAAACAGATATGACTTGTCATCAAAAAAAAAAATCAGCATCATGATTTATAGAAAAGATATCTTCTACCCATTTCCTATGCACGCCATTAATAAGAACTTAAGCTGAAATGTTCGTAGAATTAGCAAAATTTCTCCTAAAACAGGCGCGTGAGGGCATTCCTGCAGGCTGCACCATGAAGAGCTCAAAGCGACGGGCAGTGACAGGGGGTGACAAATGACGTACAGGTGCCGAACCGCCAAGCTCATGTCAGGCAGTTCCTCATCCCACAAAGCGCTAATCCACTTTCATCCAAATCAGACACAAGAACGTCTGCAGCAAAGTTTTGGTTTTTATTAATTGTTTTACGTTTTTACTGTCAGAGTAAACATACATACAGGTATGCACGCCAACAAGCGCGCACCACGCATGAACACACACACACACACACACACACACACACACACACACACACACACACACACACACACACACACGAGAAAATCTTCTGATGACAAGATCTGTTGGGCTGTTGATTTTTTTGGCAGGCAAGAACCATAATTTTGTTCCGCCGAAGTTGACAGTCAACGAGTTTCGGGCCCTGGGTGAGCCACGTCTGATAATCTTACGGCATGGTCCATCTCTCTCTCTCTCTCTCTCTCTCTCTCTCTCTCTCTCTCTCTCTCTCTCTCTCTCTCTCTCTCTCTCGTATGTCTGTCTGTCAGTCAGTCAGTCAGTCAGACAATCATTCAAACGGCTTTGATGACTGTATTGTTTATTTCTAATGGCTGTGTCGTTTTAGTTGGCTGTCTCTGTGCTGCCCCTTTTCCTTCCTGCTACCTGTCTCTCTATTGCTTCATTTTCCATTCTTAGCTCCACAACGTTGCTATTCTCATAACCACACCGGTACTACAATGAGAGAGAGAGGGAGAGGGAGGGAGGGGGAGGAGAGAGAGAGAGAGAGAGGAGAGAGAGAGAGAGAGAGAGAGAGAGAGAGAGAGAGAGAGAGAGAGAGAGAGAGAGAGAGAGAGAGAGAGAGAGAGAGAGAGAGAGAGAGAGAAGCGTTTGTATGTGTGCGCACGCGAATACATGCGCATTCATTCGCACACTCACCCAAGCTGTTTTGACCTTCAAAATATGCCCTTGTATCATTTCCACCCCCCATCCCCCCCAACTCCCGCCCTCGCCGCCACCCCACCCCCCCCCTCGTGTTGGGGAGACAGCCCTGAAAAAATGCAAATATTTACACGTCTGCATGTTATTTGAGTCAAAAGGATTGTGTTTTACATCCCATTTAATTGCCTACAGGTCAGCCGACATGTTGTTTAATTCATCAGGATAAACGCTCGCATAACAGCATACGTTAAAAACACGCTACAACCCAGCTTCAAAGGAGACACCCACACGCCCTGACACTTTTCCTGCGTTCCAGAGGTGAAAGTCACAACGTGCAGAGTATTCCATATACGTACGCTTGCTTACACACACACACCACACCCTACTTGGCCAAGAAGTTCAACTCTCAGCATTACTTATTCTTTCTTCCCTCTGCGTTGCATAACCAACCCCACCACGCATGATATTAATAGGATATATGCATGCTCAGATGCCGGCATAAAGTACATATGAAAATTATCATCGTGCACGCACGCTGGCACAATAGTACACACGCCTTACACAGAATGTTGAATGCACTGGAAACAGTTTCGTTTGTTCACATTCCGTCTACAACAACTAACCCCCCACCCCAAACCCCCTTATCCCTCTCTTCCTAAATAAAACAAAAAATAAAATAGATGCGAAAGCTTTTCATCCCAATTTAGGACACATTGTGCGGGGGGGAATCAAAAGTTCAAACTCCCCGAAGTCAGAATGCGGTTACCTTCATTGTGGACAAAAACGGTCGAATACGCCCAAATTTCACTAATTGCAAACCTCAGAGCTCTAGCCGAGGAACAACGAAAAAACAACAAAACAAATATGATCCACGCGAAAGAGTCGCGTGATTCCCACGCGCGCACATCCACCCACCCACCTACACACACGCGCGCGTGTGCACGCACGTGTGTGAATACACACACCACACACACACACACACACACACACACACGCTTAGTGCTTAGAACACTGTGCTCGCAATCTAACGACCGGGTTCGAATCCTGTTCAAGGGGATTTTCCCCTAGGAGTTACTATCACACACTCACTCACACAGATTTTGATTGGTGAGAAAAGGCCTCCCTGCAATGGGTAATGCAATGCCTTTTGCTTTAACAATAGTGGGGTCACTGTCATCCTGATATGGATGTCTAGTCTGCTGACACATTGTATACACACTCTCTCTCTCTCTCTCTCTCTCTCTCTCTCTCTCTCTCTCTCTCTCTCTCTCTCTCTCTCTCTCTCTCTCTCTCTCTCTCTCTCTCTCAGGTTGCTGGGGTTTTTTCATCATTATTCTAATACACTTGTCCTGTTTTGTTTTGTTTTTACCCCGATTTTTTTTTTTTTTTTTTTTTTTTTTAAAGATGCAATTTCAAAAGCATAAATATTTCCTGCATGTTGCAACAGACGTAGTTTGTCACAAACAACAAGTGTTCAACTGTCGTCATAGACTGATGATGACTCAAGCGCCAAGTCAACGGCAGGACATGGGATTTTTTTTTTGGTTTTTAAATACCCGAAACTGGTTGACGAGTCTGACAAATAATTTAGCCTGTGTCGGTCAAAGGGCTATTTAAGCGGGGATCTTAAACATGCCAAAAGGCATTAGTTTCGCTTGGTTGCACGCAATTCATTATTCGAAAATGAAAGTCTTCTGATGAAAATTAACTTGTGTCACTTCCCTGTTTTAAAACAGATGACCCTTTGAGGCCAGTGGTGTGAATGTCGATTTTTTTTTTTTTTTTTTTTTTTGTATGTGGTTGAAATGAAGTTTTTTGTGATTTTCTCTCCATTTCCTTATTTCATTATCACTCGTGTACGTCAGTCATATTATGACGTCAACAAAACAGAACTACCCCAACACCCCCCACAAAAATAGAGAGAGAGAGAGAAACGATCGACAGAGAGAGAGACCCTGAAAAGAAAAGAGAGAGAGAGAGAGAGAAGAAAAACCCGTCAGAACAGAGAAGCCAGTGAGTTTTTTCACGTCCTCCTTCCTCTACGTCATGTGTGTCTCTGTGACTGTTAACTTCAGCGAAAATCCTTGAAAGGCATATCGCACCCAGCCATCGGGATCACAAGCGTTGAGCTCTAATCGAAGTCTCCCCACCCCCCCTCCCCGCCCTAATTCCTGGTCCTTTTCTACTTGTCTGTCCTTGTCTTTCCTCCACTCCCCCTTCTATTCCTACTCCAACCTGTTGCTGTAAGTTAATATCACTGGAATCACACAGGTGACCAAACTACCAACGCCACCACACGTTGGGGGTACTGGCTTTTCTCTAAAACCCACTCAGTAATCCACTACTCTCTCTCTCTCTCTCTCTCTCTCTCTCTCTCTCTCTCTCTCTCTCTCTCTCTCCCTCCGTGTGCGTGTTTGTGTGTGTGTGTGTGTGTGTGTGTGTGTGTGGGGTGTGTGTGTGTGTGAGGGGGACAGAGAGAGAGAGTGTGTGTAAGCAAGGGAGAGAGGGAGAGTGCCACGCACGCGGTGTCGTGGAGTGTGTGTTGTGTGTGTGTGTGGTGTGTGTGTGTGTTTGTGTCGTCTCTCACTCTTCAGTTATGCCGGGAGTGTTGTCAGAGAAGCAGCAGGACGGCAGGAGAAGTGACACTTTCAGCAGAGCCAGGCTGATAAATGACAACCACTCGCCGCCACACGCGCCAAGGGACGCAACTCAAGAGCCCAGAACTCGAGGAGGTTGCCAGTTTTGGTGGAGCCACTGACGTCACGGGTGCAACTTCGGGGCTAAAGGTCAGAACCCCCTACCCCGAGAAAAAGACTTTTTACCCTGGAGTGAGCATTGGTATACCCACAAGTTATGTTAAGGGTTTTTTTGTTGTTGTTGTTTTTCTTTGGGGGTGGTGGGGGGGTATGCTGGACTGATGTGTGAAAATATTATTTGATGGTAGACAACATTATACATACATCAAAACCCAGAGACACTTTTTTTATTTAAAAAAAAAGAAAAAGTCATTGAAAAATCAACATTTTGCTTGATACCAATGTACACCTACACTTTTAAGAGGGTTTTCTAATAGCTCAGTGGTCAGAGCACTTGTTTTCCCGAAGCAAAGGTTAAGCAGCATTGAGTGTGGTTACCAAATGGATGGGTGACCCTTTGCGCGCCTTGGCTTCGGTACAGTCCCCACAGTTCACCCAACTGTCAATGGGTACCTGCCCTCTTTCGGGACAGGGAAGGTAAAGCAGCGAGGGAGAGGAAATAGGCGCCGCGCTCAATATGATGGCCCCTAGGTTCCGCAACGACCACATAGATTATGGGAACACCTTTACCTTTACTTTTGAAAAATTGCGACAGGTAACTGCTATGGTACTCATACTATATTTTGAATCTTCACTTTTAAGGTCCGCACTAACATTTTCAAGCAAAATGTCAAAACAGGAACAAAAACCTCAAACAGAAAGAAAAAAAATAGCTGTGTCAGCACAACCTGTTGGCATATATATATATATATATATATATATATATATATATATATATATATATATATATATATATATATATATATATATAATACCACATGAGGGTATAGTTGATTACTCGGCAGCCAAGGTGGGATGGAGAGGCACTTCATGTCAAGGAGCCAAGGCACCAGGGGTAACAAATCTTTAAATAGCTCCCCTTCTTTACACCCTATGATGTCTTGCTTGTCGGGGGCCAGACAGAGAGAGAGAGAGAGAGAGAAGAGAGAGAGAGAGAGAGAGAGAGAGAGAGGAGAGAGAGAGAGAGAGAGAGAAGCAGACACAGAGAGAGTTTAAACAAAAAAGGGAAAAGAAACACGAGTCAACAATTCATCGAAAGACCAAGAAGCCCAAAGTCTCTCTATGTGTGAAAATATTTGACTATGTCATCCTTAATCTGGAAAAAAAAATCCTTATAAGAACCAGCAAAGCAAAACACCCAAGCAGCAATAAACTGTGATTCCTTTCAAATGCCAAACTTCACTAACGAACCAACATACACGATTCGTCCCCATGTTTCCTTGTCATCATAATCGGGCGTGGGTTGATACAGTATATACATACAAGGGGGAAATAGGAAATGTCTATTTAACTTGTGCGCTTTCATTATCTCCCTCCACAAACCACCACCACCCCTCTCCTTCATTCGCCTCCCAGCTTTTATTTCAAGGCAAACAGTGTCAAGAAGAAACATTGGTGTGTTCCCCCACTGGCCCAGTAAGATGGTTTGACCTGGTTGCGGAGGCAGTGAAAAAGTTAACGAGAAGCAAGTCAGGTGAATCTATAGGGCCCATGGCTGGAGGACAGTGCAGTGCAGGCCTAAGTCAACATGACCTCAGGGCTCCCCTCTTTTGTTAGGTTTTAACAATACCTTACAACACCCTGCAAAGTTTGAGTGTATATATCATCTGTGAGCACACTCGCAGGCACACATACTTGCGAGCGCACACCACACTTGCTCTAAAAAGCGAAAAAAAGGATCCATGAATGGAATGAGACGAGGAGAGAAACGGTAAAAATACTGAAATACGAGGGTGGGGGAGAGAGAGGGGTTATATATATATATATATATATATATATATATATATATATATATATATATATATATATATATATAATAGATATAGATATATAGATAGATATATAGATAGATAGATAGATAGATAGATATATGCACACACATCCAAACAGCACAGTAATAACAAGCACTGACCGCCACACGCGCCAAGGGACGCAACTCACACTGTCACCTGGCCGCAAGCTTCGTGGAGCCTATGACGTCATCAGTGTGGCAGATAAAGCAAGGGTCAAGCGCTCACTCCCTCCTTCATGGCCGGACACTGCTGACCTGGGAACATAATAATAAACACAGGTGGTTAAAAAATAAAATCCAGCAAAGGTGAAAAAAAGGGGTAAGGAAAAAAAGTTGATTGCAAATAATTGTGGCACATATTTTCAAACTTAGAAGTAACGACTAGTCGTACACATGAAAAATATACAATGATCTTGGAAGTGAGGGGGGAGGGGGGCTATCAGTATAAATAACATCTTCACCTTCTGGAACATATGTCCAAGGAATTTCCTCCCTTTTCTATCAATCTCTGTTTTTGTGTGCTTTGTTCCTTATCATCATGCCACTTCCTCCTTGTCTATGTTTTGCCTTCTTGGTCCACTCTCATGGCTTTTATTTCAAAAATACTTAAAAGATATCAATTCTCTCCTATACTGAAGTCGGATGCGCTGGGCCTGGCTTGTCATGCGCAGCACGACGCATTTTTGCTCATATGACAAACAATAATAGTTGCTGTCTGAGTTTTCCACGAAGAAGACTACGGTTATTGGTGGTACTGCTGCTATATCACTTACGCTGCTTCAGGCTCTACTACTTTTCCTAATATCTCCATATCTACTGGTCGTATTTGAGAATGTTTCATCATGCGACAACTATTAAGAAAAACCTAAACGTAAATGAAAGCAACTCTGTCGTAATAATCTTGTTTACACAACCGTGTGAGCCTTGGACCAAGAAGAAAGGTTCCACGGCGATTCTCTCTCTCTCTCTCTCTCTCTCTCTCTCTCTCTCTCTCTCTCTCTCTCTCTCTCTCTCTCTCTCTCTCTTATAAAAGAGTAGTGTTGATAGTAATAGTAGTTGGTATAAGTAAGAGCAACATTCACAGCAGCAGCATCACCACCATTAATACTTGTAATCATAAAAGGGTAGTGTTGTGCTGGTATTGGAAGCAGAGAGAGGAGAGAGAGAGAGAGAGAGAGAGAGAGAGAGAGAGAGAGAGAGAGAGAGAGAGAGAGAGAGAGAAAGAGAGAGAGCGAGACAGAGAGAGACGCTTTAACGCTTTAACAGTTTATTGTCATTGCCCAACTGGGCCTTTTGACAAGGGAGGTAACACAAATACTTTTTTTTTTTGTAAAACGGTAAACAAAATGTGAAATATGTGATCAGTACAATTAAGTTTCCCAAAAAAACAAAAAACAAAAAAATCCATTCATTTATAATCAACTAACATTAACATAGGCGTATATACAGTTACCAATCACCGGGTAAATACAAAGAAAAGAAAGGAAAAACCAAACTAAAATGCAAAAACAATTTTCGATTCGACCATCCATTCAAATCACTCGTTATATAAACCTTTCTGAAGTTGCCTTACTTGAAAATACATTACTCTTTAAAGTGGCTATACCATTGCATATTAAATCAATTGTTGCTGACGTGGCTTTGTCGTAATTTCTGTGCCTCTGCAGTAAACTTAGCTACAGCTTTAATTACATGTTCATTTTCAGATGACAAAATAGAAACAATATCTTGAACTTCTGTTGATTGTAGACTTAGAAAATTATGTTTATTACGTAGAGTTTCATATGCCTTACATTGAAACAAAAAATGAATTTCATCATCAATATTATGGCCACATAATGGACATGGTGACTGTATGGATGTCTCAGTTTGAAACCATCTTTTATTAGCATTGAAACCCAATGTTCTTAATCTGAAACGAGCATAATTAAGCCTATGCCATTTATCAGTTATTACTTTTATATATTTTTCTGTCTGAAACACAGATTTAAAGGAAAAGAACCAGCTATATTTACTTTTACACTCCATATCTGAGTGCCAGTTTTGTTTAAAAGAGCAAATAAGCCTGTCTTTAAATTCCGAAAGAAACTGTCGCTCATTTCCTACTTCCTGAGACATCCACACAATCCCAAAGCCATGTTCCGACAAAACTCTTTTAACTTGATAAGCCCAGTTCTCTTTGCCCAGTTCCATCTGAATAATCAACATTTCATATGACTGTCTGCATAAACGTGTTAGTGGAAGTTTCAACAGTTTTAACCAATATTTGATGCATTTCACAAAAGTTCTTATATACAAAGGATATCTTCCTGTCTCTCCATAAAGTACTGTGTTAGATGCATGTATTGGCACGTTTAAAAAACGTTTTATGGCAAATGTGTGCACTTTTTCCATTTGGGTATTTACATATAGTCCCCATATTTCTGAGGCATATGTAATCAACGGTTCTATCTGTGTGTCAAATAATTTCCAAAATAGGGAACAGTCTATCGAATTCAGCTTCCGTAATGTTTTTAGGATTTCTATAACACCTTTTTTTACCCTTCCTACAAGATTCTTGCCATGCATAATTTAGACTAAGCCTTGTTGAAAACATCATTCCTAAATATTTATACGTATTTACTATTTTGACTTCAACATTACCGTAAAACCATTTTTCACTTACTGCTAAATGTCCACCCATTCTAAAAACAATAACATTTGTTTTGTCCATATTCACTGTTAAATCAAAACGATCTGCCTCTTCTTTTAAGATATTTAACTGGTGTTGTAAACCGATAACAGTCTCAGACAAAAGGATAATGTCATCGGCAAAAAGTAATAAAAACACTTCGATTGCTCCCGGAATCATTTGAATGCCGTGTTTTCCTTTTTTTGATAACTCAATAGCTAGTTCATTTATAAAAAATGAAAACATTTGTGGGCTTAAAATACAACCCTGCTTCACTCCCTTGGGGCATTCAAAGAAATCAGAATATTCATTCCTTGCACGCACGCACGCTAAAACTGACCTATAAATAGCTCTAAGGGCCGTATATAGTTTACCATTCACACCGTTTTTTCTTAGTACATGCCACAATATATTTCTATTTACCGAATCAAAGGCCTTTCTAAAGTCCACAAAAGCTACGTATAATTTTTTATTGGAAAGCAAATGTTTTTTTTTACAAGAGAATAAAGAGTAAATATATGATCTACAGTACTGTACTTAGCTCTAAAGCCCGCTTGCTCTTCAATTAATTTTTCTTCATTATCTGCCCATTGAGTTAATCTCTTATTCAAAACATAAGTATAAAGTTTGCTTAAGATACTAGTAAGAGCTACTCCGCGATAGTTATCGGCATTATTAATATCTCCTTTTTTAAAAATCGGAATTATTACTGACTTGGCCCATTCTAAAGGGAAAGCACCACTTTCAAACAAATGGTTAAATAACTGAACAAGAAAAGTAATTACAGTGGAGTTTGCATATTTGAGCATTTCTCCAATTATTTTATCGGGACCAGCACTTTTTCCTGTTTTTAAATGTTTAATGGCATCAATAATTTCATTTTGAGTTATAGGATTATTAAACAATGGTTCAAACATTTCATCTTCTTCTGGCACATCTACATTCTCTTGTGTTTCTGCACAATTAAAGTCATTAAAAACCTTCAAAAAATGATCATACCATTGTTGAATAGTTATATCGTTATATACTAATGACTTACGGTTAACAGATCTGATGACAGACCAAAATGTTTTGGAGTCCTTTGAAGAATCTTTAAGTTTCTCTAATTCTTTTTTCATCAAAGTCTCTTTCTTTTGATTTTCTTAAATTAATGTATTCTTTTCGCGCAGTCGTATACATTTGTCTTTTTTCTGATTTATCCTCATTTGTTTTACAACGTTGGAATCTTTTTAATAATCTTTTAACTTCTTGTTTCTTTTGTTCACATTCAGCATCAAACCAGTCATTCCATTTTTTTCTACCTTTTCTAACTGTTCTAACCATGCATGCAGCAGCCCCACATAACGCTTTAACAAACTGATCTAAGCTATCATTTATATTTGTGTTTAATAGTTGGGAAGCTGCTTCAATGCTTTCTTGAAATTCTGAACTATCAAGCTCATGTTTATATATATCAACAAAATCTTCTGACCATATGATTTTTTCCACACTCTCTTGTTCTCTACTTTCACTATCAATACATTCATTATCTATTTTCCATGTTATTTCAACAGGGAGGTGCCATGAATAAACACAATCCCCAATACACAAATCAAAACATGTTAATATTTGACTAGGAACAAGAAAATAATCAATAACACTGCATCCATTAGGAGACACAAAGGTATACTCCCCCTCCCTATCCCCTTCACAACAACCATTCAGAATCCCCATGTCAAACATAAAACATAGATCTAACAAGGATCTACCAAAATTATTAATTGTGTCATCCTTAGAGGCACGCACACAAGGTTCATCATTCATACCATCATACTCAACATCAATCAAATAATTTGACATCACCTCAAGGTCGGCTTGTTCTTGACCTGTCCTGGCATTTAAATCTCCAATAATCATGAAATGAAAATCATCTTTTTGAAAATACTGTAATAAGGTTTCCTCTAATAATATAACACCATCTTTAATTAGTTTTTCATTGTAAATAGGGCCACCTTCTGGCACAATATAGCATGATATCAAAATAACATCTTTATCTAAATTGAAAATACATTTGTTTACTCTAATAGCAATAGTGTTGTCACACTCTATTTTAATCTCTGCTACATAACTTTCTAAAGACTTTCTTACTAATAAAAGCACTCCCCCAGAATTCCTTCCATGATGTGAAAGTTTTTGTGCAGGTACATGAAACTTAATATAATCAAGAAAAACACCACTGTAGTCAAAACTAGAATCAAGAAAAGTTTCTGTGAGACAAACAAAATCAAACTTATTGACATAGTTTATAAAGGATACATCTTTTAATTTACTGTACAAATTTTCAACGTTATAGTTTAAAAATGATAGTTGACTTGGATGGCCGGGCCTGTCCTAGCTCTTTCTTACGCTGCTAGGACGCTGACTCCTGCGACAGTTCTTGATGTCACTGGCCACTTTGCCACGAGCAGACGACTTGCCCCGCGGGTTACGCAGGAAATCCCGCATACCCGTCTGCTGGTAGGACAGCGGCCCGTCACGTGCAGCACGCTGGTCACTGCCGGAAGAACCCGCCACGTCATAGCGAGGGGAACCCCCGCCAACTGCTGAGCTGTGACGTTCATCCCGCGGAGTCGCCCCGTGGATGCCATGGTACCGCCCGCCTGCACTGCCTCCGGTGACGTCACTCCTGCGCTGTTCCCCTGGTGCACGTGCCACAGAGGGAGCGGAGGAAGGAGAAGGGGGCCTGCTGCACGTGGTCGTCTGTCGGCTGCCAGGCGTGGTGCGCTCCTCTGACGTCACAGCCCCTCTGCCGGCGAGGAAAGGGGAATCCCCATGTTGACTGGGCTGTGAGGAGGGGACAGGGATGGAGGACTGCTGTGCACCCCCACTCTCCACTACCTCTGCGTAGGATCGGGGGTCTGGAAGGCTGGGCCCGATCACCATCTGCCCCCTGTGGAAGTAGGCCCTCTTCCCCTCCCTGCGTGCTGCAGCCACCATCTGCGCCTGGGCTCTGGTCAGGTCGTTGGCCACCCTGACACCTTTGTCTTGCAGCTTCTGCCTCAGGTCTTTGCCAGTCAGAATGTTCATTTTGTCTCTCCACCTATTGAACTTGGCAATCATAGGCCTGGGCTGTCCATTTCGTGCCTGCCCTGTACGATGTGCCCGAGCTATGTCGTCCAGTGTCCAAGACTTGTTAACATCCACACTATTCAGCACATTGATGATTGACTGAGCACAGGAGTCATGGGTTTCTCTGGCACTTTGTTGAGGAATGCCAAACAAGCGTAAGTTATCTCTTCTGGAGAAGTCTTCCAGTCTGTCTGTGTCAGTTTTTAATTGTTCGATTTCTGACTTCAAATCTCTGATGGTATCATTTAGTTGTTGCACCTCTTCTCTGTCTTCATTTCTTTCTTCAAACAGCTGATGAATGTCTTCTGTCATTTCTGTGACTATCCCTGACAGCTCTCTCTGATCTTTTTCCAGCCTGTCACATCTTAGATTTATTTCTTCACATTGTTGTTTGACTTGCAGAAGTTCGTTTTTAATTTCCCCTAAATCATTCCGGATGACGCTAGTTTGCTCTGAAAACTGCTGCTGAATGTTCTGCATTACTGTGCTGATCAGATCGCTGACATCAGTTGTTGTAATCGGTACTGTATCTGTGTTGTCTTTTGCGTCCTTCTGTCCATCTGTATTGGGCCCTGGGTTTGTTTCCACATCGCCGCTTAGCAACAGCCTGCGCAGGGAGAAGGCAGCGTGCTGCACGCAAAAGGCCACGAGAAGCACAGACACGTGCAACTCCGACTGACACGCTGGCCCACTGTCACTGACACACCACATCTGCCATCTCCTGCCATGCCGTTCCTTTTGAAGTATGCCACTCAAGGCAAGCACAGTCAAATGGCACACATTTGTTTAAATTTCTGACAAGACAGTTAATCAGAAAAATCAGCATGGCACAGCACCCAAAGCCCACCACGACATCAGCTGTTGATAGGTGTGTCGCGGTGTCGGTGTTTTTGCTCACCTGTGTCGTGGACATCTTTTTATAAACGCCTGTCACACGCTGACATTTTGCAGAAAACACCCCGATAGCCGCCCTCCACATCACTAAGTCCACCATTTTGAGGTATATTTAGGCACTGATGTTTCTTACTAACTGCAGCACAAGAGACAGTTCCGAACAATCCTTTAAGACGTTGTGGCACACACAGTTTTACGCCGCGTCTCACATGCACGGCCGCCTAGACGCCATGTTTTATCGTCCCCCGAGACAGAGAGAGAGAGAGAGAGAGAGAGAGAGAGAGAGAGAGAGAGAGAGAGAGAGAGAGAGAGAGAGAGAGAGAGAGAGAGAGAGTGCAACGCTGCAAAAACAAACAAACAAAAAACCCTGTTTTTCTGTGCCACAGCCCTCACATGCAAATTCTTCTCCTACAAAGGGATAAACCCTGAAAGCAGAAAAGAAAAAAAGACAAGAGGTGTCAAGCCACTGAACTCCACCTTTGCCTAACCCCCTGATCTGCAGAGTGTAGGTCATTAAACACACAGGGTGAGTGGGGAAAAATACTGCAGATTAGCGAGCAGTCCACACCCAGTGTGCTGCCCACACCTCAGTCCTCTCCTCCTCGTTTGTCATCCTTTACCCTTGATTGGGACTGGCTGCAAAGCCACTACTCGCCTGTCACAGGGGGAATACAGGCAGGCAGGCGGGTACTACAATTTACTGGTATTTTTTTCAAAGACCAACTTGGAGGGTCGGTTGTGCAGCCTTTCTGACAATGTTCTTCCTTGGTTCAGCATGTTAATGAAGTGAAAATAAAAACAAACAAAAAATTTTTTTTTTTCAAAAGCAAACAAAAACAAACACACACACCGGGAGGTCCTAACCACTAGAATAAATATAATAATATGAAAACATGTTATTAGATTAAAGAACACACACACACACACACACACACACACACACCACACATTTCACTCTGTACTTCTCAACGCTTACATATCAATAACAAGTAGATCCCAAGCTAGTTGCATTAACAAAACAGTGCATATGTCCTCTATTGTCTTTTAGTGTTCATCAAAATAACGCCGTATACACATCATCATCGACATGTTGGCTTCAATAGCATTTGTTTCTTTTTCCCTCTACCTTGTTTGCTCTTAGCCGTCTTCGGTTTACGTCTCTGGTCAGAAAAATAACATTTCGCAACAGAAACGAACGGATTTTTCTTGTCACTTCCACATGTCATGTGTTGTTTCTCATCATGATTGCTTCGATCAAACATGACTTATTTCTTCACCCCTTGAGAGGCCAGGGGCCTGTTAGTAGGCCTATAAACAGCATCACCACCTTCTGAAAAAATCTGTGCTGAGAATTCCCTATTTTTCTATCCTTCTCTTTTTCTCTGCCTTGTTCCTTTTCTTCCTGTTACGTCCTTCTTGTCTATTTCCTGCCTTCTTGGTCCATTCTTCTGCCTTTTTTGTCGAGAAAGATTTGGATAACAATTCTCTCCCACCTCCAAGACGGATGCGCTGGGCCTGCCTGGTTAAGTGCTTAAAACAGCAGAGCAACGCATTTTCGCTTATGATATGACGACGAAAGAGAAGAAACATTCACTTCATAGTATCTTTCTTCCTCCCACTGCCCCCCCCCCCCCCCCCCCTAATGATTATTGTCTTTTCTTTTACTTAAGCCGCGTTGAACATCTGGTGAAAGCTGAATCAGTCTACGGGAGGGGGTAGGTCGGGACATTCATTTTTTTTTAACATCCAGTCCCCGTGTCTACGCAGTTTTGTCAATTGTAACCTGTTCCCGGCGACTCACAATGGTCTACTCTTCCGAAAAGCGGAACGGGTTCTTCCGAAAAGCGGAACGGGTTTTAACGTGCACGCAAGGGTTAGAGTGAGCCAGATCAACAGGGAATAAGTTGGCAGGAAAGAACGATAGAAAGAACAATCACAACGGATAACAATGAAAACAAAAAATTAAAAAACTGAGGACTGTTTGATAATGCCGTTTCAGTTTTACCCATAACAATCAGATGTACCGACTACAGAACGCATCTTTGTGACCATCAAAAAGCTCATTTCAAATAGCGGGAAACTGCGACAATAATCATTGCATTATGTCTGCTCCCGTGACCCTAAATTAAATTAAAAAGAAAAATAGAAAGAAAGAAAAAGTCCATCACGATTGGATCATTCTGCCTCCACCCCCCCTTCTCCAATCTGCACCACAGCATAACGTACGTACGTGTGTGTGTGTGTTGTGGTGTGTGTGTGTGTGTGTGTGTGTGTGTGGTGTGTGTGTGTGTGTTGTGTGTGTGTGTGTGTGTGGTGTGTGTGTGTGTGTTTGTGTGTGTGTGTGTGTGTGTGTGATGGAGAGAGAAGAGAGAGAGAGAGAGAGAGAGAGAGAGAGAGAGAGAGAGAGAGAGAGAAGAGAGAGAGAGAGAGAGAGAGAGAGAGAGAGAAGAGAGATGTTTTTTGTTGTTGTTATTACTATAAGGACTGTTCTTTTTTCTCTTTCTAATAGTTGTAGATGAAGGCAGGCAGGTCATCACGCAGACAAGCAGGCAATGCAGGACAGGTCATGCCACTTTTTTATGTTTGTGATAAAACCCCCACCTCCGTGACGGAACTACAGGTGTCAGGCGGTTTGAAGTGAACCGTTCCTCACCCCGATCTGTTTTGCATTTGGCAGAAAATTCTGGTCCAAAAATCTGGGTTGACAACACATTCTTGTTCCGTATTCTATCTTCTTTTTGTCTATAAAAATCCTGTCACAACTGTCCTTCTCTCTTGGCTGTCTCAACCCACAGACGATAAACGAACAAGCTTTTAGTTGGGAACAAAATAGGTTGGTTTTGTTTGTAGTTAACTCGAGGTGGGCAGTGCTGTCTTTTTGTTATTAGTAGTATTCTTTCAGAGCCTCCTTACTTCGACTGGATTTCAGTGGCTGTTTGTTGAGATCATTTCTGAAGCCCCAGCAGACATTTCCACTACAGAAACAATAACTCACAGTAAGTGTAAGAGAGATGTCTATTGTAAGCTTACTGACTGATCTTGTAGATTATCAACAAGATATTAACTACTTTTATTGGGGAGATGTCTATCGTAAGCTTACTGTTTGATCTTGTAGATCGTCAACAAGATATTAGATACTTCTATTGGGGAGATGTCTATCGTAAGCTTACTGTTTGATCTTGTAGATCGTCAACAAGATATTAGATACTTCTATTGGGGAGATGTCTATTGTAAGCTTACTGTTTGATCTTGTAGATCGTCAACAAGATATTAGATACTTCTATTGGGGAGATGTCTATTGTAAGCTTACTGTTTGATCTTGTAGATCGTCAACAAGATATTAGATACTTCTATTGGGGAGATGCCTATTGTAAGCTTACTGACTGATCTTGTGTATGACAAACAACTTTTGAATTTTTTTAAGCCAGATTTTTAAAAAAAAATTAAGAATCGACATTTCTCATTTTAAAAAATCCTTCTTCAAACCTTTTTCTCTATCCCCAAATAATGGCCTCTTCCAATGCACTCCAGATAGTAAAGAACTACGTGTAAAGAACATGGACCACACAACGTTCACCCTATCCCTCGTTCACACTCTACACCCTTCTGATTCCTTCCACTCCCACTAGGTTAAAAGAAAAAAAAATCCCCTTTTTCTATCAATGGGCTACATCCCCCCTCCCCTCCCCTCCCGTATACATGTTCATTTCGCGCATACTAAACCCTGCGGCGGAAATAGACGTGTCGACACAACCTGTTTGCATCCCAGGTATGGATGAGGGTTGGAGGGAAAGAGGGTAGGGGGGAGATGAAGGGAGGAGGGGGATGAGAGATGAAGGGGAGGGTGGGGGTTCCTAAGGCGTAACTACAGAAGTTCAGTACCGCAAAGCACGCCTTGTCCACTTCCGGCCACGTCTCCTATGTCTCCCCTATCTGCAGTTAGTGCAGGTGGATGGGGGTTAGTTGTAGTTTTTGTGTTTTGTTGGGTTGTTTTTTTTTCGAACCTCCGAGGTTCACCAATGATGAGATTTTGCGTATGCAACCGTTTTTTTCATACCATGAAGGTGGCCGCATTACTTGTTGTGGAAATTTATGCTGTGCGTGTTCGTGTTCCGTAACCCACCGAATGCTGACATGAGTTAGGGGATCTTTAACGTGCAAGTTTGATCTTCTGTATGTATTTATACAGGAAGGGAATTAAGGCACTGGCAGATCGATACTTAAAGTTGGCCTGCGAGATCGTAAAATATCTCCACCCTTAATTCATCATAGATCTACATCGCTGAGATTCGAATCTCCACAACTCCATGGCAAAATGGGATTGAAGTCGAACGGTCTTAACCACTCGGCTACAGCGTCTGTCAGTTGTGGTTTAACGTTCACCACACAAGTGCCCTTTGGAGTCACCCCCTTCCCCCTAAAAAAAAAATCACATCATTCCACTCATCCCACCTGAAAATTACTGTGACCACAAGTACACTCTATACAGACAGTTTTGCGCGTATGCCTGATTTTTTAAGGACTTCTCCATATAGGCAGATATACTCCAACTTAGAAGATATTTCCGCTTATAAGGAGAGTGTACAGGTTTTTTTTATGCAAGGCCAGGGCTTGTCACGACTGAAGACATTCTCAACACAACATTTTTTTTAAAGCATACAACATTTTGATGTATTTGGGGAGTTTTATTTAACGCAATTAGTTTTGCATTCTTATTTTGTTTTAAGAGCAACTGGTGCCCCCATCCTCCTCCTCCCCCCCCAAAAAAAAAACAAAAAGAAAGGGGAAAAAATAAGAAAAAAGAAATCAACTGAATTTCATACTGGAAAAGGTTGAGTGGTGTGCTCTATATCCACATTACTCATTGCATAATCTTTATTATTTCCGCCAGCCACATTCGTTAAATGCTGTGCTTAAAAAAGAAAGACCCTGCATCAAATGATTAATATTTCTTTTTCCTTCGTTCCATGGCTATGCTAATTTTTTTTTTTTTTTATCCAGTCTGAATAACAAAGTCTGCAGTCTGTTATAGTGACTCCCCGCATTAATATTTCAAAAGTAGTTTTTAGATTAAAACAAATACAAACAAAAAAAAAGAAATACAAGCTATATTTCTCTTGATGTTTGAAGGCAAAGTTTGCTTTGCGTGTATCATCTCAATTTGGTGTTGGTTGACCCCTTTTTGTGCTGTGGTCAACAAACAACAACAAAAAACCCATTTATTTCGTAAAAGCAGGAAAAGATGGGGACTGCTGGGGACGTTGGGTGAAGGAAAGGGGAGGGGAGAGAAGAAGGAGGAGCGGATGACAAAATTATAACAAACCAGTATGCACACAGGTGTCGTGTTTAGACACCATCCCTGAGGAAAAATCGGGGAGTTGGAGTCCCAGAGCGGCTCGGGGCTGTAGGTATATGGCAACGGTACTGGAACCATTCGTATCGGTCAATGCCCTTCCAATGGATCACTCCAGTGCCGTGGAGAAGGGGGTCTGCTGCATGGGCAACAGCTTGCCCTCCATACATACTTGCCCAGGCTTTGCGCTCTAAAGTGTACAGCAGCAACAAGACAACAACAGTTGATCAACGTTGTTCGTCGTTGATCTTTGCGCCTGGTGGCAGTATGATCTGTGGCTCTGTAGGTCAAATGCAAGCGCTTTGATTTGTCTTTACAAGAGATAGCGCTATACAAATTCCATGTATAATAATAAGAAGAAGAAGAAGGAAGGGGGCTGTACCGTGTTATCACAACAACGACACAGTAAGGTGAATACCTGAAAACAATAAAGGGGGAAATGCTCTTTTTTTTTTAATGACGTTGAAACCAAATCCACATTCTTTATCGGCACAATCACAGATATCTAGACACCGAAAACATTTCTTTTTTAAATGCCTGACACTAGAGAGAGAGAGAGAGAGAGAGAGAGAGAGAGAGAGAGAGAGAGAGAGAGAGAGAGAGAGAGAGAGAGAGAGAGAGAGAGTTTTATGTGCTCTCTCTCTCTCTCTCTCTCTCTCTCTCTCTCTCTCTCTGTGCGTCATTTCCGATGTGCATGGCTTTTCCAAATGTTCCGTCTCTTCCATAATCGGGCGGGGGTTGACACAGTGCGAAGGCACAGGAAATGGGCTGCTGTTTACTATTTCGTTATCTCCCTCTCTTCCCCCATTCCCACCCATTATTTTAGCCTTAAGTTAGAGCCCTGTCACACACACACACGCTAACGCTCAAACACACACACACACACACACACACACACACACACACCACCATCACCACACACACACACCACCACCACCACCACCATCACAAACAAACACACATACACACACAAAACACACACCGCTTCGTGCTTGAACATTCCTCCACTGTCCAAGACTGTCTTAGCTCATGTGATGTTTTAATTAATTGCTGCCCGTTATACGTTTCTTGATATGACAAAATCGCACTGTGGTATAAACGATCCTGCTGTTTCATGTCAGTTTTCATTCACTCTGGTCTGTTGTTTGTTTTTGGTTAATGCGTTGAAATTTCAGGGGGAGAGAGAGAGAGAGAGAGAGAGAGAGAGAGAGAGAGAGAGAGAGGAGAGAGAGAGAGAGAGTGGTGTGTGTGTGTGTGTGTGTGTGTGTGTGTGTGTGTGTGTGTGTGTGTGGTGTGTGTGTGTGTGTGTGTGTGTGAAAGTCAAAGTCAAAGTCAAAGTCAAAAGCAAATTTTTATTTACAGATGGTACACTGAGTAAGCAAAGCACTTGCTTTTTTCATCAAGCCATATACAAAAGAAATGTAAGAAAATGAAAAGGAAAAAAATCAACAATAATGACAACAATGATTACAGTGTGTGTGTGTGTGTGTGTGTGTGTGTGTGTGTGTGTGTGTGTGTGTGTGTGTGTGTGTGTGTGTGTGTGTAAGTGTGTGCGTGCGTGCGTGTGGCGTGCGTGCGTGCGTGTTCCTTTTAATATTTTATCCACTGAAATTTATATTAAACAGGAGCGTATGTGTGTATTTTCGCTCGCTAAACCCTTTATTATCTTTTATAAACTGCATACTAGCGGACATTCTAGCAGTAAGAGCAATGCACGTACAACAATCACTGCCCATGATCATCTGCGTTAAACAAAAGCATCTGCCTTTGTCCATCCAGTACCGTGTCCATATCCTTGCGGCAGTGATTTGACACGGCGAATAATTTGTCCCTGTTGGATCAATTGGCTGCCCTTCCTTCCCAGAACAATAGCAGCAGCAGCAGAGCACAGCGACAGACAGAGAGAGACAGACAGCTACAGTAACCAGTTCGCACTGCAGTAACCAGTTCTCACTCTCTCTGCGCCATCTCCTGCCCCCCCAGCTACCTGGCGTGTGAACGTGTGTGCGGCCCGCCTCCCGCCTGCACACAAGCCAATATTGAGAGGTCCAATGACCCCAAACATGGCCCCTAAACGGTCTCCATTTGCCCGCCCGGCCATCTGTGTGGACAGTTTATATTAGGACGGCGGGGGAAGCGGGCACTGCACTTGGCTGTTTGTCGAGGTGGCGGCCACACAAAGGGCAGCTTGATGGCGGCAGCATCCCTGTCCACAAGTGGCCTGTCAGCGGGCTGCAGAGAGGGACACAGCGCGCTTCCTCCTCAAACAGCGCTGTCATGCCGCAGATTTTCTCTCCGCGCTGACCCCACTCTTTGCCCTTGAAACCCCCTTCTCTCTCGCCTCGCCTCACCTCCCTCCCCCTCTCCACCACTTCCCCTCCAACGTCTTCGCTCCCTCTCCTGGGAGAGGTGGGGATTGGCTCATGAAGGCTGACAAGGTTTCCAGAATCCATGATTTTCTCTGTTACATTTCAACAATGTTTGAATGCTATGAATATGTCAACTTTAGTAATCTTGTGTTCAAATTCACAGATAGGTTGGAATGTCTGATTAAGTTTGATCTTGTGGCTAATCGAAATCGGTACTGTGTTGCATAATTTTTGTTTTACATTCTCGAAACACAGTGAGCTAAATTAAAAACTGTATGCTGAATTAGTGAAGTTTTACTACTTATATGTAAACGGCCAGCGTGACCAGACTTCGTTACTGCAGTCAAAATATTGTTAAAGAAACTGCAGTCAAGCCACATTGCCCCTTCAGAGTACACTGCTGGTCTTTTGCAAATACTTTTCGAACTTCTACCTTGATTTGCCGAACCTCTGTCTGGTCTGTCACCCCCTTCAACCATCCCTACACTAAATAGAGCCAAATTACATTTCTCTCTCTCTCTCTCTCCTCTCTCTCTCTCTCTCTCTCTCTCTCTCTCTGTCTGTCTGTCTGTCTGTCTGTCTGTCTGTCTGTCTGTCTGTCTCGGTCTGTGTCTGTATGTGTCTGTCTCTATCAATAAACGACTCCTAGCAATTTCTGCCAACCCTCCTCTCATGCCCAAAGAATACAATAAATTGCAGCTGCCCCAGACTCTCATTCTTCAGTCCCTCTCCTCCCGTTCCACGGGAGCAGTACTGTACAGCAGCAGCATCACCACCACGGACATTGTAATGAAGTCCTCATCCCATCTTCATCCAGTAGCCTACAGCAGGGCCCTCATCCCCCCCAACCAGCAAAGCATGACGACACATCACAACAGGGGGCTCCACCACCCACCTCGCTCACCCTCACCCCGCCCTGCAGCCAGCCCACCCGATCCCTTCTAAGGTCTACCCGACCCTGACACCACCCCGCTCCCTGTGATACCATCCGGGTGTGTGAAGAGAGGAGGTAGGGGGCAGCTCTGTGCTGCTGTCAGCCCAGCCCGGGGTTTTAATCCCCGCGTCAGTGTGCTTTAAGAAGGTAATTGCCGTGCCCCTGCAGTGGGGGCTGGGGGTCTGTGTAAACAGATCCAGTGAGTTAGGTAGACAGTCAGGCAGGCAGTCAGCCCAGCCAGGGCCAGATGATTTACTGTCTGTGCCTCGTTAGGTCCCCCAACACCTCGCTCAGTCGTCAGAGGGGAGCCAGCCCTGTCACTGAACTCGCACTGAAAGAGATAGGGGCAAGCTGCAACTTGCCTGCAAGCCTGCACAACCCTCCACTTTCCTTCTAGGCTACTACAACAACATGTGCGTGCGCAGATTCGTGACCTCATCGTGACCTCACCGCTACCTTTTTACCTTGTCAGCCACAAAGAATGAGAAATTATGTTCAAGCCACAGGTACCCTTCTCTGTTTTATGTTAATCAGAGCTTTGATTTGTTTGCTAAACTAAATTCAGGGCTACAAACATTCCATTATGATTATTACTATTATTAACACAATGGAAAACTTGTGTTTTTCTATGCTAAAGGTAAAACACAGTTTCAAAATATTTTTCGAAGTTTTCTTTTCTTCTCCACAATGGACCATTACTAAAATGTGCAGTGGTCGTGAGGAGATTGTGATGGAGTTAGTTAGATAACAGTTGATTGGGGAGAAGAAGAGACACAGCCTGAAAAATTTGTGACTTTTTATGTAGCCATACAGCAACAAATGGAATGTATCACCTAAACACCCATCTTCATCACTGCTTGGACAGTACGAGCTAAGTAATGCCACCAGGGTTCGCCAATCTTTCTCTGTCTCTGCAGAGTTTTGTGATAGTTCGTAGCCCTCCCAGACCACTGATCTCAGTGACGTTGGCAATGTACGATGCTGGTGCTCTGCCTCTTGTCCTTCTGCCCTCAGCAAAACAGAATACTTAACGTACTTATCCACAAATGTTAGATTATAACACACAGACACAATATGACATGATTCACATTCATATTCTAATTTCTATTTGAAGTCGAACTCAAATCCATTTTCCCCATCTAAAAAAAGAAAAGAAAGAAAAATTACTAAGCACAATCCCTATGAATAACACCTCAAGGAGATCCGCCATTCAAAACCGTTGATTGTCCCCATGCATTAGGCAACTTCTTCTCCCTTTTGGGTCAAAATCATCCCCAATGTAAAAGAGCAATTTTAAAGATTTTTTTTTTTACTTTTCAAGAAAGAGAACATGCCCAGAAGAAGTCTGACAAATCAATATACAGCCAGCCTGATTCATTCCCATCACTATATCCTCAGTCTATGCTCATCAGGATTTGTGTTATTGCCAATTCGTGAAGATTGATGGCAATGCTTATTAAAGAAGAAAAAGAAGTGATATATCTGTTAATGGTGTCTTCCAGGTGTTGACTGTCATTCATCTGGTCACGCCAGACTTGCAGGACCCTCGGAAGACCTCAGAGGAAAGAAATGATCTTAGGTTGTTGGCACAGGTTGTATCCCTGCTGCTCTGAGAGACACACACTACCTTCTCTGGTTTCTTGTCACACAATGGTGTCACGGGGCAAGACAATGGTGTCACATGCCAAGACAATGGTGTCACAACTTAATCACACTGCTGTCAGGCACCGCGAAAGTTAGTACTGGCATGAATACAGCGATTAATCTTCCGATTAGGATCGTATGACTGATTGTTTTTGTTAATAGAATAAATATTAACAACTGTTCTAAATGGTTATTTGTAAGCTGTCTTGTCTCTGTCTGTCTGTCTGCTGCTGTCTGTCTCTGTCTCTCTGTCTGCTCCCTCTCTCTCCCTCTCTTCCCTCTCTCTCTCTCCCTTCTCTCTCTCAGAATTCACATACTGGAACACACATTGGAGAACCTCATTACACACTGCCGGCAGACAGACAGACAGACAGACAGACACAGACGATGAGGACTCTTAGTACACAAACACTCTCTAACCGGTGTGTGTGTGTGTGTGTGTGTGTGTGTGTGTGTGTGTGTGTGGTGTGTGTGTGTGTGTGTGTGTGTGTGTGGTGGTGTCGGGTGTGTGTGTGTGTTGTGTGTATGTATGTATGTGTGTGTGTGTATTGTGTGTGTGTGTAATCTAAACATCAGTTTTGAAATCGACCTTTTCCTTACCAGAACGAAGTCAAGAATCATCACAGACAAAAAGAATTTAGACTATTACAAGTAAAATACTTACAGCGAAGGAAAACTAAGCCCAATTATCATCATCATTAACTAAAGGAACTGGACAACAGTAATAAACACATAGATCTTGAGGCATTTCAAAATTGCGTCAAAAAATGCCAGGAAAGGGGGTTAATGCCAGATGTAGCATAATTAAAAGAAAAACGCCAAACAGGGACACATCTCCGACCTAAGCTGTTTACTCAAGCGAGGCCCAGGAGTTGCGTGTCTGAAGCAGGAGCACAGATCGGTTACCCAGCCCTGAGAAAACAATCCTGATTCACAAACACCTCCACCAATCACAACCTCGCCGCTTCCTTCCCTGGCAGAGTGAGATTGACTGTGACAAATCTCCCAGATTCTTTATCTCCCTAATCCCCGCAGATATGGCAGACGTGTGGGTCACATGACCGGTCACTTGGGTCACATGACACATGAATGGCGGGATTAAGATCGTTGTCATGATGTTGTCAGAGGTAAGCACGCGCTTGCACGCAACTTCCCCATCCATCTGTCTGTCTGTCTGTCTGTCCTCCATCATGCCGATGGAAGAAGACACGTAGAGGGCTAAATTTACTTCGAAACAAGACTAAAATGGAAACAGCAAATAAAAAACAAACACACCTTTAAACTACCACCTATCATCCCAACCAACAAACGGAATAAAAAAACAAAATATCGATGATGACACTATATGGTGCTGTTGCTGTTCACTACACTAACTACTTAGAGACTACTATTACTACAAGCTTATATCATAATATATAGAATACTGAATGTCACAAAAGAACATAGTTCATAACAACATAGGAAAAACCCAACACAACCAAAATAAATTTAAAATATCTTCTCCTATTATTTTGGCATAACTATCATACCATGTCGCTTCTGTCTCTGTCTCTCTCCATCCCCCCCCCTCTCTCTCTCTCTCTTACTCCCTCTTCTTCCCCCTACCTTCTTTAGTCGTACCCCTTTCGGTCTACAAATTGAATACAGCTCCACTTTTCCCCTATTTTGTTGTGCGAAACATTCTACAACAGACCAAAGACAGACTGAAGTTTTGGAATGATTGCGCGTATCTTGTTGCCATTAATCCCTTTCTGTACAGCATAATAAACTGAACAATTACACACAGCGGTATCCTAACGCATCTGCTGAGAATAGGAGAAAGCAGCACACACACACACAAACAAGGTTAAATCATACTCCAGTATCACTCTGAAGAAGAATGTGCTGGGAAGAATGTGCTGGGCCTGGCTTGTCAGGCGGTTAACAGCAGCGTAACGCAATTTTGCTCATATGACAGACAACAATAGTTGCTGTCTGAGCGTTCGACGACGAAAAAGAAGATACTCCAGTATACAGATACATTAAAAGAGAAACCCCCAATTCATGGAGGAGGATTTTGATATAGGTGTGCTGTGCAAGAGAAAGGGGGGAGCGGGAAGAGAAAGACAGATCAATTAGTATTCAACACAGGAGGCTGCAGAGGAACACTTTGACAAAGCATCTCAGAGGCGATATGGTTTGATAGAGTGATACAAGCGGCCAGAGTGTGAAAATTAATGGAGGGGAGAATTCCATCCCCAGCTCCTGTGTTTCCGGAGCAAAAGTATGGGAGTGAGAGAGCCATTGGATTATTTTGGATGTGAGTGTATGAGTTAGGCATCTATGATGAAGTTTCCACGCTAATTTTGTCAACAATATCACATGAATGCTCGATCTTCCCCCACAGAGTAAAAGCATTTCCTAAAATGATTAGTCTGTCAGTCTCTGTCTGTCTGTCTGTCTGTCTGTCTGTCTGTCTGTCTGTCTGTCTGTCTGTCTGTCTGTCCTCTCTCTCTCTCTCTCACTCTCTCTCTCTCTCTCTCTCTCTCTCTCTCTCTCTCTCTCTCTCTCTCTCTCTCTCTCTCTGTGCAGCAAGTGCAAAACTACGTAACCCTTGTGTAGCCAAACGTCAAACTACAGCATCTTGTGGCAGGGATAACTACAGCCAACAAGCTTTCAAAACGCAGTCGTTTGTACGATTCATGCTTTGTCAACATTCCACCACAACCGACAGAGGCTCTTCAGCACCCGGCCAGAACAGGGGTAGGTAGGTAGCTGAGCAGAGGTAAGTGTTTGAGGAGGCAAGAATAGAGAACAAGGGGGGCGGGAGAGGCGAGGAAGGGGGGGGGGGGGAAGTAAGGTAGAAAACTTTTTTGAGGATCTGTGGACGGAGGAGTTGTTTGAGGATGAGGGAGCCACAACAAGCTAGCAGCTAATCGTGTGTTTGTTTCTCCCCCCTCCTCTTCCTCCTCTAAGGTAGGTAGACAGACAGACAAACAACAACAGACAGACAAAGACAGACCAACAGACGGGGACAAGACCACTACTGGCGGACAGTTTGCTCTAATTTCTTGCCATTGCGCCAAACAGCTCCTCTCCTTTTCTTGCCATTCACCAATTCCTCACCATCGTCTTCCTCTCTCTCTCTCTCTCTCTCTCACTCTCTCTCTCTCTCTCTCTCCTCTCTCTCTCCATTAAAAAAAAAATCAGTTTTACTTACCGTCTTTCTTTTTTTTGTTTCTCTTTCTACTTCTTTTCTTTTTCTTTCTTTTATTGGGGGGTTGAAACTTCTTGTCTCTTTTCGCTCTTTACGTTTTGCTACACTTGGCAAGAAAGCACTAGGTCGTTATAGAGGTGGTGTAAAGCAGATGGAAGGATGTTGGTTCACGCAAGCCGTGATAATCATCACGATCGGGCGGGAAAAACGACAACAACAAACAACACAACACAAAACAAAACAAAGAGGGAGCATTGGTGGGATTCTAAAACAAAATTACGAAAGGAAGATGTCATTACATATAATTAACTTAAGAACAGACAAAACAATATAGGTATACCTACAGTGCCTACCTGAGCGCACAAGCACGCAGGTGGCTGCATATGTTCATAACGTGCAGACTACGCCACACATAATGTAATTACAAGATATATGCCAGTTGATAACATACACACGACCCCACGCGCGCGCCAAAGACACACACACAACACACACACACACACACACACACACACACACACACACACACACACACACACACACACACACACACCAACACATACGCACGCACACAGGCATGCACGCACGCACCTGTCCTATGCACGATAAAAAAAATTGGATGCCCCTTTTCAAAATGCAAAAGTGGAAGTCTGTCTGTCTGTGTCTGTCTGTCTGTCTGTCTGTCTGTCTCTCTCTCTCTCTCTCTCCTCTCTCTCCTCTCTCCTCTCTCTCTCTCTCTCTCTCTCCTCTCCTCGTCTCCTCTCCTCTCTCTCTCTCTCTCTCTCTCTCTCTCTCAACCATGTCTTGCCTTCGGGATGTGAGGTAGATTGGGTTGGGTTTTTTTTCTCTGAGGGTGGGAGGTGGGTATGGGTTTGAGGCTGTGGCTACAAAGTGGTTGACAGACAGTTCACGCAGCGATGCAGATTATGGGGTATAGTTCCAAGCCGGTAAGCCGTGTCCAATCTTTTAACGAATGCACCCTACATTGGAGTATCGTCTCTCTCTCTCTCTCCTCTCTCTCTCTCTCTCTCCTCTCTCCTCTCTCTCTCTCTCTCTCTCTCTCTCTCCTCTCTCTCCTCTCTCTCCTCCTCACACCGCACGCACGCAAAAACAGTAGCAAATATAAAAAAAAAGGGGGGGGGGGGGGAAAAGAAAAAGAAAGACAACAACAAAAGTCAATTGAAAATAAAAGAAAATGAGTCCTCTCTCTCTCTCTCCTCTCTCTCTCTCTCTCTCCATCTCTCTCTCTCCGCTCTCTCTCTCTCTCTCTCTCTCTCCCCCCCCCCTCTTTCTTCCCCCACTTGCTGTTTCATCTTTTATCTTTTTAAATACAAGGAGAGGCACGGAAAGCAGATCGCAACATTCCGGTAGTAAAAACAAACACTACTGGATGGCAGCATACTTTTCAAAACAAACAAAAACTTCACCGAAGCTGCGAGGAACGACTCCATTGTACATAAAAAAAAGATTGAAATGTGGGAGTGATAATGTCCAAGTTGACTCGCATCTTCCGATTCCCACTGGGGAGAGAGAAGACAAGCAAGGCAAGGCAAGGCAAGGCAAGGCAAGGCAAAGTGCTCACGCCATCGCAAAACACTTCATGTTAGCACAGGAATTTCACCCGCGCAGCACACAGCCCTGTCTAAATTTGTGCTCTTTTTTCAAATGGATCCCCTTCCCCTCTCCTCCGTATTTTAGGAAAAACATTCAGTATGAACTAGGCATCCATGAATTGATGATGCTAAGGTACTTGATCAATGATACTCGAGTATGGACCAATGAATCTTGGGTATCTACCTAACCTAACCCCCCCCCCCCCTTTCTGTTCCTCAGCTAGAGCTCCAGGTTCACCTACAGTGAGATTTTGGTATGGGACAGTTTTTTTTATACCACCATGGAGGCAGCCCCGTTCCACCTTAAGGGACAGGTGTGTACTTCTGACACTTAGGTATCAACCAATGATACTTGCATTAGACAACGGCCAGTGATACATAATTGTCCACCATTGATACTGAGGGTAACAGCCTTTAATACTTAGGTATCGAACAGTGATAATCAACACAAGGAGAAAGAATATTCCGTGCTTTAACTTCTCTACTGAAAACTTATGTGGGATAAAAACAGTGAATGGTAGCTATACCCTTTTGGTACAAAAGATTTTTGCTGCCACTAATCTTATTCCCAGTCATGTTTACTTCTCATGGTTCCAATAAGACTATTCAAGTGTAGAGTGACATAAATAACTTACATGGTTGTTTTGATGAGTTGTACTGTGTGCCTTTTGCCACAAGAGATTCCTGTCACCGCTAAATTTTTGGCAGAACCATGATGACTTGTTACTGTTAAAATCAGGCTCTTCTACTAATCATTCCATTGACCTATATCTGAACACAAAAGTTATGAATAATATGTCTGTGTCTCTTTGTCAACAACATCAGCGTTAAGCTTTTTTCCTTGTTTGTTCCGGTCTTTGATATCAATCAGCCTTCTGATTTACCTTATTATTGTGGATCTAACCCTATTCACTATCAGTCATTTTTATGATATAAGAACAACAATAAGAAAATAAAAAAAAAAATTATCTTCTTTAAATCCTGGCCAGTTCTTAGAAAGAACTCTGTACTTTATCAACATATTCAGATCCCCTTCTCCTCAAATTTTCAATGCTTTGACAGCAACCCGGTTCAAGTCACGGAAACAGGCCCAAATCTCAGTCAAGATATAAATAAATATGTTCGCCAATAAATGTCTGGGTGGCACTGATGAAGGCCCTAATTAGCATAAAATTGGTGTTGGACACGGTTGAGTGTCAATGGATCATTTACACCTGAATAGGGGAGAGCAGTTATGCTTCAGTTCCTGCTTTGTTGCCTTAAACTTTATGAAAGACTCCTGTTTCTTTGGGGTTTAAATCAAAACGACAACTCTCGTGCAGGAAGAAAGTCAAAATGATTTGAGAAAGAACTAGATCTATTCATACAAGGACTGTGTAACCGAGATTGTTGGGTTTCTCTCTTGTCTCTTGAGAAAGAAAACGGATACAAAGATGAATGAAGGAAAAATAAATCCACACAATGGGTTTTTTTGTACCACTCTCGCGCTATACATACACACAAATGAAACAAAACACGTTTCGTAGCATAGGCCCACTCACAAAAAAGAGATGAAAAGAAAAAAAGTGCAAAGAAACATGCTATGATGAAGTGGCTCTTTTTATAGCCTGCATAACTTTTTAAGAGATTTCTGAGAACTGAAAAGTAGCAGTACAAAATTATAAAGTTTGTATATAAGGTGGTTTTAATACATACCAATCCTCTCCCTCCCCTCCATAAACACCAACAGTTGTTTTCCTCTCTCTCCTCCTCTCTCTCTCTCTCTCTCTCTCTCTCTCTCTCTCTCTCTCTCTCTCTCTCATATAATTATTAAAACTGTCCTGTCTCAGCTTAGTTTGCAGCTGAAGTGTGGCACTTTTCTGCTTTTTTCTTTCATGTGTGGTGTGTGTGTGTGTGTGTGGTGTGTGTGTGTTGTGTGTGTGTGTTGTAAGTTGTTTTA
>CM060316.1:35881999-35893118 GCA_030674155.1 Stramonita haemastoma
GGGGGGGGGGGAAATTTGGGGGGGGGGGGGGGGGGAATTTTGGGGGGGGGGGGGGGGGGGGAGGGGGGGGGGAATTTTGGAACCGTCTAATAGTTAATGTTTAGCCGTTTCTCTTTCCACATGCACAAAAAAAGGTATGAACACACACACACACACACCAAAAAAAGGTATGAACACACACACACACACACACACACCACACACACACACACACACACACACATCACACACAAAGTGTTTAGATCACTTATTTTCAAGCCACAATCGGCAATGGATTAGCGCATAGCTGTTCATTTCTTTTACCTTTGGGGACAGGGTAGCTCAGTGGTCAGAGCGCTCGCTTTCCCACAGCCAATCAAGAGTGGTTCCCAGTTGGGTGGGTGACCGTTTGCGCGCCTTGGCTTCAGTGCAGTTCCCCCAGCTTAACCTTTATCTTCTTTTTACCAAAGTGCAAAAATGTAGACACAAGATCTTCAGAAGACAATTTGTACTACTGCTGTTAATACTGCTATTGACACACACACACACACACACCCCACACAACACACACCACACACACACACACACACACACACACACACAAACACACACCACACACACAACCCCACACACACCTTCATGTACACCTTCCGACAATAATTCCCATCTTTTGACTTGAACATGAAAAAAGAAAACCTCAAACGAAACCAAAACATTAAAAAAAAATTCCGGTTTACACAGAAATAACAAAACAACAACAAAAGGCTTGAAGAGAATTTGATGCATGTTTAAAAAAAAAAAAAAAAACCTCCCAACAAAACACACACACACACACACACACCACACACACACACACACACACACACACACACACACACCTCTGAAAGAGAGATAGAAAATCGCCTTTTACATCGGTCTACAAAGTCGGAGTCTCGCGCAACATCAGTAACCTGATCACAGCTAGAACGGAAACGACATAGGCCTACTGAGGACAGCTACAGATTCATTCTCTCTCTCTCTCTCTCTCTCTCTCTCTCTCTCTCTCTCTCTCTCTCTCTCTCTCTCTCTCTCCTCTCTCTCCACACACACACACACACCAACACAACACAAACACACACGCTTATGTCATACAAGAACTACTGGTGTAACTTTGCTACTTCAAAACAGAGAGAGAAAGGAGAGAGAGAGAGAGAGAGAGAGAGAGGAGAGAGAGAGAGAGAGAGAGAGAGAGAGAGAGAGGGGAGAGAGAGAGAGAGAGAAGAGAGACAGGACAGACAGACAGACAGACAGACAGACAGAGAGATAGAGAGAGAGAGAGAAGACTCTCCCTCTCTCTCTCTCATTCACCCCCACTCCCTTCTTCCGGCATAAATGCATAAGAACAATGCAGTAAGCAGTTCCAAAGTGGGCCACCCTAAGGGCCCACCCTATCAAGCTACCCGTATTTCACGTCACGGGAGGGTGGCGACACCCCTGCTTTACGAGCCGCTCCACCCGAGAGCGACCAAAATAAAAGTCGGCCATTTCAGCGGCACTTGGGGAGACAGTGAAATCTTCACTGTAAACAAGTCCAGGCACAGTGCAACCTGTCTACGTCTACCCACCCCATGCATGGGGCAGACTCCAGACTTTGAAAAAGATTCCACTATAATCTAAACCAACACACACACACACACACACACCACACACACACACACACACACACACACACACACACACACACACACACACAAACCCAAAAACAAATTGAGTTATACTTTTTCTATGTATATATAATCTTTAAAAAAAAAGAAGAAAAAAAAAAAAGCCCAAAATCCATATAATAACGATTCTCGGCCAGAGCTCCAAGGTTCACCTGTGGTGAGATTTTTGCATATGCAAGAAATGTCCCCCCCCCCCCCCCAAACAAAAAGTAGCCGCATTCCAACTTTGGGATAGTCTCTAAACACGAAACGTGTGCATACAGAGGTTTTTTTTTAATTGTGTCATCTGTTTCTACTGGCACAAAATGGCCCACTCTTCCGAAAGGCGAGACAGGTTTTTAACATGTGCGCAAAATGTTCTGTGTCGGGCGACTGGGGAAAAAACCCAACCGAACTACGTTTACTTTCTGACAGAAGAGAAAGTGAGAAGAGAGTAAAAAGAGGAGAGAGAGAGAGAGGAGAGAAGAGAGAGAGGGAGAGAGAGAGGATGAGAGAGAGAGAGAGAGAGAAGAGAGAGAGAGAGAGAGAGAGAGAAAACAGATAGACAGACAGACAGACAGACAGATCCTGTAGTTTTAACCAGGTACCACTGTATATCAGGGTCAGCAACTCGAAACTTCCTGGCAGAGGTTTGAACAAAACAAAAAACAAAACCCCCCACCAAACTTAAAAACAACAAAACAAAAAAAGGCGAGGGGGAGGGGGGGGGGGGGCAGAAAGGCGATGGAGACATGCAAAAAATGGCGACAGAACGACAGAACAGGGTGGGGAAGAATAAAAGCAGGGGGAGAGGAGGGGGAGAGGAGGCAATCCACCAAGTTCATAATCCACCCGCAAAGTGGCAGTGTTGGGTGGTCCACCCCAAATAGAAATAAAAGCTGCAGTTGAGACTTGTCAGGCCGAGAAAGGATGTGTAACATCACTGTTGGTTTTAAATGAAGGGTTTTTACTTATTTATGAAGCCAGGAACAGATACAGATACAACACATCACACAACAGAAAGAGAAGCAAGCAGCACAGCATCTACAAGGTTAAGATTAAGCTTTGTGTAGTGCTGCAGTACAATAATAATAGACATTTACATTCTTTACTTTTATCACTCATTGAGAAGGAAAGAAAGAAAGAAAGAAAGAAAGAAAAGGAGAGAGAGAGAGAGAGGAGAGAGAGAGAGATGAGAGGAGAGAGAGAGGAGAGAGAGAGAGGTGAGAGAGAGAGAGGAGAGAGAGAAGAGAGAGAGAGAGAGAGAGAACAAAAACAAAAATTCCCCCAGTGGGGATGCCAGGGGGATGTCTGTATAGCATCCACACATTCTGGAAATTCTATGCTAGGAATTTCCTCTTGTCTTTCCCTCTCTGTGTTTCTAGATAATCAGTGTCCTCCATCCTCCTTGCTTTTCAATTTGTTTTTTTTTTAACTTAACAGAGCAAAAACGTCATCTACCATGTCATTGTTGCTACGATTCCTCAATGCTGTTTGTTTTCAGTGTCTGTTGTCATTTTTTGATAAAAGAAAAACCCTACAGAAACCAGAAGGGAACAAACAAAAAACAGGAAAAACGGCTACCACCCTTTTAACCCCCTAAGCTGTCTTGACAAAACCATGGAGCGAATGATCAGATGATGCCTGCAGTACCACCTGAAAAGAACAGGCTTATTTCACCCACCAAGTCAGGCTTCAGAGAGCACAGGAGCACTGAGGACCAGGTCATCATCTTGCTTGCAGCTTTGTTCCGTTTCCTCCTGTCACCTCCTTCTTGTTTATTTTCTACTTTCTTAGTCCATTCTCCTACCTTTTTTTCCTTCCCTGAAAGACTTAACAGATAACAACTCTCTTTCCCACGCCTAAGTCTGATGCGTTAGGCCTGACTTGTCAGGCATTTAGCAGCAGGGGCAACGCACTTTTCTGGCTCATATGACAGACAACGCTACTTGCTGTCTGGGCGTTCGACGACGATGAGGAAGAAGAAGAGAGATAAAACAGGTGACAGTGACAAACTCAGACATAATTATAATAATAATACGCTGAAGATCTAAAGACTATGATAGATGAACACGAGACATAATAGAGGAATTCCGACATAATTATGATCTGGTGAAGACTTAGAGACTACGGTTGACAAACACGCATTGTCTGAATCCAGGTTTTACAAGCATACTGTCTTTAGAATACATCTATGAAGTCTAAATCAAGGTTTTACAGGCATGTCTATGCATCTATGAAACAGCATAAAATTGTCCTTTATTCTCATGTAACAACTAACTCTCTCTCTCTCTCTCTCTCTCTCTCCTCTCTCCCCTCTCTCTCTCTCTCTCTCTCTCTCTCTCTCTCTCCCTCCCCCTCCCTCTCCAGTACCACACAGTACGCTGTCAGCTACTATAAATCACAGCACACCACAAACAAGCTGTCGGCTATCACATAATTGAAATGAACATCCATCCTTACAGACTCTCTCTCTCTCTCTTCTCTCTCTTCTCTCTCTCTCTCTCTCTCTCTCTCTCTCTCTCTCTCTCTCAAGTTGTCCTCCTCTCTTCGTAATATGTCTTCAGCTTCACAGGTGAGTCTGTCCCCCATTGCCCACAGAGGGAATGATGAAAACATGGTGTCCGAAATTGTGCGAAAGCAACATAATAACCCCCCCCCCCCCCTCTGTAAAGAGACCCCCCTCCCCCCCCCCAAAAAAAAAAGACTGTTAGTCGTCATAGACCATACACGCCAAAACACTGAACACTTTCATTTTCGGAAGCTCAACAATACAGTAGCCCTCCTCTCTGAAAGTATATTGAAACAATTCTCATAACTTGGTAATTAAACGTGAACGAAAAGATTGTCAAACGTTTTATTTAACAGTAGGTTGTTTGTGGCATCTGAAGTCGGTGGGTTATTTAAAAAAATAATGATTAGAGTGGACCTGCTTTTTAAAAAAAAAGTTCAAAATATAAACGTAAAGAGAAATTATACAGGAAAAAAAACCTTCAGAATACACGAGCATACACCAGAAAAGATTGTCCAAAGTTTTATTTTTATTCATAAGTATTCTAATCTCAAATATAAAGAAGAAACCGCACAGAGGAAACAAAAGCCTACAAAAATACACGAACATACACTGAGAAAACTTATATTTTGTTTTAAAAATGATCCGAATCATGAGAGCATAGTTACATTATTAAGCAACATCATAACCTCTAAACACAATAATAACTTAAATTCACGATTTTTTGAGAGATAAAAAAAAAGATTGGTTTAAGGAAGTATCTTGCGAATATCCATGATGTGGGCTAGAGTTTCGTTTAAGGGCACTGACTTTACTCTGTCATCTTTCATCATCAAAAAACTTTTGTTTTTAATTACAGTTCTCTACGACTGGGATTCCTCAGACCCATCTGATGCATACAAATAAATCAGGAGTAATTAAATAATTATGGGGGAAAAATTCAAATTTGGAAATGTTTTGAAAAGAAAAAATACCCAGCCGAAATAAAAGCGCACAAGCGTTTGATGAATATTAACACAGCCAACCAGAGAGAAAAGAAGTTCATTTAAGGACACTTGGTGTTTGTTATATTATTTCTCCCATACTTTTTTACGAGCATTCCACATCAAAATTCTGTGAACTCTTTACTCCCAACATCATAAAACATTTCTAACTGTACTTGTTCACCTGTGGTTTATTCTTCTTTAAAAAAAAAATGGTACGAAAGCAGAATCATTTTAAAGACTTCATAACTTAAGACAAAAAAAGTATGACAATGCTATTATACACTTCTGACATCCTCTACATCACCATTAAAACGCAGCTCCACAAGACGTGTGGGGGACACCTATGATGCCGTACATTATCAAACGTGTTAACAGGTAATAGTCCCCCCAACACAGACTTAAAAAAAACTTCTAGCTTGATGAATGACGGTGTGGTGACCCCATCAAAAACTCACCCCCAGGAGTGATTTGTTTCAAAGGCAGTATACTCCTTGCCCGTGAATCTCTGTCTGTCTGTCTGTCTGTCTGTCTGTCTGTCTCCGTCTGTCTGTCTCTTTCTCTCTCACATATGTACTTACAAGATTCCTTTTCCTCTGTAAGCTATCATCTAGTTTAGTTTGTTTACTGTAAAAACATAATTACTGCTCAAATTGCGTTCATATTGTTTACCTTGCCAAAAACGACTTTTATGAATAGATAATAACTAATTCTCTCTCTCTCTCTCTCTCTTCTCTCTCTCTCTCTCTCTCTCTCCTCTCTCTCTCTCTCTCTCTCTCTCTCTTCTCTCTCTCTCAAATAATTATGTACATATTGCAGATTCCTTTTCCTTTTTTAGTTATCGTTAAGTTTAGCTTATTGCAAAAAAAAACAACCCATAATTATTGTTCAAAGTGCGTTAATATTGTGCTCCTTGTCAAAGAGACTATTTTGTTAATGGCAATAAACTACTTCCAGTGTTCAGTCCAGTGCTCTCTCTCTCTCTCTCTCTCTCTCTCTCTCTCTCTCTCTCTCTCTCTCTCTCTCTCTCTCTCTCTCTCTCTCTCTCTCTCTCTGGGGGCTGGAGGCCTGAAGAATAACCCCCCCCCCCCCCTCCTCTCTCTCTTCTCTCTCTCTCTCTCTCTCTCTCTCTCTCTCTCTCTCTCTCTCTCTCTCTCTCTCTCTCTCACACACACAACACAATCTTCAAGACTGAAGTTTTCTCACAGACAGAACCACAGAGACATCTGCCAGCCAGGTACACACTCATACGTCTGTCTGTCTTGTTAGCTCAGCAGAGGTCCTGGAGGTAAGCCTCGTCATGTCCTGACCCGGCAATAAGGAAGCAAGCCTGCAGAGCAGAGCTGCATGTTGTGCCAGGCTTGCAAGTCTTCGTTCTGAAGGAACTGCCTCTCTCACGGGTCGTGGGCAGAGCACACGGGCTAGATCTATAAGCCTTCTGACATCCTGTTGCTCAGCCAAGCGTCTCACTTTCTGTCACAGCTGGCTCCACAAAGATGGATCGGTGGAGGGTTAAGCTTCATGTTGGATATCATTTTTAAAAAAGAAAGAAAGAAAAAAGGGGAAAAAAAGGTATGACGTTTTTTTTTTTTATAGGATTTCTAGACTTCTCTAGATCGTTGTGGGGTGGAGGAATATAACTAACTCGTGGGAAGAATTAATTGCCGTTTACAGCCTAGAGTTAGCTGCCGTTTACAGCCTAGAGTTAATACCCGTTTACAGCCTAGAGATAACTACCGTTTACAGCCTAGAGTTAACTACCCGTTTACAGCCTAAAGTTTACCGTTTACAGCCTTGAGTTAACTACCCGTTTACAGCCAAGAGTTCACAACCCGTTTACAACCTAGAGTTAATAACTGCCGTTTACAGCCATAATATTAAGTGAGGGAGCATGGCTGGAATTTTTTCCTGGTGTCTTTTTTTTTTTTACGAGACCTGCTCTTTCTCTTGTGAAGGTTTTCATTGTCTTGTCTTCTTTACAGAAATATTTTGTCACCCGTGACACGCAATCATTAGCCAGAAGAACTAGACTAGGTCTTTACTGTTTTATCTGATCCAACAATGCAGTAGGGTGACCTGCTGAAAACACCCACGCTAATTCTAACTGGAATAAGACTACCTACATCTCTCCCTCCCTCCCTCCCTCCCTCCTCTCTCTCTCTCTCTCTCTCTCTCTCTCTCTCTCTCCTCTCTCTCTCTCTCTCTCTCTCTCTCTCTCCCAATATTAAAATCACCACAACTGAAATCATGCACGGATGTATGACTGAGGACACCCCCTCAACCCCCCCCCCCCCAACCCAAAAGAAAGAAGCACAAAAAAAGAAAACAACACCAAACAAAAAAAGCACACCAAAAAAACCCCACCAAACCCTAAAAACCAAACGACAAAGTTATTCCCAAAGCACAACGTTCAGAGAAAGACCCCCCCCCAAAAAAAAAAAAAAAAAAAAAAAAACCCACAAAAAACCCCAAAAAATCAAAACACACAGACACACAGACACAGACACACAAATCAAAATCAAACCTAACAAAAAATAAAAACAAACAAACCCACCAAAGGCGTTTAATAATCTGTGTACACTTCTAGCCTAGTAGGGGGTAACAGTAGCCAAAGGGAGGCAAGAACAGGCAGTGAGGAGAAGGGAGGTCAGCACGACTTGGGCACGTTTCTGGAGGCCCGGGCTGTGGGACAGGCGACACACACGGTGTCCTCTTGCCTCTGCGCGTGGCCTCCTGAATTGTCCGGCTACAGCTTCTGTCTGGTGTCAGGGGAAGGGGGATGGGGGGTGGTTGTGGGAGACGAACTCTAATGCTGCCTAGTACTGTACTTTTTGACATCCTTTTTGGGGGTGGGGGGTGGGGGGGGGGGGGGGGGACAGACACAGACAGACAGAAAGAGCAGAACAGAGACAGAATGCGAGTGAGTGAGTAACTGAGTGAGTGATGTGACACACATACACACTGTCTTATTCCTCACCGTTTAAAACACAGACAGACAGACAGACAGACAGAAACACACACACACACACACACATTCTTATTCCCCACCATAAAATACATACACAGACAAACACGCACGCGCGCGCGACACACACACAACTTCTCACCTGCTTGATCCTTTACTGTATAAAAAGGGTGCTGAACTTCTCCCAGTCATCGCCAGTATGATTCTGAAACATATAACCAAAACACAATGATAAAAATAGTTATAAACCAAGCCAATACACCGACAAGTACAAAAACAACAATAAAAATACAAAAACCAAACAAAACAAAAACCAAACACAAAACAAACATTCAAACAAAACTACAACAACAAAAAAACCCACCCAAAATATTGTACATCATAGTACCAGGTATTCCAAGAGGTATTCTAAGAGAGGAAAGAGGGGTGGGGTGAAAATCACAAGCAGGGGGGGGGGAGAGAGAGAGAGAGAGAGGGAGAGAGATAGAGAGAGATGAGGGGAGAGGAGCGAGGAGAGGAGATGGAGAGAGAGAGAAGAGAGAGAGGAGAGAGAGAGAGAGAGAAGAACAGACAGACAGACAGACAGACAGACAGACAGACAGACAGACAGACAGAAACAGACAGAGAGGTGGGAGAGTGACAGACAGTTTAGATGGATGAGGCCTGTTGTGTGGAGGTGGTGGTAAATTCCTTGTTTTAGGGGAGTCTTCTTCACAGTAAATCAGCAGAGGCCATTAAGAAGGCGGCTCAAAATGTACGGTCCATTCTTTCAATGCTTGTCACCAAGCTGATAAACCTCTCTCTGTCTCTCTCTCTCTCTCCATTTGATTCAAAGATTGTGTGTGTGGTAGCACACTGTGTTTACTTTGGTTGTCCAATTAAAAGAGCACGTACCGTGTCCAGTATTTGTTGTGTATACATTGTATATATTATGTTGGATTCTTCCGAAAGATTATTAACTGCATCAATGCATGCGTCCTTCCCTGTCCATCTTTCTCAAACCCTCCTGTTTATGTCTGTTTGTCTGTCTGTCTGCCTCTCCCTCTGTCTGTCTGTCTGTCTGTCTGTCTGTCTGTCCCCCTCCCTCCCCCCCCCTCTCTCTCTCTCTCTCTCTCCATCCCTCTTCTTCTCCAGTTGCACCTCCCTCCAAAGCCAGCCAGGACAGGACAAGATAACGATAACCTTGCTCTCGTCCACTCGTCGCAGATAACTAATCTCCAGCTCACTCCACTCACATCTAAACAAACGTCCACAGGTACGCATACGGACAGACAGACAGGCAAGACAAGACAGAGGGAAGGGGTCGGGAGGGAGGAGGAGGTGGGAGGAGAGACAGACAGGACAGACAGACAGACAGACAGACAGAGGGGGAGGGAGAGAGGAAAGGAACGGGGAGGGAGAGAGAGAGAGAGAGAGGAGAGAGGGAGAGAGAGAGAGAGAGAGAGAGAGAGGAGAGAGAGAGAGAGAGAGGAGAGAGGAGGAGAGAGACAGACAGACAGACAGACAGACAGAGAGAGAGAGAGAGAGAGAGAGAGAGAGAGGAGAGAAGAGAGAGAGAGACAGTGGAGAGAAAAGGAGAGGTGGAGAGTGGAGAGGGAGAAAACACAAACAGAAACACGACGCAGAAATAAGGGGCGAGAAAAAGCACACAAATCACCTTATCTCTCTCTGTCTCGATGGGGGGGGGAAAGAACAAGAGAGAGAGAGAGAGAGAGAGAGAGAGAGAGAGAGGAAGGAGAGAGAGAGAGAGAGAGAGGAGAGGAGAGAGAGAGAGAGAGGAGGAGAGAGAGAGATGCTCGACTTCCGGCGACTAGATCTGACCTATGATCTTTGGTCACTTCTGGGAAGTGTCAAAGTGACGGTCACGTGACAAGGTCAGATAGGGTCGCTGGCTTCCTGTCATTGGTCTCCCTTTACATGTTTACACCCTTCTGTTTCTTGAAGGGGGGGAACAGAAGGGTAGATGCAAGAGGGGAGGATTCCAACAGACAGACAGAGAGAGAGAGAGAGAGAGAGAGGAGAGAGAGAGAGAGAGAGAGAGAGAGAGAGAGGAGAGAGAGAGAGACAGACAGACAGACAGAGACGAGACAGACAGACAGACAGACAGACCGACTGAGACAGGGACAAGACAGACAGAGGACAGACAGACAGACAGACACACAGACAGACAATCAGACAAACATATTAACTTCTTTTTTTTTAGAACGCCCCCTTCACATAGCACATCCCAGGTACCGTAACTCCGCTTATAGTACTCTAGCTTGAAGTGGTCTTTTCCTGGTGTATGTGGGTGAGCTATCGGGGAAACCAACAGATAGGGGAAGTAAACACACGAAAAACCTACTGAAGTAGAAAACCATCGTCACTGTGCCCCCCCCCCCCCCCCCTTCACCCCCAACTCCTTCCGCCATCCTCTGCAATTACTTAGCAAGTAAAGGTATAGATATCTCTTCTTCTAACATTTTTTAAGCTGTCAAACAGCGTCTTTCAAGTCTTTTCAAGTTCTGGTTGTATAACCTTGGGTGTGGAAAGCGTTTTCGGAGAGAAGTACCTGTAAGTTCAGAGACTGTTGGCTGGTCTGAAGTAGTAGCTAGGGCTGTATGATAACACTCTGCTGCTTTCACAAGGAGGTGGGAAGCTCTAACTCAGTCATCCCTACACCTTTTCCTTCTGATGAAGCTGACATTTACTCGTCAGAATCTTTGTCTGTATGTCTGCCTCTCTCTCTCTCTCTCTCAATCTTCAGATCTCCTCTCTCTCTCTCTCTCTCTCTCTCTCTTCTCTCTCCTCTCTCTCCTCTCTCTCTCTCTCTCTCTCTGGTCTCTGTGTGCGCCCGTGTATGTGTATATATACATAATTATGTGAATGGAGGTAATGGTTAGGGGGAGGAGTTTGAAATGGGGATTTCAACAAGATGAAGCAGGTAAGCAGGATTTTCAAGAATTTTTTTAAAAGAATTCAACAATTATGATTTTTTTTGTTTCACCGTCGAAACTGG
>CM060316.1:35893218-35905718 GCA_030674155.1 Stramonita haemastoma
CCTGTTTGTTTTAACAACTAATTCTACATTCCAAGCAGTAAGAAAATTCAAACGAAACAAAGAAAACCCTTTACAAGGCAAAAACCGGTGACGTTGTTCTTTGTTCGTTGTTTTCCGAGGTTCTGAATATATTTTTTCTTATGCTATTCAAAAGTTCCATATCTATTCTTATCTAAATAAAACCTACCACGGCAAAACGAAAAAAAAAAGGAATTCTTTGGTCTGTCTTCCCGTGGCGTCTAGTTTCGAACAAAAAGCACAAATCAGACTGTTTAGAACTATGTAACTCGACTGTTTACATGTAACTCAAAAACACTAATAATTAAAAAAAAAAGATAGCCAATAAAATCAAAGTGTTTTAAGGGGGGAAACGGAATCCTTTTCAGACCTATAAGCTTCTTTATGGGAAACACCTCCTTCACACCCAAATTATATTTTGAATAAATCAAGCTTCAACCAGGACAAGAGGGTGTAAAGTTGTTTACCAACACCCTTGTCTGCAGGACAACACAATAAATTAGCAAATATACCCGGCTCCAAGCGGGTGGGTCTTTTGAAGAGACGAGACGAAGAAGAGAGAACTGGCCATTGAAAATGTTGATAGCTCAGCCTCCCGAATGCAAGGCTTTTGTGTGTGGTAAATGAAACGAAAATACAGAGAATACGGGTAGCCTTGTTTTTCAACTATCTCTCTGCCGCCTAAGAAGACAAAAATTGAGTCGGGGCAATTTGGAACAAAGGTCCTGTAATGAATGTGTGTGTGTGTGTGTGTGTGTGTGTGTGTGTGTGTGTGTGTGCGCGCGCGCGCGCGCGCGATGTGTGGTGTGTGTGTGTGTGTGTGTGTGTGTGTGTGCGCGCGCGCGCATGCGTGCGTGCTCGTGTAAACAAACCGACCTCACATGTTGTTTTGAACTAGCAAGATGATCCCTGTCGAGCTGCTTGTACAGAGACAAAAGAAAACAAACATCATTACATCAAGCAATCATTTCTTTAGGAAATAAATGTAACTTATTAAATGTTCTTTTGTATGGCTTGTACGTGTCTCTGTTTATTTAGATAATGAAGTATTGGTATTGGAATGAAAGGGAAATAAAGATTTTGAATTTGGTTTGACAGATCCTTCTCACACAGTTCCCTGAACAACACACACACACACACACACACACACACACACACACACACACACACACACACACCAAGCAAACAGACAAACAAAAATGAAAAATACTCCCTTCTACTACCCTCAAATTGTCATGTAGATCTAGTCTCCTTCTCACGGGACAGTCTACATATTAAAAAAATCCTTTTCTCATCGGTTGTTGCTTAGACTGTTACTGTTTTTGTACACATACATTTATTTACCATCACTCTCCACCCAAGCACACCCCAAAAAACTCTAGTTCGTGTACATACACGTCGCCGGAAACTAGCAAAGATCTAGCCACCACGCACATGCGCATGTATTGAGGAGATCGCAAGGGGAGTAACTCGTGCTCCTACGGTTTCCAAAATGGCTGTTTAATACGACAGTGGCGCCACCTCGGGTCTGTTGGCCAACAGCTCACCTCATCTCATTCACCGGCACGAACAGCGGGGTGACAACACTCCCGAAAAAACAAAAAATATAAAAATAATATATAAAAACCCACCAATCCAGTGGACGTGGATGAAGCATGGACGACTAAGGGGTAAAACGAATGCATGGTGTATGGCTGGCCCTAACTGGTAATGGCGACCCGGGTGTAGGGGCCTGGCATTGGTAGGTAGTAAAGCTGCCAACACAGGAGTTTGGGGCCCTGTCCTTCCCATACTTTGTCATCATCACCCTGGTTTGCCTTTGCCATTACATTCTCTCTTTTGTTGTGTGGCTTGGCATATTTCTTGTTGGGTAGGGTTGTTGTTTGCTTTTTAAAAATTTCTACAGCTAGAGTCTCTCTTTCTTGGATTTCTTTCGTTGTTGACTCTCTGTGTGTCTATTTGTGTTGTTGGTCTGTCTATCTATCTATCTATCTATCTATCTATCTATCTATCTATCTATCTATCTATCTATCTATCTATCTATCCATCCATCTATCTGTTTGTATGTTTGTCTATCTATCCATTTGTCCATCCATCCACCCACCTATCTATCTATCTATCTATCTATCTATCCATCTATCTATCTATCTGTCCATCTATCTATTAATCTATCTTTCTGTCTGTCTGTCTATCTAAATATCCGTGTATCTACCTGTCTGTCTCTGTCTGTCTGTCCACCACCATCACCACCCCTCTCTCTCTCTTTCGCCCCACCCCAAAACCTATGTGAGAGGATAGATCTGCGCATGTGAATGTTGTCTTGTATTACCATAACAGAGAACATAAACAAATGAGTGTGAAAAGATGTCCGTTTAGTGAAATAATAAGAAAAGGGGTGCGGAGGTTAAGGGGGAGAAACGCAATGCTATACTCCTCTTCACCTCTTGGAAAACAGGTCGTCCTCAAACAATCGGAAGAAATAAATCACTGCATACGTGCACAAAAAGGCAAGCGCTCATTCGTAACCCCCTCTCCCCACCCCCATCTCTCTCTCTCTCTCTCTCTCTCTCTCTCTCTCTCTCTCTCTCCTCTCTCTCTCTCTCTCTCTCTCTCTCTCTCTCTCTCAGAGAAAGACAGAGAGACAGACAGCAGGAGAAAGTAAATGCAAGGGTGGGTTTTTATTATCGTTTAAATCTAAGAAGTCTTTCAGGCAGAATGCAAACAAATAAACAAGACACGCTCATTCCAGACAACAGTTTTTCAGGGGCCAACCCTCCCTCCTTCCCTCTGTGGATGCTGACATGACGGCGTCCAGTCTCCTCTCTAAAGTTGCTGACAGCCACTTTCTCATCTATCTTTCTCTGGAATCGGTAGATCTTTTTTTTAATCATTTATCTGTTTATTTTATTATGGAGGGGAAGGGAGTGATTTTTTTTATCACCCAACAACAGACAGTAGGTAGTTGTTTTGCTTCCAAACAAAGTTTTCCGTAAGAGGTTAAAACAATTTTTTTTTAAAAAGATGATGATGCAAGGGCATTACTGCTTCCGGGCTGGTTAGCACATCGAATGGCAATCTCTCTCTCTCTCTCTCTCTCTCTCTCTCTCTCTCTCTCTCTCTCTCTCTCTCTCTCTCTCTCTCTCTCTCTCTCTCTCTCTCTCTCTCTCTCTCTCTTATTTCTAGTTTTTGGACTTGGATGGTCTTGTCTATAATATATCAGATTCTGTGGCTCTTTGACTACGACCACACACACGCTGGTAGTGGTGGTGGTGGTGGTTAAAAGGGAAGAAAGCATCTGTAAGCAAAGGACTGGTAGCAGTTAGTATAGTATGTTGCATCCAAATCCCCACCCCCCTCAAAAAAAAAAGATTCCAAGAGATACGACGAAGAAAAAAGGTGGTAGCCAGCCTCAACTGTCAAACATGAGCGCGAGGTAAGGAGAAACTTGCGTCTCTGAGCCATTATCAGGCGGGTGGGTGTCAGGAACAAAATGAACATCACTGCCTACTTACGGGTCAGAAGAGCAGGCGCCGAACCTACTGTACCGGCCATAAAGCTGAGCTGAGCTGAGCTTTGCTGTAGTGTACTGGGCCTCCTACTATCTTTTTCTCCACTTCCTCCTATACTTCTAGCCTGCCTGATAAGACAGACTCTGGTTGACAAATAAAAGCCCATAGACAACCAAAGGGGTACGGAGATGTCTTGGGGAAGAGAGAGAGAGAGAGAGAGAGAGAGAGAGAGAGAGAGAGAGAGGAGAGGAGAGAGAGAGAGAGAGAGAGAGAGAGAGAGGAGAGAGAGACAGACAGACAGACAGACAGACAGACAGACAGACAGACAGACAGAGAGGGACACACATAGAGAGACAGAGAGACACACACACAGACAGAGACACACACACAGAGACAGAGACAGAGAGGGGGGGGGGGGGAGATTTCAGGCTTGGGGTGGGGGGTTGTAAGTCTGTAGGCTTAAGGATGAATGGAACTGAGATGGAAGTTTTATCACACTCAAGGCCTGTGAGTGAGCCACGCCTCTCACCACTTCAAAGATGCCATGTTTAGAGGCGTCAAGTGGTACCCCCCACCCCAGCTATCACCCCTCCTCCTCCTTCAGACAAAACTATTTTTACTGGCAAATGGAACGAAACGGTGGGGGTGGAGTAGGGTGGGGTGGGGGGGGGGAGCAAGGGGGTACGAGGGGTGGGGGGACAAACGCAATGGATCTGTGTTTAGACTTTGAGGACAGCGCAGCAGACTATCAAAGGTGATAACCCCGGAAAAATCTAATGGTGAAGTGACAGATCCTGGTGCCTTTGGGACGCGTAAGGCGCAGAGGGATGAAGAGAGAGGGGGAGAGAGGGGGGAAGAGAGGGGGAGAGAGAGAGAGAGAGAGAGAGAGAGAGAGGAGAGAGAGAGAGAGAGAGAGACAGAGACAGAGACAGAGAGACAGAGAGACAGAGAGAGAGAGCACTTTGTTTCAACTTATTCAACAGGAAAAGTTGGAACAAATTATTGGGGGGGAAATCAAGTCTATATAAAATAAAATCCACCCCAACCCGTCCCTATTTCACCACAGAAATACTGACTTTTACATGCTGTCGAGGAAATGAATAGACACAACAGAATGTGTGAGTGTGCGCGCGCGCGCGCGCGCGCGTGTGTGTGTGTGTGTGTGTGTGTGTGTGGTGTGTGTGTGTGTGCGCGCGCCTGTGTGTGTGAAGGTTAAGTCTTGCAAGTGTTCCTACCTAATTAAAAACACAGTTAAATCTACCTATTTAACAGGGCCTGGAGCAGGGGGTGTACATCTACAAGAGTTACTTATCTTTTTTCTAATCCCGCAGTAAATGCAGCCATATTCCATCTTCAATTTTGTTTTGCTGAATCTTCCGACGGAAGACGAGGGAGGCTACAGGAAGTGCACAACTTCCAGAAATAGCAGCCCAGGAGGCAGACGATCAGATAAACCCTGATCTCCTGGGCGCAATGTTTCAACACCACCTTCCCCAAACAGCGCCAGCAGACGACAATAACGAGCAAGAGGTGACCGACTGTCAAGCCGCCAGACAAAATCGCTATCTTAAAGACAACAACGAACGCTACACACTTTCCAAAAAAATAGAAGTCATAAAATATTAAAACAAAATCCATCTTTAAGAATGAAAAACAAATTAGAAGCAGACATTCGGTGCCGTTCTCCAAACCGCAGACTCTCCCCTCCTCCACAAGGCGCAAGCACACAGTCGGAAACAAAAGAGCGACTTGTATCAAGGGAGCCAACCATGCAACTGACTGAGACAGACTAAACAGGCGGCGACAACTGCAGCCTGATAACTTGGGCAGAGGGTGGAAAGCGATGTCGTTAAATCTAAATCCAACGCTTGTTTTGTAGGATTACAGGTTTCAGGCTCCAAGTCACGCACTTGGCTTGAAGAAAACCAAAGTAGTGGTGGTGTGGGCGAGGTAAGGTAGTTAGTTGTTGCAGGCGAGTTGGCAGTGGCGTTAGCGAGAGAGAGATGGGCGCCTGTTAACACCTAGGTGGGGGAGAGTTGACGCCGCCCAAGCCTACCTCTGCTAAGCACTTGCAGTTCAGACGTAAAAACACACGGAGTCTTCTGTTCTACCCCTCGCCATCATTAATTGTCTCACAATTATCATGTCCGCCCCCATTACTATCTTCAAAACTATCATATCCATCCACGTTCAAAATTACGTTTTAAGAAAACTTCTCTTTTAAGAAAAAAAGAAGATGTAATTGATTCCAAAATAACAGAAACGTGCCGTGTGGTGATATGACCTGATTGTCTTCATACTTCATTACAAATAAAAGATGCTTACTTTTGTTTATAATTCCAGAAGATAAGAAAAAGGAGAAAATCTGGTAGAATGTCATCTTTCCTAGCAGATTATATATCTGGGGAGTTTTCAGAGACTGAAATTTTTTGAAAGTCATACAAAAGGAAAACTGTAACTAAACGAAAAGCAACAAAAATGACTTTGTCCATTTCACTTTGCAAAGTTTCCTTTCATTAATGAGCCGTATCTCCCCACCTCTAACCAAACCACCAGAAAAGAAGAGAAATCTATGGGTTTTACATCATGCTCTCATGAGGACAAGCATGTAATACTCTCTTTTTTTAAGATAATAAAAATGTCTGTCCGTGCTTATGTATACCCCTGTCTGTCTGTCTGTCTGTCTCACACACACACACACACAGACACAGACACAGACACACACACACACACACACACACACACCACACACACACACACACACACACACACACACGAGTCAGGTAGCCCTAGCCATTTCATTCCTCCTTTCCAAGGGGTTGATGCCCTCTCAACCAGAGGCAGCGGAATTGGTACAGACAGATTAAAAACACCATTTCCACTTAAGATAACAGGGGAAACTTGTCAGCATCTTAACTCGGTTTGTGAATAACAGAAAAATCTTGTCGTCAGCATCTTGACTCAGTTTGTGAATAACAGTAAGAATGTTGTAAGCCTCTTCACTTAGTTTGGGAACACAGTCACCACAGTTTCATATTCCGGTATCATTCTCTTTGAGTAATGGCTCTTTGAACTTTGATATTTAATGTAACCCTAATTGTTCTTTTCGTTATTGCTGCCCCCCCCCCCCTCCCCTGCTCCCAATATGCCACTGATTTGATTTGAACAGATGTTCATTCAAAAAGGAAACATACACAAGTCTATTTGCAGCAGCAATAAGCTAATAGCTTATGGAGTACTTCACCATCCTACCAAACGAAATCTGTTATTTGACAAATACAAAAACATATCATCACAACAAAACACTCCTTTTGAAACAAATATAACCAATCAATTAAAGACGTTTTATATTGACTTGCTGCCTTTCCATTTGTAAAAAAAATCTTTGACACCACCACATTTTGCATATCAACATCATATATATGTTTTAAAGTAGGATTTTAAAAAAAAGAGAAGGAAGACTAAGTCAGAGAAACAGAGAGAAATAACAAAAAGTAAAGTGGAGAGACACTGAAAAAGTATCAGCTTATCACAAATATTATGATCTCTTCAGATGATGATACAGAGTACATGTTATACTCTGAAAACATTCCTTGATATTTACATCAAGTCACACCTCTTGTAGATTCGCCGTTGATTTCAGCCCCCTATCTCTTCCTCTCTGTCTGTTTAAAGAGAAAAAGGGTGGTTAGGAGCTCTGTCAGTTTTCCATACAAACACTATCATCCTCGTCAAAAGAAAAGGAGGGTGGAGAGCAAGGAGATGCTGACACTACATCCAAGAAAAATTCCAAACATGCTTTAATTACAGCGTCACTACAGAGAGAGGAGTAAAGGGGGTCATTGTTAGTCACTAAGAACGAGGTCGTTTTAAGAAATCTGGTTTTGGTTTTATCTCATTTTATGTGTCGTTGATGTGGTTTTTCCAATAACATGGTGACCGTCCTGGGTTGACCTTCATGGTTGACCAGGGCGTTGATACAAGGGACGTCAGTAGACTTGGTTTTCGACCATATTTCAATCTGTATTTTTCACAGTTTTAACCCGAGTTTGTTTTTTTTTAATTGTCAAGGTGACAGGCCTGATATTGCCTGTGGTAGGCGGGGCTACAAACTGGATTGGGGAGCATGGTGTCGAAGACTTCAGCTTCTCTTGTGTCTTGAACATCTTGAGGGCAGCACCCATCTCTTCTCCCTCGCTGCTTTACCTTTCCTATCCTAACAGAGCAGGTGCCCATAATTCGCAGCTGGGTAAAATGGGGGACTGTACTGAAGCCAAGGCGCACGCACCGCTACTTATCCTTGAGGCAACAACGGTCAATGCAGCTTAACCTTAGCTTGGGAAAGCAAGTGCTGTGACCACAGAGCTATCCAGCACCCGAGGGAAAAATACAGGAGTTAAGCTATCTAGTGTTTCTTGAAATTTGTACTCTCAGTTACGGCTGCCCTTTATACCGAAATCCGTAGAAATTCAGTCGATCGACGATGCGTTACAAATAATAAATGAGCAGTATTCCAGCATTTTACCTATTTTCAATAAATAGTTGTAGTCAACTTCTTCGAGTTCCTCCCCCTCACCCCCTTATATCTCTTTAGTTTCCAATGCAATGGCTCCCATTTCTCTGGAGTCGCATGCCAGTAAAGGCGCACGCATCGCCAGAATAACCTGTGCTATTAAAAGGCCGAGGAGTGCATAAGGAGCCCCGGAACAGATTGCCATCTCTGGTGTTTTGCTTCAGGGTAGCAATGGCTCAGAAGGCCAGAGCAGCAGAACAAACTATCCTAGGTGTAAGCCTGTCCATGTTTCGGCAGCTGTGGGGGGGAAGAGGCAGCGAGCTCCGGCCTGATATAACATGCATGCATCACAATATGATCCGGGGAGAAGAGGCCTGATCTGAATCAACATCAGGCACTCTGTGGTAGGCACAGGCCGAATCCCCGGCAGGAAAAACAATCAGACATTGGGGAGAACATCGTCAACCAACAGACGCTTCCCTTTGAAGACGGTGGATGTGATGATACATGATGCACTGTTGCTCTTTGTTCCTGAATGGACTGATTTTCTTTTTATTATTATTATTTTTTTTGTTTACTTATCCCTCCCTCTGAGCTCCGTCTCTATTTCACACATAATACAACACACAAGCACGTGCGCACACGCAAGCACACGCGCACGCAAGCACACACACACGAGCGCGCACACGCGCACGTTACACTAGCCAACATTAGTTACACTATGATGCTACTTAACAGTTACATTGCTTTCATATTTTTCTTTTTGTTGTTGTTTTTGGTTTGTTTGCTTTTTCTGTTTCATGTTTTTTCTGTTGGTTTTGATGTTTTCTTTTTGTTTTTTCGAGTGTGTTTTGTGTTGTTGGTGTTTCCCCCCCCTTTTTTTTTTTTGGGGGGGGGGAGTATAATATTACTTACAGGTTGTGAAAAGAATTTGAATTGAAAAATACACAGACACAGAGAGACACATACACACGTGCATAATTATTACAGAACTCAAGTTACTGAAAATTTTATGCACACCAAAGTTTTCATTCTGGCAACAACTAACCAACCAACCAACCAAACTAAACAAAATCCCAACAGAAAGACAAATATCACTAGATCTACCTGAAAAGAGCAGACAATCTGATAAACTGTCTATTTTTTCTGATGCTTAACTTCACTAACACGGTCACTGCAGCAAAGCGCGGCAGCAGACGACAAGAACCAGCAAGAAAATGACCCACTGCCTCCTCAGCATCCGGCTGGCGCCTGCAAATTCTTCACGTAAAACACCCCCAACAAAGAACTGTTCAGAAGCCAAAAATATTATTTAAGATATGAATTAAAAACGATTCCTCTTCCGACGGCTAAAATCTTCCTAAAAGATCAGATTCTGAAATCAAATGGCACATGTATGCTCCGCGGAAAACAAAAGAGTGACTTGTACCAAGGGAGGCAAGCCAGCCACGCACTGATTGACACAGACTAAACAGGTGGCGACAACTGCAGGCTGATAACACACGGGTAGGGGGGGAACACTCGATGCCGTTTAACTTTCTATCTAACGGTTATGTTATTGGTGATGGTGGTGGGGTGGGGTGGGGGTGGGGAGGAGATTCTGCGCTTCGGGTGCACCGCTGGCTCAACTGATGGGAACGAAGCTGTTTGAGACAGATAGAATATTAAATCATGGCTTGGTGAAAAGAGCTACTGGCGTTGATGGCGTTTTGTATTACCGTGAATTAGTAGTCCAGGGAAACTGTTAAGACATGGCATCATCTTTTGTCATCCTTGCCATTACCATAACCATACTTCATCTCAATGCTCATGTTCGTGATTAGTATGACTCCCATCTGTATAAATCTGAATATTTTATAGCTTACATCCTTATGCAATAAATAAGGTGGATCAGTGGTCTAAAGGTAGCGTACCTGCCTAAAAAAAGCAGAAAGTCCGGGTTTTTAGGTGCGTTGTGGTTCAATCCCTGTTTGGGCTAGAAGCTTTTCCCTTATCTACTAGACCCTGAGTAGTGGACTGGGTGCTAGTCTTTCGGATGACACAATCAGCCGTGGTCACGTATGCAACACTAATTCAGAGCACGTAAAAGAACCCACAGCAACAAGAAAGTTGTCCCTGGCAAATTTCTGCAGAAAAAAAGCCACTCTCACAGGAATTTTAGGAAACCAAATACATATGCAGACAGGACAACTAAAAAGATAATGGATGGCACTGCTCTTGTGGCGAAGCGTTCTTTCTAGGGACAGCAGACCGAATTTCACACAGATAAATCTGCCGTGGCTTAAAGTGGTATACAAAGTGTACAAAGCCATGAAGAAGATGGATTATGAGACATGACAATTTTTCCTTTACAGCATAAGAAAGGAAGAGGTAGAGGAGGAACAGAGTTTTTCTCAATATTTATCCCCCCCCCCCCCCCCTAAGAAAAAGTAGGTCAACTACTAAGTTAAAAAGAAAAAAAAGAAGACAGATAAAGGAAATCACCCACTACGGGTAGATGAAGCCTGCTGTGCCTCCACTGTGTGTCTTATCTCTGCACGACAGTCATTTCACAGCTCAGATTTCGACAGAGAGAGAGAGAGAGAGAGAGAGAGAGAGAGAGAGAGAGAGAGAGAGAGAGAGAGAGAGAGAGAGAGGAGAGAGAGAGAGAGAGAGTGTGTGTGTGTGTGTGTGCGTGCGTGCGTGCGTGCGTGCGTGCGTGCGTGCGTGCGTGCGTGCGTGCGTGCGTGCGTGCGTGTGACACAGAGACGGAACAACAGAGACCAAAAACAGCAAGAACAAACTCAAATGAGAGACGCTGAGCCAATGTTTTTTCCAATACCTTTTCTATGTGTCACATACAATGCTTAACATGCCGAACTGATGACACCACTTGGGTGGGATATGTCAGCTGACATCATTATTTTGCCCCAATCTGAGAAGGTTATTATTGTAAGTAGACACCACGCTTCCGTCGAAATTTGGTATATCACCCTAGTTGTGTAGTTCTTCTTCAAAAAGTGTTCACCTTCCCCGAAGTCGGAATGTGGATACCTCGATGATGGGTTAAAACAGGCCACATACGCAAACTTTCACCTTTGGTAACCTTCAGAGTTCTAGCTGAGGAACGGAGGAACAAAGGAGGTCTCGCCGATTCCTTTAAATTAAACCTTGCCAGTAACTTCAGATGAGCACAAATTTCAAGACGTAGACCGTGAAGCATCACTGTGTTACAATGTAAGGAAGGAGATAGGGGGGGGGGATGAGTGTGTGTGTGAGAGAGAGAGAGACAGAGGGAGGGAGGGAGGGGGAGAGAGAGGGGGGGAGGGGGAGGAGAGAGAGAGAGAGAGAGAGAGGGGAGAGAGAGGAGAGAGAGAGAGAGAGAGAGAGAGAGAGAGAGAGAGAGAGAGAAGAGAGAGAGAGAGAGACAAAGGGAGAGAGAGAGAGGGGGAGTGAGAGAGAGAGATAGTGAGAGAGAGAGAGAGACAGAGAGAGAGAGACTTAGAGAGAGAGAGACAGAGACAGACAGAGAGAGACAGAGACAGAGACAGAAAGAAACAGGTCATTGTCCTTTCCCGATGTTAGAGGAAAAGGAAAAAAGAAAAAGAAAGGAAAGAGAAAAAAAGAAAAGGGGAGAAATGAAACAAGCACTCGGGTCTGTCATAATCATGACAAACATTAATTTATTTTAGCTATCGTAGTTCTCCAGGAATGAGGGATGATTGTGTCAACAGGCTGTCATGGTGCTGAGATTTCAGGGGAGACTGTACTGGCAGCTGAAACAAGGAATACCAGCAATACAACACTTCATAACGAAAGAAGGGCATTTTATAACTTTTCTGTCGGCATCAACTATTCTTAAATTCCTTTCTCTTGTCCTCCTAAGTAACTGTTGATCCCACTGTGCAATGGAAAGTTCGAGGAGGGAAGGCAACAGCGAACAACATCCCATGCTCGCACGCGCACGCGCACGCGCGGTGGTGTGTGTTTGTGTGTGGAGGGGGGGGGGTAGTTTTGCGTGAGATGAAAGTGTCTATGTACGTAGTTCTGCGGGTATGGGTTGGGGGGTTTTTGGTGTTTTTTTGTTTTTTTTTAACTGGTTTTTGCTGTTGTTGTTGTTGTTGATTGATGCTTGTTCGTTTTCTTTGATGTTTCTGGGTGGGTTTTGTTTGCTTGGCTTTTTGTTTTGTTTTGATTTTTTTTTTTTTTTTTTTTGGGGGGGGGCATGTGAACAAGCTAGCGTGCACATTAATTAATATAGAAAGGGCTGGATCTCGTAAGGCTTCAAATTTCAATAGACAGTCCTTTCTTACAAACAGCCCAGGCTTACATTAAAAGTGCAGGCAGTTCTTTCCCCAAATAGCTTATCCCTGACACAGAGGATCAGATAGCCAGTCTGATGTCCATGATATTACCAGCTGTCAGCACGGCCACCGCCACACGGCGCCAGCAGCAGGCAATGCAACACGCTGATGGGCTCT
>CM060316.1:35910718-35918218 GCA_030674155.1 Stramonita haemastoma
ACTAACCAAAAGAGAAAACCAAATGATTTTTTATCTCCAGCATCTTATTTCAACCTTCCTGTATCACCTGAAAGTATCTGGTTTCTTTTCATATACTTATATATATAATATATATATTATATATAATATAATTATAACATTTATATAACAATATTATATAACATTTTATAACATAAAATTGAAACTAACAATCTTCGACTTACAGTAGGCCTACGACACTGTCAAAAAAGCTTCTGCTTCCGGATGGTCGCTGAGGGAGGTAATTATGTTACATCTCCTTGGGCTTGAGTTGTTGTTCCTACATCGGAAATCTCCACTAGTATTTTTAATACAACTTTAAATCAAACGTAGACATTGGCTTTCAGCTAGATCTACAAAGTTGACAAGAAAATCCGTATGTAGTCTGACAGTTTCTTTGGTTGGTGACCTCTGCATCGAAATCAATCTCTGTCTGTCTGTCTGTGTGTGTGTGTGTGTTCCTCTCCTTCCCCTCCTCCGACTTACCAGAACTATAAACACCAGCAACATGAACAACAACAACACAAAAGCTAACGTGTACTGTCTGAACAAGAATGGCCCCGGTAGCCTGCCCTGCCTCCTCCCCCCACCCCGCCCTCCCCCTCCCCCTTTTTCAATTCAGACCTCGTTCTGAAGTCAATTTTGTTCGTAACCGTGGCTTAACAAAAGCCTCTAATTCGATCGCAGATTTGCTTAGCGCTGGGGCAGGGCCAACTTTGTCCGGGCAATTGTCCTCTCCCCCCCCCCCCCCTTTCTTCCCGGGGAAGGGAGAAGGGGGAGTTATGGAAATGCCGAAACTCCCTACCATTTTCGCCCGATTGCACCTCTCCTTGTCGTTGGTACAGCTCTTTCTTTAAAAAAAAAATGTTTGTTTCTTCTTTTTTTTTAAGCTATGATCTTCTTGTTGGTTCTTATGGTATGTCATATGCATAAGTGCTTTGGAACCAAAACATTGATTTAGAAATTATCATTATTTTATTCAGTGTTTTTGCTTACAAAGCATTCATATCATGGGAAGTTAAGAATACTATGTATACTAACCCCCTCCCCTCCAATAAAAGCTAAGAATACTATGCGCACTAAGATCCCCCCCCCCCCAAAAAAAAAAAGAGAGAGAGAGAGAGAGAGAGAGAGAGAGAGAGAGAGAGAGAGAGAGAGAGAGAGAGAGAGAGAGAGAGAGAGAGAGAGAAAACAACCCCAAAACAACAACACTAACAAAAAACACCAAAACAAACAACACCAACATATGCACCAATATACGATAAAGTCAATACAGTTCACTTAGATATCAGTAAAAACGCAATCACTTCTATGACGTATTGTTGTTTATAACCCCGCCAACCACGAAGACCATCTATATCAGGAATGTCACCCTATTTTGATTCATATAAAGAGAAAAACAACAACAAAACTTTCATTATCATTCAAATCAGGTGTAACTTTATCCACAAACACACAGCATTGGCTAAAATTCCCAACTACAGCCAAAGAACAAACAAACAAATAAATAAAATATATGACATACCACAGTACCTTAACTATCCCATTCCTTGATGCAAATAATATCAGGCCAGGTTGCAAATGCCATGCATTCTGCTCAATTTGTCATCCACATATTACAAAAAAATGTTTTTAAAAAAATTAAAAAAGAAAGAAATATAAAAAAAAGATACAAAAAGTAGAGAGAAAAAAATTCCCCACCCCAAAAAAGCCACCCTTCTCCACACACACGCGCGCGCGCGCGCAGCACGCACGCACGCACGCACACACACACACCCCACACACACACACAACACACACGCACGCACGCACGCACGCACGCACGCACGCACGCATGCGCGCGCGCGCACACACACACACCACACACACACACAACACACACACACACACACACACACACACACACACGAAAACAACAACAACAAAAAACGTAATTTTTTCTGTAAAAAAAAAAATTAAATAAAATTTAAAAAAAACATACGAACTCCTGGCAGAGGGTGTTTGTTAGCAGCAAAGTGCATTTCTCGAAAGCAAAGTTCGCGCCTAATGGCGGGAACATTTCCCATGCATTTTTATTATTTCATTTCAGTTGAGGGTAAAGGTATTAAGTTTTCGAGGGGTGTGAAGAGCTTGGGGTCGATCGGACGAGCAGCGGAGGGAGGCATAGAAAATACAACAGATTTTTTTTAAACCTTCTGATGGAAGCAGCAGTAAGATAGCTAGCTATATAGCTTCCTATAGCAGGCCTACACTTTGAATATTTATTGCAGTCCCCTTCTTCGACTTGTCGTCCCCCCCCCACTACCCCTCCCCTCCTTGCCAAAACACACACACACACACACACACACACACACACACACACACACACACACACACAACACACACACACACACACACTCTTTGAAGGCATTAAAATTACAGACAAATTCTAGGTTTGTTTATGAGTTTGTTTTAAAATCTGACAGGTTGGCTAGTTCTTTGAAGCGATGAGTGTAATTATACGTTCTGCAAAGAAATACGACTTAAAAAAAAAAAAACCCAACCAAAACAGAACTCCTCCCCCCAGGAAAATTTCATGTTAAGAACTCAAGTGTGTGTGTGTGTTTGTGTGTGTGTTTGTGTGTGTGTATGTGTATGTGTGTTCGGCAAATCTCGCAACCACTATCGATCACCTTGCTTTTTACGTGATATATGCAGAGGGAGAGAGAAGGAGAGGATGAGAGAGAGAGAGAGAGAGAGAGAGAGAGAGAGAGAGAGAGAGGAGAGGAGAGAGGAGAGAGAGAGAGAGAGAGAGAGAGAGTCATTGATTTTCAGTGTGTATAAACTCATCTTGATGTATCGTTCTTTACCTGTATTGTGAACGCTATTTCTATTTTTACACCAAAAATTTGTGAAACTGATATTGTAATGAAGACGAGTTGAGAGTATTATTTTTTTTACATGCCCAAATCTGCAAATTGTGGTATTTTTATTAAATTTTATTTATCCCCAGATCATTTTTTCTTGAAATTCATAAACCTTGTATCTAGACAGCGCATTAGCCTCATTAGAAGAAAGCCTTCACTTCAACTTCCAATCTACCGATCTAACTGTTGCCCAATGAAGTCACACTGGAGCACGACATAGCTCTGAGTGAGAATGAGTGTTTACTGTTATATATCTATTCATCATTCCATGAGTAAACATCCACTTCATTATTATTATTATTATTATTATTTTATTATTATTATTATTATTATTATTATTATTATCATTATTCAAAAACAAAGGAGAGAGGAGAAGACTATGATAAAAACAAAATATAGCTCGCTCTCTCTCTCTCTCTCTCTCTCTCTCTCTCTCTCTCTCTCTCTCTCTCTCTCTCTCTCTCTCTCTCTCTCACACACACACACACACACACACACACACCCACCCCACACACACACACACACAACACACACACTACAAACAAAAAATCCAAAAGCATTATTACAAATATAAAAAATATCCGAGTTTCGAGAAAGTACAGGAAGTAACCCACGATAATAATCGCCCCTTTGTCGTTATGACCTCCCTTTACCAGACGGGGCGAAATTTAATTTCAATGCCCAAAAGACCTGAAGGAGCACAGAAGATAAGAAGAGGCTTCATATTTATAAATCAACCCAGACACCTTTCCTTCGTCACACACACAAGCCAGAACAGCCCGAGGCGACAGCATTGTGTTAATGGATCTTGTGGCAAAGTGACGACGACAAAGATGACACGGCTCAATGTCCTGTCTCTCTCCATCGCTGTCAATACTGCGCGCATCTTTCTCTTTCTCTCAGCTCCCCCCCACTCCTCCTCTGCTGTGGGGGCAGGCAGGCAGAGCAAGATATTCGCACCACGTGGCACGTGGAAGGTGTTTGCTCGCGCCGTTGTCAGCCTGTGTGAGGCCTTAGAGGATCAAAGATGGGGAGGCAAACTGTTTCTGTTTGAAGGCCACAAAACCAGCCCCCTCTTGGGAAGGAGCAGAGACAAAGAGGAAACAAATAGATGGAAGTTTGAAAGCATATAGCCTAGCTACCAGCGATGAGGGCTTCTTCTCCCCCCCCCCCTCCCTCTGTCTGTGTCTGTCTGTGTCTCTCTCAACGCCAACATGAAATAGACAGGGATGAATGGAAACACAACCCTAAGTTTTTGGTTTTGTTTTGTTTGTTTAATTAAGAGAACATGAAATTATACGAGAGGGAAAGAGACAAAAATAGTTTTTCTTTTCTACGCTGCTTTTCCCCCCCTAAACCACGTTTCGATCATTTTACTTTAAGACTTTGTTGCCTTTAAACCAACTCAAATGAGACCACTTGCTTTCTCCAAGATAAAAGTTCAGCTGCAATAAACGTGGTTGCCAACTGGATGGGTGACCATTTGCGCACCTTGGCTTCATACAGTCCCCCAGTTCACCCAGCTGTAAATAGGTACCTGCCCTATTTAGGGTCAGGGAAGATAAAGCAGCCAGGCAGAGGAAATGGGCGCCACCATCAATATGCTGGCCCCTGAAGAAGCTGAAGTCTCTGACACCTCGCTCCCCAACGACTGCAAAGGCTATGGGACACTTTTACCTTTTTTAAATCAGAGATATGGGTGAACAGGTGAATGACATCAAACCACAAAAAAATTAATCCATTCCTTCCTTCATGTTTACAGAGCTTAGCCAACCACGAGACCCATCTGTTTCGTGGCCACAGGCCAAAAATGCTGACATGTTCTGTGGCAAGTCTGCCAGTCAAAGAACTTCATTACGGAACACAGACTTCATCCTCCATCACCCTCAGCTATAAACCACAAACAACTGGGTCTTCTGACTACAATAGTCACTTCGCGTGGGAAACATTTCCAGTGACCTTCTCTAAACAAGACGAAACCTTCTTCTTCTTTCTCACGGTTATAGACCTCAACCTAGATGCATCCAATACAACATTGGACAGGCCTCAAAAAAAACTTCTTACAGAATTTCTTTTCAAAAAACACCACAGCAGAATTTCCTTTTGGCAATAAAACAGAAAATGTTCTTTTAATGTTTGGTAATGATCCAGGCTTTCAGGTTACCCTTAGTCAAGCTTTGTGGCATCAGCCCACAAAGCGGGTGCACTGGGCAACCCCTGCTCAGTGACAAAAGACACGGTGTAACGGAATTGTGTCCCCCTAACGGACAACAAAGAAATCGACCTTACCACCAGACTGATGCCATATGCAAGAGGACTACAATCCTTTGTATGCTGGGCGCTATGATTTAATCGTCCCAAACAGCTTCTCCCAGCTAGGCTCCATCAGCCCACCCTACCCTACCCTTCGCTTGGGTGTTCGGAACTCAATCCCCTCACCCCAACCCCACCCTCCCTTTTACTCTCTCATCCTCACCTCTCCAGCACACACACACACACACACACACACACACACACACACACACACACACAACGGATCTGATTCAGTCAGCTTCTAGGCCCTAGAAGGAGAAGGAGGAGGAGGACAAGAGATTTGATTTCAATTCTTTTCTCCGCAGCAAATGAGAAATGCTAATGAGCGCAGCCCTCCTTTCTGCGCTTTCATCCAAGCTTGAATTTGTCAATCTGTGTTAGTCCGCTTTTTGCCAGTCAACCAGCCAGCCATCCAACCAGGCAGGGCAGGCAGGCAGGCAGCCAGGCCTCTTTCGGGGGCCCAGGTCTGAGAAAGCCATTAGTTTGAAATCAATGTCAAGACGCCGTTTTCCTTTATGATCTTTCGCGAATGATATTGTGGAGTTTGTGTTGCAATCTGGGGGAAATAGCCGCCTTCAATAGCAGGGAGATTAGCACCACCCTGTTGCTTGCTTACCTGCTCACAAAATGGGAAAATAGGAGGAGGAGGAGGAGGAAACTGATGCTGTCTTGCGTGTAGCATAAAAGAAAAGAAGAAAGGAGGGGAGATGTAGCCAAACGTCAGGGGCCTATCAGTATGCATAGCTCTGAAATGAGACCTAAAGAGAACGGCTAATCATTTATGCAACTGCTTCCCTCCGCTCTGCGACACCTCCACTTTGTGTCCGCGTAATGCCATCATCAAAACACGCGCTTGAGCGCCCAAAGCCGCGCCCAGCGCTTATTCATGCGCACACACGCGCGTATAGGATACACACACGAGCGACAGCGCGCATTTGCAAACGAACACACACATACTTACAGAGACGCAGGCGCGCGTGCGCACATACTCTCTCTCTCTCCTCTCTCTCTCTTCTCTCTCTCTTCTCTCTCCTCTCTCTCTCCTCTCTCTCTCTCTCTCCGAACATTATGCTTCTGCAACTTTCATGTTTTACAAATTTTCAAAATGTGATTTTCACTGGGGGGGGGGGGGGGGGGGGCAAATCCTCCCCCATTGTTTCCCTCCACCCTTGTACACTCCCGCTCCCACGTGGGGATGCCGAGAGCCTGTCGGAATAAACAGCATCCCCATCTTCTGGAAATTCTGTGCTAGGAATTCCTGCTTTTCTACACTCTCTCCAGCGCCGAAGTTCAATGCGTTAGGCCTGATTTGTCAGGCACTGAACAGCAACGCAACGAATCTTTGCTCAAATGACAGACAACAAAAGGCTAGTTGTTGTCCGAGCATTTGACAAAGAATTTCACTCCAGCTTGCAACTTTTCATCATGTAGTGCTACTCACCTAGTGATGAATTCTAGGATCATGAGAATACCTTCAGGGTGGTCTAACAGTAACACACCCATCTTATAAGTGAGGGGTCCTCGGCTCGTGCCACTTGGTGGGTGGTCATTGTTAGACGCAGTCCTTAAATCGAATAACTCCGCTGGGACAGTATTATTGCAATCAAAAAGGAAGAAGCTCGAGCTTGCTTTCCGGATGAGGAGATAAAACCGCAATCCTGTGTACACTTTACTTTTAATAACTCACGATAACAGACTTGTTTCAGGTAAAATATAAGAAAAGAATCATTATAGAAAAATACACTCGCAGACAGAAAACAAAGAGGCACAGCATTGCAGACTTGTGGAGACGGATTGACATCCTCAAGAAAAGCCCCCCACCCCCCAAAAAAATAAATAGCTAGGGCAGAGAAATCTGCCGCCAGTGTTCGTAATGCACTAGCTGTTGCTGTTTTCTGTCTTAAACTCTCTGAGGAGTTATTAGGGCACTGCTCTGAAGCTTTCGGCCCTGTCTCTTATGGAAAATTGAACCTGGCGGAGCCCAGTGCATGCTGGGCATATTCCTGATGCACTACACGATATACCTATCTGTCGTCACAGTCACGACCTCCCCAAAGCCAATAACCCCCCCCCCCCCCCCCCCTCTCTCTCCACTGTCTGCTTTTTACCTAAACATCATCACCACCACCAAAACTAACGTCATTTTTTAATTGCCACAAATCCTACCTCATCTTCTCTCTCCTCACACACCCTCCCGTCCTACCCCGTCGTCAGTCAGTCAGTGTGTCTGTCTGTCTCTCTCTGTCTCTGTCTGTCTGTCTGT
>CM060316.1:35922707-35935207 GCA_030674155.1 Stramonita haemastoma
AGAGAGAGAGAGAGAGAGAGAGAGAGAGGAGAGAGAGAGAGAGAGAGAGAGAGAGAGAACTCTGAACTCTGAACTCTGAACGATTTTATTGTAGAAGGCCACCGGACCCATTACAATTTCACACACTCGCTATCCCCCCCCCCTCCCCCCACACATTAATTTCGTTCTCAATCCTTTCCAAGAATGCACCTGAAAACACTTCCAAGCACAACGATTATAACATTCACTTGTGGTATTAGCATACATCTGATTAGAATGTTTGCAACATTTTAGACTAAACATAAATTTAGTAACTAAATAAATAAATGAATGAATAACAAAAATTTATTAGAGAATTGATAATTAGGGCACAAATTGTACACAGAGTAGCATAACACTGAAACAACTTGAGAAATACGTTAATCATTTTGCTACAGCCATCATTCTAAAGCAGAACGCCTTTTGTTGGAATGATATATGAATCGTCCTAAGTCATGAAGGCTTTTGTCATCTTGCATCATAAGTTTCAATGTTTTTTTTCTGAAGGGTATTGCCTATAACGAGATGGGATGTATTTTTGTCGCAAATCATTCAGAGATTTACAGTAAAATAAAGTGTGTACTTCATCTTCAAGACAAGAATTGCATAGGGGGCATTTCAGATCACCCGGATTGAAAGTAGCATATCGCATTTTATGTGTACGTATTTCAGTTGCACCGATTCTAAATCGGATGAGCACATCTCTGATGTGTTTGTTAGTGATAACGGTGAAATACGATTCCAGTGATATAGAGGATTTAAAATTCCGATAAACTGCAAACCTACTGCTTTCTTCAATATGCGCGGTGCCAATTTTGACTGTGACAATCAATCAATCTCTGCTTGAATGTAGATAAGAATCCCCTTATATTTTGCACACCTTGGTTTTCCCAAACAAACCCAAATCCAAATTTATACAATGTGTCGCGCACATGTGATGCCCAGCACATCCGCCCTTGATCACATAATGTTAGAAGCATAATATAGGACTGACGAGGGAGTCTGGCCTGATTCATTCTTGTAAGACGTAGCCAATATTTTATGCATGACATAAAAGAAAATATATAGAGGGGGTATCGCCCAGTTTCACCATAAACCATATCATTTGGTGTTCTGGGGCTGACGTTTAACAGCTTTTTTAAGGCAAACGTGTGTACTTTCTCCGATATAGAAAAGTAAGTCATGCCCCAGATTTCAGAACCATACAAAAGAATAGGTCTTATCTGTGAATCAAATAATCTAAGACAAATATCAACTGAAAAATCACCTAGTTTCCAGAGGGTTCTAAAAATGTCAATGACCCCTTTCCTTGCTTTAACTGACATCTCACCAACAGCTTTTGAAAAGGATAGCCTGGTGCTGAAAACCAGACCCAAATATTTATAACAATTCACAATTTCAATTTTACAAACCATTGTATGTCCATGTTTCATGCCGAGAAATGTAACCACCATTTCTAAAAATAACTATATTAGATTTTTCCAGATTGACCTGTAAATCTAATTCAAGTGCCTTAGTAGCAAGAGTATTAAGCTGAGTTTGTAAGCCAACGACAGTGTCTGACAGAAGTACAATATCATCTGCAAAAAGCATAATAAACAATTCAGTCATGCCTGGATTCAGTTGTATGCCATGGCGCCCGTTTTCTATAACGCAACTAGCAAGTTCATTTATGAATACAGAAAAAAGTAGAGGACTTGTAATTTCACCTTGCTTCAAACCCTTCTGACAGAAGAAAGCATCAGAAACCCTGCCTCCACATCTAACCCGGGCTTTCACGGTTTTATACATACTCATAATGGTCAGTAGTATCTTACCTCTTATTCCAGATTTGTGTAGTATGGGCCAGAGTTTACTATGTGTAATAAAATCGAAAGCCTTACGAAAGTCAATAAAAGCTACATATAACTTTTTCCTCAGTAGTAAATGTTTCTGAATCATACAGAACAACGTAAAAATATGGTCTATTGTAGAATGGTCTGTTCTAAAACCAGCTTGAATTTCCCCTAATAAATTTTTATTTTCTACCCATTTAGACAGTCTCCTGTTGATGATATAGCTGTATAACTTGCCGCATATATTCAAAAGTGAAATACCCCTGTAGTTGTCTGGTTTGTGTATACTGCCTTTTTTATGCAAAGGGTGAATGATTGATTCGGTCCATGCCTCAGGGTACTGGCCTGATGCAAATACAGCATTGAAAAGATGGAATAAAAAAGGAACAATTTTTTCTTTAGAATTTTTAAAAATTTCGGGTATAATGCCATCTGGACCTGCTGCTTTATTATGTTTCAGATGATCTATAGAGTGTTGTATTTCTTGTTCAGTTATTTTCCTATTCAATAAATTATCATCTGGATCAACATCATGTTCCCCATTTACAGTATTAAACTCAATAAGTTCTTCATCAGGAGTAATTTGATCTCCAACTCCAAAAACCCCCTTGAAGTGCTGCAGCCATTCTTCCTCTGTAATATTGCCAGTTTTCTTACTTTTAGATGAAAAGCGCTTAATTTTTTTCCAAAAGAACTTGGAATCATTAATATTTTGTTCGAGCTCTACCCTACAATTCTTTTTGTATGCATTTTCTTTCTCTGCTAATAATCTTTTATATGTTTTTCTTTGCTCAAAGTATGGTCGACCATCTGCTGTTGGGTCTTCTCTCCGCAATCGTTTGAACTCTCGAAGAGCTTTTCTGGTCTTCTTCCGACTCTCCCGACATTCGGCATCAAACCAAACCTGACCTCTTATGACATCTTTAATCCTGTGTTTTACAATCATACAAGAGGCAGAAGATTTCAGGACTGCAGTAAACAACTCCACTGCTTTGTTAATGTCCTGATCAATTAGTTCTTTTGCTTCCTCTAAAGCAGCAGTATTGTTTGGCAAATTAATCTGAGTGAAAAAATCCTCTCTTTTTTCTTCCGACCAAACAAGTTTAGAGACAGAGAGAGAGAGAGAGAGAGAGAGAGAGAGAGAGAGAGAGAGAGAATAAAAATCAATGCACACACCACACACAACAGAGCATAATATGTATATATCTACACACATGCAGAGGGACACACACGCGCGCATGCACGTGCGCACGCACACATGCACACACACACAGAGTACTTACAGTGAGGAGGAAGACACTTGGTTTCAAAACAGGCGTGACTTGGGCGGTGTGAAGTGAGAAGTACATCATGACGACACTGTCCCACCTGGAAAAACACACATCACACCACAATCAATAACCAAGGCCTTCAATAATGTAAATACAGTATGTATTGCACATCCTTACTTTTTTCCCTTTACCTGGGCAAAAACTCAAAAAAATTCCCATCATGAACACAGCCGCATTCTGATGTCTAGACATGCATTTAACAAAAAATAATGTCATCTATTCCTACTGGAACACCATCTCTTCCACAAGGCAGAATAGATTTCATCATGTCCAACACTCTGTTCTGCACACCTTGGCACACAGGAGCATGGATTTTATTACTGTCATCTGAAGGATTTTCGGAGTTGTGTGAACTCCAGAGAAGAAAAGCCTAGTATGTATAAGTAGTTTGTATCTGCAGGTGTTATGGGCTTGGCCCGATTCAAATTGCCAAAGAGACACAGCCTGACAAATCAAATGTAGTGTTTTAATTAATGAGTAAGGAATCAAAGGGGAAAAATATCATCTCAGACTTAAACCCTCCTGGGTTGCTTCCTTTCCTTGTCAATAACTGCAACAAAAACAAACCCAAAAAACAAACAAACAAAAAAAACCCCAATATAACAAACAAAAAAAAAAAAAAAAAAAAAAAACGAGAGAGAGAAAAAAGACAAACCCTGTGAAAAGCTATTGATCTTTCTTGTTCACAATGCATGTCATTGAAATAGATGTTGGTCATGTCAAACAAGAGTGGAATAGTGTATTCTACTTATATTTTCAGTGACATAATGTGCAGAAGGGACCAACGCCCTTTTACATCCACTCATAGGTGAACTGCATTTAACTGTGAGTGTGTGACTTGTGTGTGTGTGTGTGGTGTGTGTGTGGTGTGTGTGTGTGTGTTGTGTGTGTGTGTGTGTGTGTGTGTGACTGTGTGTGTGACTGTGACTGTGTGTGTGTGTGTGTGACTCTGTGTGTGTGTGTGTGTGTGTGTGTGTGTGTGTGTGTGTGTGTGTGTGTGTGTGCGTGCGTGCGTGCGTGTGTGTGGTGTGGGGGGGGGGGGGTCAACTTCTTTTTTTCATCCTTCCCTCTCAACAACAAAAAAATAAAGAAAACTGACTGGCATTTCTTGCCTCTGTGTGTGTGTGTGTGTGTGTGTGTGTGTGTGTGTGTGTGTGTGTGTGGGTGTGTGTGTGTGTGTGTGTGTGTGTGAAGTTACATCCTCAATGCAGCACTCACAACACTTCTTTGTCGAGTCTCTTTCTGTGCAGTACAATTTCTGACACCTCATTCTGGTGCAAGGGCGATCACCAGAGAAACAACCCATCCACTATTCCACAGTTACTTCCCTTGGCCCAAGCTTTACGAGTTGTGTCCCTTGGCCGTTCTTCCCTGCGAGCGTAGCAAGGGCACAGACTACAGATCAATTCTCGTCTTTTTTCTTCTTGAATTAATGTGTTCTGTGTCCGTTCATAATACATTGCTTTTATTATTCTGTAGCACATCCTTTAAAAAAAAAACTGCCAAAAATGCACTTTCCCAAATAAAAGCTTTATATACACACATAAACAATAGTCCCATACATCACAATGAAAAGAAAAACAAACAAAAAAAGCAGAATGTCTCCAGATATGTTCAATAGAAAAATGTAGAATTGTGTAATTGTGTGTAAGTGTGGTGTCCTAAAAAAATCACCAAGGCGTTCAGCTGCACCAAACTGGTCCAAAAGTAACTAGAAATCATTAGATCCCCTTTATATAAAAACAGGAGTAGTTTTCTTTATGAGTTTTCTTCTTTATCATCTGTTTATTGCCGATATTTCAAGATGCATTTTCATCCGTGTTGACAATCATACAGCAATATGCTAAGCACATATCAAGAATCCTTTCCAGTTACTCTTGGATGACCAACTTCGCACATTTGAACGTCTTGATCCAGTTAGCGACCAACACACATACACACAGAGTCTCCACTCACACACACACACACACACACACACACACACACACACACACACACACACACACACCACACACACAGAATCACACACACACACACAGAGTCGCACACAGTCGCGCGCGCGCGCACACACACACACACACCACAAGCGTCTGACAGCCCAGTAGCCTAACTGCAGGCCCCGAACAGCAGAAGGGATCGAACAAGGCAAGGAGAGAGGGAGTGTCACAGCAACTGATACCTACAGGCCCGTGTTTGGACAGCTTCAATATTTCACACCTGTGCTTGCGCGCTCTCTCTCTCTCTCTCTCTCTCTCTCTCCTCTCCTCTCTCTCTCTCTCTTCTCTCTCTCTCTCTCTCTCTCTCTCCCCTCACGCCACTTCCCTCTCTCCGTCTTTAATATGCATGCATGCATGCACAGACATGCAGACACGCACATGATCTAACAAACTATACACACATCTTTGCTCGAGTGTACGCCAGGTAATATTTATGTTGGTTCACTTCTGCCCCAAATAAAGTTAAATGTGCAAATTTACGCGCGCGCGCACGCACGCACCACATACAACACACACACCACACCACAAACCACACACACACAACACACACACACACACACACAAACACACCACACCACACCACAAACCACAAACCACACACACACACACACACACACACACACACACACACACACACACACACACACACACACACACACACACACACCAAAGAGGAAAAAGGAACAGCAGGACAGGGGAGGACAAATATCAATCTCCCCAGCCTCCCTCCACTTTGGAGCTAAAGAAGCACACAGAAAGCTCGTTTTCACCCACTAGGCCTAGGTACTAGGTAGGACAGACTCAGTGAGAGTTTGCCGATGAAGCCTACAATTCTTATAAAGTCAGTCAAAGTCATTTCCTCGCCGCTCAATCTTCCCTTTTTTTTTTATCAAGTCAAAGTCTACAAACCTCGTCAAATGCATAACCAAAACATAAAACGCATAAACCCAAAACAGTGCATAAATCAAAAAACAAAACAAACATGAACAACTCTGCTGGTCCCAGCGAGCCCCGACATGATGATCCAATCTGGGCTGTTTTGAACTAGCGTGGACTTTTCCACGACAGTTCGTCTTCTATGGTATGTATGTATGCCACCAACACACTTGTCTCATTCTAGTTCATTGTCATCGGAAAGAACACACACACACACACACACACACACACACACACACACACACACACACACACACACACACAATGGGACCTAATTTAGTGAGGAAAGCGATCAAGCGATCTAGGCTGTGGTCTGTCTTCAAGTGTGTACAGTCTCTGTTTTAGTTTACTGAGAAAAGCTTCATTCATACTGAAACAAGACACACGCACACGCACACACACACACGCACACGCACACACACACACACACACAAACACACACACACACAGAGGCATGTGCGTGCGTGCACACACACAAACACACAAACACACACACACACACACACACACACACACACACACACACACACACACACACACACACACACACACACACACGAATCAGCACATTAGCACCATCACCAACAAAACCAGAAAAAAAAACAGAAAAAAAGAATGACGATGATGATGACGATGATGATAATAAGAATGATAATGATTATAAAAAAAATAATAATACCCAACAAGTCAACAATGATGGTCATAATAAGAACAATACTAAAACATAAAGAAATTAATCATTAGATAAATGAATGTATGACTGAATAAATAAATAGATAAATAAATAAACCAACGTTTTCGATGTTACTGCAGTACTGGGAAGAAAACAACACTGGGTCTGGTTTGCTGTGTTCCATGTGGTGTGTGCTATATGTAACACATCATAACATCCGAAGGCAACCTACACCACACCACCCAGCACACCCATTCCACACTTGAAAACAACACCCCTACCCCTACCACCCCCCACCTTCTCCCCCCCCCCCCTCTCTCTCTCTCTCTCTCTCTCTCTCCTATTATCTGTAACTGAACACAAAGCGGGTGTGTCCTATCCGAGCTTTCTGTCCAACTTTCTTTTCTTTTCTTCTCTTGTCTTTCACCCAGCCGTTCTCTAACAAACAACACGTTTTTGTACCAGGGGATCCAAAGAATTCTTTTATCCCCCTCGCCCCCGCCCCCCCCCCCCCCCCCCCCCCCCCCCCCTCCTGTCTACGGCATGTTCAGAACTGATAAGTCTTCAAGTCTACAAGAGCGATTCTATAGCCATTCCAGTCTCCTTTTCTTGTTTCTTCAACACATACAGGGCGCGCGCGCGCACACACACACAACACACACACACCACACCACAACACACACCACACCACAACACCACACACACACAAGAGACACACACACACACACACACACACACACACACACACACAACACACACACACACACACAGAGTCACACACACACACACACCAAACACACACAACGCATACAGTGCTAGCCTCTTTCAGTCCCTGTGAAGACATGGTTTTAATATTGTGTTTTTATTGTGAGTGTACAGAATCATTACAAATCACTCGCATGCCTGTACAAGTGAGCACACGCGTATGCACAAGGATGTACGCGCAAGAGAGAGAGAGAGAGAGAGAGAGAGAGAGAGAGAAGAGAGAGAGAGAGAGAGAGAGAGAGAGAGAGAGAGAGAGAAGAGAGAGTATAGATAAACATAATAAATAATAGTACTGATGTACATCTGAAAATTTCCATAGACTGAGACGATATAGCTCTGGCTCTATTGCTCAAATGACGACTGTAATGTTTTGCATGAGCTTACAACTGATACTAACTCTGGTTTAATTAACAAATCGGACACGTAAATGCTGCTTGTTTTGATATGCTTTACAATCATTGACTTGACAACAACATAAATTCAGAGAACCAACGGAACACCGAAAGGGCAGCCTAGTTATTTATGGGAATGTTAATACCTGATTATGGAAACTAGTATAAATGAGAGGAACCAAGGATAAACCAAAGGGAGCAGTTATGGAGAATACCTTAGGGTGTAGTTTAAGGAGAAACAAACCACGGTCAATTCTTCTCCAGAACATATCTGTTATTGGTGGAAAACAGTCCGTGTGGATGAATCAAGATGGCCTAGGAAAGCCTGCACTAGGCTATACCATCTAAATAAAAAGGGCAAGAAAGTTTTAACTAGTGTACAAAAGGTGAGAAGCCGGTTTGCTGAACTGGGTTTTAGTGCGTTTGCTTTCAGTAACGGATGTAGGAGATATAGAATTTTTTATTTGCACATTCCATCCTCGAGGTCGGAATGTGGCTACATTCATGGTGGGAAGAAACAGTCACATAGGAAAAATCTCACCATTGATGAACCTCGGAGCCTTAGTCGAGGAACTAAAAAAATAAATTCGAACATTTTTATTGAGGTTAATTGATTGTAGCCGGCAAGAATGGTCTAGTCATATCAATGATAGTCTGCCATTTGATCTTTATTGGAAATTAAGCCCAGAGCATGGCGCAACACGTACATAAGGGCAGAAATGGGTTGGCATTTGAAATTGATCACAACAAGGTTTAGGCTTGGTGTTTCTTATCTTTCTCCTCATTGCTATTCTTATAGAGATTTTTTTAAGCCAAAAAAAACCACAAAACAACAAACAAACAACGATGACGATGCTATTTGTCCTTTGGGTCAAAGTGCTGAGGAAAATGAACCATGTTGTGTGAAGTGGTCTGCGCAGTCTTACAGGATCTCAGAATTCAGTTCATTCCTCCCCCCCACCCCACCCCCCAAAACAACAAACAAACAAAAAACCCAGCCCTGCATATCTAGACTGTCAATGTTACTGGCTTCTACAAAGGGAAGAGCCCTTTTTTTTTTTTTTTATTAAAAGATCTCACTCTTTATTAATTGTTAAATGGTATCCAAAATATGCAGTATATTGATTGTGTAGTTAATGGTAATAGATGATGTAGTGGTATACTGGGTACTGTTATGATCTTGCCAATGTGTTCACTCAAACCCTCCTTCAATAACAGCTATGACCTTTGTTGAAGTTTCCGATCTCTCTCTCTCTCTCTCTCTCTCTCTCTCTCTCTCTCTCTCTCTCTCTCTCTCTCTCTCTCTCTCTCTCTCTCTCTCTGTCCGGATATAATAACCACTTATATCAATCAGCCTTGACATTGTGCAGCTTGCTTTTATGGGTGAAGAGAAACAAAGCCATAAACACAAACAAATCAGACCCCGCACAGCAGAGTACAGCAGAGCAGTCAAGCCATTCTCTCTCTCTCTCTCTCTCTCTCTCTCTCTCCTCTCTCTCTCTCTCTCTCTCTCTCCTCTCTCTCTCTCTCTCTCCTCACACACACACACACACACACAACACACACACACACACACACAGAGCAAACAGGGGGTTACGCATATTGTGAGCTGTCACAGACTTGTTTCTGTTTGTTGTGCCCCCCCCCCTTCCCACCATTTGCAAATGGGCAAAAGTGTTACGCAACAATTTATCCAATCTTAACTAAAATTTATACTTCATCCTGTCATGGATTCCATGCCATGCTGATCATTTGGACTGTAGAAATGATACATTTTCATTTCTGAAAATGTGTGTTTTGTTCCCAGTCCCATTCCCACTGTCCCTTTGTGAATGGGCTTATAAAGCTGAACACAATAAATAATCATTCTCTCTCTCTCTCTCTCTCCTCTCTCTCTCTCCTCCTCCTCTCTCTACTCACACCACCAACAGACACACACACACACACACACACACACACACACACACACACACACACACACACACACACACACACACACACACACACACTCGACAGTGAGAGTAGAAAAAAAGCCAACGATGTGTGTTGTTGATAATGAGTCTCACCACACACTCCCTCCCTCCCCCCTCTCTCCATACATAGACAGCCTGAGGGTTGCTGGCCTATTTAATGTCCACCATTATCACAGTCCTCCATCGACAGTCACACAAACCCAAGCTGACCTTTAGGCTGCCCAGCAAGTGTCCGTGTGGGCTATGTTAAGTGTCCACGTAGGCTATTTATTTATACAATTGTTTCTTTCTTTATTTATTCTTTTATATCGAGGTTCATTCAGCCCCCGTGTGTGTGCAAGTTGTCAATTTTGTCATCTGTCCACCGTACACAATGGCCTACTCTTCCGAAAACCGGACAGGATTTAACGTGTGCGCAAGAGTTTGTGTTTTGTGTTTTGCCTCGGTTTAAGGTCTCATCCGAAGAACTTTTGGGGAGAGTGGAGTCTGCACTGATGTTCACTCCAGGGGGAAAATCCCTTTGAACGAGATTCGAACCTGGGTCATCAGACTGCGAGCGCAATGTTCTGACCACTAGGCTATCTCGTCCCCCTATGTCCAGGCAGCCACAGTGACTCACAGCAACACTACCACACTGAACAGATGACAATATTTACAAAACTGCATACACACAGGGACTGGATGGAAAAAGCACATGAGTGCTTACTCCATTATCCTTGATATAACCGGAAAAAAAAACCCACCTGTATCAGGTTCAGCTTATGTCAGCCAGTGGATGCTCCTAGTCTAGGCCTACATAATTCCACAGTACATGTATGCATGCTCCCTTTCCTTCTCTTGCGACACAGTCCTGGCTTCTTGCTGCTGTTGAATAAAGCCATTTTTAGTACCTGTGCTTGTGATAATTGTCATGACGAATATGTATACCATCTATGTTTGTATATATATTTTTGACAATTGCAAGTATGTGCACACACGCGCGCGCGCGCGTGCGCACACGCACGCACGCGCGCACACACACACTGTTTTCATGCACACCATAGCAATCACGCAGACCATCAAGTAACATGTTGTATTGAATATTATGATAAATCTGTTTCGTGGTGTCCAATAAGTCTTATGATGAGACTTTTGAGGCAATAAATAAAATACTTTCTGATTCTGATTCACACACACACACACACACACACACACACACACACACACACACACACACACACACACACACTCACACTGACTGACTGACTGACAAAACAAAGAAATGAGAAAATAGGCAATCTAAACCATTCTCCTCACAATACTGTATAATCACCAGCATAGAAAGGGCAGGTCACAGGGATTTTAAAAAAAAAAAAAAGAAAGAAAGAAAAAAGGCAAAAAGGACTCACTCCTCCAGCCAACAAGAGCTTGCAGGCAAGGCCCTGAGATCAACGTTGTTGGCATTCCACAGCCAAGGCAAGAAAGGGCCCCACCAGTTATCGTTCCTTGCCTGCCCTACAGGGGGGGGGGGGGGGGGGGGCTCCATTCCCTGCCCCCTTTTACCCCTTGCCTATCCCTCCCTCCTCCCGACCCGTTGGGGTGGGGGCGGGGTTGTGTGTCACGTAGAGTTGTGTGGAGGCCAGAGAGATGAAAGGGGAGAAAGGAAACGGTGTGTAAAACACACACGCGCGCGCGCGTGCGCACGCACGCACGCAAGCACCACACACACACACACACACACACACACACACATTCATTCATTCATTCACTCACTCACTCACTCTCACTCACTTTCACACACGCACGCGCGCGCGCGCACACAAAACACACACACACACACATACACACACACGCACGCACACACACACACACACTGTCCATAAAGATGGGGGAGGGGGGCGCCATTAAACAGCTTGTGATAGCAGATATCAAAGATCATATTGACTGACTGACTAATATTGGATAACTGATTGATTGATAGAGTGATTGATCTGATTCTCCTCCATTCCATCTAACGACTACAAACTGCAAGACATTCTGCTGCCTTTCAGTGGAAACTGGTTGGCAGTCTAAGTGACCACACAGCCCCGATATGGCCTGTGTGGCTGGCGGGGCTATAAACAACATGACTGGCTGTGTGACCACTCTGGACGAACGCTGTAGCCGAGTGGTCAAAACCATTTGACTTCAATCCCATCAGTCCATGAAGTCCTGAGTTCGAATCTAGGCGGCGTCCGGCGAATAAGGGACGGGATTTTTACGATCCCTCAGGTCAACTCAAGTGCCGACCTGTCAGTGCTTTCATTCCCTTCGTGTATAATCATAGACAGAGATCAAAATATGCACGTTAAAGATACCGTCATTCAAGTCAGCGTACGGTGGGTAACAGAAACACGAACTTACCCACCACACCTCCGAAGTCGGAATGCAGCTAGCTCCCATGGTGGTTAAAAAAAAACGGGTGCATGCGAAAAATATCACCACTGCTGAACCTACAAGCTCCGGGCCCTGTGAGGAACCAAACAGCAAACTCCACTGTTCACACCAATCCATTTTTCACAGCAAGCTGAGTTGACGCTTAATCTATTGGATAAAATGCAT
>CM060316.1:35940207-35945207 GCA_030674155.1 Stramonita haemastoma
ACAGACACAGACAGACAACACACACACACACACACACACAGCACAGAGAGAGAGACAGGCAGACACAAGACAGACAGACAGACAGAACAGAAACAGAGAGAGAGAGAGGAAGAGGGGGGAGATGATATAATTAACACACAGAACCTGGACCAATGAGCTCAGCAGAGTTATCATGATATCAACGACTTTCCCTAATTTACTCTGACGATAACATGCTCTCACCCAATACCAGATATCCCATCGACCTTCTCCTCTTACTACGTGTAGTGTTTATTACTGCAGAGTATGGTACACACATGTGAATGCCAATCCGGACATATCAGGAGAGAGTACAGGGGGGGGGGGAGAGATCTATCTAGGGGGTGGGGGGTGGGGTGGGGTGGGGCTGTTTAAAAGAAAAGCGAGATCAGGCTTGTCAGCTATACTAGGCCTACAATGGAACATAAGGAAGGATCCACTTTCTCTGCATGGGTCTACTACTACAATGCTTTTTCTATTCTTTTTTGTTTTTTTCTCTGTTTCTCTTGTCTCTGTCTGTCTGTCTGTCTGTCTGTCTGTCTGTCTGTCTGTCTGTCTGTCTGTCTGTCTGTCTGTCTGTCTCTCTCTCTCTCTCTCTCTCTCTCTCTCTCTCTCTCTCTCTCTCTCTCACGCACGCAAGCATGCATACAAACACACACACGCACGCACGCACGCACGCACGCAAGCAAGCATAGAAACACACTTTTTCCTTTCAATGCCACACAGACAAGACGTGATCACTTACCAAGTTAGCAAACAATGATCCTGGAGACCAAACTATCCTAGAATAGTCACAAATAGATCTACTTATTATTCCTAACAATGATTGATGGCATACCGTACACACAATATCAATGTGTTCTCCAATTTAATGTCTTTCCACTTGACGTTTTAACATTTAAGGAGGATTAGACGATAGGAAGCAGAGGTAAGAATGAGAAAATGAGCATGCGAGCGGTTGAAAGTATGTGTATATTATGTGAGAGAGAATAAGAGAGAGAGGAGAGAGAGGAGAGAGAGGAGAGAGGAGAGGAGAGAGAGAGAGAGAGAGAGAGAGAGAGAGAGAGAGAGAGAGAGAGAGAGAGAGTGAGAGAGAGAGAGAGAAGAAGAGAAAGAGAGAGAGAGAGAGAGAGAGAGAGAGAGAGAGAGATAGAGGAGAGTGTGTGTGTGTGTACGTGCGTGCGTGTGTGTGTGTGCGTGCGTGTATGTGTGTGTGTGCGTGTGCGTGTGGTGTGTGTGTCGTGTGTGTGGTGTTGTGTCGTGTGTGGTGTGTGTGTGTGTGTGTGTGTTGTGTGTGTGTGAGTGTAATTATCAAACACAAGTTTGTTTTTTATTTTCTATTTTCACTTCACATTGCTTGTCCTTCTCCCACACACTCGACACTGAAACCTCAACACCACCAGGACTTGCAGTGTTGCAGGGAAAAAACAAAACAAAACAAAACAAACAAAAAAATCAGAGTACAGATAAATAATAGACACAAGAAATAAATATCCATATTATTACCTGCAGTGGCTCCATTGGCGTGGCAGACTTCAGTTCTGTTTTTTCCCCATGGGCAAGCCGGGCCATGGGGGTTCTGTCCGTATAAACCATCCCCACCTTCTGGAAATTCTCTGCTAGCAATTTCCTCTTTTCTATCCCTCTCTTTGTTTCTGAAGCCTTGTTCCTTTTTTTTTCTCCACTGTCACCTCCTTCTTGTCTACTTTCTGCCCTCTTGGTTGGTTTATTCGCCTGAATATTTTTCTCAGAAAGACTTGCAAGATAACAGTTCTCTCCCACGCTGAAGTTGGATGTGCTGGGCCTGACTTGTCAAGCGGTTGGCGGCAGCGCAAAGCATTTTCGCTCATACAGCAGACCAAAGTTGCTGTCTGAGCATTCAACGAAAAAAAGAGTGCACCACTATTTGTTCCGAGGTCAGACAAACCATGTGCTTTAATTCATAAACTGTTGACAACTTTGGTGGCTGGTGCTACGGACGACACAAGCATACCTAGCATGCTATTTCTGTACTGATAAGTCTCCACTGAAAAAAAAAAGTTGAGCGCCATAGGAGAAGTAGAATATCCCAACACAACACAGAAGACCAAAACTTAAAGCGAGAAGACATCGTTCCATTAGGAGTCGTGAAAAGCGACTGTCTTGTATAAATTATTTCCCGCAGGGTTTTTGTCATTTGTTGTCTTGTTGTTGTTGTTGTTTATTCGTTTCCTCAGTGAGAGCTCAGAGGTTCACCAACAGTGACAATTTTGTGTGTGCACCTCTTTTTTTTTTAATCTGTTTTTGTTTGTTGTCCAGGCATTAAGGTAGCCACATTCCGACAACTGACTTCAGGGAATATATATATGTGTTTGACAGTCTACACACCAAGTCACTGTCGACTGAAAAGAAAAAGTAACGAATTGTTATCTGTTTTTGTTCTTTTTATACTATCCTAGCAGCCTTTGTGAATCTTGAACACGGCAGAGTTAGACACAATGGCAATCCACCCACCTAAGCTGACCTAACCTCACCACCCCAACATTCTATACCGACCACCCCTTTGTTAAGAAGAGAGAGAGAAAAAAGAGAGAAAAGAAAGTTTCATACAATGGATGCATTGTTAAGCTGGCCACAGGTATGCGACAAAACAATGAAGAGGAAGAAGAGCAGTTAAAAATATGTGTGTGCGTGTGTGTGTGTGTGCGTGTCGTGCGTGCGTGTCGTGCGTGCGTGCGTGCGTGCGTGCGTGGTGTTGTGTGTTGTGTGATGTGTTGTGTGTGTGTGTGAAGAGAGAGAGAGAGAAGAGAGAGAGAGAGAGAGAGAGAGATAAGAAGAGAGAGAAAGAGAGAGAGAGAGAGGAGAGAGAGAGAGAGAGAGAGAGAGAGAGAGAGAGAATGACAATGACAATGACAATGACAACAATTTATTGTGTTAAGCTTTTGTAAAGCCCATTCACAGGGACAGCAGCATGGCGATGGGGCACAGAAGACCTAACAATATTTGATAATTTCAAGAAAATAACGATAACAGCCCTGGCAATCAACATAGCATGGGCTCAATATCATGGTTTTGTGTGTGTGTGTGTGTGTAGAGAGAGAGAGAGAGAGAGAGAGAGAGAGAGAAGAGAGAGAGAGAGAGCGAGAGAGAGAGAAGAGAGATGAGAGGAAGTAGAGAGAGAGAGAAGAGAGAGAAGAGGAGGAGAGACGGCACGGTGTGTGCTGGCGCGCGCACAAACACACACACACCACACACACACACATATATATATAATATATATATATATATATATATATATAAATATATATATAATATATATATATATATATATAATATAATATATATATATAATAATAATGTATAGTCTCTCTCTCTCTACATATAATATATAATATATATATATATATAATATAATATAATATATATATATATAATATGATTCGCATCAGTATGCCTGTCAGTATTGTAATTGCCCATCAGGGGATGATTCAAGTGTTCTTGACTTGACTTGGACTTGATATATACACCACCACCACTACCACCAACACCACCAACCACCACCACCACCACCAGCATCACCTACAAACCTACTACACACTCCAGGCCAGATGTTGCATGCTGAGAGCTGTGCAGAACCTCACTCACTCCACAAACTCCAAACTTAAACAGCCCCTCTCCACTCCAGCTCGCTAGCTAGCTAATTAGCCCCGGCTAATGAAGTTCCATCATCTTCACTGTATAAGCGGCATCGGATGGATGGCTCAGTTTTACACAAGGCCTTGTCTAGGCAGGCCATACCAGGCACAGGAAACCAGCACACGGCACAGAACAGACTGTTTCGCTCGTTTTGCACTGCTAACTGAGTGTGAGAATATAGAGGGGCGTTCAGCTAACTGCCAGTGTTTTGTGTTTCTAAAAATAACCCAAACAAAACAGACCCTAACTGGCTAAACCAATAAGCAACAGTTGCTTAATTTCAAAAAAAATATTTAAAAAAACTTAACTGGCTTAACCAATTATCAACAGTTGTTTTATAAAATAAAAAAACAACAACTAAAAACCTACCTAGCTAAATCAATAAGCAACAGTTCTTTTATATAAAAAAAACAAAACATATCAATCTGCCTTTTACACCTTTTACTCTTCCCCGTGGAAAAAAATAACTCAAAACTCAAGTAAAGCAAGGATAGCCTCCCTCTCGTACTACGCAAACAGACTAAACGCAAAATATACAAAGAAATAAACACCACAATCACTCTTCAAAAAGAAAAAAAAGAAAGAAATCAAGAAGAGGGAAAAAATGGAAGAAAAGATACCTGAGGCAAATTGCAAAAAAAATCTTGATTCATTAAAGAGAAGCACACAACGAGAAAACAACAAAAGTCACACACACACACACACACACACACACACACACACACACACACACACACACACACACCACACACAAACAAACAAACAAACAAACAAATAACAAACAATATGAAACAGGTTAAAAAAAGAAAAAGAAAAAGAAACCCGAGATAAACAAGAAACTCTAAAAAGAACAACAACAACACCAGCAACAACAAACAAGACACAGAGAGAGAGAGAGAGAGAGAGAGAGAGAGAGAGAGAGAGAGAGAGAGAGAGAGAGAGAGAGAGAAGAGAGAGAGAGAGAGAGAGGAGAGAGAGGAGCAGAGAGAGAGACAGAGAGAGAGAACAGACGAGAGACAGACAGACGGGAAACAGACAGACAGACAGACAGACAGACAGACAGACAGACAGACAGAACAGTAACAAGCATTTGAGTTTATTTCATGCTGAACGTACCTCGGTATGAAGAGGTGCCAGACACCAAATTAATCATCTCAGATTGACTTCTTCCCCTTTTCCCATGAGCATATTTGGGTGATGCTTTATCAAACCCTACCCCCACACTCCACCCCCCACCCCCCCAAAAAGGAAAAAAAGACAGAAAAAAGAGGAGGAGGAGGAGGGTTGAAAGGAAGGGGAGATGAAAG
>CM060316.1:35950207-35952707 GCA_030674155.1 Stramonita haemastoma
GAGATGGCCCAAAATGATGTTGTTGTTGCTGCTGTTGTTGTTGCTGTTATTGTTGCTGTTGTGCGTTCCCCAGCATAACACTCTGGGGGTCACCCAGAATGTGCACTCTGGCTCACTCTTCCCACCTGGGAATCACTGTGAGATTGAAATTGCACACTGAATGAGAAGTTAAACACTGAGTGAAACGTTTTCGTTTATGACTGTTTTTAAGTATCTTCGCCATAGAGGCAGCCATACTCCGATTTCAGAGGATTTTTCTCCTTTAAAGGAGGAGAGTGCGGCTGTAAGGTTAAGAGCTTGTCATGGCTGAAGGCAATCTCTGCACAGCATTTTAGTGCAGGCCTCGGCAATTAGCTGACATCAATAACTGGGTCAGACCCAGGATAAAACACCTCTGTCAGTGATGTTGTGAGCTCAGGGCCAATACCTGCATTGTATTGTTGTTATGCGTTGGTATCTAATTAGTTATGAGATTGTCTACAGCCATAAAACACTCATAGCGTAACAACCCGCACTTAAGAAGGTAAAGATGTCCCATAACCTATGCGGTCGTAGGAGAGCGAGGCATCAGAGACCTCAGCTTCTCCAGGGGCCAGCATATTGAGGGCGGCGCCCATCTCCTCTCCCTCGCTACTTTACCTTCCCTGGCCTTAAAGAAGGCAGGTAACCATCTACAGATGGGTGAACTGGGGAATTGTACTTAAGCCAAGGCACGCAAACAGTCACCCATCCAAATAGTAACCACGCTCAATGCTGCTCAACACTGGTTTGGGGAAAGCGAGTGCTCTGACCACTGAGTTTTCCCCACCCATGTTCAGCTAAGCTAAAAACCAAAACCTACAATACAATCACTGTCGTTAAGCTTCGACATTTTACTTTGATATTTTCTCCATCCCTGACAAGTTTTCAATGTTATAACCTACACTTACTTACTCTACTCTAAATCGCAACCAAACCAAATCATCTGAAGTCAAATAAATGGCTGCCTGAAAAGGCGAAGCAACTGAAAACAGTCCTACATGAAAGACTTCTCATCCGTTGTGTTCTTACGGTCTGGCAATAATTCCTAGGTGGGATAAGTGAGAGAGAACATATTCTATGTGACCCTGCAGTCTTCAGCTGGCCGGGGAACCACAACATTAATAACAACAACAAAGAGTAGAAGGCAATGGATCTCTTACGGAGGGGGAGGAAGCACGCATAAACTGACACACAAACATTGCACTAGAGTTCAATCAAGGAGAGATGCAGCTTTTCAAATGCACGCGCGCGCGCACACCCCCCCTACACACACACCCTACACACACACCCTACACACACACACAAACTCACACACACACAACACACACACACACACACACACACACACACACACACACACACACACACACACACACACAAACTCACACACACACACACACACACACACACACACACACACACACACACACACACACACACACACACACACACAGGGCAATGAGGAGGAGAGGCTGAAAAGGCTGAAGTGGAAATGAAGTGAATAATTAAGATCCATTTATCAATTATTTACAGGGGAAAAACAGATGGAGCTCACATACACACACACACACACACACACACACACACACACACACACACACACACACACACACACATACATACATACATACATACATACATACATACATACATACATACATACATACTTACACACACACGCACGCACGCATGCACGCACATGCACTCTTTATCTCTCTCTCGCTCTCTTCTCTGTCTCCCTCTCTTCAGTAATGTGAACACACACACACACACACACACACACACACACACACACCACACCACACACACACACACACACACACACACACACACACACACACACACACACACACACACACAAATCAAAGGACCAAGCCTCCTGGCAGGAAATGGCGAAGCAGAAAATAGACTGCCGATTGTCACGTGCACAGCTACACTAGCAGACCACACAACACAGGGCACTGCTGTTCTCTTCCCCCGCCATTATCAGTATGGATGGATGGATGGATGGATGGATGGATGTCTGTGTGTGTGTGTGTGTGTGTGTGTGTGCGTGCGCGAGCGTGCGTGCGTGCGTGCGTGCGTGCGTGCGTGCGTGTATGTATGTATGTATGTATGTATGTATGTATGTATGTATGTATGTATGTATGTATGTATGTACAGGAGGCTGATGTGAGATGTCTGGTGGTTAAAGCCTTGAGCTCGCAATCTCCTGGCACGGGTTCGAGACACAACTACTGAGAGAGACACCCTATTAAATTTGAGAAGATTGTGCCGTGGAATTAATATTTATTTATTCGTTTATTCATTTATCTATATATTTGTATTTTTATCTTTTATTTCGAGGCTAATGGAATAAGCACTCATGTGCTTTTTCCAGTCCCCGTATGCATGCAGTTTTGTAAATCTTGTCATCCGCTTCCATTCACACACACACACATACACACACACATACACACACACACACACACACACACAC
>CM060316.1:35957707-35960207 GCA_030674155.1 Stramonita haemastoma
TGAATAATTCATATTGTCAGTGTGTCTTACATATCGGTTAAAAACACGATGAGAAGAAGATTTCTCCCATATGTTTACTGAAATGCCTTTTAAAACATAATAAAGACATATATCCAAACCTAGTATATAGGGCTTGGATGTTGTTGTTGTTGCTTTTATATATCATTTTGTTTATATTGCAGTCGTTGTTCTTTGAAGATGATTTTATAGAAGACAAGAAAAAGGTATGATTCATTTACCCTGTGGGTTGACCAAAACAAAACAAAACAACAACAACAAAAACAACAAAAAACGAAACAAGACGTAGACTTTACAAGCTGATCGACTCTCTAGTCACCATCACCACCACCCTTCCTTCCCATCACCCCCACCCAACCCCACTCCTCCCGTACATGTAATTTTTTTTTTCCTGCCATCACTTTAAATTTTTTATTCCTCGATTATTCTTGCCCTCTTTTCTACTCCCCCCCCAACCCCCAACCCCTTACCCCCCCCCCCCCACCCCTTACCCCCCCCCACCCACCCACAACCCCACGCCCACTACCACTCGTCCTGTCTCCTATCCCATTCCTTACTTACTCCCCTGCCTCCTCATTCATCCCGACGCCAGAGTATAACACACACACACACACACACACACACACACACACACACACACACACACACACACACACACACACACACACACACACACTGACAGACATCCCCACTCACTCCGACCCCAATCTTTTTCCTCCCTACTGACAGACCATGGGTCAGACAGGGCTAGCAAGGGATCCTGCCGCCCACCCTAGCATCAATATCAGGACTGGTACTGTACCGCATGGTAGGAAACACAACACCCATGATGACTTGAAAAAGAAAACTCTAAACCAAGAATCTAAAAGGTTTACGAAAAAAATCCCTGAAGTCGAGTTGCAGCTACCTTGATGGGTGGGAAAGAAATAGAACACCAAAGAGGACAAGAAAAAAAAAAACAACAACCCCAAACCCTCCAAGTATTTTAAAGTTTATTATAACATCCCCCGAAATCAGAATGCAGCTAGCTACCTTGATGGTGGGAAAGATACACAACACCAATGATGATTTTATCCACAAAAAAACCCAACCCAAAACAATATTCTGAAATTGTTTTTATAAACATCCCCGAAGTCATAATGCAGCTACATCTACCTTGATGGTTGGGAAAAAACATGGTTGTATACGCTAAAAAAAAATATTATCACCCTTAGTGAACCTAGGTGCTCTCGCTGTTGAGGAATGGAGAGAAAAAAGTGCGTGAATTAAACAAGCAGTCAAAGATTAATCCTTATCATATATTATATATTATATGGATAATATATACAGAGTATACAAAAATGAAGAAATACAAAAACACACACTCACACAAAAGTAACACAAACAAAATATTCACAATATGCTCGCATAACTTACCAAAGGTCTCATCTCACGTGTCCTTTGCAAAGCAATCTGCAACATAAAGAACAATCTCTTATTGAAAATGGGCAGGTGGAAATCGAGTATTTTGTTTTTATAACACAAAAAAACATGTACAAACTGATGCAGTTAGGTTTTTTTTTTTTTTTTCTTCTCTTCTTTCTTTATCTCGTGTCCTTCCTATAGGAGTAGGAAAGATTTAACATGATAATGAAAAAACTCAACCTCCATGAACTACAGATATTTCATGGCAAAAATTCTGTTGATATATTTCAAAATCTTAAAACAAGCTTTACTTGTTTTTTTCGATAGTATTAATTATTTTAACAACGATGAGCAAAGTTTTATTGTTTGTTTTAAGAAAACAGGTTTCCTTTCATACTTCAAAGTGTTTGGATGTTTAACGTAATACTTAATACAAGTTTTATTCAAGTAGTGGAAAACAATTTTAAAATGACAAAATGCCTCCCAAATATCACAACTATCACATTATGAACTTCTTTCATATCTTTCAATTCCTTCAACAAGCATATTGTTACTAGTTATGCAGAAATTGGCAAATCAAACATACAATTTTGATAGCAACAAAATAAATACTTTTCAACACAAACTTTGTTCATAAATTCAGATACTCATATTATAAAATCTTTTGTATTCACTACTGTGAGCCACATCAATTAAAGCACCATGTACATATTGTTTGACTTTATAAACCAATTAAAACTGCAATGAATATTTTGTTGATTCAACAAAAACCCACTCAAATCAATGTCATCTAATCGCATCTTGACAATTTGCAGAAGTTCTCACAAAACTCATTGTGTTATAAACAGTTTATGCAATAATTCCTATCCTAAAAAGGATAGGTTATTTGCATCTTGACTTGTACATAACTAGTACCAAAAAGGTAACATCCTTGCTTATATGGTAACACTATAGCACACACAAACAAGCAAGCATATCCATGACTGTTTACGCTTACACTGACGCACAAAACAGTTTTTGTTTTGTTTTTGTAACCAAGAAAAGGGGCCTACTTGCGCATTCTAACACGCAGTAACAC
>CM060316.1:35965207-35975207 GCA_030674155.1 Stramonita haemastoma
TTTGTATAGATCACATGAGTGATCCAATATCCCTTAAATCAGGACAGTGAATATAGTATGTTAGTGTGTGGGTTAGTGTCAGTATGTGTTGTGTTAGTGTGTGTTAGAGAGAGAGAGAGAGAGGAAGAGGAGTGTGTGTGTGTGTGTGTGTGTGTGTGTGTGTGTGTGTGTGTGTGTGTGTGTGTGTGTGTGTGTGTGTGTGTGTGTGTGTGTGTGTGTGTGTGTGTGTGCGGCGTTGGTGGGTGTGCACTTGTGTGGTGTGTGTGCGGTGTGGGTGTGTGTGTGGGTGGTGTGTGTGTGTGTGTGTGTGATGAGAGAGAGAGAGAGAGAGAGAGAGAGAGAGAGAGAGAGGAGAGAGAGAGAGAGAGAAGAGAGAGAGAGATGAGAGAGAGAGAGAGAGAGAGAGGCGAGGAGGACAGAGACAGAAGAAGCAGAGAGACAGACGACAGAGACGGATAGAAACCGATTTTCGCAACATCTTGGCTAGATAGTTTTCACAACCCACAGACACCGTCTAGACGACTGCTTTTCCTATCCCTGAATTGCCGGTGTGTATGTCTGCATAACATATAACTTTCTTTCTCTCTTCTTCTCTTGCTTTCTATGCCAGTCCAGTCGTCAGGGGCTTTGTTATTGTTTGTTTGTTTGTTTGTTTGTTTGTTTACTTATTTGTTTCATTTAATTGGGTGTGTGGCTACTAGTGTTCTTTGGTCACCCCACCCTTTTACAAAGAATAAAACGAAACAATTAAACAAAAAGACAAAGAAAAAGAAAAAAAACAAACCTGTCCCCAGCTCTACTCTCTGGGGCCAGCAGAAATGGTTCTCTTGTCCTGCATGTTTGGCTCAAGCGAAACATTTCCCAGCAATTATTTTTAATTCTTTTATTTCGAGATTGTATTGAACCATTGTAAACCCCTATAGGTAGGTCATGGCAGATTTCCCTGCGTGAAATTAGGGCTGCTGTCCCTGGTAAGAGTGCGGTGCGTCGCCACAAGAGCGGCACCATGTAACTGTATTTGTTTTCTTATTAGAGTGGTTCTTTTTTTTTCTTTTTTTTTTTTACAGAATTTTGCCAAGGACAACTCCCTCGTTGCCGAGGTTTCTTTTACGTGTGCTTAATAACCATGTGTAACACACGGGACTCCGTTTATCGTTATATATCTCACCCGGAGGCCTAGCACCCAGACCACCACTAACGGTCTGTGGATGGGGTAAAATTTTCTGGCCCTGACAGGGATAAAACCACCACACACTTCCAACCCGGACTTTGCGCTTCCTAGGATGTGCGTTACCTGTAGACCACCGACCCACCTAAACTGGAATTATCACTATGTCCTTTTTTTTTTTTTTTTTACATCTAGTCCCCATGTGTATGCAGCTTTGTAAATTTTGTCATCCATCCCCATCGGCACAAAATGGCGCCTACTTTTATGAAAAGCAAAGCAGGTTTCAACGTGTGCGCGAGATATTTTGCATGCGTTCTCACAGGACCTCGGTTTATCATCTCATCCGAAGGAATTATTTGGAGGAGTGGAGTCGGTATTGATGTTAACTCCAAGGGGAAATAATTATCCTCTGGAACAGGATTCGAACCCAGGTCAGCACCTCACAAGCGCAATACACAACGCTTTCACCACCAGGCTATCCTGTCCCTTTATTGATGTGAGATGAGGGCCAAGATTTAGATGAAAATGTTGTCAAGAGTATGTGTGTATATATGCATCCACACACGAGCATCTCTCGCTCTCTTAGCAAGCGCCAAAGAGCGTTGATTTGCACATGTGTGTTTTTATTGCAAATAAAAACCATGCACTGCTGAGATGTGCTACAGTGATGCCTGCAAGCAGACGGCAACTGGACTGGCTCAGCCAGTCAGTCAGTCAGTCAGCCAGTCAGCCAGTCCTTGTGGCTGGTTGTAGCCTACAGTACACATGTACACACTTTACATACCTGCCATTCCTGCCCCTTCCTTCTCTCCTCCCCTATGTCACTGTCAGAGAGTTCAGTTGCTGGGACAGAAATTCGATATGACAGCCAAGTCTGTTTGTCTGTCTGTCTGTCTGTGTTTGTCTGTCTGTCTGTCTGTCTGTCTGTCTGTTGACTGTCTGCCTGCCTGCCTGCCTGCCTGCCTGCTCTCTCTCTCTCTCTCTCTCTCTCTCTCTCTCTCTCTCTCTCTCTCTCTCTCTCTCTCTCTCTCTCTCCTCCCCACCTCTCTCTCTCTCCCTCTTATTCCCCTAATTCCCCTTTTATCCAAATGTTGATTTATATTACATGTACAATTTTTGTAGACAGTGGTGGATTGATGTTTTCGTTGTTTATTCATTTTGTTCTCTTGTTTGTCCTTATCTACTAACGCTTTTCTTTTTTTCCATACTCAAATTTTTATTTGTGACTTCTGATTTTGTCTTCTGAAAGAGTGCATTTTATTACCTTATCATATACAGTGTCCTTTATCTTGTGTGTTGTTTGGTACTGCTTAAAGTCTTATTGTTTAGTACATTTTCAACTTGATGATCCTGAAAAGGGCGGGGATGGATGTAAAAGCACACGAGTGCTTATCTTTATCCTCGAATAAGACTTTGCCTGCCTTGCTTGCCTTGCCTTGCCTTGCCTCCCTCTCTCACTTTCTCGCCTCCGCCTCATTTTCCTGCCCCTTTCTCATGCAATTTTTGACGTTGTGGGATTTCTTTTCATACACAATTCAAAGTTGGCGAAAGCTGCCACGCAATGACAGACATACTGGGTTCGACATACTGGTATCAAAACTGACTTTCCTTCTTTTCTGTTGATTTCATTCTATTCAGGCTATGTCAGTCCTTAGATTTGTTGCTGGTGTTCTGGGATTCGATCGGGCTTGTTGATTTGTTTCTGTTTTTGTTGTTGTCTTTTTTTTTTATAGGTTGTTTGGGTTGTTTCTTGTTGTTGGTTTTTTTTTGTTGTTTTTCGTTGTCATTGTTGTTGTGGGGTTTTTTGGTGGGTTGTTTGTTTTGGTGTTGTTGTGTGTGTTTTTTTTTGGGGGGCGGTGTTGGGATTGACGTTTTGTTGTTCTTTTTTGTTTTAATTTGTAGTTGTTGTTATTTTACTCGTCCGTCCCTACCGCCACAAGATGGCCTACTCTTCTATAAGACGAAACGGGTTTAAATATGCCCGCAATATGTTCTGCGTGTGTTCGCACACGGGACCTTGGTTTCTAAACTAAGATACAGGACTTTTGGGGGCAGTGGAGTCGGTACTGATACCACCAACTCCAGAGGAAAAATCTCTCGACAGGCGCCTCGGTTACGGTTTGAACCCAGGCCGTCAGATCACAGAGGTCAACGCTCTAACCACTTGGCTACCCCGCCCTCCGATGGGAAGGATGGATGATGCTAAAGTAAGACATCCTCACTTTTAAAGGAAAGGTAAAGGTGTCCCATAACCTGTGTGGTTGTAGGGGAGCGAGGCATCAGAGACTGCAGCTTCTCTAGGCGCCAGCATATTGAGGGCGGTGCACATCTCCTCCTCTCCCTCGCTGTTTTACCTTCCCTGACCCTAAAGAGGGCAGGTACCCATTGACAGCTGGGTGAACTGGGGGGGGGGACTGTACAGAAGCCAAGGCGTGCAAACGGTCACCCATCCAACTGGTAACCACGCTCGATGCTGCTTAATCTTAACTTGGGGAAAGCAAGTGCTCTGACCACTGAGCTATCCTCGCTTTTAGCGACAGATTTTCTGTGCATTACATGGGATCTGCTCCAACTTGAGCTGATGGGTAATGACCCGGTGATGTGAACATCTACAGCATTACACTTCAGTAAACTATCTAACATGCGCGCGCGCGCGCGCGTGTGTGTGTGCGTGCGTGCGTGCGTGCGTGCGTGCGTGCGTGCGTGCGTGGTGTGTGTGTGTGTGTGTGTGTGTGTGTGTGTGTGTGTGTGTGTGTGGTGTGTGTGTGTGTGTGTGTGTAAGTGTGTGTGTGTGTGTGTTTATCTGTGTGAGTGTGTGTGTGTTGTGTGTGTGTGTGTGTGTGCTGGAGGCGGGGACGGGTGTGTGTATGCGTGCCCTTATAAAAATATAAACACCAAAAAGACATCTCTCTCTCTCTCTCTCTCTCTCTCTCTCTCTCTCTCTCTCTCTCTCTCTCTCTCTCTCTCTCTCTCTCTCTCCTCTCCTCCCCCCCCCTCCCTCCCTCCCTCCCTTCCAAGCTGTTCTAAAGCGTCACTAAATCCCCTACAATGGGATACTATCCCCTTCAAATACAAAAAGAGGGCAATAAAGAACACATACACCACACTCACACACACACATAAACAGACACATACGCACAGAAGACAACAATATTCACACACACACATACACACACACACACACACACACACACACACACACACACACACACACACACACACACACACACACAACAAACAAAGCAAGCAAACAAGCAAGCAAACAGTATACATTTCAGTTCCAGAACATAATAAAAGGCTAAATCGATTTCTTTTCCACTTGGGGCTTGCTCCTGTACTGTGCATAAACACAAATAATAGAATATTCTATAACAATAATAATAATAATATAAATAATGGACATTACAATGCCTCAAATGGAGGTAACAACCCGTTGGTTTCATGTGTAATTCAAAAGAATTATGAGATATTCATAACAAAACGCTAATGGGATTCTAGAATTCTTCCCCGTCAAAAAATAAAATAAAATAACCCCAACAGAAATACCCAAGAATGTCCCAAGGGAGAGAGCGACTCGATAAGTACACACACGCGCGCACACACGCATATAAGCACGCACACACACACATTCAAACACACACATGCATACACACAAACACGCACATAGACAAACACACACGAGCGTAACGGTCCATAATTCTTTTTTTAGCTTTACTGTTTAACAACAAAAAATTCATCAAAAGACATTTGCATTATACACTAACTGATGGTCGATTTATTCCACACACACACACACACACACACACACACACACACACACACACACACACACACACACACACACACACACATAATGATGGCTATATTACTTACGCCTGATACAATTGAAACACTCTCTCTCTCTCTCTCTCTCTCTCTCTCTCTCTCTCTCTCTCTCTCTCTCTCTCTCTCTCTCTCTCTCTCTCTCTTCATATCATACGTATACATACATGTTGTGTGCGGGTACAACACACACGGGACACCACATATACAGACATACAGACATACAGACATACAGACATACAGACAGACAGACAGACAGACATACATACATTACATACAACATACATACATACATACATACACATGTAAAACGTGCAACACAGATCTCCAACACACACACACACACACACACACACACACACACACGACGCACACGCACACGCACACACAAAACGCACACATACACACACACACGCACACACACACACACACACACACACACACACGCACACACACACACGCACACGCACACACACACACACACATAGATCCCTTACACTTTCACACACTTCATTTTCAATGTCCCTCAGAGGAACAAGACCATTACATTTCTTTGCAAACTTACTTGTGTAGTGTCAAGGCGCCATGGTCCCTGATGCCCTCTCAGCCTCTGGACCATCTCTGCAGGCAGGACCATCCTCTCTACCACCACCGTCTTCATGTACCCTGTACCAAGAGAGGCCTGCTTCCCCTGCTTCCTTTTCACTTGTACTTAAAACACTTGTAAGTGAAGCTGCACTTGTTGTCATCTGTCCTTTTCAGAACTGGGGTCATGTCAGAACCAGGATGAAGCAAGAGGCCGGTGGGTCTTTCTGGGATTGCTTGAAAGGAACGGGTGTTTTGTCTTCCTTAATTTTGTCTTGTGAGACGAAGTAGCAGACAGAGGAAACGATGGGAAGACAAACATCAGAGAATGGACGGGCCTTGGGTGGGGCGATCTGTCTGTTACGGTGTGCGGAGGACTGTGAGGAGTGGAGGAAGCTGGTTGCAAAATCTTCAGTGGTGCCCCCACGGTCCGTGGGACTACAGGACAGGTGAAGGAAGGTGCATCTTTAGACACCACTTCCTCTCATGAATCGTTTGGTGCACCATGTCAAATTTGGTGTGTAGCCTAACTGTCAGGGACGTGTGCGGGCGGCGGCATCAAAAAGAAAAACACAAAAAAACATGAACATGTTCATCTGATTTCTTTGTTAAATCATGGACGACTGCAGCATTAAAGAAAAGGAATATCAGTCAACAACTTGGCTTTTCTACCGCTATAGTTTGAAATCTTCATGGCAAAGGAACAGGTCGGAATGGTGTGGTACAGCCCTAAATCCACGGTACCCCCACAATAGCTGTTCTTGTTCTTTGTCTGCCCTGCTGCATGCCGTCACTGCCTCACAGACAGAAATGTCCATTCACTTGCACAATGACCTGTGGATAGATAGATAGCTGTGTGGTATTCGTGACCTATGTCTGTTTTGCAGGCACCTCCGGCAGGCCTTCTGTTCACGTTGGCACATCATCCCTTTCAAAGCTAACACATGTCTTCTTCCTGTGTCTCTGTGAGCTGGTACGCACAGACTCCAATCTAATCCTCATAGAGTCCAATCGAATCTTCACAGACTCCAATCGAATCTTCACAGACTCCAATCCAATCCTTACAGAAACCAATCCAATGCTATCTCGGGTCAATATATCAGTATCTTATCCATCACACTCTAAGGTCAATATTCAGTATCTTTTCCATCACACTCTAAGGTCAATATATCAGTATCTTTTCCATCACACTCTAAGGTCAATAGCCCAGCATCTGATCCATCACACGATCTGACCCACAAGCTGACGGGATAGACGTCAGTTATCCAATCTATCTTCCATCTCAACTCCTTCGCTGTAACGGTGACCATCTTCACTTTTCTGAGCCACCTGTGTCATGACCCATCACTTAAAAAAAAGACCAAAAAAAGGAAGTAAAAGTGTGGGAGTACGGAGGGGGTAGAGGTGAAGGAAGGGGAGAGGGGGAGGTAGGGGAAGCGCAATCCTGATTTCTAGAAACACGTCAATAATTTTGATTTCCTTTCCATGCAGCGTAGTGGTCACTGTCCTTCCTTTCCACAGCACTGTCTGTTTCTGCAGCCCATGAAATCCCTCAGATTGTTCGATAGGGACTGATGCACTGATAAGGACCACACGCCGCCATGAGCCTGCTCCTGTGAACAGAATGAAAAGAAATATTGGTCTAAATAATGATATATATGTATATATATCTATATATATCTATATATCTTATATATATATTATATATATATATATATTATATATATATCACGTCTGCCTGCCCCCTCCTTACTCCATTTCTCTCTCTCTATGTGTCCTCCATTCCAAACAACCCACATTGCTTATGCAGTAGTTTTTTTTTTAACTGAAAAGAAACTCTAAAATAAGACACATAATTATATTGCATAAAGCAAACAAACAAAAAAAAAGACAAGCAAACAAACAACCAACCAACTAACTAGCACTACTACTACTACTACTTACTACTACTACTACTACGACGACGACGACGACGACGACGACGACGACGACGACGACGACGTGCGTCGCGTGCGTGCGTGCGTGCGTGCGTGCGTGCGTGCGTGCGTGCGTGCGTGTGTGTGTGTGTGTGTGTGCATATAATAAGTTTATATGTCTTTTCTTGTCAATGGCATATCACAATAACACTGTATTCCCACATGAGTGTGCGTGTGTATGTATGTGCGCACACGCCCGCACACACACCACACACACACACACACACACACACACACACAACACACACACACACACACACACACACACACACACACACACAACACACAATATCTCGCCAATATATAAAAACAAAAAAGACCCCACCCCAAAAAACAGGAGAGGACCAGACCAGAAAACACAAAGTTAAAAACAGATCATACAAAAAAAGGGAAACCCCATGGACCACCACCACAAGAAAGTAAAGGACAATGGCGATACAAGCAGAGCCTTCGTTCGTTGCTAATGGCCGCAGTCCGTGGCCGTGATGGCCAAACAAGGTACGGTCACTACCACTAACACCTTCATCTGCATAATTGCCCGGCAACTATCTGGAAAGATAGCTCACGGACTGGGGACAGCATTCACACATCTCGGCCAATTTCCATAATGACTGGCCTGACTATCTGCCTGACTATACCACACTCATCAATAGCTGCTTGCCCGCACAGTACAGGCCTGCTTGTAGTGTGTGTGTGTGTGGTGTGTGTGTGTGTGTGCATGCATGCACGCACGTGTGCGCACGCACACACACGCACACACATGTACACTAACACACACACACACACACACACACACAACACAACACACACACACACAACAAACACACAAAGAAGAAGAAGAAGAAGAAGAAGAAGAAGAAGAAGAAGAAGAAGAAGAAGAAGAAGAAGAAGAAGAATACCATGATGATTGTGCTAATTGTGGTGGTGAAAATTTGGCTTAAATGTTGATTCAGAACACATTATATAAAATAATGATGATAACAATTACCATCATTATAATTATAATATATTATTCTAGTTATTATCATCATTATTATCACTATTATTATCATTATTTATTTCCAATTTATTTATTTTTATTGATTGTTATCACCATTGTCATAATCATTTATCATCATTTGTTACTAACAGAAAAGGGTTTTCAAAAAACTCAAGTCAATGGACCACTCATAATGACAGCCACGCATATACTGCATGGAAAATCGAAAATCTGGACCGTATATTTGCAAATGAGCATAAATAAGTGTCAATTAATAAAGTCAACAAGGCAAAAAAACCCACACAAAAAACACAGACACACAAGGGAACAAGAGAGAGAGAGACAGAGAGACAGAGAGACAGAAACAGACAGAGACAGAGAGAGAAGAGAGAGAGACCTACAGACAGACAAAGAGACATACAGAGATACAGACATTTGAATTTGCACTGTATACATACAGCCGCTCATCCTCCACACAGACACAAACTTTTTTAAATCCAGAAGATTATATATATATATATCCTTCTACTTCTTTGCCCACCCTCACCACACCTACACCAGATCACTAGACAGACAGTGTAAACTACTCGATTTTGCAAACAAACTTGGAGCTAGTAGCCCGAAAATGTGAGAGAAGTTGTTTTGTTTTCTTTAAACACATAGAGGGTGGGGGTGGAAGGGAGGGGAGGGGGCATTTATCCCAGAAAGGTGGCATGGTATGGAGAGAGAGTTATCAGAATCCTCCTGCAGCTTGCTCACTATACTAAGGCAAACAGAGAGCAGCTTCTTTCGCGAGGAGAGGGGCACTACTGCCTATGTACACCAAGCTACCTCACGCTTTGTCTGGATGAGCCTAACTCAAATTAATTTGGGTTTTGTATGTGCGTGATGGTGATATGTGTGTTTTGTGGTGTTTTTGGGGGGTGTGGTGGGGATGTGTAGGTTAGAGCATGCGCGATTGGGCTCGTGACCTGTTGACCCCGGGTTCTGAAGGAGATTTTTCATCCTAGAATTAAAATCAGTGCCGAATCCACCCCCCCGCCCACCCCCACACAAAGTTCTTAGGGTGAGACTAAACCGAGGTCCCGTGTGCGAACACACGCAGAACATCTTGCGCACAAGTTAAAGCCTGTTCCGCTTTACGGAAGAGTAGGACAATGTGTGCCGGTAGGAGCGGATGACAATTTATACAAAGTTGCATACACACATGAACTGGATGTAAGAAAGCACACGAGTGCTTATTCCATTATAAAAAAATTACAGAATGACAAAGAAAAAGGGGGAAAAGAAATGTCGTTAATTAAAGTCCAAGTTTAAGTCGCTGGGGGTCCCCCAGAATAATGATTATGCACTCTTGTCTCGCCGTGAGACTTCAGTACACGCTGGAGAGAAAGTTTGCGAATATTATGTTCCGTTGTCAGGTACTTCCATGTAGGCAGCCCTACTTCTGACTTCACCGGTTACACACGG
>CM060316.1:35980207-35992707 GCA_030674155.1 Stramonita haemastoma
ACAAAGAACAGACTTTGTGCTAAGATAACAGATTGAATAGGATGTATTATCATAAAGCACAAAACTATTTTGACAAGGAAACATAGAAAAAAAAGTCGGTATTCTGGTGACTTTATCTGACCTTTGGAGTGGTTTTCCCTTCAATTTCATGAACATTATGATTCCATGATTCCATTTGGGTTCTGGGCCTACAGGAAAATAATACCACTAGTCAACAAAATAAAAAGAATGTTGCATCTCACCAGTAATTGTGATTGTGAATTTATTGATCAAAACGATATGCTGACGATATTTGTCCAGCAAACTGTTTGCTAAGTTGACACATCTCACCCAGGGTATGCTGTGTTGTTTTTGTTGTTGTTTATTAGAAGAAGAGAGAAGACGGGGATGTTTCTTTGTTGTTTGGGTTGGAATTTTTGTTCTGCTTTGCTTTTGGATTAGTTGGGGTTTTTTTTTAAAGGTTTATTTTTTCTGTTTGTTTCGTTTTGTTGGGAGGGGGCTTGGTTGTTTTGTAGGGATTTTTTCCCTTTGTTTTGGAGGTGTTTTTTTCGTTTTTGCCTTCTTTTTTTTTGGAGGGAGGGAGGGGCTTTTTCGGACTTCTCGAGGTGGGGAGTGGGGGCTTAATACATACTATCATAACAAGACCTATGTCAGTGCATAAGAGAATATTCCTTGCACTCTAAGCGACTATCTTCAACACAAAAGAACAAGAGAGAGAGGATGGGGAGGGAGGGCTCTTGAATAATTTACAAACATTTACATACAAACTTTCTCCTTACACACCCCCATCCCCCAAAAAAGACATTTTCAGAATTCAAAATTGCTCTACCCCACAATCCCAACAAACCCCTGTATCAGATACAGTGCAGGTAAAGCAGAGGTAGGGGAGCAGGAAGGAGGCAGGAAAAGACAAACAGTCTGAACCCATCTTCAGCAGCACAAACAATGCTTACCATGCAGTCTGATATTCTGAGAACGCAAGCCACCATCATCACCACTACACCACACACCACCACCACCACCACCACCACCACCACCACCACCACCACCACTTCAGGCTTTTAGTTCTGTAACCAGTTTCTTACAGAACAGTGCTGAAGATTTTTTTGGTCTTCTCTTCTTCTTTTTTTTCTTTTAAGGCATTCAGGGGGCCTCCCTATGTTTAGACAACGGGATCGGTTGCAGCGAAAAATTTTGGCAGGGAAGAGAGATGGCCTGTGCTCCTGTGGCTTTGAGTTTTTTTCTACAACTCCTCTGCCTGTTCTATCTGTTGCATGCATGCAGTGCTTGCTATTGCTGATGTTGTCTGCATGCTAAAATAAAGACAGACGGAACGAAAAATAAAACACAGTTGACTGCAGAACACAAAACTTCATGAGCAGTTGCTTTGCCTTTTTCAACATAGAAACATCACCGACTAAAAAACTTAGAAAATCAAAAACGGAAAAATATCATTTGAAAATCAAATCGCTCAATGTGGAACAGATAACTTCATGAGCAATGGTTTTGTCCTTTTAGTTTTGTTTATTTGAAACAGCATCGTAGACGAAATATTCAATACATAATAAATGGAAGAAATTACTTGAAAAGTCATCAAGAGAGAGTAATGTTTAATATGTCTAAAAGTTCTAGTTTATTATTTTTTTAGTCTATGGTACACGATTTCTCAAATCAAAGCTTTTAATCTGTGTTTTTTGTCAATAATCAAATAATAATAATTCCCTACACTCTGGCAACTTCTTAGTCTTCAGAGACTGATGGATGCCCACTATTATGCGACAGCAACTGGAAAAATATGCAGAGACAGCGTGACAGAAAGAGTGACAGAGGCAAGCAGACAGACAGACAGACAGACACAAAAGATACAGATAAGCAAGAAGGACAACCAAAACCAACAACAAAAAGATGCATTGTGGACAAACCATCTGGTTTGATTGTGTGTTTGTCAGGGTTTTTTTTCTTTGGCATGAAAGAAAAACGTATTAACAAAAACACACACTGAGATACTAAGTTCTGAATTTCTTGTGTCTTAATTTAAAGAAAATTCAAATGTTTGTATTCTTCTAGCCACCTTCCCTGTGAGGATGCCGGGGTCCTGTCCCTACAAATAGCAAGTCCACCTTTTGGACATTCTGTGCTAAAAATTCCCTCTTTTCTATCCCTCTCATTGTTTCTGCCTTGTTCCTTTTCTTCCTGTCACCTCCTTCTTGTCTATTTTCTGCCTTCGTGGTCCTCCTTTCTCCTGCCTTTTTTTCAGAAAGACTTTAGGCCTAAGATTTATAACAATTCTCTCCAACATCTAATTCGGATGAGCTGGACCTGATTTGTCAGGCACTTTTAAAACATATTTTCGTTCATATGACAGACAACAATAGTTGCTGTTTGAATGCTTGACGAAGAGGGAGATCTAAATCTATATCCACAGAGACTGAGAGAGACAACACTAATATTTTTGCTAAAGTCGGTATAAACAAACAAAGGACCACACACAGAAAAGAAAAACAGGCAGACTGTTTAGGAAGAAGGAGAAACAGACAGACACAACTAGGCTACAGACAAAAAGACAGACAGACAGAAGAAAGACAGGGACAACAAAGAGAGGGAGAAGAGATAGAGATGGAGACAGAAAGGGAGATGGTTTCTGTGGCAAGCGGGAGAGACAAGTCATTGGTAATGCACAGACCATGTCCCTGTTCTGACCAGTGGGGCTGTCCTATCATTTACATCTTCCAACTTGTGTGTCTGTGTGTGTCAGCTGTTGTGTGTGTGTGTGTGTGTGTGTGTGTGTGTGTGTGTGTGTGTGTGTGTGTGTGTGTGTGTGTGTGTGTGTGTGTGTGTGTGTGTGTGTTGTGTTTGTGTGTGTGTGTGAGTGTCAGTTCTGTGTATGTGTGTCATTTCTCTGTGTTGTGTTTTTGTTTGGTGTGTGTGTGTGGTGTTGTGTGTGTGTGTGTGTGTGTGTGTGTTAGTGTGTGTGTGTGAGTGTGTGTGGTGTGTGTGTGTGTGTGTGTGTGTGTTGTGTGGTTGTGTGTGTGGTGTGTGTGTGTGTGTGTTGTGTGTGTGTGTGTGTGTGTGTGTGTGTGTGGTGTGAGAGAGAGAGAGAGAGTTCTCTGTGTGTGTGTGTGTGGTCGTTCTCTCTCTCAGTCTCTCTCTCTCTCTCTCTCTCTCTCTCTCTCTCTCTCTCTCTCTCCTCTCTCTCTCTCTCTCTCCTCTCCGCTCTCTCCTCTCTCGCTCTCTCTGTCTGTCTTCTGTCTGTCTGTCTGTCTGTCTGTCTGTGCCTCTCTCTCTGAGTGAGTGAGTGAGTGTGTGTGAGTGTGTGTGTTGTGTGTGTGTGTGTGTGTGTGTGTGTGTGTGTGTGTGTGTGTGTGTGTGTGTGTGTGTGTGTGTACATACATAAAATTATGTGACCGAGAAAGAAAGAGATAGGTCTAGCCTTGCCGGGGATGAGACAGACACAGAGACAGAAAGACAAGGAGGGGAGGGAGGGAGGAAACCTGGCCAGGGAAGAGATAGACATAGTACAGACACAGAAAAAGGAGGGAAAGAGGGAAGGGAAGTGAGGGGAGGGAAGGGAGGGATGGAAGGAGGACCAGAGGTGTCAGGAACTGGAGTTATGTCAGAGCCTCTCACAGTCTGGTAATACCGTGCCAAAGCTTTTCTATGTAGTCTCCCTCCCTCTTAGCTGAGAGGGTCTTTTTTAAAAACTGAAATGACAGTGACACCGACCTACCATTCTGAAAAACTGTTCTTCATAGATATTGAATACCCTTCTTGATTTTTTTTTTTTTTTTGGGGGGGGGACTTAAATCAACACAGAGTACTGAAAACAAAACCCTGGTCCTCGAAAAGACTTTTACAATACTCTTCCTGGTATCTTTAGCATTATTGAAGAGAGAAAAAAAAAAGTCTGTTGTTCAAAGACATGAAATATCCTCCCTGGTAACTTAAGGGATATGAAGAGAAAAAAACCCCTGGTTTTCAAAGACATAAAAAATCAACCCTGGTATCTTAAGTTATTGCATAGAAAAAAACCTGTGGTCTTCAAAGACAAAAAAAGAATCATCTTTGGTATCTTTAGTATTAATCATTATTGCATAAGAAAACACTATTCCTCAAAAGATATAAAATACCCTTCCTGATATAGTATCCTCAGCTAAAACTGAACAGAAAGAAAAAAAAAAACCTGGTCTTCGAAAAATATAAACCACCCTCCTTCATCTCTTTGTGACTTAATTATCAACAGTCAGAACTGAAAACAAAAAGTTGTCCCTCATAAGCCAAGAATGATCCCCTAGGAGTATAATTGACAGCAATCAACTCCACCACTGATACCAACCATGCTTGTAGTTTTGGAATTAGACTGAACTAAATTGAAGTGTCTTGTACTGTATTGTACTTGTATTGTATAGCATTGTATTGTATTGTGTTTTCTTGTGTGGTGTTGTTTTGAAACTGTATTGCAAACACTTTAAAAACTCGCAATCTCTCCTACTAGGTGTGAGGTCCAGGAGGCCAGGAGTAGGTGTGACTTAATTCAAATAAGTGAAAAAGAGAGGCTGGGCCTGACAGGTATGCACTGAATTAACTCAGACACACATACACATGATACTTGCATGTGTGTGTGTGCATGCGCACGCATATGCACAAACTCACCACTTACACACACACACACACACACACACACACACACACACACACACACACACACACACACACACACACACACACAAAGCCAGCACGCAGAGAGAGAAAGAGAGAGAGGGGGGGTTAAAGACAAAGAGAAACAAAAATTATGTTTTGCATATTTCTTTAAAAGCCACTTGCATCGTTTCACCCTCATAGTTTTCAGGCTAAAACAGACTTTGAGACTGATTTAAACCAAGTCAAGTCAAGTCAGAAAGACCTGATCACCATCCCATAAAGGGCCACCGGCCATTACAATGACAGAGTCTAGTACAGTTCTGACGGAACACACTATTGTTAAGAGCGAAAACTGGGACATGAATACATGAATAAACAAGTAAGTGACCGGTACTGGTTTTATATATTATTGGCCTATATTTCATTTATAGATGACAGACTGTAGGCTAGTTTAATGCCATAGACTCATGCTGCTAATGTAACAAGTACAGAACTAGCTGAACTAGGCTCTAAGTAGGGCTTTTTCTTCTCCGCTGTGAAAAACAAAATTAGCGGAATCTTTTTTTATATCTTGTAATAGGTTTTGTCTAATATTAGCTTTGCCGAAAAGGGGGATAATACAGGTGGATGAGGGAGGGAAAAGGGTAGTGCCTGTGCGCGTGTGTGTATGTGTGTGTGCGTGTGTGTCCGTGCGTGTGTGTGTGTGTGTGTGTGTGTGTGAGTGTATGTGTGTGAGAGAGAGAGAGAGAGCATGTGTGAGCATGTGTATGTATGTGTGCACACGCGCGTGCGCGTGCGCGCGCGCTCAGTCATGGGAAAGGCGCCAAATTCGTGCTATTGTACTGATATACCATCAGACCGACTTTTTCAACACTTTGAACTTTGGTGGACTTACCTCGTCTTACAAGTCGTACAGGATTCACAAGAAAACCAGAGCACCCCTCCCCTCCTCTCCTCTCCTCTCCTCCAATCTCTGCAGAGCGGCAAAGCAAAGCAACTCGTTTTTCTGGACATCACACTCTATAGTCCTCCACAACATTGATACTGCTCCGTCATTGCTGCCTCTTTCATTTGACACTTCACACACACACACACACAAAACTGGCAGAGAAGACGAACCAAATAAAATAAAACCGTCAACCGAACAGACAGAAAGAACATGGGCGTGTCCTGTATGTCAGCATCCGTCAGTCTCGGAAGACTTTGGAGTTGCGCTCTAAGCTCTTGAGCGCAATGCCTGGGTAAGTTAGTTATGGGAGGCAAAGTGTTACCTATGCAGCAGACCCCATGTATACATACATAATATGAAAAGCCGTGTTTAGGCCTGGGTCTACTTTCAGTTTAGTCTCGCCCGAGATGATTGTCAGTGCGGCTGTGTACAGCCAGTTCTAAATTCGTCATGTTTGCTAGGCCCTACTGATTCATGCCACCCAAGAGGGGTGGGGAGGAGGGGGGGGAGGGGCTTGAGCCGGTTCCAGAATAACCCAGACAGTCTCTCTAAAACCACCAGGTTTCTTAGGTCTATTACACTGAAAATGTAGGCCTAGGCCTGCAGATATGTTCTCACTCTAGGGTTGTTGTGGGGATTATATCTATGTCCCAGCGGATGTTCTCCTTCTTCCTCTTCCCAGTCTTTTCTGCACTCTGTAGAATCTAATTGCCATTCACGGGATGATGAATTAAAGTGTTTTTTACTTTCTTCTTCTTCTTCTTCTCTTCCTTCAGAAGATATAATATCTAAATTGATCCTATACAAGCATTTTTAATAATCACCTTTCTCGAACACGAAAACCTTCAATGATTTACTGTCATACACAGTCGACATTTCGAGCGATTGCGAACGGAACAGCTGACACACTACACAGCTACGGTCATAAACGTCTCCTTGTTTTCTGAAGCATGGCTCTAGGCCTACCCAAGTTCGCACGATGAAGGGTTCTTAATCTCATCGTGTCCGAACTCCATCCCCCCCCAAAAAAAAAATAATAATAAAAAACAAAAACCAACAACAAAGAGAGAGGAAGTGTTTGTTTACAGGAAATAGTAGATGAGGAAAACAAGTGCAGGTAACTACTTACAACTTCTCGATCATTTTGAAAAATGATTTATGATGAAGTTTCTGTGGTGTGTGTTTTCCCCCTCCTTCTTCGTCCATGAACTATATGCACTTCACACAACACCACCAACCAAAATATCCACTGTGCATAAGTACCATAACGTGCGCGTTGAACAGCAGTGACTCCTGTAGGTGGAACATTCACTTTAGGAAGGCAGAAGTCAGGTAAGTTTTCACGGCACTGGTGACTCCCTCCCTCACAGTCAGGCCCTGTATGTGCTGGTTGGTCTCTCTGGCCTACACACACGGTCTACAGAGGCAGTGCAGCACCGCGGAAGATAAGATGGGAGGGAGGGAGGGAGGCTGCTTGTAGGTGCCGGCTGGACCGGTAGGGCAGTGAGTGAGAAGTGAATGGGGGAGAGAGGGAGGGAAGGAAGAAGGAAGGACAGGAAGGCGGGGAAGGACGGAGGGAGATGGGTTGGTGTAGGGTGTGTGGTGGGGTAGACTGGCTGGAAGTAGAGGCGGGAGGGGGGGGGAGGGGGGCTACTGATGCTGAGTGAGCCACTGCCGTCAGCCCGCCAACTGCCCAAACCAACTGCGCGGCCATTTATCATGGCTGTCGATCCCAGCCAGTACAGGCCTAGTATAGCTGCTTCCTGCATTACACACTGCCGCTGGGGCCGGCTGTCTTCTGTGCTAGTAGTCTCCTTCCTCCCTGTGAGCTTTTACCCCCTGGTGGGTTGTTTTTGGTGTTTGCTCTGTCTTCTGACAGAGTTGTCCTTTTATTGGTACGCCAGGCCGGAGGGTGAAAGTTTTATCTGAGCTAGCAACTTTTTTTTATTTCCATCCTTGTGTTTAAAACAATCCTTCAGATACACTTTATTAGGCAAGATTCTATTTATTTGTATTGTCACTGACAGAATGACAAGATGGGAGTTTTGCACCATGTAAATAAATTTTAGACTCGTGGAACATAATTATGTGCATACAAGCCCAAACACGTATACACATGTCCATTTGTACCCAAATGTCAATGTGTACACGTGCGAAGGCGCGTGCATACCCCCCCCCCCACACCACACACACACACACACATACACAAACATGTGCGCACAGATACAACATACACATACATTGTTACACACACAACAAGTACAAAAGAACGTCTATCCATCCACATGCTCCCAAGTACCCACCCAACCATCACCCTTGAGGAGGAGACAGCAGACAGAACAGACAAGACAGACAGACATATGAAAACTGCTACACAAGCAGAGCCCAGAAACACAATAGTCAGACATCCCAAAACGAAAATAAATGTATAATAAAAAAAAAAAAGGAAAACCACAAAAATGACACAAACAAGAGCAGACACTAATTTGAGGAGAACAATAAACAAAACAAAAAACCATCTCCCTAGGGCTACAGCCTTTGGTTAGGGATAAACAGAGTAAAGTATCATAGGTTGCGCTTTGCCGCCAACTTCCCCTCCCCCCCCCCCCCCCCCCCCCTCCCTCTCCTCTCCCCTCCACCCTCCCCTCGTCTTACTCCACACCACAGACTGAACACAAACACACATGACCACCATACCGATACACACAAAACACAGAGGTAATACACACCGGACAGATGAAAAAAAAGACATGAATGCTGATCATTATCCTTGATGTAAAAGAATTTAACAATAACAATAATAACAAGAGAGAGAGAGAGAGGAGAGAGAGAGAGAGAGAGAGAGAGAAGGAGAGAGAGAGAGAGAGAGAGAGAGAGAGAGAGAGAGAGATTGATTATCTTACTAGAGATGTCGATGAATCGATGATGAACTCAAACTTTATTCTAAAGTGCATTGGCCGATACATAAGTGGTAGATGAAAAATGCTTTGGTATTTGTTGTTATTAACAACAGTAATAACAATGGAATTATTAAGCAGCAATATTACAAATATCTTACATACATCTTCTCTTACTCTCTGCTTTCACAGTAAAAGGAGAAAAGAGAGAGCAACTACACACTAGGAAAATTAACATATCGTAAAGCACAGTCCAACATAGGCATCAACACACATCAAGTACCACTATGGTTCTCTCTCTCTCTCTCTATCCACCCTCTCTCTCTCTCCTCTCACGTCTCTCTCCCTCCCACACACCTCCCCCCCCCACTCCCACCTCACACTCCCCCCACTTACCTCCATCACCTCTCATCCCCTCTTCCCCCCCTCCCCTGCACCTCCCCCTCATTTACCTCTCCCTCCTCCTCCTCCTTCTCCTCATCCTCCTTCTATCCATGCACTGCCTTCTGCTGTGTGACACTCCATCCTTCAGTACCTCCTTCCTTCCTTCCTTCCTGCCCCTACTACTACAGTTTATGGCCTTATTACCGCATAGTTAGGGGCTGGTAGGCCCCCAGCTCTTTACTTGGGGGGGCTAGGCTATTTTATCAACACAGAGATATCATACACCGCCCCCGCCCCCACCCCCACCCCGCTCAGCTGTCTGGGTGCTGGGGCTACACTTCACTGTTAGCTTCCGGGTTTTAAGTAGTCTATTACTACATTCATCTAGATATGAATTTCTGTGTGCGCTTTTTTCTCCATTCTATTTTATGTATTTTATTTATTCGCTTATGTCGAGGATAATGCAATAAACACTCACGTGCTTTTTTTTTTTTTTACATCCAGTCCCCGTGTATGATTCCAAGAAGTTGAACTAAAGAGAAAACAAAAGCTTTGCTTGTTATCTGGTGGTACCAGAGAGCTTGAATAAAATATACTGATCCTGCATACTTTTGTGCATAATCAGTGAGTGAGTGAGTGAGTGAGTGAGTGAGTGATAGTGAGTGAGTGAGTGAGTGAAGCCTCTCTCTCTCTTCTCTCTCTCTCTCTCTCTCTCTCTCTCTCTCTCTCTCTCTCTCTCTGATGCCGGAAGCAAGCGCTTATGTACAGGCTGCTTTTACATCAATCACTTTTAGGTGATGCTGATAACAGGATGACGGACTCTAAGATGGACTCGCACATACACACACGCGTGCGCTCGCGTGCAACACACACACACACACACACACACACACACAAACACACACACCACACACACACAACACACACACACACACACAAACACACACACAAACACACACACACACACACACAACACAACGTGGAGCAGATAAAATTTACATAGAGTCTATGCAACTTTGCACGAAAAAAGACTTTTTAATGCATACATACTAGGAACAACACTCCATCCTTCATAAAAATTTATTATGATGTTGATTGATTGTTGATTAAATTGATTGATGATAAATTGATTGATGTAAAAAAATCACATAGAGTTAATTCCATTATCCTTGATGATAAATAAATAAGATGAATCACACACGCACAAACACACAAACACACATATAAATAATATATATGCACGCGCGCGCGCCACACACAACACAACACACACACACACACACACACACACACACACACACACACACACACACACACACACACACACACACACACTGGCATTTACTTTAGTCCAGTCTATCTATTTTCCCTTTTTAAAATATAAAATCAATGGTTCGGCGAGTTTCTGTTGGTTATGTGGTTGTTTGTTTTCCCTCTCATTCTTATTTGTTTTATTTATGTATTTTATCATTTATTTATTATTATAACCACTTTATGTCATACATATTTCTCTGCGTGAAATTCGGGCTGCTCTCCCTGGGGAGAGCGCGTCGCCAGAAGGCAGCGCCTACCCATTTTTTATCTTTTTCCTGTCTGCAACTGTATTTATTTCCTTATCAGAGTGGCTTTTTTCTACAGAATTTTGCCAGGGACAACCCTCTTGTTGCCGGGGTTCTTTTACGTGTGCTAAATACTGATGTGTAATACACGGGACCTCGGTTTATCGTCTCATCCGAAAGACTAGCACCAAGACCACCACTCATGATCTAATGGACGGGAGGAAAGTTTTGGACCCAACTTCTTCATTAAAGTCTACAAACAAACACACTGACATTCACTTTTATGTCTTTCTCCTCCCCATTTCTTGTCTAAAATCTCTGTCTTTTTTTTAATGGACAGATGTTTAAACACGAGAGCGCGCGCGCGCGTAAACACACACACACACACACACACACACACACACACACACACACACACACACACACACACACACACACACACACACACACACAGCGAGAGGCGAGGAAGGGATGGACGGATGGCGATATTAGTGGTGATAGTAGTGAAGTCCTTCCGGCCCTCAGTATACTGAATGACTGAATGAATGAAGGGACCCCCTACTATAGCCCCAGCACAAGTGTCCTCGCTCTTCGGCAGCTTCCTGATTCCACCAATAATTATCTGTGCTCCCATCTAACTATGTACTGGTACTGAGCAGTGGTATTGTACAACTATACAATACGACACAATACAATACGGCACAATAATAATGATGGTGATGGTGATGGTGGTGGTGGTGGTGGGGGTGGGGGTGGTGGTGGGGGTGGTGGTGGTGGTGATGATGGTGGTGGTGGTGGTGGTGGTGGTGGTGGTGGTGGGTGATGGTGGGTGGTGATGGTGTGATGATGATGATGATGATGATGATGATGATGATGATGATGATGATGATGATAGCAGTAGTAAAATTTCTAATGATGATGATGATGATAGCAGTAGTAAAAATTCTGATGTGATGATGATGATGATGATGATAATAATAATGATGATGATAATAATGATAATGATAATAATGATAATAATAATATATGGGATTTGTTAAGCTCTGAATCTTGTAGAGCAAAAGAAATCAAAGTGCTTGCATTCAAAACATTCAAACGCCACTGATATCGATCTCAAAGCAAAGAAATCCACCTAGGTATACGAGCAATGAATTAAACATTAACAGGATACAAAGACTAAAAAAAAAAAAAGCAAACGTGTTATTACAGAGCTTAAAGTATCACTCAATTCGTAGCGTGTGTATTGTGAAGAACTGAGTTGTGTGTCACTGTGTTTTATACTAGACTAGACTCTAAGTAATGCAGCTATCTATCGTGATGTGTGTTGTGTTGTAGCCTACTGTAGGAAACAGTACACCTCGCAGTTATTATTGGAACTGTGTGTTGCGTTTTGCTGTATTTTACAAGTATTGCAGTTATCTCTCGTGTGGTGTTTCGCTGTATTTTACAATAAACAGCTCATTACCTATCGTCATATGAAAACCTTCTGACTTCAGTGAAAAAGCAAACTAGAGTGTACGGGCAAATCACGCGAACATCTGGACTGGCCAAGACAGTCCTACAAGGAACGGTACAGATAAGCAGAGAGAGAAAACGATGGGAAGACAACATCCCAGAGTGGACTGGTCTTGGGTGGTATGCAGAGGACCACGGGGAGTGGAGGAAGCTGGTTGCAAAATCTTCATCGGTGCCTCTAAGAAGGTAAAGGAAGGATCGCATTTTTTATAGGCAATATGCCAAGACTATGTGTTGTGTTATATTGGTTTTTTTCCATAAGTATTGTGGATGAGTATCTCTGCTAACGTGTGTTAAATGTGGCATTTAACCCTTCGTGAACAAAAACGTTTGGAAAGACCATAACATACAGATCTCTATCCTTGGTTTTCAAGACTGAATCTCAATTCCACTCAACCATATGCGATATTATGTAATGTGAATAAAGTTGTTGGGTTTTTTTTTAAAGTCTAGTGCAAAAGTACTCCTATCTGAAACAATTATCACAAAAAAACATATTTGGTTGGTTTTACAAACCTACACCTGCCTAACGCAACTTTTTAACAGATTTTTAAAAGG
>CM060316.1:35997707-36030679 GCA_030674155.1 Stramonita haemastoma
GTCAGGAATTTTTACACTAAATTGAAGCAGGCTTGTATAAATTTCATTTCTAAACTAAAACTTTTACACTCTGATGACCCAATATCTTTTTACTGGGGGAAAACTAATGTAATTGCACTTCCGGTTTTCAAATTTGAGAAAAGTTTACAGATAACGTTACCGTAGGCAGCAAAATTTAAACATTGTGCAATCATTTTAAGTGTAATAATGTTAAACACTCAGAAACGCATTCATATGATGCAAAGAACATGATATTTGATACATGCTGTTGTCGCTATAACTTATTTGCTTACCCACCCCCCTAAAATTAGTAACCCAAGCGTTCAAACGAAGTACAATTTTCAGTCAAAACAAAACTACTGGCAACAGGCAATCACCTTGGTTATGTTTTTTTGTTGTTGAATACATATTATCAGCTTTGTATTCATTAACAAAAACTACTCTTTTTCTCAATTTGACGACATTTAAGAGGTGCTTGTAAATTAATTTACCATTTTGCCAATGATTGGTTCACAAAATCACTTGTAACATCTCTTACAGATGTTCATAGATTCAGTTCCAATGTCATGAAGATGGCAGTTCAACAAAATGTAAATATCCAACATCTTAGCATGAACTGTGCAGTGTGTCTTCCTAATTGGATAGTCCAGGACCTCCAGCAACTCCGAATGTGTGCAGCTTTACCCTCTACATTGCCCACATGCAACTGAAGACACGAGGCCATGCTTACAGCATGTACACCTTGCTGTTCGGCATTCAGTCAGACAATGACATCTTACAATAATTTTTTTTTTTAAACATCTTACATTATACAGAGGAGCTTCAGGGTTACGTCAAAATCTTTATAGTTGGAAACATCACTCCATGTTTTATTTCCCATCCCCAGTCCTGGGGATCTAACTGGAAACTATGTGAATTTAAATGCAACCATTCATGGACCTGGAAATAGGTCCTCATAGAATGGAACTTTGCAGCTGAGGATGTTGGGGGCAGTTTGTTTGGGTGTAATGATAACAGAAGTAGCTGGTTTCTGCATGTATCACACATATCGGAGCTTGTCCAAGGAATCTTTGTTCTTGCCACCATGCATCATTGCAGTGGTCTTTTCTCCTGCAGCTATCACTTGCTCTTTGCTGATGTTGGGTGTCATGAACACGCATGCATGCTCTCGATAAAATGCACATTCTAACTTTTTTCCACAGGCAGGATCTTTTCGTCTGAAAACATACTTCTCTGGCTTTCTCTAATGCTGTACCTACAATGAGGCAGTTAGCATCACCACAATTATACAGTGTTGAATCCAGACTTTGTCAATCCTTCACCCAGCAGTTGAATGAAGTGCAGTCTGTTGGCTGGATTTGCTATAAAGCACTTTCTGGACTCAGTCAGCACCATGCTACCAGCAAAATAATGACAGGTCCTGTGATCCCACCATTTCTTCTCAGATGAGCAGCATCTTTGGTTAGCAGTCCACTGCAATCAATCGCCATCAAATACAACAATATCCCTGTTGTAGATGCAGTTCATGAAGTTGCTATACATCTGCACCAGCTGGTTGTATATTGTTCCACAAGGCCAGACAAGTCGATGCAAAAGGGGACCACCACTAATGACCAAAGCAGTATGATCTGCAAGTTGAACACCCAGCTGTTTTGTGGCTGACCAGATATAACTGGCAAGTACTGCTTTGTTTGCTTGCCTGAGTAATTAATACTTACGTTAATTATAAACCAGGAACTAAACAGTTGATGCACTTTCGCAGCAAGCCCAATCTGTACAGGTGTGATGATAGTGTTGGGCCTGGTGCACTGGATGATGCCTTGCCTAATTGCTGATACTTTCTAATTCCCTTTAGATTTGTTGGTGACTTGCATCAAGATTTCAGAAACTGTAACTGGCAATGCTGTCTGCATCAGGACAGCTGTCTTGCAGAAACCAGTGACTTGATGTCATTGTGAATGATTGTTACTGCTGCTTTGGTAAGACACATCTGTTCATCTTTAGCACTGGATTCTCTTTTCTCTTGGTAGAACTTCTAAAAAATACAGTCTGGAGTTGTTCTGAGTGATATGATATCAAATATGTTATTGGAATGAGCAATCGCAATTTCATCACCATAGTGTTTTAAGAGTTCAACTTTCATCTGTTGTGCACAGTATGCATCATTCTAACAAAAATTTTCTATTTTATATGCTTGACTGCAAATTTCTGCTTTTCTGAGGAAAGATTTGTCCTTAGGGCTCCTTAACTCTAGCATCAATAACTGTTTTATTGGCGTACATGGCACGGCATTCCTTATGTACAGAGTTCCTCGCACAGGCAACTTTGTTGTCTTTTAACTGACAACTGCAATGGTTGATCGTATTGCGCCTTTCTGGGTCGCTGTACAAGGTGGCTTTTGTGGTGCTGGGGTCTTGCAGTTGATACAAATGTGTTCAATGATTTCTTGCAACAGACCAACATGTTAGTATGTAGGTGTCACTTATATTCTCACACACACACACACACACAACACACACACACACACACACACACACACACACACACACACACACACACACACACACACACAAGCAAACAAACAAACAACACACACAAACAACACACACACACACAAACAACACACACACACAAACAACACACACTCACACACACAACACACACACACACACACACACACACACACACACACACACACACAGAGGAATAGATCATAAGACCACTTCTTTTATTCTTTAGATTATTCTGTGGCTGTAGCTTGTTTTATAAACTGTTATGTCTAGCCTTGTTATTTTGTTTTTCTTCACTATTTTTCTGTCTGAATCAAGCATATCATGCTGTCTTCTTTCGGTTATATTGTGAACAGTACATTTTCTCTGTTTCCTTTCCTTTTTATACTATATTATTTGTATCTAGATTAAGACTGTTTTGTTTTCCTATCCTTTATTAAGGTGTTTTTATATCCATTTAAAAATATATTTTTGTGAGGGCAAAATGAAAACCATTGTGAAAACTTCGGTTTTACTTTCAGTAAAGATGTTTTTGACTAGGCCTACACACACACCACACACACACACACACACACACACACACACACACACACACACACACACACACACACACACACACACACAACCTGCTTATCAAAATTATTATTTTAAACACAATTTCTTCCGATTTTACAAAACAAACTGTATAGTAACTTTACTACTGCGCGCGGATGTGTCTGCTTACACCTGTGCTGTGGCGTCTGCTACGCCTTTCGTTTTGTCTTCCTCCGCGGATTTCTCATACATGTTTTATTCATTACTTTCAATCTTTCTGTGACTTAAGCAAGATTCACAAACAATATGGACTTTGGATCATCCATTTACAGCTATATAATGGTCAGCAAAGAAAGCTTATCTCCTGATTAATTCGTGGGGGGGTCTGACACAGAAACAGCGAGTGACGCGAAAACAAGGCTGCGCGCGCGACTAAAACTCCGGCCCGCGCGCGAAATCGACAGAAAGTAGTTCGACATAAAAAGTGTTTTTAATTAAAATCCCCTCACAAAACTTTTGTTAACACCAGTGTAACGTAATCGGGAAGGATCAATATACTAGGCTGTGTAGTCAAAAATTTTGAAGCACTTATTCTCTACCAAAAATAAAATTTTCTTGGACTAAAGTGGATGGGTGACCGTTTGCGCGCCTTGGCTTCAGTACGATTCACCCAGCTGTACCTGCCCTCTTTAGGGTCAGGGAAGGTAAAGCAGCGAGGGAGAGGAGAAAGGCGCCGCCCTCAATATGCTGGCCCCTAGAGAAGCTGAGGTCCCTGACCTCGCTCCCCTACGACCACATAGATTATGGGACACCTTTACCTTTTTTACCTTTATTGACAAGAAAACAAATGACATTATGAAATAGAAAACAACAGGGATCAGTTACACACCGGATAAGAAAGAATCACTGAAACAAAACAACACAGGAAATAATCTCTATACGTGACATGCACAAGATAATAAAATAACAATTAAAAACAAGAGAGATCGAGAAAAACTAACAACAAAAACCACCCTACAGAAATCTTAAAAATAAACCCATACACACGAAAACAAAACCAAACAAATCCCAAATACTAACACCAAACACTGCGAAAAATCTTACAAACCAACCAACGCACACGAGAAAATAACATCAAAAAAACCCCCAACACCCCGATAACATCTTATAAACCTACAAAAACATACGATTAAATAAGCCTATTTAAAAAACAAAACAAAACATTTCAACCCACCCTTACAAAATCCTATAAACCTGCAAAAAACATACCAAGAAAACAAAAACAAAACCCAACAAAATAACAAACACCCCAACAAAAAACATACTTCAAACCAACATAAACATTTCACTCGACAGTGCAACTTACCCAACAAAATCAGCAACTAGGCTACACGTGGTTTAAGTTGGACAATCGACGAGGAGATAATAACTAGGCAGGCAGGCAGGCATCCTATACTGTACAAAGATCAAGTACGTAAACCAGACGGTCCCGTGAGATTCAGGCAGTCCAACAGTCCCCGCCATTCGATAGTGCGGAAGTCGTCAGTAGGCCTACTAGTACTACTACTAGTACTAGGCCTGCTAGCCTACTAGGCTAACTTACGACCTGTTGCTCTGTGCTAAGCTAGCTGTGTGTATGTGAATGGGGAGGTGGAATAAGCAGCCACAGCGCCTAGCTTCCTTTTTTGCCGCGTAGCGTAAAGACTTCATTGAAAACACATTGTAGGCTAGGCCTACAACCACTTCCTCACTCAATGTTCCTTGTTATTTTTTTTTTTTTTTGGGGGGGTGTTATCTGGGTGTGTGTGAATGTGAAGAAGAGGAAGCCGTGAGAGGGAGAGGATGCTGAAAAAAAAGAGAAGAGAAGAAAAGAAATAATGAGTGTGTGTGTCCTTGTAGCCTTTCCGTGTTCCATGTCTATCTCTGTTCATTCATCCCTCCCCACCCGGGGAGAGAGAGAGAGAGAGAGAGAGAGAGAAGAGAGAGAGAGAGAGAGAGAACTTTGAACTATGCACACATAGTGCATTTTTTATGCAAAGAGCAAATTAAAATGAGATATATATATATATCTGTGCTACCCACCACTATATGTAGGTACTTCACCAAGGACATGCATCAACATCGAAGCTTACTGTCCTACCCCCCCCCTCACCCCCCACCCCCTACCCCCTAATCATCATCACCAAATTTCCACAACCACAACTTAACCTCCCAACCTCCATATCAACACCGCCAGTTCAGGCTATCTGTCACATCCTCTGTCTGTCTGTCCTGTCTGTCTGTCTGTCTGTCTGCTCCTCCTCTCTCTCCTCTCTCCTCTCTCATCTCTCTCATCTCTCTCTCCTCTCTCTCCTCTCTCTCTCTCTTATGTTGTCTGTCTCTGTCTCTCTCATAGTTGTCTGTCTGTCTGTCTGTCTGTCTGTCTGTCTGTCTGTCTGTCTGTCTGTCTGTCTCTCTCTCTCTCTCTCTCTCTCTCTCTCTCTCTCTCTCTCTCTCTCTCTCTCTCTCTCTCTTATGTTGTCTGTCTGTCTCTGTCTCTCTCATGGGTTGTCTGTCTGTCTGTCTGTCTGTCTATCTGTCTGTCTGTCTGTCTGTCCTCGTCTCTCTCTCTCTCTCTCTCTCTCTCTCTCTCTCTCTCTCTCTCTCTCTCTCTCTCTCTCTCTCTCTCTCTCTCTCTCTCTTATGTGTTGTTGGAAAAGATCGTCTGGTATTTCCTGTATTGTTGTCCTGTTTCCCACACTGAGGGGAGGAGAGTAGGCTAAGAGAGGAGGGGTGGGATACAGAGGGAGGAAGGTGGGGTGAGGTGAGGGCTGAGGTAGGGGGCAAAGGGCAAGGAGGTGTAGGGGGTGAGGGAGGAGGGATGGAAAGGGATCAGACAGGGTGAGGAGCGACAGGAAACACGGCACAGTCGCTTTTTTATTTTTGGTTCTTTTTTTTCTTGTAAGATAAACAACCACCTTTTTTTTTCGAAGGAGGGGGGGGGGGTGTTGGAGGGAGGAGGGGGCGAGGTGAGGGGTGTAAGTACTATTAGGCTTGTGAAAAAGAGAAGCAGTATAGTAAAAAGAGAGCGCGGTATTGGTACTACAAGGCCTCATCGGAAATTTGCTTGTAATAGTCTAATAAATACCTTGTTCAGTTTATAGTCGCTTAGTTTACATATCAAATATTCCCCTGCAGAGATGCTGGGGGTCTGTCGTATAAATAGTATCCCTACCTTCTGGAAATTCTGTGCTAAGAATTCCCTCTCTTCTATCCCTCTCTTTGTTTCTGCCTTGTTCCTTTCCTCCTGTTAGCTCCTTCTCTTCCTTTTTTTGCCATCTTGGTCCATTCTTCTGCCTTTTGTTTTTCAGAAAGACTGATGAATAACATTAACAATTTTCTCCTCCACCGACGTCGGATGCACTGGGCTTGACTTGTCAGATGCTTCAATTGCAGTACGACGCTTTTTTCCTCGTATGATAAAATAGTTGAAGCCTGAGCGTTTGATAAAATGTACACACAAACACACTGTGTGTGTGTTTTATGCTATAGAGAGTTCGTGATTTATAGTCTATTCGAAACACCTTTGATGCCAGGAAAACACAGCTCTAGGCCACTGACTGCAAACATATGACAACACCTGAAACCCTGACCTTGCAGAATTATACACAAGATAAGACAACAACCCGAATCCACAGTGGAAAGAACAAAACCGTTCATACTTTGCATGTCAGACAAACGGACATGGAGGTTTGGACAGGTCAAGTCCAATGTCAGAGAAAGAGAAACACACAGAGACATCTATGCAGACAGCTTTGAAAGAGTAAGACAGAACAGGGGGGCAACAGTGACAGATAACACAATATAAACCTACTTGGATTTCTTGTGAAAATCTTTCATGGGAAAATGATCGCTACCTTTTCATGAATTTGCGCGCGGGTGGAGTAGAGGGCTCCTCTCTCTCTCCTCTCTCTCTCTCTCTCCCTCCTCCTCCTCTCTCTCTCTCTCTCTCTCTCTCTGTTCCTGAAATGCATTGTGATCAAGACCCATTGGATTGCATTAAATAATTTCAGAGTTTCCTCTCTCTCTCTCTCCTCTCTCCCTCCCTCTCTCTTCTCCCTCTCTCCCTCTCCTCTCTCTCCTTGTTCCTTGAAATCATTGTGGTCAAAGACCATTGATGTGCATATAATTCAGATTCTCTCTCCCTTCCTCCTCCTCTCACTCTTCCCTCTCACCTCTCTCTCTCTCTTGTTCTGAAATGCATTGTGGTCAAGACCATTGATGTGCATAATAATTCAGAGTTCTCCTCTCTCTCTCTCTCTCTCTCTCTCTCTCTCTCTCCTCTCTCTCTCTCTCTCTCTCTCTCTCTCTCTCTCTCTTTTCTTTTCTTTTCTTTTCTTTTCTTTTTCAAACTATGACCCGTAAGTGATAGTACAACAAAAATAGAAGGAAGCAAGTTTAGTTATTTATTATAGTTCAACAAAAGTTTTTTTCTCACCCCTTTCACTACCTGCTCTTCCTGCCACCTCTACCATCATCACCCCCTCCCACCCCCACCTCCTTGGCCTTCTTAGTTCCCTTTTTTTCCTTACCCCCGCCCCCACTCCCTCCATACCATAATATCAATTCGAGGTGTCGTTAAATGATACATTGCCGTTAACTGAATTACAAGGGATATTACGACATTCAAAACTTGCGTGAACTTAGTCAAAAATTAATTTGAAACTAATTAAAAAGTGATTAACACTTCGCTTTCTAACAACACACATGAAAGCACGACCCAAAATAATGACAATATAAAAATATATATATTACACGAATAAGTACTTCATAACTTTCTCCAGGATAATATGATGTTTTTACCCGATTCGCACACTCCAAAGATAATAGGAATCGTCAGATTTAGAATCATCATTTGTCTTGCGATTTGCAGTCTGGTGCATGGCAGTTCACCCTGTGGTGAAGGACAGGAAATAGAGGCAACTGCAGGAATCTCAGTCGCGCGGAATGCTTGGAATGTTCACCTTTGACCTCTCTTCAGCGTGCCTATCCGTATTTTGGGGGTGTTAAATGTTAAGCCATTCTAATACTATAATTTACTGGCAAACATATGATTTTCTTGACAAGCACACAAACTTGATAGGAATAATATGGTTGAGAAAAGTTACTGTTGGTATACATGTGCATGTTGGTATCTATAGTGTGCTGTTTGTACAGACCAAACTCTTGTCTGTATACTTGTCATGGCCTGTGGTATGCATTTTCTCCAGTTTTAATGCCCCCCCCCCCCCCCCCTTGCTACACCCTACCTGTTGCTTTCATGATTTTAGAAAGAAAGCAGTTGGAGACTTAATTGTCACCCTCCCAACGCCTTATAGAAGTGACCCAGCTTGAACATTGGACGTATCCAGGTTCAAAGGGGAATAGTCTAATATCAACTGGATTTCCTCCAGATGACGCTACACGGAAAGGAGAGAGTTATCCCCCTCTCCTCCTCCCCCACTCCCCCCCCCCCCACCCCCACCCCCTCAGCACATTTTTTGAGGACTTAATGAGGAGTTCTTAGCTCCCTTTATACTCTTGAGCCTGTCCATTTTACGACAATAACCGCTTTACGACACAACACACACGTTCTCTCTTCCACCATCTTCATCATCCCCCCCCCTCCCAAAGTAGGCTGGCTACCCCCATCTCCTCTCTTCCTTTACCACTTCCGTACCAGACCCCTCCAGCGTGTGACAGTTAATCTTCAGCAGGGTAGCCTGGTTCTCTCCGACCAATTTCCACAATCACAACTTTCTCACCATTACACATACTCATGGTAGTTAAGTTTTTTTGCCTCTTGAGATGTAAAACTAAACAAACGTTTGAGGCTTCAAAGACAGGATTCAAATCGACAACGATGTGTGTGTGTGTGTGTGTGTGTGTGTGTGTGTGTGTGTGTGTGTGTGTGTGTGTGTCTGTCTGTCTGTCTGTTCTGTCTGTCTGTCTGTGAGGAAGGGAGGGTGTGTGTGTGTGTGTGTGTGTGTGTGTGTGTGTGTGTGTGTGTGTGTGTGTGTGTGTGTGTGTGTGTGTGTGTGAGGGACGGTGTGTGATTTGATTTGATATATTCTTATATATAGATAATGGAATGAGCACTCTTGTGCTTTTTTTCATCCAGTCCCCGTGTGAGTGCAGTTTTGCAAATGTCATCTGTTCCCACCGGCACACAATGGCCTACTCTTACGAAAAGCGGAACAGGATTTAACGTGTGCGCAAGGTGTTCTGCGTGCGATCGCACACGGGGCCACGGTTTAAAGTCTCATCCGAAGGACTGTGCGTGCGTGCGTGCGTGCGTGCGTGCGTGCGTGCGTGTGCGCGCGCGGCGCGCGCGTGCGTGCGTGCGTGCGTCGTGTGTGGTGTGTGTGTGTGTGTGTGTGTGTGTGTGTGTGTGTGTGTGTGTGTGTGTGTGAGTGAGTGAGTGAGTGAGTGTGTGATCGAGGATGGCAGAATGCACGGGGCTGTTAGTATAAACAGTATCCCTACCTTCAAAAAAAATTCAGTGCCAGGAATTACTCCCTCTCTCTCTCTCTCTCTCTGTCTCTCTCTGTCTCTCTCTCTCTGCTTTTTTTCCCTCTCTCCTTGCCCCTAAGAGACCTCAGCAACTCCAGGGGCCAGCATATTGAAGGCCACGCCCATTTCCTGTCCCTCGTTGCTTTACCTTCCCTAACCCTAAAAGAGGGTAGGTAGGCGGTACCCATAAACAACTGGGTAAACTGGGAATTGTATTGAAGCCAAGGTGTGTTAACAGTCACCCACCCACAAGGAAATTAGGCTCAATGCTGGGGGAAAGGGAGTGCTTTGACCACTGAGCTAGCTACTCCATCCAATAATAACAATGATAATTAATATGGAAACAATATATGGAGTTTATATAACCATATATCTTGTGACAGGTCAGCTTTTGTTGTACCTAATCAGGAGATGATGTGCAACACGCTGTTCTTTTATGATTTATGAGTAGAAGTTTAATGGCAGGGGGCTGTCACTATAGATAGCATCCCACCTTCTGAACATTCTGTGCTAGGAATTCCCTCTTTTCTATCCCTCACTTTGTTTCTGACTTGCTCCTCCTTTTTCCTGTCACCTTCTTCGTATCTATTTTCTGCCTCCTTGGTCCTTTCTCCTGCCCTTTTCCCAAAAGACTGAAATATAACAGTTCTCTCCCACACAGAAGTCAGATGCGCTGGGCCTGACTTGGTCAGGTACTTAACAGCAGCGCAACGCATTTTCGCTCATATGACCAGAAAACCGTGGTTGCTGTCTGTCGCATTCGAAGAAGAAGAAGAAGCGAGGATCGAACCCATACTTATCACTTTCTAAGCGCGGATACCTTTACCTCTCGACCACCGACCGCTCTAAGGGCCTGGGGGACAGAAAGTAAAGGTAGATGTGAATAATGGAAAAGACTACAGCTGCAAAACAGTCAGTCAGTTAGCAGCTCGCACACTAGACAAAGCCTGTAGCGGTGGTATCGCTATCGCTTTAATAAAACACCACTGCCGCCAGGCTGTCTCTGCTGGGGTCTAGACGTATTAACCCTCCATCAACCTGGGACCACCACAGCTGCAAAAAAAAATCGACGGATGCGTTCGTCAGTCGCTGACTACTATTTCATTTATATTTATTTTATTTATATATTTTTTTATTTTATACCACTTTATGTCATAGAGATTTCTACCATGAAATTAGGTGCTTTTCCCCGGGGAGAGCATGTCGCCACAAGTGCAGTCGCCTACCCATTATTTTTCTTTTTCCTGTCTGCAACTGTATTTGTTTTTCTATCATATTAGCTTTTTTTCTACAGAATTTTGCCAGGGACAACCCTCTTGTTGCAGTGGGTTCTTTACATCCTAAATAATGATGTGTTACACACGGACCTCGGTTTATCGTCTCATCCGAAAGACTAGCACCCAGACCACCACTCATGGTCTAATGGATGGGGAAAGTTTTGGGCCCAAACAGGATTCAACCACGCACACTCCTGACCCACACTTTTCGCTTTCTATGCAGGACGCGTTACCTCTGACCACCAATCCACCATACTACCATTTTTGGATACTTTCGATCAATCCATCAATAGACTAAGTAGAATGGCATCCCCACCTTCTGATATTCTGTACTATGAATTCCCCCTTTCTGCCCCCCCCCCCCCCCCCCCCTTCTTTGTTTTTTGCCTTGTTCCTACACCTTCCTGTCCCCTCCTTCTTGTCTATTTTCTGCCTTTTTTGTCCATTTTCCTGCCTTTTTTTTCCCAGAATGACTTAAAAGATAACAATTCTCTCCCATGCAAGACTCATATGACAGGAACTATAGTTGCTGTCTCAGCGTTCGAAGAGAGAAGAGAATTGCAAACAAGAAGAATTGCAAACAAGAAGAATGCAAAAGAAGAAGGAGGAGGAGAAAGAGAAGAAGTAGAAGAAGAAGAAGAAGAAGAAGAAGAAGAAAAAGAAGTAGAAGAAAGAAGAAGAAGAAGAAGAAGAAGAAGAAGAAGAAGAAGAAGAAGAACAAAGAAGAAGAAGAAAAGAAGAAGAAGAAGAGAAAACCGAAGATTATGTCCTGCCTGTCTGCTTATTTGGTGTTTTTTCCCCCTTCCCTTTCTTCACGTAAATAGATTAATATGATACAGACTGAACATTATCATGAAAAACAGTATTCTGTCCACCAGTCAGTCGAACTATGATGTCTTTTGACACAACATAAGGTTAACTTGTTGTTGCATACTGTGATGTTGTTGTTCACATTATGCAACATGCTCTTTCATTTAAACCTGTTGAAACCAAGAACAGACTGGAAGAATGCATGTCTGTGTGTGCTCTCTTCCTGATGCTGTGACCCTGTTGTACACTACAAGCTCCAGACTTCAAACTGCGGCCAGTTATAGTTCACAGTCTGCTGTTATAACGAAACTCCTTTATTTCTCCACAACAACTCATCCTTTTTATACCACTTTATGTCACTGCAGATTTTTCTCTGCGTGAAATTCGGGCTGCCTCTCCCGGGAGCTGTTGCTATAGTGCAGCGCCTACCCATTATTTTTTTATGTCTGCAACTGTATTTGTTTTCCTATCAGAGTGGCTTTTTTTTTACAGAATTTTGCCAGGGACAACCCCCTTGTTGCCGTGGGTTCTTTTACGTGGCTAAATAATGATGTGTAACACACGGACCTCGCTATCGTCCATCCGAAAGACTAGCACCCAGACCACCACTCATGGTCTAATGGATGGGGGGAAAGTTTTGGACCCAAACGGATTCAAACCACCACACACTCCGACCCGGGCTTTCGCTTTCTAAGGTAAGGCGTTACCTGTAGATCACCGATCCACCTGCCTTCCCCCTCTCCTCACCCACTCCACAGTGAGTCAACACATGAGAGTGACTCATAAAACCCTTTTAACTTCATACAGCCCATTTCCTGTTAGTTATTAAACATAGTACTACCCCCACCCCACCCCCACTCCACCCCCATTCCTTTATGCTCACTTTGTTCCAGCCGCGACCATAACCACCAAGTCCAGACTTGTATCATATTATGTATTAACAATACACATTGGTTTGAATAGATGGTAGAGCTAAGTAAACAGATGATTTTTCTTTCTTCTTCTTCTTCTTCTTCTTCTTCTCTTCTTCTTCTTCTTCTTCTTCATCGTCGTCGTCGAACGCTTAGACAGCAACTGTTGTCTGTCATATGAGCAAAAATGCATTGCGCTGCCGTTAAGCACCTGACAAGTCCAGTCCACGCATCCGACTTCAGCAGTATGGAGAGAATACTGTTATCTTTTAAGTCTTTCTGGGGGAAAAAAACAACAAAAATCGCTATCTATCTCTGTCAAAAAAAGGAAAATCCTTCTACATTATTTTTGTTCATGCATTTAAACAATAAGCAAGAAAACAAGGTAGGGTTATTTTTGGTTTTGTTTTGTTATTAAGCTGGGATTTTTTTGCAGTGAGAACAACAATTATCAAGAAAAATAAAGATTAAAATAATCATGTTTGCTTACAAACAAGAACATGTATACACACACACATACAAACGCTTTTATACTTGCTTCATGTTTGGATCACGAACTGGTTATAAGTCACAATCTGGTTTTAATCTTCTGGTGTGTGTGTGTGTGTGTGTGTGTGTGTGTGTGTGTGTGTGTGTGTGTGTTGTGTGTGTGTGTGTGTGTGTGTGTGTGTGTTCTTTGTTTGTTTGGTTGGTTGGTTTTTTAAATATATATTTTAGCTAACCACATGCAGCCTTAAACTGGCAAGGAAAAAGAAAGATATTCCAAATTTGTCTGTAACTCAAATCAACAGATTATTTATTTTTTTTAATTTTACTCTATTTTTATAGCCAGTTGTCGTGTGTATATGGCTTTGTAAATTTTGTCATCCATTCCAAACAGCACACAATGGCCTACTCTTCCAAAAAGTGGAACAGGTTTTAACGTGTGCTCACAGAAGCTATAATTTAAGAGTGCTGTCACGACCAAAGCATAAAACCAACAACACCTGTAGTATGAAGTTGATAGTTCAACCAGCCTGTCAGATTCCACACTGAAAGATCCTTAAAAATAATAAAAAACAACAGCTCTCCTAGAATCAGAATGATTCTAAGAACAGAAAACAAAGTGTTAACTTCCTTCCAAAATACAGATATGGATCCCAAAAGAAGCGTCACCAGGTTAGAACAGCCTCAAACAACTACTTTAGAAAAAATTATGAGACAGGAAAAGTATTGAACAGAGTAAGGGTGGCTAGAGAGAGAGAGAGAGAGAGAGAGAGAGAGAGAGAGAGAGAGAGAGAGAGAGAGAGAGAGAGAGAGAGGAAGGAAGAGAGAGAGAGGTGGTGCAGGGGGGGGCTACAGCTGCCCTCACAGGAAAACTAGCCTTTACTCTCTCTCAGCCAGTAAAACACCCGACGTGTCATGATGCTTCATGCAGTTGTTGTCTAGACATATTAACCTCCCATCCTATGTGATCATCACAGCTGGAAACATCAGACACGTTCAGCCAGCCTTCCATCCAACCTTTACTGTTCTACTGCTGTTTAAAACCACAATTGTTTTATTTGATACTATACGTTCAGCATCTCTCAACCTTATTTCTGCTTGTTAAACCACAATGTTCACTGTACTTACTTGTTCATCCATCCACTTACTTTCTGCTCCTGTTTAATCACATTTGTTTCTTGAACTACTATACGTTCAGCAGCCTCCAACTTTATTTTCTACTGTGTTAAACCAAATGTTACATTCAGCCAGCCTCAACTTTACTTCTATGCGTAAACCACACAGTTTCATCAGCCGCCTCCATTTACTTTTCTATGTGTTTTAAATCACAGTTGTTCCCCTTGATACTAGTAAACCCTGCCTACTTTTTTCTGCAGTTAAGAACAGATTTCTTGCTTTACCAAAAAAAATTATACTAAAGCCAATGACATGCTATCTCTTTTCGTACCTTAAGCAAAAGGGACAAAACTATCCTTTTCTTCTTTGTTGTGGTTGTGAACACTCAGACAGCAAATATCGTTGTCCATAAGAGAAATTCGTTGGGCTAGGTCTGACAACTGAAAAGGGGTGGGAGAAAATTTTTGATATTTGAAGTCTTTCTCGGATAAAAAAAAAAAGCAGGAGAATGGACCAAGAAGGCAGAAAATAGACGGGAAGAAGGTGACAAGAAAAAAAGAACAAGGCAGAAATATGAGGAGGGATAGAAAAGAGGGAATTCCTAGCACAGAATTTCCAGAAGATGCTATTTATACTGACAGTCCCCTGCATCCCCACTGGGGAAAACTATCCTTTTCAACATTGCAGTTCAGACAGACCATTCAAAAAGTGTTTCTTTAAAATACAAAAATGATGACCTGCTACAGGAAACATTTGGAAGGTGTGCAGAGTGAAAAGACCACTGGGTGCCCCAAGGCCTCAATCCCTTCACACATGTGACTTTACACTGAGTGCTGAGTGGCTGGAAGCTGCGAGCTGGCCGTTTCAACCTGATCCATCCAAAAGAACAGGATCTATCTGGAATGGGTTGGGTGGAACCTGAGGCAAGCTTGAGAGCACGTTTACATGACAGATGACCCTTTCTCTGTCTTACTCATTCTCCTTTTCTAACATCCAAACTAATGTCTACATAATTATTTTCTCCAAGCATTCTTCCCACCCTGCCTCTGTGTGTGTTGTGTGTGTGTGTGTGTGTGTGTGTGTGTGTGTGTGTAGTGTGTGTGTGTGTGTGTGTGCACGCGTGCACATGTGTGTATCAGTTACTGCTTTTGTGTGATTCATTGTCAATGCAGTTGTCTTACATTTTAGACACAATGCTATTTTATTTTTACATCAACTTGAATACAAACTATAATATATTAAGTGCTGTACATGACATGCATACAGAATGTGTTTTTTTTTCTGCATCTTTCTCTTTAATCTGAAACCATCTCTTTCATCTATAAGCCTACATAAATTGTCACGTTGCATAAAGTAGTGTGTTCCATTGCAGTTGAACAGCATACACCTGCACTTTGCCCTATGATGTGCACACACACACACACACACACACACACACACACACACAAACACACACACACATGTCCTAGTCTCTTGTCACCAGCAGGTTAGCCATAACTCACACCAGTAATAATTATAATATTATAATGAGAGTGGTCTCCTTGACAACTGACCCACTTTCTGCCTCTCTACCGCCACTCAGGAGCTAGCACGTGGGGAGTGACACCCACAGCTGACGGTGACTCAGACAACTCACTTCACTATCAGCTAGCTAGCCTAGCTTGCTTCACAACCCACTTGTGGTATATAGTGTTGATGGTGGCTGTACAATGCTGCTTCTCCAGTCACCAGTTGTAGCCTCCCACAAAGCCTTCCCCCCCCCCCCCCCCCCCCACCCCCCCTTTTTTTTTAAACACTTTGGTATTTTTAGAGTGTTAAATTTTGTGTATGTGTTTGGGTTTTTTTGTTGATGTAAAGTCTTAGAACAGAACTTCCCCCGTTGGTATGTCCATGTAATGGACCTTAGTATAAACAGCTTTCCCACTTTCTGGAAATTCTTTGCAAGGAATGTTTGCAAGACCATGTTTGTTTGTTTTTTGTGGTTTTTTTTATAGTTCAGATACTTTGCAGGAAAGTTAGGCAGAATGCTTGATTTAAGAGGGTGGGGTTGGGGGATTAATTTTCCCAAAAATATGAAAATAGCATAGGAATATAAGTAGTCATTGTTTTTGTCCATATACTGTGTACTTCAGGTTTACGTTCATGAAAACCTTATTTAGGTAAACTTAACCCTAGTTTTATACCCTAAAGGTTCGTAAATATCACATCTCTCTCTCTCTCTCTCTCTCTCTCTCTCTCTCTCCTCTCTCTCTCTCTCTCTCTCTCTCTCTCTCTCTCTCTCTCTCTCTCTCAGACTGATTTTTTAATTAAATGTTCCATTATTATTATTTACTCATACTTAAAGTAGATCGATTTGTCAATGTTTTCTTATACTTACTCAAACTTTAAAAAGTATGGTATTCTCTTCTCATATAACCATTTGATAGTTTTTCCTTCCTCCCTCCTTCCACCCACCCCCCCCCCCCTTTCCACTCCTTTCCTGTCACCCATATTGCATTTTATCCTATTCTTCTGGCCAAAACAAAACTAACACACCCCCCCCCCCCCCTCACCAGACATCTATGATTAAAGGTAAAGGTGTCCCATAACCTGTGTGGTCGTAGAGGAGCGAGGCATCAGAGACCTCAGCTTCTCTAGGGCCAGCATGTTGAGGGCTGGCGCCCATCTCCCTCCCTCACATATTGAGTACCATGTCTTAATTAAATAGATGATGAAACAGCACCACAGTTGCCATGCAAAATCTTACTAAATTAACGACTATTAGTGCCCTATCAGTCCCATAGACTGCCTGCCTGACTGTCCATTGTGGCCGAGTTTATCACCTGTAGCAGCGGACAAGGACAGCGTCCTCTTTGTGTCTGTAGGGTGGCTAGGTGTGGGACAAGAAAGAACAGTCAGGATAGAGAAGGAACACATACCTACCTTGAAAGAAGCATGCTTTTGTGGAATGACAGTGCTGTCTTGTCTCTCTTTTCTGTCTCTGTCTGTCTGTCTGCCTATGTGTCTGTCTGTCTGCCTGTCCAGTATCTGTCTGTCATTGTCTGTTTTCTCTCTCTCTCTTGTTTCTCTGTGTCTCGTCTGTCTCTGTCTGTCTCTGTCCGTGTCTATCTCTGTCTGTCTGCCTGCTGACTGTCTGTCTGTCAGTGCCTGTCTGTGTGTGTGTCTGTCTGCCACTGTCTGTCTGTCTATATGTCTGTCTATCAGTGTGTCTGTCTGCCTGACTGTCTCTCTGTCTGTCAGTGCCTGTCTGTGTGTGTGTGTCTGTCTGCTCTATATGTCTGTCTGTCAGTGTCTGTCTGTCTCTATCTCTCTTTGTTTCTCTGTGTCTCTGTCTCTGTCTGTCTGTCGCTGTCTGTCTGTCTGTCTGTCTGTCTGTCTGTCTGTCTGTCTGTCTGTCTTCTCTCTCTTCTCTCTCTCTCTCTCTCTCCTCTCTCTCTCTCTCTCCTCTCTCTCTCTCTCCTCTCAAAAAACACGCAACAACATAAGGAGAACCCACACTGCACATACCAAGGATCTGGGCTCTTCAACAAGCAAGCAGTGGTAGATAGATAAATAACTAACTGTGGTCCATTCCGCCACGTCTGCTGTGTCCTTATGAGCAGTTGTCATAAAGTGGGCAAAGGAGGTAAGAAATTCTCTCCCCCTCCCCCCCCCCCCTCTGCCCCGCCCTAGTCTGGAAGAAAACTTTCGGTGAGATGCTGGGGGGAAAGCATAGCTTGGTGGTTAAGCCATTGACATTGTGATTGCGATCTGACGGAGGTTGAACCCGTTCAAGGAATTTTTCCTCCCTGGAGTTAACATCAGTGTCGAGCACAGAATTCCCAGTACGTGGGAAGCATAATTTATACTGACACAGCCCCCCCCCTCCCCCCAAAGCATCCACAGGGAGAAAAGGGTCCTATAAGTGTAAAGAATAATATAATGTCATCTGTTGTAAATGTGAAGTCATCCGTCACAAATTGTGTAAATATGACAGGGACTATCATAAGTTTACTTGTTGACCTGTCATGTCAAGGTTTGCTTGTCTTTTGTGACAATGTTTCTTGAATAAAATCTGTTTAATGAAACCAATAAGTGTAAGGAGTATAGGCCTAGCTGAAGCTAAATGCCAAGGAGAGTTAGGGGCCCAATCCTGGGGCCAGCTGGACAAGAAGAAGAAAGAAGAAGAGAAGAGAGAAAGAGGAGAAAAGAAGAGGAAGAGAGAGAAGAGAGAGAAGAGAAGAGAAGAGGAGGAGAGAAGAGAAGAGGAGAGAAGAGAGGAGGAAGAGGAGGAGAGGACATGGAACATCGGGCTCCCTGCTTCCATTCATCAGGGCAGACAGGTACATTGCCGGCGTAACAAGGGGAGTCACCCACTGGGCCACTAAGGCCAGATAAAAATGCACGGAATGTCGGCGCATTAAGGGGAGAGAAGCCCATTTCTGTCAAGCCTGGCCCAGCTGAAATGAATCTCTCTCCTCCTCCTCCTCCTTCTCTGTCTGTCTGTCTCTCTGTCTCTGTCTGTCTGTCTGTCTGTCTGTCTGTCTGTCTCTCTCTCTTCTCTCTCTCTCTCTCTCTCTCTCTCTCTCTCTCTCTCTCTCTCTCTCTCTCCCTCTCCCCTCCCATCTCTCTCTCTCTCCCCCACTCTCTTTGAAACTACAACCTGTAAGTGATGGTGGTACACAAGAATAAAAGAAGCAAGTTGTAGTGCTCTGTCTGTCTGTCTGTCTGTCTGTCTGTTTGTCTGTCTCTGTCTCTCTCTGTCTTCTGTCTTCCTGTCTGTCTGTCTGTCTGTCTGTCTGTCTGTCTGTCTGTCTGTCTTCTCTCTCTCTCTCTCTCTCTCTCTCTCTCTCTCTCTCTCTCTCTCTCTCCTCTCTCTCTCTCTCTCTCTCTCTCTCTCTTCATTTCAGGCCACAACTTTTTATTATGGTGGACAACACAAAATATCTGAAGAACGAAAAGGGTTACTACACGCAGCCATTGTCTTCAGCTACACCAACACCATATCATACAAAAGTTTTGAACCGATTTTGTATGCTCACATACATCATAAAAGTCTACATTTTTCATACTCCTAGCTAAAACAGAAAGAATGATAGGCTAAAGGAACATACAGGAGAGGTGTGCGGGCCCGGGGAACGACAGAGCCTAGCGGTTAGAGCGTCGCGCATTGCACTAGCGATCTGCTGACCTGGGTTCGAATCCCGTTCAAGAGGATTTTTACCCCTTGAGTTAACGCAGTGCCGACTTCCCCCCCCCCCCCCCCCCCCACTCCAAAAAAAAGTCCTTCTGATGAGACTATAAACCGAGACCGCGATGCGAAAGCACACAAAAAACATGGTATGCACTCGTTAAAACCTGCTTTTTGGAAGAGTTGGCCATTGTGTGCCGAAGAGAAGAGATGACAAAATGTGCAAAACTGCATACGGACGGGGAAATTTGAAACCATTCAAAAATGTTTATGGTCAAAATTTACGTTTGTAAATATCTCATTGTTCTCTTATTCATCTCAGTGTTTCATTAAAACCACAACATCAACAACAACAAAACCAAACCTTGCGAGCTTATCGAGGCCATATTTCTCTTTTGAATCTGTGGTTCTAACTTCAATTTCTCTCATTATAAAGACCCTAATGTTCTGGAAACGCAAGATATCTCAGCGAATCAAAGAAGTTTCTACACCTCTTTTAAGACAGCTGTTAACTTGTCACAAGGTTCAAGCAGTCAAAGCTCCTTTAACTCGTTCATTCTCTTCGCAAACTTTTCCATCCCACAAAACAGAACAGGCCCAGTGAAAATTCAGTAAAAACCGCTGTATAAACGACAGACGCAGCAGATTCTACAACCTGTTTGTTTAGAGTTCGAGATTGACAAACTTGATCATTTTTTAAGACGGGGGAGCGAGCGTTGAGCTTCACGAGTTTGCCTGGTATCTGCAAAACTCTATTGGGATTTACAAAGTTAATGTTCCCCAATTTAACTTTTTGACGATTTTTTAAACTCTTTTTCCTCCATGTAAACTAAAAACGCACGTACATCACTGCATGGCTCAAATAAAAAGCCATTTTTGTCACAGACTAGTTCCTGACTCACAAACTCGTGTGATTTTGCACAGAGTTAATTGTAAGGTTTACATTTGACTGTACCCCCTCAGTCCTTTGTCTTCTGCTAGTCTCCTCGCCACACTATGCATGCGAAGGACCACAAACAGTCCAGTCCTCATTTGAAGATCATTTCCAACATTCCCTGATATCTGGTATAGCTGTATGTCCTTAACCCCCATCCCCCTTCCCCCCAAAAAAAAACAACAACAAACAAACCAATGTACATTTTTTAAACTTAAACAAAAATGGAAAACCCTTCTCTTTTTGTTACACTTAAAAATTAACGAAAATGACTAAAACATCCTCGGAGTCGCACTCACTAAAAATAACCGGGTAAGCTAAATCTGGAGTTCTAATTAACTTCAGTGGAAAAAAAAATTTAAATCTCCAACATCATGAAACAAAACAAAAAAAATGACAATGACGCATCATAGCATCCTAGTTAATGAACATTGTCACGGCGCACTACATAACTTTTCAGAGCAAAGGAAGATAACCTTGCATTTTCACTCTCAATACTGCTCCGCGATAATAATAATTAGCATTTATAAATAGGCCTACACTCCATGTGACCTGCGGAGTCGGAGGAGAATTAAGAGGTCATCAGAGTTTAGCAGGTCACTTGGCAGCAAGCAACAGCAGGAGGGGAGGGGAGAGGAGGAGGGAGAGGATCACTGCAGTGATAACGGCATCGTATCGCTCCGCCAGTCCTACGAATAAGGATGGGAGGGAGGGGGGACAGCAGGTGAAATTCAGTGCACAACTGTCTGCCTGTCTGTCTGTCTGTCTGTCACCTTGAGAAACTACGTCATATAACCACCGGCATTGTTGATGAGGGAATTCATTTTTCTCTCTTTTTTTTTTTTTTCGGCACATTACACTGACACAGTACAGAGAAAGCCGGGTAGAAGAGAGAGGGGTGATGATGATGATGATGATGTGATGATGATGATGATGACGACGACGACAATGACGACGATGATGACGATGAGAGATGACGATGACGACGGACAACAATAAAACAATCCTTCAGCTCACCAAATCAGATGACCTGTCTGAAAACGCTGCTTATTATGATCATTTGGGGCTCCAAAACGATTAGATGGACATTATAATTTTTCTAAAGCACTGACTTTTTTTGGTCACTTTGCTTTAGTGGCATAACTGAAGCTCCACTACACCATGCAGCAGAAACAGATATAATGGCTGGAGCGAGGAAGACAGCACAGCGACTGCAAATAGCCATGTTCCTAAATTAGGTGCAGTTATGACAGACAGGCAGGAAGACAGAAGAGGAGGCCGCAGCGTGTGTCATCTCGGCTTAGCCACCAGCCTGTGACATCGGGGGATTTGTGTTGAAATTAACAGAGGTTAAGTCTGAAAAATGTGTGTGTGAATGTGTGTGTGTGAATGTGTGTGTGTGCGTGCGTGCGTGTGTGTGTGTGTGTGTGTGTGTGTGTGTGTGTGTGCGTGTGTGTGTGTGCGCGTGTGTGCGTGTGTGTGTGAGTATATGTGTGTGAGGGGTGGGGAGGGGAGAGTGGGAGGGGGGGAGAAAGGGGAGTGTGTGAGTGTGTGAGTGTGTGTACGGGGAGTGTTGTGTGTGTGTGTGGTGTGTGTGTGTGTGTGTGTGTGTGTGTGTGTGTGTACGGGGAGTGTGTGTGTGTGCGCGCGTGTGTGTGTGTGAGTGTGTGTCTATGAACCAGTAACAAAATGATGAACTGAATAATGACGAGAAGCATATACATGGTAAGCACAGAACTATTTTTTTCTCGGCTTCATTTTTCTTTCGTGTCCTAACCATGGCCAATTTTTGGTCTATACATACATACGCATCAACTTTCAGAAACCCTTGTTCTTTGAAATCGAAATCATACGGCAGGTTTTGGCTGAAGACCTCTGTAGCACAGAGACAGAGACAGAGACAGAGACACAGAGAGGAAGAGAGAGAGACAGACAGACAGACAGACAGACAGACAGACAGACAGAGACAGACAGACAGACAGACAGACAGAGAGAGGGGAGAGAGAGAGAGAGAGAGAGAGAGAGAGAGAGAGAGAGAGAGAGAGAGAGAGAGAGAGAGAGAGAGAAGAGAGAGAGAGAGAAGACAGACAGACAGACAGACAGACAGACAGACAGACAGACAGACAGACAGACAGACAGACAGAGAGAGAGAGAGAGAGTCGTCTCTGACAGGCGACAGGTACCACTGTGACTCACACAATGCACGTTAACACATAACTTATAAAAGGGGGAAGGGGTGCAGAGAATGAAATCAAAACAATAGCACAGTCCTTGGGGTGTTTTTTTTAGTCTCTTACTGACATCTTTCACAGTTAACATCATTGTTGTTTGGGGTGGGGGTGGGGGTGGGGGTTGCTGTTGTTTTGTCTTTTTATGTTTTGTCTCTACAAGACCACTTAAATTGAATATTGACTTTTTTTTCTCCCAGCTTACCTTACATGAACAAAGTAAAAGAACTTAAGAAAAAACAACAACAACAATTTCAGCAGCAACAACAAAAACCACGCCCCAGATCAGAGCATGCACACACACACACACACACACACAAACACACAACACACACACACACATAAATACATACACGCACGCACACACACACACACGCACGCGCGCGCACGCACACACGCACGCGCGCACGATAATGGGTGTCGCTGCTCTTGTGGCGACGCACTCTCCTCGGGAGAGAGCAAGCCCGAATTTTACGCAGAGAACTCTGTCGTGACTTACAGAGGAATACAACACAATACTTCCACAATACCTGCATGGTGACGAGCTGATGATCTCCATGACCAATCGACGATGACAGCCATCCTACAGGCTGGATACCAAAAAAAACAAACAAACAAAAAACAAAAACTCAACCCAACAGACCCATCCTACATTTATTGACAAATCCCTTATGTCACGAAGACTTGCTTTCAACCCACAAAGTTTCCTAAGGCACCAAATCCACCTCAACCAACCAACCTTCAGCACTACCAAGGTCCATCCATCCCTGCTCATGGAATCTACCTGCTGCATACACACACACCCTCTGCTCGTTCCTCACATGATTTACACACTAAACAGGCACCCCCAAAAAACAAAAAAAAAAAAAACCCAGAGCATCATGGAATCCTAACACCGCCTGCTACACATACAGTACAGGACCCGGCACTAAATCCCGAGGTTCTGGATGGGCTACAAGACTCCATCCTTCCTTCCTTCCTCCCTGTCTCTCTTTCCCCTCTGAAGTAGGTGCCCACCGGCACGCTTATCTCCCCTTTACCTCTCGCAGGCAGGTGGCTTTATCGGGTCTGGCAGCCATTGGGGGCCCTGATTTAGCAGTGGCCGAGAAATGCCAGACAATTAGGGGGAGCTGCGCCCAGCGGACTGACTGGTGCAGGCGTGATGGGTAGGCGCGAGGCAGGGACTTGGCAGCCGGTGACCTTTCCAAGGTGAGTGGAGCTGTGGCGATAAGCTTGGCAGGTAAAGGGGGCTGCAAGGGTACCTTGCATTTCTCGGGTACTAGGTCCAGATTTATAGCGCACTGCAGCATTCATGGTTCTGTACTATAGCATCCATAGGTCTGTACCATAGTGTTCAAGGCTCTGTGCTATCGTGTCCAAGGTTCTGTTCAATAGTGTCAAGGGTTCTGTTCTCCATGGTTCTGTGCTAGTGTTCATGGTTCTGTACTGTAGTGTCTATGGTACTGTACTCCTTAATTCTGCACTATAGTTTCCGTGGTTCAGTACTATAGAGTGTCCATGGCTCCGTAATAGTGTCCAGGGTTCTGTGCTACAGTGTCTATAGTTCTATACTATAGTGTCCATGGTTCTGTACTACAGTGCCCAGGTTTCTGTACTATAAAGTCCAGGGCTCTGTACTATAGTGTCCAAGGTTCTGTACTATAGTGTTCAAGACTGTGCTGTAGTGTCCGTAGTTCTGTACTATAGTGTCCAAGGTTCTGTACAATAGTGTCCATGGTATTGTACTCCATAGTTCTGTACAATAGTGTCCATAGTTCTGTACAATAGTGTCCATAGTTCTGTACAATAGTATCCATACTTCTGTACAATAGTGTCCATACTTCTGTACTCTAGTGTCCATAGTTCTGTACAACAGTGTCCATGGTTTTGTACTCCATAGTTCTGTACTACAGTGTCCATAGTTCTGTACTATATTGTCCATGGTATTTTACTCCATAGTTCTATACTATATGTCCACGATTCTGTACAATACTGTCCATAGTTCTGTACTACAGTGTCCATGGTTTTGTAATTGCCCTTCAGGGATGATCAAAGTGTTTTGACTTGACTTGACTTGACTTGTCTTGGATTGTCGAGCGCATGGAAGAAGAGCATTATAAACATATGGGTTCAAGGAGTGAGAGGTTTCCTGATGTTGGATCGAGAGGAGTGAAAATAATTGTTTTCAATTAAAAATGCATGCAGTTTTGTGTTGCTGCACAATGTTCTACTCATGAAGATGAACCGTTGTGTGTGTGCGCGTGTGTGTGTGTGTGTGCGGCGCGCGCGCGCGCGCGTGTATGTATGTGTGTGTGTGTGTGTGTGTGTGTGTGTGTGTGTGTGTGTGTGTGTGTGTGTGTGTGTGCGAGCGAAACACACACACACACACACACACACTCTCTCTCTCTCTCTCTCTCTCTCTCTCTCTCTCTCTCTCTCTCTCTCTCTCTCTCTCTCTCTCTCTCTCTCGGCATGGCAGTGTCCACAAACACACGGAGGGCCAGTACATTCAGTGCTCATGATGTCCCCACACAACTTTTACGATTCCTTGTCTGCCGTTTGTTCAAGTCCTTGAGCAGTGGTACAGGGCCTACCCTGATATATTATACCTTCACAGTTGGCTGGCCTAGGGGACATAATAGAAGCTGTCCCTGACAGTCACCTCTCTCTCTCTCTCTCTCTCTCTCTCTCTCTCTCTCTCTCTCTCTCTCTGTGGACATTCTTCGCTTCTGAGTCATAATTTTACAGAAAGCACCCACACTAAAGCTATTTGCTTCCCCTTCCCCTATTTATTTTACCCGCGGAGGGAAAGAATTAAAATGGAAAATTATTATTATCTAGCTGTCATGTGAATGTTGATGTTGTACATGAACACAATGATTATAAGTTACTGGCTTGTTGTTGCTATGCTGGTTGTGTTCTTTATGTTATATTTATTTCGTGCTTATACATGAAGGAACCCTATATAAACCAAATAATTTTATATTCTAACATTTTAAATAATTTTAATACAGTGTTGACAAGTCTGTTGATAATACTCGAGAGGAGGTGGGGGGATGGGAGAGACGGAGATGGGTGAGAGTCAGTGCGTGCGTGCGAGCTTGCGTGCGTGCGTGCGTGAGAGTGTGTGTGCGCATGAAGTAAAGGAAAATATTGACACTAAAAAAAAAGGGGGGGGGGGGGGTTGTTGTTTCTTTTAGGAACGACTTTCGTTTCTATCCATTTTTTAGGTTGCCTCTCCGGGCTAAGTGTCTTCTGGTCTGGTACAAGTGGACTTGCTGTTATAGTAACGTGTGTGTGTGTGTGTGTGTGTGTGTGTGTGTGTGTGTGTGTGTGTGTGTGTGTGTGTGTGTGTGTGTGTGTGTGTTGTGTTGTGAGTGAGTGAGTGAGTGTATGTATGTGACACAGTATGTGTGTGTTACAGTGTGTGTGTCACAGTGTGTGTGTCTCAGTATGTGTGTGAGTGTGTGTGTGCGTGCGTGCGCGCGCGCGCGCGTGTGTGTTAAACTGGTTGTGAATCATTCCTAATATTGACTGAAAGGGGGTAATCTGAGGCCATCTAAAATGACATACACAGGTTCATCCGGTACTGTCCTTTATTTCTTCCTGGACACAGGGTCTTCAGGGTCAGCAGCTGAAGTAATAGCACCAAGACCTGAAGCAACAGGCAGCTAAAGTTTTGGTATCAGTTTAGCTTTGAGTTGGATTATCAGTTTAGTTTTGAGTTGTAATGTCAGTTTAGTTTGAGTTGTAATGTCAGTAGAGTTTGAGTGTTAATGTCAGTAGAGTTTGAGTGTTAATGTCAGTAGAGTTTGAGTTGAAATGTCAGTAGAGTTTGAGTTTTAAGGTCAATTTTCTTTGAGTTTTAACGTCACTTTATATTTAGTTTTAATGTCAGGTGTTTTTGGTGTTTTTTTTAGTTTAAGGTCAGCTTAGTTTTGAGTTTAACGTCAGTTCAGTTTAAGTTTTAACATAACATTTTTTGATAATGTTTATGTCAGTTTACTTTGAGTTTTAGCATCATTTATTGCTAATTTAGATTGAGTTAAAGTGTCGCTTTAGTTGAGTGTTGATATCAGCTAAGTTTGAATTCTTATTCATGTCAGTTTTATTTTTCATATCAATTTAGTTGAAGTTTTAACGTCGTTGAGTTTGAATTTCAGCACCAGTGTGGTTTGGGTTTCAACATCAATTTAGTTAGAGATAAAAAAAAAAAAAAATTAGTTAGAGTTTCAAAATCAGTAAATATTTTTAACACCGTCTGCTTTTGGCTGAAAATATAGACGACACCCCCCCCCCCCCCTTATAAACCCCCCCCCCCAACAAAACAAGCAATAAACAACCTCCCCCCCCCCCCCAATATATTTAAAAGTGAACCTTGCAGGTTGAAATGTTTAAAGATGAATGCACACTGAGTGCAGCTTAAAATAGCAGTAGCAGCAAGAAATAAAGATGCAAAGCCAATGGAAGAGCATCAGCGATTCTAAAGCAACCCTGAAGATGATCAAGAAGAGCGTCAAATGCTGCTGATAACACAAAGCCAATGGTAAAAAGGTAAAGGTGTCCCAAAACCTATGTGGTCGTAGGGGAGCAAGGCATCAGAGACCTCAGCTTCTCTAGGGACCAGCATATTGAGGGCGGCGCCCATCTCTCCCTCTCTGCTTTACCTTCCATGACTCTAAAGAGGGCAGGTACCCAATTACAGCTGGGTGAACAGGGTGAACTGGGTGACTGTACTGAAGCCACAGGGTTCAAATGGTCACCCATTTAATTAGTAACCACGCTCAATGCTGCTTAACTTTAGCTTGAGGAAAGCCAATGCTCTGACCACTGAGCTATCCCGTCCCCGAAAAACCATGAGGACACTGTAAACTGTGAAAATTGCTGCTGATAACACAAAGCCAATGCCTGATAACTTTTTTGTCTGCAAGAGACAACACTGATTTGGTATGTATACAGTCAAAAATCGGTCTCAAAGCTATGGTTTCCTTTTTTTATTATACTTTTACATCACTTTAAGTCATAGGGCCTATGGCATAATTATTTCATGGTTGTGACCAGTTAAGCAATGTTTGAGAACTGGACAAAAGACTATTCAAAGCAGACTGATTGCAAGTGAGAAAGTTGCTCTGTCTGAAGAGAACTTTTGTTAAAAAAAAATTTTTAATCGTAAATTCCAAGCGCATTTATGAAGTCCCCAGGGAAAGAAGAATAGAATGTAAAACATCCACATGAAGAAAAAGACATCGATAATGAAAACAAAACATGACAATATGGTAAAGGGGTAAAGGGAAGATAAATAATGGCTGTAAGAGCACTGTAAACATACTGCACCTTTTTTCGCTGAATATTTCATTCTTTGAAATAAATAGATAGGAGTAAGGCACATTTTCGTATTTATATGGTTTGATGGGATCGTGATACTATATATACAGCATAGTTTAATGTGGAATACAGCAGTGTGGTTTGATTTGGTGTGGTTTTGTGTTGTAGTGTCGGTCGGCTACAGTATTGGCTAGCTAAAAAGAAAAAGAAGGATGTTACTAGAAAGATATGGTACAAATAACATCTATAGATAACGGAAATATTGATGATCTCTACTAAAATACAGACAACTCCACAGTAAGCTACCAAATATCTGGAATAAAAAAATATAATATAAATATCAGAAATATTTGACATCTTAAAAATGATTTGACATTAAGCTACTAAATATGATATAAATAAAAGATCTAAATATGGGACATAATTATTGACAACGTCTCTTAAATCAAGAAAACATCCCACGAACACAACAAAATCCCCAAGTACTCACCTGAAAGAGAGACAGCTGGAAAGGTGAACACGGCAGAGGGCGAGTAGCATACAGAAGCCAGCAGAAATTTCCCGCTTCAGCCCCTGAACACACACGACGGTACCGCTAGCTAGGCCTAGTAAGTAGACTCTGGCTGGTGTCATAAACTTTCCGGCCCTAGCCTAGCGCCCCTTCAGCCGACCTGCCACTCACATCAGCAGCATCCTGGCCGCTGGCTGCTGGCACTGTTCCTCCGCTCTTTGGACTGTACAGGTTTAACACATAACAGGCTAAGTGAACAGCCACCTACCTCTCCTCACCAGTTCCAGACATAACGCTGTCAGTCCTCACAGGCCATTAGTGTCAAACGCTACATCAGCTGACTGTTAGATAACAACAAAAAAAAAGAAGAAGAAGAAGACGACTGGAGGAGCAGACGTTTGAACTTTATGAAGATGTCTTGAGAGGCTGCTTGCTTGCTTGCTGCCTGCCTGCTTTGCTAGCCAGAGTTCCGCAGGAAAGATAATAATGAATGATGTCTTCGCTTTAGAAGAAAGGTTTTGAGGGTTTGTTTTTTTCTCTCTTCTTTTTAAACTGCATTCCAAAAGCTGTTACTTTTTTTAAGAAGGCAGATTTTTTTTCTACATAAAATTTATTGAATGCTTTTGGATTTTTAAAAAAAATTAGAAAATGAAAAAATCTACCTAAAAAAGGAAAAAGAAACCCAAATAAATCTTTAGAGCGCAACAAGTAACACAACTTTGTTATAATAAAGCATTCATCTTTTCTCATCTTCCACATCATATCTAACCACCAGAGACTTCAGAACAAGGTGGTATAAGTCAGGCCTAAACCAAAGTGTATAAGTTCACCTCGTCGTTCCTTCTCCCCTACCTGGCTCAGAGAGAGAGAGAGAGAGAGGGGGGGGGGGGGGGCTACTATACCAGGCCTATTATGATATCCAAGCAACAGCACAAGGGTTGAAGGTGTGGTGTCAACAGTTTATGGCTGCTCTGACTCCTGTACACACAGGGCTGGCCTGTCTTGTTAGTAGTACTACCAGTATAGTAGCCTATCTATCTGCCGTCAGGGGAATAGTAGAAGAAGCCCCTGTACTGTTAGTGTTTACTTCTTGCCAGCTGCTCCTCAATGTTGCTCTCTACACTGCTTCTATGATGCTATATGCTGCTTCTGGTCTAATAATACTCCGAGAATGAAGCTCAAACCACTCGTGATGGTAGTAGTAGTATAATACCGCTGATGCTGACGTTGCTTTTTTCTGCAGCTTTTTTTCTGTTTCTAAAGATAATCCCTCCAGAGGCTTGTCTTATCAGCTGGCAGAGGCTGTGTGATGCGCGTCTGAAGATAAGCGAGATGTTGTCATCAGAATGCGTCACACCTGCGTCTGCTGCCTTCCTTCTTGATGGAGCTCCAGTCCTATCTGCAACACATCAACAGGGAATTTTTATCGATGACATTTTGATTTTTTTGGTTTTGGTTGTTGTTTTTTTGTTAGGGTGGGGGTGGGATGGTTGATAGGGTCTGGGAGAGTGAACAAACCAAAAAATGCTACTATAAATGTTGTTATTGTTGTTGTTTTATGTGTGCATGTTCCCCAGCTCAGCACTCTGGGTGTCACTCAGAATTATGCCCTCTTGTCTGTCTTACTCATTCCACCTGAGAATCACCGTGAGACCGTAAGTATACACGCTGGATGAGAAGTTTATTTGTAGGACTGGGTTTTTTCCTTCTTCGTCGAACATTCAGATAGCAACTACTACTACTACTACTACTACTACTACTACTACTACTACTACTACTACTACTTACTACTACTTTTTCTTCTTCTTCTTCCTTTCTTCTTCTTCTTCTTCTTCTTCTTCTTCTTCTTCTTCTTCTTCTTCATTTTTTCTCTTCTTCTTCCTCCTCCCATTCCTCCTCCTCCTCCCTCCTACTCTTCCTCCTCCCTGTTCCTCTTCTTTCTCTTCTTCTTCTTCGTCTTCTTCTTATCCTCCTCCTTCTTCTTCTTCTTCTTCTTCTTCTTCTTCTTCTTCTTCTTCTTCTTCTTCTTCTTCTTCTTCTTCCCCTTCTTCTTCGTCTTCTTCTTCCCCTTCTTCTTCTTTATTATGTCCTCTTTTTCTGCCGCTGCTCTTCCTCGCCCCCCCCCCCCCCCCTTCCAGTTTACAGTTTTATCCACGGTTTTATTTGGTCTTGCTACTTTAGCTTTACGTGTGTTCGCCGATGCCAATATACACAGACACTGCTTGACTGTATAATAGCTTTTCTTTCATTATTTTTCTCTCCGGGGACTAGAAGGCAAGGGGGTGGAGGTAGGGAGGAAGAGGGCTGTTGAATGGACTTTCTTTGGGTTTTTTTTTCTTCATATCTTTTTGACCTGTGGAGTTCTCTTGTATTGTATATTGTATTGTATACAACTTAAAGTCACCGCAAATTTCTCAGTCTGTCTGTCCGTCTGTATTAAAATTTCTCTCTCTCTCTCTCTCTCTCTCTCTCTCTCTCTCTCTCTCTCTCTCTCTCTCTCTCTCTCTCTCTTCTCTCTCTCTCTCTCTCTCTCTCTCTCTCTATTCACGCCAATATTCTCGTTCTTCACTGGGGTCAATACAACCATATTCAAGGACAAATTAGTGAAAGAAGTAGTTGGACATTAAGTATAGGTGCAGTCATCGACAATGATTTATCTTGGTCAGAACACAACACATTTCAGAAAGACTCCTAATAACAAAAAAGGTAAAGGTGTCCCATAACCTATGTGGTCGCAAGGGAGCGAGGCATCGGAGACCTCAGTTTCTCGAGGGGCCAGCTTATTGAGGAAAGCGCCATCTCCTCTCCCTCGCTGCTTTACCTTCCATACGCGCGCGCGCACACACACACACGCACACACACCACACACACACACACACACACACACACACTCAAACAGACAACGTCAAGCAAACATACACACTCAAACACACACACAGACACTCAAGCAAACACACACACACACACACACTCAAACAAACACACTCAAATAAATAAACAAACAAACAAACAAGCAAACACACACAAACACAACAACAACACACACACACACACACACACACACACACACACACACACACACACACACACACACACACACACACACACACAACACACACAAAGACAAGGTGTCCATTAACAGACAGCAAAAAAGTTTATTTAAAAAAAAAAAAAGAATAAATAAACACACAAGCTGCAGTAAAAACAAACAAAAAAAATCCCACCAAAAACAAAACAAAAACAAAAAAAACACACATAACACGCAAAACAGAGACGCTGAAACTTAACACAAAAAAACCTACCCCCTCCCCAAAAAACAAAGAAAAAAAAAGAGAAATAAAATGTGTATAAAGTTGAAGGAAACAGGTTCACTCCATGTCTGCACATTTCCCCATCCGTAAACACAGGGGTCTGTGCTGAAACCTGTGATTTTCCATCGACAGATGAGCAGTACAGGCAGGGAGGGAGGGAGGGGAGGGATAGAAGAACATCATGACATAGGTGTAATCTTACCAGAAAAAAAAAACCCCACCCCACCCCCTCTCCCACCTTTCCTCAAAACCTTTTTTTACTTCTTTTTTTTATTTATTCTGAAACAAAAGAACAACTCCAGGAAGTGTTGGTTTAAAAAGAAAATGTCAGGTCCTGTCCATTTATCCTGTTTCCACCCACAGTAGACAGATCTTCGCCACCCATACATTCCTCTCTCTCTCTCTCTGTCTCTGTCTGTCTCTGTCTCTCTGTCTCTGTCTCTGTCTCTCTCTCTCTCTCTCTCTCTCCTCTCTCTCTCTCTCTCTCTCTCTCTCTCTCTCTCTCTCTCTCTCTCTCTTCTGCGCAACACATTTTCGCTCATATGACTGTCAAATGTGGCTGTCTGAGCGTTTGATGAAGAAGAAAAGAATGCAAAAAGTGTATAGTATTGTGATGTGTGTAGCATAATTGTTGTCATGTGTGTTGTGTATTCCATGTATTTTGACAAAAAAGAAAACTGCTTGTCAAAGAGAAAAAAGTGTTCAAATCATCATGTTCATGCAGATACTTCTTCTTTGTCGAACGCCCAGACAGCAACTTCTGCTGTCTGTCATATGAGCGAAGATGCATTGTGCTGCCGTTAAGCGCCTGACAAGTCAGGCTCAGCACATATGATTTCGGCCTGGGAGAAAATAGTTATCTTTTAAGTCTTTAAGGGAAAAAGGCAGGAGAGTGGACAAAGAAGTCAGAAAATTGGCAAGGAGGAGGTGAAAGGAAGAAAAGGAACACGGCAGAAACAAAGAAAGGGATAGAAAAGAGGGAAAGCCTAGCACAGAATTTCCAAGAGGTGGGTGTGCTATTTATACTGACTGACAGGGGGGAGGGGAGGAGGGTTCTGATAATTATCTGTTTATCTTATCTTGCCCCTTGTCTTTTGATCATATTATGTCTGTCTTCATTTACCTCTTTTTCTTTTCATAGGTAGAACAGCAAAAGACACTGGCAATCTTTTTTTTTTTAATGTTTGCTAACTCATTCAATAGATATGTCTTTTTAAGAGAAAAGTAACTTATTACATACCTTGTGACTGTTAATGCTGTTGTTATTCTATTCAATCAATCCCCCTCCCCCTGTCTTTTTCTCTGATCATCATAATTT
>CM060316.1:36030779-36033279 GCA_030674155.1 Stramonita haemastoma
TGCAGTGTGTGGGGGAAGAAAAGATCCCACACAGCACAACGGACACGGGTATCGGGTTGCAACGTGTGCGTGATGTTCCATACAGCGAGGAAGGAAGCGCCAACTTCTTTTAGCCAAGCCACAGCCTGTTGCCCCAAATAATCTTCTTTTATTATTTTTTTTTACGTCCATCTATTCAAGTCTTTATCTTCTACTTCTTCTTCGTCGGTGTTGTCTTCTTCTTCGTCGTCGTCTTTTTCTTCGCAATTTTTCTTCGCAATCCTTCTTCTTCTTCACAATTCTTCTTCGCAATTCTTCTTCACAATTCTTCTTCACAATTCTTCTTCGCATTCTTCTTCTTCTTCTTCTTCTTCTTCTTCTTCTTCTTCTTCTTCTTCTTCTTCTTCTTCTTCGCCGAACGCTCAGACAGCAGCTATTGTTGTCTGTCATATGAGCAAAAACTGCATTGCGTTTCTTTAATTATTAATCTGTCAGGCCCGGCCCAAAACATCTGACTAAGGCGTGGGAAAGAATTGTTATCTTTGAAGTCTTTCTGTGAAAGAATAGGGAGGAGAATGGACCAAGAATGCAGAAAATAGACAAGAAGAGTAGAGGTGACAGGAAGAAAAGGATACAAGGTAGTAACAAAGCAGAAGGATAGAAAAGAGGGAATTCCTAGCACAGAATTTCCAGAAGGTGGGATGCTATTCATTCTAACAATGTTCTACTAATGCTGCTGTTGCTGCTGCCACCACAACTATTTCTACCACTAGCTCTACTTCTACTGCTACTTCTACTACTACTGTTGCTGCTGCTGCTACTACTACTACTACTATTCTACCTCTACTGCTACTTCTACCGCTACTTCTACTGCTACTGTTGCTGCTGCTGCTGCTGCTGCTAGCTACTACTACTCTACTTCTACTACTTCACTACTAGTACTACTACTACTATACTACTACCATTACTCCTCCTCCTCCTCCTCTACTACTACCACTACTAACTAGCTGCTGCTGCTGCTGCTGCTGCTGCTACTACTACTACTACTACTACTACTACTACTACACTACTACTACTACTACTACATACTACTACTACTATACTACTACTATTACTACATCAACATCGTGGGAAAAGATTCAAGGTCCTTCGAACCCTTCAGCCCGACAAGAACTAACTAGAAGACCCCATCTGCACTGCCCCTCACAGGACCCCAGAAGAACAACACAGAGACAGGAAGACATCTGCTGGTGGGAACAGTAAGGCTACACACCACCATTGCTTTTTTGGGCACTTTCCCTTCTGTTTTCCTATGCTACTTTTGCATTCATAGCGCTCGTACTAAGGCATCCACAGAAAGAAAAAACAAACAAACAAAAAAACACATAATAATAATAAATAATAATAATAAATAATAAAATAATAATAATAATATGATGATGATGATGATATAATAATAATAATAATAATAATAATAATAATAATAATAATAATAATAATAATAATATAATAATAATAATAACTTTTTTGTGCAAGAGTAGCCTCTGACTAAAACTCATGTGATTTTGCACAAATTTGGTAGGTTCGAATTCGTTTAAAAAAAATCAGCAAACACGTATACCCCCTCAGTCTTTTGTCGTCTGCTAGCTTCCTAAACCACAAGCAAGCATTCGCGAGGTCAACGCTGCAGGAACACAAGCAATCCTCCCTTAAATTTTGATGATCATTTGCAATTTTCTTGTAACTAAGTCTCTATATCCTCAATCCTCAAAAACAAATACATTTTTTCATACTTTAAAAAAAAATCTGCGAAAATCAGCAGAAACTGTTTCCGACAAGCACTTTACAGATCTATACTACATGACTTGAAAGGTAAAGGTGGAGTGTAGTCTAAGGAGAGCTGACGGTCAACAGAGACAGACAGGGAAAACACAGGACTGGTCATACTGTGATGGAGGGAGGCTGTTCTTCACACTGTATGAAGCATGATGGGCAGTATTGTAGTAAGGAAGACGTGGTCTGATCTACCTGCAAGTCAACCACGCTGCCAAGTTTAGAGTGTCTGTCCTGATAACTTTTCTTCTTTTAATAAAAAACAAAAACTTTCTGTGTAGAAAAGAGGAGTGGGGAAAGGGTGAAGGTGGCAGAATATTGGAGGGGGCGGGGGGTGGTGGTGTTTGGATTTGGTTTTTTTGGTTGGTTGGTTGGTTAGTTAGTTGTTTAAAAAAGAGGGGAAAGGGGGCCGAATATCGTTTTATTTCTTGTTTGTGTTTTGTCTCTGTGTGTGTTTGGTTGGGTTTTTTCTTTCTTTTTTAAAAAGGGTGAAGGTGACAGAATACAGTTCCTTTACGTTTTTTTTGTTGCTTTGTTTTTGTTTTGTTTTTCTCTTTTCTTGTGGTTTGGTCTCTTTCTATATTGCTTTACCTCTCTGAACCTCCCTTCTGTGGGTTTCTTATTTTGAAAAAAAATGTGCATACTGGGTTTGGGTTTAGATTTCTGTTTGTTTTTCAACTCATCTCCG
>CM060316.1:36040779-36058279 GCA_030674155.1 Stramonita haemastoma
GGGGGAGGAGAGGGGGGGGGGGTGTTATAATGAGGGGGTATTTTCTCTGTCCTGACAGCGGGGGTGGCTAATCCCTTTGTCCACTGTCTTCTTCTCATACATGTCGTGTGGGCTGGTTGGTGGGTTGGTTGTGGTGTAGGTTGGTTGGCTGGTTGGTTGGTTGGTTGGTTGGCTGTGGTGTGGGTTGGGTTGCTGACTTGATTGCTTTGCTTAATTGCTGGTTTGATTGCTTTCTTTGTGATGATGATGATGATGATGATGATGATGATGATGATGATGATGATGATGATGATGATGATGACGATGATGATGATGATGATGATGATGATAGTGTAGTGTTGATTTTTTCTTGTTGTCTTTGGTGGAAAGTTTCCTAGTGTGTTGAGTGTGAGCACTGGGGGAGAGAAGATCAACATGCATGTCGTGTGATTGACGTCTGTCTCTTCCACATGCTTGGTTTTATTGTTTCTGTTGACACTTTGGTGTGTGTCAAGATCAAAGTCTTTTTTTTTTTTATTTCCAGATGGTACATTGAATAAGCATTGATTTGCTTTTTTTCTCGTGAAGCCATCTATCTAGGGGAGAAAAAGAGAAGTAAATAAAGAAAGAAAATAAATGTGTGTGTGTTTGTGTGTTTGTGTGACAGACAGACAGACAGACAGAAAGACAGGCAGACAGACAAAAAATCATCTTCTGAGATCTCTAATGAAACAACCATGTCACTGAGTGGCCCAGACCAGCTGTGCCCCTCATAATGATTTTTTTTATCTATCACTAAACGTTTGCTATGACAACAACAACAACACCAGCAACAACCTATTACCACAAAACCTGTCCACCCCGAAAGAAAAGACATTTTATGAAAAAATGTAACAAATTATTTTAGAAAGAAATTCTTGAAGGCTTTCTCCTCCTTGCCAGTAAATAGTTTAAACGGAATGTTACCATATCAAAATAGCATAGTAGCAACACAGGAAGTATCAGTATAACAAGCATGAGCTTATTAAAAGTGTTAACAGTAAATGTGCAAAAATAGACAGCCAGCAAATCAAACAACAGCAATAGCAAAATGTTGCTTGTGCTCTAATGCTAAACACAGCATGGCTCACCCAACACCTAATTCTCCTCTTTACATCAGGAGAAGAAGGATTCATTTTAAGACCAACACTTGAACAAAAAATGGAGGAAATGTGTGGAAGTGGCTACTTTCTCTGAAACCTTTGCAATATTTTATTTGATAAGCGCAGCCTTACTCTGGCTTTGGGAAAAAACTTAATGAGAAAAGACAAACTGCCAAAGACGGTATGGAAAATTTCATCTTTTTTTTTCAATGCAATCAAGAAAAATCAGCTTAAGCAAAAATTTCTTTAAAAAAAAAAAGAGAGAACCCAATAAAAGATAAGATTGGTGATTATTACAATCTTTCAGATCAACATAAAACGCAGACCTACCAAAAACCTTTCTTCCTTTCGTGTATAAATATACACACACACAAATCAAATAGGCACGTCAAAGATCCTGTAAATCGTCTAAGCCTTCAATGAGTTAACGCAAAACACAAACATACCCAGCATGCACCCTGTATCTGGAGAAACAACGAGCTCCGCCAGTTTTCAAACTGCACAAGAGACACGGCCTGGAAGATTCAGTGCAGTGCCCGTACTGACTCTTGAGAGAATGAAAGAAGAAGAAATTTATTTTTCTTCCTCACAACCCCCACCCCCCACCCCACCCCACCCCCGTCCCACCCCTCCTCAACTTCTTCATACCCGAACTGAAGCGTGCTGAAGATGTGTAGTTAAGTGTCCTGGGCTGCAGCCAGGTCTATCAGCCCATCAGTGGTTGTTCCCCTCCTCACGCTGATAAGCCCTGGCCTGGGATCGTGTGCGCTACAATGGAGAGTTGTGACACGTCTCTACCTCTTGCCTGCTAGCGACAGATCCGTACCCATTAACCCCAACCACTCTGACCTCTTCAGTTGGTCTTTTAAGATTCGGTTTTTGTCGTTGTTGTTGTGTTTGGGGGGTGGGGGTTTTGCCAATGACAAGAGTCGTATCAAACCTTGTGACCCTCATATGGGATCGTGTAGGCTATAATGGTCGGTGCTGATCTGACTGATTTTGAGTGGAGTTTGAATAAAGATCTACACTTTAAAGTCATGGTGGGGGAAAATGGAATGTATAATTGTGAAGTGTTGTGTTATGAGTTTATTGTTTTCAGTTCACTCTGTCTCCAAAACAAGTCATTTTGACATCGACTGTTGGAAGAGATCATTTTGTAGAGATGTGTTTTTTTTTGGTTGGCTTTTTTTTTTTAAACGAAGATGTTTGCACCCCCCCGCCCCCCGAACAAAAAAACAACCACCAAAAAACCCTAACAAACAAAATAACAATAACAACAAACAAAACAAGCCTGTTCTGCCAGAGTTTCATGATGATGATGATGATGATGATGATGATGATGATGATGATGATGATGATGATGATGATGGCAACAATGATCACGACGATGGTGTTCTGATGACAATTCTTCTTATCATTATTGTTATTATCATCATTATACTTATTATAATCATGATGATTATAATATATTATTATTATTATATTATTATTTAATCATTATCATTATTATCACTATGGTAGTAGTAGTAGTTAGTAGTAGTAGTAGTAGTAGTAGTAGTAGTAGTAGTAGTAGTATGAGTAGTAGTAGTAGTAGTAGTAGTAGTAGTATCATTATTATTATCGATATCCTTATCATCATCGTCGTCCTCCTCCTCCTCTTTATCATTAAGTATTCATCATCATCATCATCATCATCATCATCATTATTATTATTATTATTATTATTATTATTATTATTATTATTATCATCATCATCATCATCATCATCATCATCATCATCATCATCATCATTATTATTATTATCATTACCACCACCATTATCATCATCAAAACCCCTGAATTATCATAATTATCATTATCACCATCATCATCACCACCGTCACCACCATTATTAGTCTAGTCTAGTATTAATATCCACAAAACACAGAGAACAGTATGTGGTTATGATGTTCATGGACATTGGCCTGTTTCTCTGTGTGAAAACTGGGCTGCCTATCACGGGATAATCGAGCATTGTATTGCCATTGTCTGGCGCCACTTTTATTCTTCTTGTTCCCTGTCTGCGACCTTTCCGTTTGTTTATGTCAGCCCATTTTGATTTGATTTTTTTCTTTTATTTTGAGGATAATGGAATAAACACTCATGTGCATTTATATATCTAGTCCCCGCGTGCGTGCAGTTTTGTCAATTTTGTCATCCATTCCCACCGGCACGCGAAAAGCGGAACGTGTGCGGAACGTGTGCGCAAGATGTTCTGCGTGCGTTCGCACACAGTAGCTCGGTTTATAGTCTCATCCGAAGGTGGGTTTGGTTTTTTTTTAGGTGGGGGGGGGGGGGGGGGGGAATGGACTCGGCACTGATATTAAATCCAGTGGAAAAATCCTCTTGAACAAGATTCGAACCTGGGTGGTGTTTGTGGTTGGTTGGTTTGCATTTTTTTTTGTTGTTGTTCATTAGTTTGTTTTTTGTTTGTGTTTTCGTTGTTGATGTTTTGTTATTTTGTTTGTGTTTTTGGTTGCTTTGCTTCTTGTTTGTTTTGTTTATCTGTTGGATTTTTTGTTTGTTTGTTTGTTGTTGATGTGGGTTTGTTTGGTTTGGTTGGTTTTGTTTTTAGTGTTGTTGTTGTTGATGTTGTTTTGGGGGGAGAGGGGATTTGTCAGAAGCAAGCAAAGCGCTAAGGCCTACATTGATGGAGGTTATATGGTTTGAAACGGTATGTAGTGATTGTCTTTCCCCTGACGACATCTTAGCTTAACAACCCGTAGTCTCCATTTAAGCAAAAAAAATCCTTTGAAGATGGAGTATGGCTGCCTATAATCATGGCAAGATGGTTGAAACCACCATCCATGAGTGCAGAGGATTATTTTCTATTGATTTGCGTTACCAACATGTGAGATTTCAGGCCAGAGTATAGGATGAATGCACACAGAACAATCAAGCAATAAATAAAATCCAAAAAAAGCAAGAGAAATCAACAACAACAACAACAAAAAGGTGTCAGGTTTCAGCTGACCGTCTGTCCAATACGGTGTCATACCCACAGAACATTCTAGACAACCCTGCACATCTGGCAACAATCATAAAACCCCATAAAGCCGATCTGTCTAGACAGCACTGACTTTTTAATAAGATCACTTGTTGTCTTGTCAAACGTTTAAAATGGACAGGCGACGGACGCGTCACCCGAGTGGTTAAAGACCGTTCGACTTCAATTGCATAGGTCCACGAAGTCGTGGGTTCGAATCTCGGCGGTGTCTGGCGAATTAAGGTTTGGGGATTTTTATCACTTTCCAGGTCAACTTCAAGTGCAGGCCTGCCAGTGCCTTAATTTTCTTGGCTATATAATATGCAGAAGATCAAATATGCACGTTAAAGATCCCGTAATTCATGTCAGCGTGCGGTGGATTACAGAAAACACGAAAATATCCAGCACACATTCCCGAAGGGGCTTCCCTCGTTGCGGGCAAAAACGGTCGCATACGCAGAATCTCACCATTCATAAACCTTCAGCTCTAGCCCAGGAATGAAAAAAGGACATGCTCTGTGAGAAAACTGCAATGGAATTTTGTTTTGAATAAGGTGTGCGTGTGTAAACGAACTGATGCGCTCTTGAACGTGTCGGTGCAAACTGGCTATCTCAATTTGTCTAACCCACCAAGCTTTTGACGTTAATAACGAATATCTTTAACATGCATAAACCTATAACGAGCTTGTGAGTATACATGAACAAGAGAGAAGCACTGGTAGGTCTGCACACAAACTGATCTAGGAATACCTCAGAATGTCCACCCTGTTGTAATAAAGGATATCCATCCTTATCTACTCGGTGCAGTCAAGACTCGAACATGTAACTAGCGACTTTAGGACCACTAGCACTAGGAGGCCTTGTAGTCCGTCGCCTTAAAAGAAAGGGTTAATACTGCAAACATTGGACACAGGAAAGTGCCCCGCCTCCCCTGTTTTACACCTATTCATCATCGCCATTTTCATCAGCATCATTATCATCACCGTCGTCGACGTCGTTGTCGTCATCTTCATCATCATCATCATTTTTTTTTTTATTACAGCCACCACAACCATTTTTATTACTTTATCATCATCATCACCACCATCATCATCATCATCATCATCTACCAGTAGTAGTAGCAGCAGTAGCAGCGGCAGTATTTTATTTTTGTCGTTGTTCTTTCTTTTATTGTTTTTATATTTTTCTTTTTTGTAAGTTTTTGTTTTGTTTGTTTGTTGTTGTTTTTTAAATCATTATAACAGTTTTAAGATGAGCGTCTTTAATCACCTCGAAGTGACCTGACCTTACACACAAAGAAGATATGTCGCCCTGTCCACACAAGACAGAGTGTACAGAGAAGAAAAAAGAAGAAGAAGAAGAAGAAGAAGAAGAAGGAGGAGGAGAGGAGGAGGAGGAGGAGGAGGAGGAGGAGGAGGAGGAGGAGGAGGAGAGAAGAAGAAGAAGAAGAAGAAGAAGAAGAAGAAGAAGAAGAAGAAGAAGAAGAAGAAAGAAGAAGAACAACAACAACAACAACAACACAACAACAACAACAACAACAACAACAACAACAAGTAGAAGAACAAGAACAAGAACAAGAAGAAGAGGAAGAAAACTTTAAAGTGAAGAGACAGACAGACCTGGCTGTACGTATTGAAGGGAGACCCAGCATTGCCCCTCCACCCACTCTATGCTATAGCGGCTAGGAGCACTGCACTGTCAAGTTGCTGGGATGTTTATGGCTGTCTGGCAGACGGCTACCCGTGAAGACGCCGGCTCTTAACAACGCCATGAACTAAACTTAGATGTAAACGTATACAACTGGAAACAGCAGAAAGCGGAGGAGGCAGCTGGAACAACGTTATCAGTATACATCCCCCCCCCCAACCCCCCACTCCCCAAAGAAAATCGAGAATCTAAATTAAAAAAATAAAAAAAAAAACCGAGAGAGAGAGAGAGAAGAAAACGATAGTCCTGAACAATTTTTTATGAATAGTCAAGATATCGAGGTTTAAAAAAATGAGGTTTGGTCTGTCTTGATTGCAATCCACAGGTGCAGCTCTAAATCATTTTGATGTTAAAAATTTTTTTAAAAGGCCAGCGAGAGACAATTGGCTGAAGACGGTCTCAGACGACACGATGTCATCAGACCCTTGAGGGAATGAATGCAGCCAGCTTCTGTTTATCTTACACAGTCTGGAGGAAAATGAGACAGTTTTGTCTGTCTGGCTCCCTGGGTGTTATATCTCCTTCCCTTGGGAAATGGTAGACACCCGCTGTCTGGCCTGTTGGAACTCCTGTTTGTCCCCCGAAGGCTGAATGTGGCTATCCTCACGATGGGGGGGGGGGGGGGGGGGCATCAGTGGCAGAATCTCGCCATTGATGAACGAACCTCAGAGCTCTAGCCAAGGAACGAAAAACACAAAAACCAAAAGCAAAATGTCCCTCTAGTTTCTGTTATTGCCTTACTGTTTGAACTGTTTCTGTTATTGCCTTACTGTTTGAACTGTTTCTGTTATTGCCTAACTGTTTGAACTGTTTTCGTTATAGTCTTATGACATTTTAAAAACTAACACTTCTCTCGTTTTTCCCTCAACTTAGCCCTTTGCAGTTTTCCTTTATTTTCTCTTAACTTGCCCATTTCTTCTTTCTTTTTTCAAACAGAGATGGAAAGAAAACTTTTCCCTTCTCTTCTAAAATAATACTAATAAACGTTGATTCGTGTCTCAATCTGCCTGCATTCTTAAAGGCAAAAGGTAAAGGTGTTTCCATAACCTATGTAGTCATTGGGGAGCAAGATGTCAGAGACCTCAGCTTCCCCACGGGGCAGCATATTAAGTAAGGGCGGTGCCCATCTCCTCTCCCTTGCTGTTTTACCTTCCCTGACCCTAAAGAGGGCAGGTACCCATTTACAGCTGGGTGAACTTGGGGACTGTGCTGAAGCCAAGGTGCGCAAACGGTCACCCATCCACTTGGTAACCACGCTCAATGCCGCCTAACCTTAGCTTGGGGACAGCGAGTGGTCTAACCACTGAGCTATCCCGTCCCGCCTGCATCCTTGCTGTCTCTGTACAAGCGGCAAAATGAAGTGCCGCATTCCATGCTGTGCCTCCAAAGCTGCAAGACAGCTAAGGCTGCCTCGGTGCCCACTGCTCGGGACTTTGGCACTGATCCATGGCAGCTTGTGACCGATGGACACCACTGACATCCCCACTGAGACAAAAAAAGAAAATAATGCGGCTCCACTGCAGATTATAGTGCTGCTGCCCCTTGCTGCTGCTTAAAAAAGATCGGGGGTGGGGGAGGGGGGCGGTAGGGTAGCCTACTGGTTAGAGCGTTGAGATCGTGATTTGACGGTCCCTGTTTGAACCATCACCCACACGCGCGTTCAAGGGGATTTTTTTTTTTTTGCCTCTCAAGTTAATATCAGTACTGACCTCTTGGGATTAGGCTATAAACTGAGACCCCCTCCCCACCCCCTCGCCCTCATCCTCCTCGCGTGTGCGAATACATACAGCATATCTTGCGCACACGTTGAAACCTGTTGTAGTTTTCCTAAGAGTAGGCTATTCGTACCGGTTAGAACGGATGACTACATTTTTTGGTGGTTTATTTATATATAAACACACACGCACACTGGTGTCGTTGTCATCCCGAAGTCGGAATGTGGCTACCTTAATAATGGTTGGTAAAAACGGTCGCATTTCCCAAAATCTTACCATTAGTGAATCTCAGAGCTCTAAATGAGAAACAGGAGGAAAAACCCAGATGCAAGATCAGTCAGAAAATCTTAATGGTGACAGAAAAAACGGAACTGTAACCAAATCATGTTTTTGAAAAGAGAAAACAAAAGAGCAAACTGTAAGTAGTTTTTCTTACTTTACTATTATTTATTTATTATTATTATTATCATTATTACCATTATCATTATTATTGTTGTTGTTATGATTATGATTATTGTTATTGTTGTTTAAGTATTATTGGTACTGTTGTGAATATCATTACTTCTGTGATAAAAATAAAAGTAACACTGACAATAATAATAATTAAAAACAAAGTTATAACTATTATTATTATTATTATTATTTATTATTATTATTATTATTATTATTATTATTATTATTATTATTATTATCGTTGTTCATAATAATATTATTATCATTATTTCATTCATTAATTCATTCATTCATTCATTTTGATATTACTTGAAGCAGACATTCTGTAGCCAATGAATAATTACCGAGAGCAGAAGAATGAAAAGCCTGTTCTCATATCATCTACATCAGTGTCACACTTCATCACTGAAGCATTCTCCTCTAGAACAATATTTTCTTTTCATTAGTCTGGCCTTCCAAAATGATTTCACACCTTTCTTTATTTGAACAAAAATGTCTACAACTTTGTAAACAACTTGAGTTGGGGTTTTTTTGTGGCATGCAGAATTTCAGGAAAAAAACACATACAGAGCAGCATATGCTTTGTAAACATCACATCTGTGTTACAGAAATACTACAATAGTCAATGTATCAGAGATACAACAGTAATAGTCTTAAATGACTTAAATAGTTTTACTTTTCTTGATCCTTTTCGTCAGTTTTAATAGCATCACCTTCATAATTTGAAAAGCGTGAACATAGATTGTAGCAATGCACACTCACCCTCTAGAATGGTATTATTTCCTTATGTGAACTTTATGGGGTTTTATAAATATTTATCTACAAGAAACTTTCAGGTTTTTAAAAAAAATTATACTAAAAATTTTGGTATCTTTTTATGAATTTATGCTAAATTTCTGAACCTGTTTCAATCTCTACCTTATATTCATATATTTCCACTATACCTGTGTTCTTGTTTCGTGGCATTCTTATTAGTATTGACCTATGTCTAATGTCTGTATCTGCTTGTTTTCCTCTTTTCATAATTAATTTTTTGTACTTGTCACTTATTCTTCTTTGTATAGATCCAAATTTAATTTCTTGGTGTGTCCACTTTTGTAACTGACATTAACCAATGTAAGTTTTATTAATAGATGTTCGCTATCGGAATTCGTCCCATTCTGTCTCGTTCATTTTTATATATTCAACTTTTATTTTCACTCATCTTGGGGAAGGGAGGGGGGTTCTTTGGTGGGTTTTCTTTGTGATTTTTGTTTGTTTTGTTTTGTTTTGGCTTTGATTTATTTTGTGTTTGTTTTTGTTTTGTTTTGTTTTTGTGCATGTCCAATTCCTTGATTTGTCACATCCTGTGCTTGCTAAACTTGATAAAAAATTTTATATGTTTGATATTTTTCTTTTTCCTACTTTTCTATGGTATCCCATCTGCACCGTGTATTTTTTTCTAGACTATATATTCTAAAAACATTTTCTATAAATTTAATTTTAAAAAAGCATCCCCATCCTGTGCCATTTACTTACCTCAGCACAATTTGTGTATTTGTTCTTATTTTTAGAATTTTCCCCTTTATATCCAATTTCTGGATATCTGAGGGAGAAAAGATTTTTGTTTCTTTTTTTTAATCGCTGTTCAATTTTGGGGTTTGTCCTTTTTTTTTCTTTTTTTTTCTGATCAGATTCTGATTTTTTTTTTGGGTATCTTTCTATCTGTCTGTATCTGACTGTCTAGATATCTATCTGTCTATCTGTCTATCTATCTATCTATCTATCTATCTATCTATCTATCTATCTATCTGTCTGTCTGTCTGTTTGTATTTATTTATTTGTTTGCCTATCTTTTAATCTATCTCTATCTCTGTCTGTCTGTCTGTCTGTCTGTATTCATTTATTTATTTATACCAAGAAAATTGATAAGAGCCCAAACCCCAGTGATATCCATCATCATGACCACCTTCATGATACATACATTGTTCTTATTGTTGCTTTGTTTCATTTATTTTCGATGCTATTCATCAGCAATGACAACATGGTGTAGAAGCTATTGTAGCAGCAATGGCTTCAGTATTGTTATCCTCGCCATTCTTTTCATTTATTTATTACCACTTTATGTCACAGCAGATTTCTCTGCGTGAAATTCGGGCTGCTTTCCCTTGGGAGAACGCGTAGCCACAAGTGCAGCGTCACCTTTTTTTTTCCTTTTCCTGTCTGCAACTGTATTTGTTTCCCTATCAGAGTGCCTTTTTTTCTACAGAATTTTGCCAGGGACAACGCTCCTGTTGCCGTGGGTTCTTTAACATTCGCTAAATAATGATGTGTAACACACGGGACCTCAGTTTATCGTCTCAACCGAAAGACAAGCACCCAGACCACCACTCAGGGTCTAATGGATGGGGGAAAAGTTTCGCTCCCAAACAGGATTCGAACCACCGCACACTCCGACCCGGACTTTTCGCTTTCTAGACAGGCGCGTTGCCTCTAGACCACCGATCCACCACTCTCATCCTTTTCATCTTTTTTTTTTTAAAAAGTAAGATTCTTCCATTGTAATAGTCTGGGGCATGGCGGGGTTCGGGGTTGGGGGGGGGGCGGGGGAGGTTGTAAAGGATTTTACGTTAATTTTTCAGAGAACAAAATACATATTTTTTTGCTGTAGCCATCATCCTGTCTATATCTAAGTTTTTATATGATTATTGTCATAACTAACATTACCATCATCATTATCATTATTGGTTTTATTATTATTATTATTATTATTATTATTATATTATTATTATTATTATCATTATTATTATTATCATTATCATTATCATTATTATTATTGATATCATTATTATCATTGTCATTGTTGTCATTATTATCATTATCATTATTAGTAGCACCACCACCACTACCATAATCACCATAACCATCATCATCATCATCTCATCATCATCATCATCATCACGTGTCGTCGTGTCGTCGTCGTTGTGCTTGTTGTTGTTGTGATGATGATGATGATGATGATGATGATGATGATGATGATGATGATGATAGATGATGATAATAATAATAATAATAATAATAATAATATAATAATAATAATAATAATAATAATATGATGATGATGATGAAGAAGAAGAAGAAGAAGAAGAAGAAGAAAGAAGAAGAAGAAGAAATAACAATAACAATAACAATAATAATAATATCATTTCATCATTATTACCATCATCATCACCATTGTCATTATCTCTTATTGTCCATACTATTACTGTCGTCATCATCATCACCGTCGCCATCGTCGTCATCATCACCATCACGATCATCATGATCGTCCCTGGTTGTTCCTGCTGTTACTGACATCATCATTATCATCATCATCATCATCATCATCATCATCATCATCATCATCATTATCATTATTATCATCAGTGTAACCATTATCATTATTCTTCCTGGTAGTTCCTGTTATTACTGACATCATCATCATCATCATCATCACCTTAGTCATTACCATCCCTGGATCGTCGGAGAAACAAATACTACAGTCACATATGATCATCTTTTTTCCCGTTTTTTTATCTTTTTTTTACCCTCAGCTACAGGTCAAAGGTTTACTAATGGTCAGGTTTGCGTATTCCACTGTTTTTGCCCACCATTGAGGTAGTATAGCCACATTCAAACTTCACGGATGATGTCTAAACACGACACTAGTGTGCTTGCGACTGTCTTTTTTTAAAAAAAAATTGTCATACACTAGTACTAGCACACAATTACCTACTCTTCCAAAAAGCGGAACGGGTGTTAACGTGTGCACAAGAGGTGCGTGCGTTCGAACATAGGACCCTAGGTTTATAGTCTTATCCAAAGGATGAGTGCCTAGGCGGTGGATCATAGGGTTAAAATGTGAAATAAGCAAAAGTTATAAAGCTTTTCGGCGATTATGACGCAGAACTGATGGTGAGGGAGCGTTTGGAAAAGGAAAGAAATGAACACTTGAGGTGGGGGGGGGGGGGGGATGTATGACTTCAAAAAGTTTCCAACTGTTTCGTTGGATTAGTTTTTCGTTTGGTTTGAAGAAGGTGGTAGCAGTGGAGTGTTTTCACGGTAGTTGTAGTGGTGGTGGTGGGGGTGGTGGGGGTAGATGATGATGGTGGTGATGATGATGATGATGATGGTGAGTGATGATGATGATGATGATGATGATGATGATGATGATGGATGATGGTGATGGTGATGATGATACTACACTAAATACATCAAAGAAAGCGCACGAAAATATGTATGAGTACTAGCTTTCACGCGCGTGCGCGCGCACGCACACACACACACACACACACACACACACACACACACACACACACACCACACACACACCACCGCACACATGTGCCCGCGCGCGCGCGCGCGCGTTCACACAATAATATAGACTATAAAGTTTGAAAAAGAGATAAATTCGCAAAGTTACCAACTGTTTCGGTTTGCATTGTTTTTTCGTTTTGTTCTTCGTTTTATGTGTGCACTCACTATAGAGTCATGCGCGCACGTACACACACACGTTGTTACGCGCTCGCACATAGATATGCGCGCGCGTTAGCTCCCACAAAATCAGTAAGCAGAGAGAGAGAGAGAGAAGAGAGAGAGAGAGAGGAGAGAGAGAGAGAGAGAGAGAGAGAGAGAGAGAGAGAGAGAGAGAGAGAGAGAGAAGAGAGAGAGAGAGAGAGAGAGAGAGAGAGAGAGATTGTAACAAATAAATTAATGCATTCAACTGGCTTTCTCTCAACCTCAACTTCGTTTTTTTTTTCAGAAATCTAAAGCTGTTGTTTTTTTAAACAACAATATGTCCAGTTCTGAAATCTTCTCCCCTTATATCTTTTTTTTTTTAATTTTATCTTCTCTGTCTGCCCATATGAAGGCTACACCATGGCTTCCCCCCACCTCACCCCACCTGCCCTCCCGAAAAAAAAATCCAGCAACAACCAAAATCCATACAGCATCATAACACCTCCATCCCCCACCTTCCCTGTCTGCCCTGATCTGTCTACCTGGAAAACACCCAAATCCTGTGCGGAGACTTCAAACCTCCAGGATAAAACTCTAACACAGTATGAAGTTTTACAGAAACAAAAAAAATGGCGCCAGAAGAGAAAAGAATCCTTCTTCACAGCTTTTATGGCATATGAGGGAACAAAAAACGACATCGCTGACTCCTGATGGACTCACCTGAGATGGCAGAGGTTTCCAGACCGAATGGAACTGTCCCGTGCGCACACAATATGGCTGCCCTGTCCCGCTGTGTGGCGGGGCAGACACGTCACTTCCGTCTGCTGCTGTATGGCTTATCAAGCGACGTCCATGTATTGATCCCGCCCTGAAAGCTGATAGAGAAAAAAAAATGTTGTCCATGAACCCAGTCTCCTCTTTGGCGGTGCTTTTACCCCGAGAAGGAGGGGGGGGGGGGGTGACACGATCAATCACCCACCTCCCTCCCTCCTCCTACTTTGCTTCTCTCCCCTTCTTAATCCCCATTTATTGTTTTAAGCGTAATTCTACACTGTTGCTACTCCCCACCCTCCCCACCCCTAGTTTCCCCCTTCTTTCCTGTACTTTTATCTCAATGCGAAACAAAGAGAGTGTGTATACATACCACTGGCAACATTTGAACAGACTGTGTGCTGTCAGCGACCTGTTGTCCAGAGGGGAAGAGAGGGAGGGAGGAGGTTCATGTTGTCAATTATGACTGGAAAAGATGCAGAGGAATGGGACTGGTTTGTTTTAAAAAACAATGTAGGAACGAGTTTGATTCAAAGTCTTTTATGCAAACTCATAGCATAGACAAAGTTTGTTCAAAGTCTTTATGCAAATTTATACCACACAGAAAATCTGTTGTTTTGTTAACCAGCTATGGATTCGAGTTTTGGGGGTCACAGCTGTATTTTCCACTTTCAGGCTTTGCTGTTCAGTGTGTACTTTTCCCTCCCCAACACATCACTTAGGCAAGTGAAAACTACAACTCAAGGCATAAGGCCAACCAACGCCTTATTTATCACAAGAATGCCAATGACAACTGAATCCACAACTGTCCTCGGAGTCAAACGCAAGAAGAATGATGTGTAAATCGTATCATATAAACCACCACAAATAATGTCATCTTGAGATATTTCTATGGTGAACGTGCATAATCTAGTCATCCAGTTTCGACAGTTTCTTTGCTAAGTATCCGGTGTAGATGTCTTGGGTCTGAGCACGACCATTGACGACACACAGACTGGGGGGGAGGGAGCAGCCTAGTGGAGGCCAGGCAGACAGGGGAGGGCTGTTGACAACACTTGACGGCCAACCAACAACCAGTTCTTTCATTCAGAGTAAACAAATCTTGTGTGTGTGTGTGTGTGTGTGTGTGTGTGTGTGTGTGTGTGTGTGTGTGTGTGTGTGTGTGTGTGTGTGTGTGTGTGTGTGTGTGGGGTGTGAGTGTGTGTATGTGTGTGTGAGAGAGAGAGAGAGTAAACAAATCTGTGTGTGTGTGTGTGTGTGTGTGTGTGTGTGTGTGTGTGTGTGTGTGTGTGTGTGTGTGTGTGTGTGTGTGTGTGTGTGTGTGTTAATTGTGTGTGGAATTTGTATAAAACTTTCACAACGTCACATGCAAACTTGTCTGTTCAAGAAAAGCTCTGTAAAAATATGTGAATATGAAATAATATTTGAAAAATATTTTTTAGTATAGTGTAAGTCTTTTTTTTCCTTATGAGGAAGAGGTAGTTGCTGTTAATGTTACTGTTGTTGTTGAACAATGGCCACGTGTACAGAAATTTTTTTTTTTTATTTAGTGTGATCAAGATTGATTTAGTGTGATCAGTTTTGTTGTTGTTCTTGCAGTAGTTGTGGTGGTGGTGGTGGTGGTAGTGAATTTTTTTCCTTCTTTTTTAAACACATGATACATGTGTTTTGTTATTCGAGGTGGTGGTGTTGGTGGATTTTTTTGGATAGACAGTTGTATCATTCCCTTTTCACAATAAAAAAAAAAGCCAAATTAGCTAAGGTCTCCTCTCAGTACCTCTGCACTAGCCTGTTATTCTGTGTTCAGACTTAGTGTGTCAGGGTTAGTGTATACTCTATCCAGGCGTGTGCTAGTAGCACACGTGTAGTTAGTTTTATGACTAGTGTAGGCTGTGTTTTTGCTGTACACTGTACCCAGCTTGTGTCAGTTGTATGTATGTCTATATGTCTCTCTGGTTGGCTGACTGACTGGTAGGCGTACTGGCGACGTTTGATAGTTGCGTTTTTCAACATATTGAGCAATGTGGGTTTCTTTATGACATTTAGCTTCTTTCAACGACAAAAAAGACGAGAGGGGGGGGGGGAGGGAGAGAGAGAGAGAGAGAGAGAGAGAGAGAGAGGAGAGAGAGAGAGAGAGAGAGAGAGAGAGAGAGAGGGGGGGGGGGGCCTAAAAAGCGTGTATGCATGCAAGCATCCCCAGCCTGTGTTCAATACTAATCCCATTGAATGCTGGCTGTATCAGAGACGTTCAAAGCAGTTCCTGCAGAGTTGTCATCCTAGTCTGTACACTGGCTCTGGTGTCTCAGTATTGGAACTGTGTCTGACTGATCAGGTTAGGTAGTTATTAGCTACAGGACTTTGCCAAATCGTACAGCTCATCCATCACAATCCAAATCGCATTATATGCAAGTATCACTGAGGACATGAACTGGAAAAAAAGAAAGAAAAAAAGAAAAGAGAAAAAAGGGAAAGGGGAAAAAAAGAAAAGAAGAAAATTGGGAAAAATTAGATAGAATAATGATAATAATAATCACACACACACCACGCACGCACGCACGCGCGCGCGCGCAGCACACACACACACACACACACACACACGCACGCACAACCAAGTACAAAATGGATGGGATCGGAGAACATGGAAGTGGGAACGTGGGAAATAAGAGAGGGAGGGTGGGGATGGGGGCAGAGCGCACAAAGTCAAACCTCCCCAACTAAGTAGGGATAAAAGAAGGAAAGACACAAGGCCAAAGTAAGGTGTCCTTAAGGGGGTTTCCTGGCACTCCCTGGATTAATGCATTCAACTGCGTGAATCCAGTCCAAAAGCAACTTTGATGACTTATTTTCAAACTGTTTAGCACATCGTTTCCTATCAAACATGACCAAATATAATGGACCAAAAAGATAGTAAGGTGTCCCATGACCTATGAGGTCGTTGGGTCGCGAGATGTCAGAGACCTCAGCTTCTCCAGGGGCCAGCATATTGAGGGCGGTTCCCATCTCCTTACCCTCGCCGCTTTACCTTCCCTGTCCCTAAAGAAGGCAGGTAGTACCCATTCACAGCAGGGTGAACTGGGGGACTGTACTGGTGAAGCCAAGGTGCACGAACGGTCACCTATCCAAAAAAAAAAGGTAACCACGCTAACTAAACCCTGCTTGAGGAGAGCGAGTGACCACGACCACTGAGCTATCTCCTCCCATTTCCTTAGAACATAAAGAAAAAATAGATCGAGAGTGCAAACGTTAAAGAAGTACTCTCTAACTTTCCCGGAGAACAATCTGTTGTTTAACCCGATTCTACGCTTACAAAAGAAACAAAGTGAATTGTCAGAATTGGAATCGTTTGTCTTGCGATTTACAGTCCGCGCATTGGCAGCCAGACCACCTGGTAAAGGTAGGTTTTCACAGGAGGTTTCCAGACCCGGTAGGGGAGGAGTTCTTTCTTATTACTCCGTTGAGGCTGTGTACTTTACGACAAGAACCCCTTAACGACACAAGGCCTGTGCAAATTATTCGGGATAAGTCTGGAGAAGGAGAGAGGTATTGTGGTGTGTGTGTGTGTGTGTGTGTGGTGTGTGTGTGTGTGTGTGTGTGTGTGTGTGTGTGTGTGTGTGTGTGTGTGTGTGTGTGTGTGTGTGTGTGTGGTGTGTGTGTGGTGTGTGTGTGTGTGGGGTGTGGTGTGGTCGTGTGGTGTGTGGTGATGTGTGTGTGTGTGTGTGCGTGTGTGCGTGGTGGCGTGTGTGTGTTGTGAGTGGTGGTTAGTGCGTGTGCGTGGTGTGTGGAGAGGGGAAGAAGTTAGGCAGGGGGGGATCAGGGGGATGGTATCAGGGCTATACTATCAGACGACCTATCCAGTTTCCCCGCCCCGCAGCTGGCAAGGTGAAATCCACAGAGCCCCTAGCTAGCAGCTCTCTCCCTTTATTCTTTACTATGTCTGTCTGTCTGTCTGTCTGTCTGTCTGTCTGTCTGTCTGTCTGTCTGTCTGTGTCTGACTGTCTTTGTGTCTGTATGTATGTATGTGTCTGTCTGTATCTGTCTGTATGTGTCTGTCTATCTGTATATGTCTGTCTGCATGTGTCTGTATGTGTCTGTCTGTCTGTCGGTCGGTCTGTCGGTCTGTCGGTCTGTCTGTCTGCCTGCCTGCCTTTCTGTCTGTCTGTCTGTCTCTGTCTCTCTCTGTCTCTGTCCTCTCTGTCTCTGTCTGTCTGTCTGTCTGTCTGTCTGTCTGCCTG
>CM060316.1:36063279-36070779 GCA_030674155.1 Stramonita haemastoma
TCCTTGTAATCCAGTATAGGCCCTCCTCCTCCTCTTCCCTTCTTCTTTCCCTCCTTCGTCCCTTTTCCTTCCCCCTCAAGTTCCGAGCTCTCTTCGCATACTCATCGGTTTGGGGTTTAAAAAAACAAAATTGGGGTCACCTGTTGTGCTACCACTTAGTTTGGTTCCATTGTTTTGCGTATGTGTAAGCATACAAAAAAAAGAAATAAAGAAATAAACAAACAAACAAAAAAGACCGAAACAAACAAACAAACAAACATAGAAACAAAAGAAAAGAAACACGAAAAGAAATAAACAAGATAAGAAAAGAAAGAAAGCATAAAATGAAATATGCAAACAGACAAACAAACAAAAATAGGAGAAAAAAACAGAAAAAACGAAAGAAAGAAAGAAAGAGAGAAAAAAACGAGTATGAAAATGGTTAAAGAAAATACTTGCACTTTGAAAAAAACAAACCTCGGGATTCTTGATACAGCACCAACAACAAATACACAACAACAATAATCACATGTTAATGATAGCAACGACCATTATTATCATAACCATTATTATCATCATGATCATCGTAGATAATACAGGAAGGTTGCAGAATATGTGACTGTAATAAACAGCTGAAACAGCTATTTAAGCACATTGTACGCTACTACTCAATGCATGTACATATCTCTCAAAGAGTATATATTGTTTTCACATGCAAAAGCAAAAGCAACATAGTATTTTATAATATATCATAATATATTATATATATATATATATTATATATATATATATATATATATATATATATATTATATATATATATATATGTGTTGTGTGTGTGATGTTTTGTGTGTGTGTGTGTGTGTGGTGTGTTGTGTGTATATTATATATATATATATATATATATATATATATATATATATATATATGTGTGTGTGTGTGTGTGTGTGTGTGTGTGTGTGTGTGTGTGTGTGTGTGTGTGTGTGTGTGTGTGTGTGTGTTGTATGTTGTATTTTATTGTGTATAGTAATTATTCAAATCTGTGTCAGTGCGTGTTCTGCAGTACTGGTGGTGCGTTCGTGCAGAACATTGCCCTTGTCTACATGTGTACTAGTTTTCTGTTACGTTGTACTACCTTACGTATCGGGCCAGCAACATTGGGCACTGTTCGTGGAATTTTAAATTATGGAATCATCTGACAGACAGAAAGACAGACAGAAGGGGGACAGAGAGACAGACAGACAGAGAGACAGAGAATCAGATAGACCAACAAACAGACCAACAGAGAGACAGAGACAAACAGAAAAACAAACAGGACAGACAGACGAACAGACAGACAAACAAAACATCAGACAGACAAACACACAGACAGAGAAAAAACAAATCGCCGTTAGATTGCCAACACATTACACGTGTGCACTCGATTGCTTCATTTCGCAGATGATGTGGCTGTGTTACGTGAAGGAGACAGAAGATCAGATTTCACCTGCTGTCAGTGATTCTCTTCAGGTCTCCACCACAACTACGTACATCTGGCCTAACCTCATTTCGTAATGGAAGCGAAAGAAAGACGGCAATCCGGCAGATATCAGATATATATCCGATATCACCAATGGGCATGATGAAGGGAGAGTTGTACACACACACGTTTTCCCCTGATATCAACAAATGAGCTGGGTCATGCAGAAAAGAGAAAAAACCAAATCAAAACAAAAACGCCCAACAATAACCGGCGACCACACAGGTTTAGCTGAACAGACAGTAGTCAGGCAGACAGACATAAAAGGTAAAGGTGTTTCCCTTAACCTATGTGGTCGTTGTTGGGTCTTCGGCTTCTCCAGGGTCCAGCATGTTGAGGGCGGCGTCCATTTCCTCTCCCTCGTTGCTTTACCTTCCCTGACCTTAAAGAGGGCAGGTACCCATTTACAGCTGGGTGAAATGGGGGACCGTACTGAGGCCAAGGCGCGCAAAGGGTCATCTACTTGGTAACCACGCTCACTGCTACTTAACCTTACCCTGTTGGGGAAAGTGAGTGCTCTGACCACTAAGCTATCCTGTTCTTCAGAGAGACAAACAGTAACAGAAAAAGAGAAAGACTGACATTACAGTCGCAGACCAGGTGTGGACATCACACACCCACACACCCAGACATAATAATTATTTGCTTGGTTTCTTTCTTTGTCAGCTAAGTGCCAAGGCCTACATTACAATGTTGTTACGTTTCTTAAGATAGGAGTAAGGCAATGTACTTGAAAACAGTCAATGATTCTGCAAGCTTATCATCCATTGTATATCTATGGGTCTCACTGTTATTCCCAGGTGGGGTCAGTGAGACATACACACTAGTACGCACACACACGCGCACGCGTGCATGCAGACACAAATACACGCACGCACGCATATGAGAGAGAGAGAGACAGAGAGACACAAGAGAGAGGACACAGAGAGAAGACAGAGAGAGAGAGACACAGAGACACAGAGAGAGAGAGAGAGAGAGAGAGAGAGAGAGAGAGAGAGAGAGAGAGAAGAGAGAGAGAGAGAGAGAGAGAGAGAGAGGAGAGAGAGAGAGAGAGAGAGAGAGAGAGAGAGAGAAACAGTATGGACATAAAATAATAATGATAATAATTTCAAACTCAAACTGTTGCTAATACAAGGAAGTCTCCATGACTTATCGTCACCATGGGTGAAGTGGGCGAGTTGACAGCACACCATTGTCCGGGGTGAACAGTCAGGATATAGCGTGTCAGAAAATCCTATAGGCATATCCTCAACTCCCCACCCCACCCCCCTCCACCACCACCACCCCACACCCACCCCCCTCCATGTCATGTCACCACTCATTGAAATAGTCACCCCATCTTAATCGGTTTAGACCTCCTTCATTCACACAGCTTTCTCCCCCTTCCTTCTCCCCCACCCACACTTTTGTATTTCTTTTAATTAAAAAAAAAGAAAGCGAACATACAGAAAGAAAAGAAAGAAATGGAGTAAAAAAAAAAAATAATAAAAAAGAGCTTTCGGTGTAAATTACAGTGATTTATTATTTCATGTGCATGTGTTGATGCTGTGCACGCATGCATGTACAATTATTCTGTTTGTCTGTGTCTGTCTATCTGTCTACCTCTCTGTCTGTCTGTCTGTCTGTCTGTGTGTGTGTGTTCTCTCTCTCTCTCTCTCTCTCTCTCTCCTCTCTCTCTCTCTCTCTCTCTCTCTGGGACTGGATGTAAAAAAGCACATGAGTGCTTATCTATTATCCTCGAATAAAGACTTTGCTTGGCCTTGCCTTCTTGCCTCTCTCTCTCTCTCTCTCCCTCTCTCTCTCTCTCTCTCTCTCTCTCTCTCTCTCTCTCTCTCTCTCTCTTCTCTCTCTCTCTCTTCTCTCTCGTCTCTGTAACATGCAACTTATCTAATTACTTTCCTCGAATGGTATACATACCAGTAGTTCCCCTTACCCACAAACTAATTTGCGCACGCACTTCTCAGTAAAGCGTCATACACCCACCGCTTGTTTCACTATTTTGCAGATCTCATTTTCACTTTGCACTTGTCGCCCCCTTTTTCGTCAGTATTTTGCGTAGTCACTTCTTATTAAAAACAACCAACCAACAAACAAACAAATCACATGCACCCACGTCTTACTGGGAAATTTCTAAATCCATTCCCAGTTCATTAAACAACCTGAACACTCACTTATCATGTAGCTCATCTCTTTCATTCAAAATCTGGCACAACCATTTTGGTTTCAATCGACATTATTTTATGCAAAAAGAAACAAACATTACGTACACATCATTATTTAGCGCACGTAAAAGAACCAACTGCCCAAGGGTGTTCAGCTGGGGAACGTGCAACAACAACAGCAACAACAACATATTTTATATAACACCCCCTCCCCCTGCTTCTTTTTTCCCCTCGTCTAATATCCCTGAGAGTGAACAGACGTAAAATGGAAAACACAACAACGTTTCGTGACAGGTTCCACTAAACACTGTGCAGACTTCATGAAATATTTTGCACACCCAATGAATTCCTGTCATTCAGAAGTGCAGGACACGATACTCATCAAAACACTTGCAGAACAAAACCAGAACAATAGTTTGTTTAGAATAATTATCATTATGTGGAAAGGTTTTGGTTTCTACCGATAGCTTAGAGTGCAGAGCTGCCCCCACATCCAAACTATTCATGATTATTTCAGTTGTTAATAGAAATTTGCGACTATGTGTGTGCGGGCGTGTGTGTGTGTGTGTGTGTGTGTGTGTGTGTGTGTGTGTGTGTGTGTGTGTGTGTGTGTGTGTGTGTGTGTACATGTGTACGTGTGTGTGTGTGTGTGCGTGTGTGCGCGCGTGCGTGTGCCTGTGCGTGTCTGCAAGTGCGTGTCCCCCGTGTGTGGAAGGAGGGTGTGTGCGTGTGTTCGTGTGTGCATGTTTATATGAAAGGGGAGGGGGGGGGCTAACGCGCACATGTGTGTTTAAACAATTTTCCTGAAACATTGTTTTAAAGCTTAAGCTTTGAAGCATACGTACAAACATACAGTATGCTGTGACTGGGTTCGAATCTCGTTTAAGGTGATATTCTCCCCTGGAGTTAGCATCAGTGCCTACTCCATTCCTCCCCTAAAGTATTTCGTATGAGAGTATAAACCAAGATTCCGTTTACGAACACGCACAGAACAGCTTGCGCACACGTACACGTTAAAACATATTCCCCTTTTTGGAAAAGTAGACCATTGTGTGCAGGTGGGAACGGATGGAAACTTGACAAAACTGCATACACACTGGGACTGTGTGTAAAATTAAAAAAAAGTACATCAGTGCTTATGCCATTATCTCCGAAATAAAAGAATTAATTAAAAAAAAAAAAAAAAAAAAAATAATAATAATAATAATAATAATAATAATAATAATAATAATAATAATAATAATAATAATAATAATAAATAATAATAATAAATGTACACCATAGCAGTGCACTTATCCATAGAAGTTCTGTTTGACAATTCACCAAACAAACTAGAAGAAGTGAGAGGGACAAATTACATGCGGGTAGTTAAAAGAGAAAAAATTAGTAATAAAATCTGCATAAAAAACCCACCCGCAAAACAAAGCCGAAAAAAAAAGCCCCCTCCCCCCCCCCCCCCAAAAAAAAAGAACGAAACAAACAACAACAACAAAAACCCACACCAACAACAAGAGAACAAAATGCAAGAAAAAGCCCTAACCCCTGGATTTTTTTTGATTTTTTTTTTTTGGGGGGGGGTTGTTGGTTTTGGGTTGGTTTGGAGGTTTATTGTTTTTTGTGTTTGTTTTTTTTGGGGGGGGTTGTTGTTGTCTTCTTTTTCTTCTTCTATAATTTAATCTATGGACCACTCTTTAGTTTGTTATTTAAACCAACTAGATCCCTTTTGGTAGTTTTTGTAGAAGTAGTCCATATTGATAAACGATCATCAAACTTGCCATGTTGGGCACAAAATTCAGTTTGATATGTATAATATCCATTCACACACACACACACAACATCACCACACACACACACACACACACACACACACACACACACACACACACACACACACACACACACACTCAACAACACAACATTTCCTCTGACGTTCTAGTGCCCATCACTCCATTAAATTAAATTAATATGCCAGTTGATTGCTGAAAAAGTAAACATGACATTATTCATGATGAGTCATGTTCGTTTGCTGTGCGGTGTTGGGGGGGGGGTCTTTTCCTCATAGGCAACTTGGAGGAAGAAGGGATTTACGAGGCAAACAGACAGACAGACAGACAGAAGACAGACAGATAGACAGACAAAAAGAAAGAGGGCATTTGGAAGGATCTGAGCAAATACACCGAGTAACAGGCAGACATTTAAGTCAAAATAAAAATCATGAATATAAGAATTAATAAAAACAAACCTATAAACTAAGCGGAAAGCATACAGTTATTGTTGAACTCAAAGACAAGAAAATGACCGGGGGGGGTGAATTGGGGTCAGGATTTTTTTTTTGATTTTTTCGTTCCTGCGATAGAGCTCCGAGGTTCACCAATAGCGAGACTTTGACTATGCGACCGTTTCTGCTCACCATAAAGGTAGCCACATTCCGACTTTGGGCATTTATGCTGGGTATGTTCGTGTTTCCGTAACTCACCCAACGCTGGCATGAATCACGAGATCTTAAACGTGCATATTTGATCAATGTGTGTAAGTACACACGCAGAGAATTAAGGAACTGGCAGGTGAAGTGGACCTCTCAAGGTTGTAAAAATCCTCTACCCTTAATTCACACAGATGCCGTCTAGATTCGAACCCACGACTTTATAGACCCATGGGATAGAAGTGGAACGGTCTTAACCACTGGGCTTTAGCGTCATTCACAAGGTGAATTTAAAGGACGGAGTGGTTTGGGGCCATGGGTGTCGATTTCTACCTTTGCATATCAGACCACTTCAGCTTCTGGGGCCCCTGCACTGGCTTCCTGCTGTTGACCTGATTAAAAACAAAAAACAAGAGGTGAAGAAAGAAACACACAACACACACACATACAACACACACACACACACACACACACACACACACCACACACACACACACACACATACGCACGCACACAGACACATACACACACACACACATACACAAGGGAGTGAGCAAGACACAGATATAAAATTCTCTTATTTCACTGCATCTCTGAAGCCTAGTGGTTAGAGCATTGGGCAGGAGTTTATAAACTAAGAAATATCCCTGAAGTCGGAATGCGGCTACCTTAAAATAAAACGTGGGCAAAAAACGGTGGCATGCGCAATAATTCACCATTGGTGAACCTTGGAGCTGAAAAAACAACAACAAACTCCCCCAAAACCACGTCTCCCCCCCCCCGAAAAAAAGAAAAAAAATTAGAGAGGAGAGTAATAGAATAGAGTGACTACTGACAGTACAGTACAGTACAGTACAGTACAGTACTGTACAGTACAGTACAGTACAGTACAGTACAGACAAGTACAGTACAGTACAGTACAGTACAGTAGAGTAGAGTAGAGTAGAGTAGAGTAGAGTAGGTAGAGTAGAGTAGAGTAGAGTAGAGTAGAGTAGAGCAGACCAGAGCAGAGCAGACCAGAGCAGAGCAGAGCAGAGCAGACCAGAGCAGACAGAGCAGAGCAGAGCAAGCAGAGCAGAGTACAGTACAGTACAGTACGTACAGTACAGTACAGTACAGTACAGTACAGTACAGTACAGTACAGTATAGCACAGACTTTCTATCTGGCAAATTTCTCTACGAAAAATTGGGCTGCTCTCCTTATGGGAACAGCGCATTGCCACGAGAGGAACGACACCCATATTTTTACTTTCATATTTTCCTGTCTGCATGTGTTTTGTGTCCCTGTGAGAGTGACATTTGTTTTATCAGTCGAAGTCAACTAGATTTAATGCTCCAGTATTTTTTTGAAATGATGATACGAATTTTAAAAAATGTAAAAAGAAAAGAAGAGAAAAAGAATTACATTTTTATACCAC
>CM060316.1:36075779-36078279 GCA_030674155.1 Stramonita haemastoma
CACGATTGCCTGTTATTTTTAGACCTCATCTATTTGCAGGGCTGGCTGTACTGAAGGAGGGAGGTACCTTGTGCCGTGTCAGCACTTTGCCGCCTGTTGCGGAGGATGCTGCTATAAACTGAACATCTCTCTTTCCAACATTCTTTTAACCAGGGTTTCTGGTTTTGTAGGTTTTTTGGTCTTTCTTCTTTTGTTCTCTTTTCTGGAGAAAACCGAGGTGGCTGGGTGGCTGGGTGGTTGGAGGGAAGTGGGGGAGGTTTAGTGGGGTGGGGTGGAGGAGGGCGGAGAGAGGAAGATTGGCCAGGTAACATAGGTAGTGATGGTGAGGGTTAATACAAGAAAACAGAGCCACAGAGAAAGGATGATACATTTTAGTCAGTTAACATAACATTCTCACACGTGCGTGCGTGCGCGCGTGCTTCGCACACACACACACACGCTCTCTCTCTGTATCTCTGTCTCTGTCTCTCTGTCTCTTCTCTCTCTCTCCAACCCTCTCTCCCCCCTCTCTCTCTCCCTTCCCCCCTCTCTCTTTCCAACCCTATCTCTCCCTCCCCCCCCCTCTCTCTCTCTCCTCTCGCTTATCTGCTCTGTAACCATGGACCGTTTAGGAGAAAAATAATTATCATGTCAACAGAGACAGACAGACAGACAGCAGCAGACAGGACAGACAGACAGGCAGGCAGGCAGGCAGGCAGACACAGACAGGCAGACAGACAGACAGACAGAAACACAGCTGTACTAACACACTCTCCTTTCAGACTTTGTTCTTAGAACTAGGTGTGAAAAAAGATGAACCTATACAGGGACATCGGCAGTACTATGTGCACAGATGAGATATGCAGATGAGTTGTATGTTGGTTTAAACAGATTTTATCAACGAAAAGTGTCACAAAAATACAAGCATACCTTGACAGGTCAACAAGTAAACTTATGATAGTCCTGTCATATTTACGTAATACATACATTGTGATTGACGACTTCACATTACAACATATGACATACATAGTACACTATCATTAACACTTGGTATATATTCAAGCAGTTGAGCAAACTTAATGTAAAAATCGTTTCCATTGAATAATTATGTGACATACCAACGAGTCATGTGTTTGAAACTGTTAAAAAAAATGTATACAATAATGACAGATTGCAAGAATAGATTAGAAAAGAGTTGTATGTTCAATGATATAACAACAATGTCTGTTGTCGTATAGTGGACAGGATCAACAGAAATTAGAATCTTCTTCTTTGTTTCGGAACGTTCAGGCATAACTATTGCTTTCTGTCTTACGAGCCAAAAAAAAAAAACCCGCATTGTACTGCCGTTAGGTGCCTGGCAAGTCAGGCCCAGCGCATCCAACTTCGGCATGGTAGAGAATTATCTTTGAAGTTTTTCTGGGAGGAAAAAGGGTGGGGCAGAAGAATGGACCAAGGAGTAAGAAAATAGACAAGAAAGAAGAAAGGAACAAGGCCGAAATAATAAGAGGGATAGAAAAGAGAAAATTCCTAGCACAGAATTTTGAGAAGGTGGGGATACTATTTATACTGGCAGACAAGAAAGAAGAAAAAGAACAAGGCCGAAATAAGAAGAGGGATAGAAAAGAGGCAATTCCTAGCACAGAATTTCAAGAAAGTGGGGATATTATTTATACTGGCAGGCCCCCGGTATTCATACGGGGAAAAGGATAAGAAATCTTCGCTCGATCTTGAAAGAAAACTGCCAAAAGCTGTTTAATATAGTGTACTTAGTAAAAGAGAATCCTGTTCCGCTTTTCGTAAGAGTAGGCCATCGTGTGCCGGTGGGAACAGATGACATTTACAAAACTGCATACACACGGGGACTGGATGAAAAAAGCACGAGTGCTTATTCCATTATCCTCGATATAAAAGAATAAAAGAAAAAGAAAAGAAACGAACTCATTAAGTTTTGCGTTCCTAGACTAGACTATTTTTTTTTAGTTATTTAATATCTTTCTAATTGCCCGTATTTCGGGTTGCGTTTTTGTCTGTGTTGATATGAAAAGGTCTGCTAAGTGTTTTGAAAAAACGTCAGGTTATTTCTGTACAGCGTTCGGGCAATTGAATGTCTTGATCCCTTTAAGCAATGGCCAACGGCTTAATGACACCACACAAGTGCATCTGTCTGTGTCTGTCCTTCTTGTCTCTGTTTAGCTGTTCTTCTGTACTTTCGGCTGTCTGCTGTCTTCTGTCTTCTTTTCGCGCTCTCTCCTCTCTCTCTCCTCTTCTCTCTCTTCTCTTCTCTTCTCTCTCTCTGCTCTCTCTCTCTCTCTCTCCTCTCATTTCTCTCTCTCTCTCTCTCTCTCTCTCTCTCTCTCTCTCTCTCTCTCTCTCTCTCTCTCTCTCTCTCTCTCTCTCTCTCCCCTCTCTCTCTCTCTCTGTTAGTGTGTTAGTGTGTGTATGTGTGTGTGTATTAGTTAGTTGTGTTTGTGTGTGTATGTGTGTGTTTGTTGTGTGTGTGTGTGTGTGTGTGTGTGTG
>CM060316.1:36080779-36090779 GCA_030674155.1 Stramonita haemastoma
ACAACACTGGCAGGTTTTATACACCTGGAAGATCATAATCATCATCCCTGCCTGTCATTCACCACGTGTTTACAAGATTTGAACCCATGACCTGCGATGTCTGGTTCATTAGGATTTAGAAGCACGTTGCTGTATCCTGGGGCCTAGCCTTGCACAGACCTCAAATAGATTTTATGACCGGTTTTCCTGTGTGTGGATCCCCATCTTTCTGATGCACTGCCAGTCACGTTGTCTTCTTTCCTATCAGGAATGACACAGGTCAAAATGTTCCACATAGTTATAGCATCATTAGGAAGTATTTAGTGTAATCCTTACTGATCCCGATAGTGCCCCATAGCATGTTGAGTTATCTTGAACTCACAGTGTTATCCAGATGTCTTCCGCACCCCTTTGTTTAATAAGTGTTAGTTTGTGCGCTACCTGTGTGTGTGTGTGTGTGTGTGTGTGTGTGTGTGTGTGTTTTGGTTTTAGTCGTGTTGTTTGTTTGGTTGGTGCGTTGTTTATGGATTTGAGGTGGGTGTTTTGTTTTATGTTTTTGTTTCTATGGGTTATTTGGAGTGAAATAGGGGGGGGGGGGAGTTCGGGTCTTTTGTTTGTTTGCTTGCTGGTTTTATTTTTGGTTTTTTGTTTTGTTTTTTGTTTCAAGGATTAACATCTTTTACACCCAAAATAACGTGGAAAATCTTCCAGTATTCTTCCCCCCTGCCAAGATTTTAAATAGCTCTTCCCGTTGTGAAGGTGATACATTATGCTGCTAAGATATTGGAGCCCTTGATTTAAAAAAAAAAAAAAGTAAAACCGGATTTTAAAAACCCCACCAGGAATGTATCTTTAAAGACTGCAATCTACAACAAGAATTTACGGGGGAAAATATTTTGGATACACTTTGACAGGTCTTTGATTCCAATGTGTACTGATACTGAGGATTCCAGCCAAAACCAAAAAAAAAAAAAAAAAAAAAGAACAAAATGGTTTGCAGCAACAACTAAATGTCAAAAACTGTGGGACAAACAAAAATGGCAAACTGATTGGCATGGCAACAGAGCGTTAAAGTGTCAAAAACGTTCTGAAGCCCCACTAAAGCCAGGAACCTCTTCCTGCTTGTTTTTACACCGCTTCCAATTGCACGTGCTCTCTTCTGTCCCCTTCGTCATTGAAGGCAAAAGCCACTGATTTCTTTTAATGAACACACATGTTCGACACAAAACAGTGCAACACAACAACAACTACCCAATGCCGCAGAAATTAGCCCCAAGAAAGAGACACACAAAATTCTCACTTGCTCAATTTGTAAGCTTAGCTGGAATAATTTGACTGGTTTTCTGTCATTATATATAAAAAAAAAATCTCTCCAATTTACACATTTCCGAATCGATAAAGCAAGTTCAGCCACTACAATGCAACTTGGTGTTGTTGTTTTCTTTAAAACAACAGCCCTTCCCCTTATTTATTAAGGGGTGTGTTTGCGTAGAATGGGCAAAATTATCCTAATTATTGATTAATTGAATAGCATTTCGAGCGCCGAGAAAGGAGAAAACATGTTAACCACTATAGTGAACAAGCAAGAAGAGACGAACGAATGCAAAAGAAAAAAACTGGAAAAGATGACAATGTATTTTGTAATTTGCATGTGTTTCAGGGGGAGGGGGAAGAGTCTACTTGAGAAAGAGGTGGGGTGGAGATGGGGGTGGGGGTGTAGATGATAAAGTTTAGTTGTGTAGGAACTAAATTTTTTACAGCATCCACTGTAGTATTACTTTCAAATTCAAAATTCAAATTTAAATTCAAACTCAAAATACTTTATTATCTCTAGAAAAAGAGACCTTCCTCTTTTAACTGACTTGAAATACCGCTTTCTCTTGGAAGGCTCTAAAAATGTTTCAATTTACTATCATTTTTCAACAGTTTGGTTTGTTTTCACAAGATATAGCGCTATATTCTATTCTATTCTGTTCTATGCCCCTTTAAGTCACGGCAGATTCCTCTGTATGAAATTCAGGTTGCATTCCCTGGGAAGAGAGTGTTGTTACAAGACCAGTGCCACTCTTTTTCTATTTCTTTTTTTTTTTTACTTTTGATGTCTGCAACTATATTTGCTTCCCTATCATAGTTGCTTTTTCTGCAGAATTTTGGCAGGGACAACTCTCTTGTTGCCGTGGGTTCTTTTGTGTGCGCAAAATAATCACGTGTAACACACAGGACCTTGGTTTATCGTCTCGTTCAAACGCCTAGCACCCCGACCACCATTCAGCCACACAGCCTCACACACACACACACATACACAAGCACACAGACAAACACACACACACACACAGAGACACAGAGACACACAGACACAGACACAGACACAGACACACACACACACACACACCACACACACACACACACACACACACACACACACACACACACACACACACACACAAACACAAACATAAACACACAAACAAACAAACACACAAACAAACAAACAAACAACAGACCACCAAAGTTCCAGCAAGGTTGTTGTTTTTTTTTATACAGAGAGTCATGAAGACCCGGCACACAGCAGTATTAGTGTCACGTGTCTATCATCCAATCTTCGCGTGCTGTGTGCAGATGGATGGGGCCATATTCTCCCAGCTAATACAGGCAGGCGGTCATTTCCAGCCTGTACCTCCCTGTCGCCGGCATGACCGATAGATAGGGCTCTTCCTCGGGGAAGCCGACACTCCTTAAGGCCTGTAGGGTGTCCTGGGCCAACTGAATGTCTCCTTTGATGATGAAAAATCCAAAAAAGAAAAGAAAAGAATGAAGAGAAAAGAGAAAACAGATGTTTATAGCCATGATCGGAGGACTTAACAGCACACAGTGCAAAAATCGATGCCAAACACAATCATCAGAGGATCTCAGCGAAGAGCACAAAATCGATACTAGAAGTAAATCAACGTAGCACATAGTTGTACATAATCAATGCCAAAAAGCAATCATCATAGCACACGGTAAAAAGTAACAGCACATAGAATAAAATCAATGCCAGAAAGAATCATTATTGCACCTAGTACAAAATGAATGCCAATAGCAATCTTCATAGCACATAGTACAAAATGAATGCCAAAAGCAATCATCATAGCACATAGTACAAAATGAATGCCAAAAACAATCATCATAGCACACAGTCAATACAATCCCCTCACCCCACCTCCACCCCTCAAAAAAAAAGCGAGAAAAACAAAACCAACTATCAGAGGATTCAGCCAAAGTACCGAAGAGAAATATTTTAACTTCTGTTTTCACTACAAAATAACTCAACTCGTTAATTGGTTTCTTTTTCCGGTTGTTGTTAATGCTGTTGTTGTTCTTGTCATTATTTTTGTTGTTGTTCTGTGGATTTGTTGAGCTGGATTGCATCTCAAAAGACTCCATGTGTTAACGCATCCCTTGCACTGACAATTCAAGGCAATTTTTATCTCCATGCAAGTCACCATCAGACAATATTGATCACAGGTGCAACAGATGTGGCCAAAATGCAGGAAGAGTGAGACAGACAAAGGGATAGACACACTCTCCATGTTCAAATATCTGTCAACATGCGAGTCACCAGTGGGAGCCAGAACTTCCATCACCTACCTCTGATTCCCTCTAACGAGAGGTACAGTTATTACCCTGACGGCTTACACAATACTTCTTTTTCTTGGTCCAACGCTCAGAGAGCAACCCTTGTTGTCCCTCATGGGAGCAAAACTATGTTGCGCTGCTGTCAAGCGCCTGATAAAGTCAGACCCAGCGTATCCGACTTTGGCAAGGGGGAGGGGGGCGGAATTGTTAGGTTTTTTCACCTCTCTCTCTCTCTCTCTCTCTCTCTCTCCTCTCTCTCTCTCTCTCTCTCTCTCTCTCTCTCTCTCTCTTCTGTCTGTCTGTCTGTCTGTCTCTCTCTCCTCTCTCTCTCTCTCTCTCTCTCTCTCTCTCTCTCTCTCTCTCTCTCTCTCTCTCTCTCTCTCTCTCTCTCTCTCTCTGGGAAAAAAGGTAGGAGAATGGACCAAGGAGGCAAATGCTAGACAAGAAGGAAGTAACAGGTAGAAAAGGAGCAAGGTAGAAACAAAAAGATGGATAGAAAAGAGGGAATTCCCAGCACAGAATATAGAGAAGGAGGGGATGGTATTTATACTCTCAGGCCCCCCCCGGCATCCCCACGGGAGAGCCTAGAATACAAGAGAGCACGAAGAGCACTACTAGGTCTGCTAAAGACCTCTTCCAGTGTTCAACATGCACTCCACCACTACCCTTCAACCTGCAAACATTGGGGGGGTTGGTAGGTTGGTTGGTTGGTAGGTTGGCTGGTTGGCTGGTTGGTTGGTTGGTCGTTCCTCAGCTAGATCTCCGAGGTTTACCAATGGTGAGATTTTGAGTATACAACTATTTTTGCCCACCATACCACAACATAGACACTCACTCACTCTTCACTTCCATTTCACTTCTGGCAAACAAACCACAACACAGACACTCGCAGACAGACTCAGTTGCTATGAACCCTGAGGAAAATCTAGTGTGCTGTTCTAGTTTTCTTTCGTTTTCACCCACTTTTTGGAGGGTCGTTGTTGCACTTTCAACCGTTATACATAACAGGCCAACAACGAGCAGTATTCTCTCTCTTTTGGTATTGCTTGTTACAGACTGGTGCAAGAGTTTTCTTTCCTTGCAGAAGTGTGCTAATTTTATTGGGTTGGGGGGGGGGGGATTTTGTAGATGTCTTTTTCTTTTACTGCACTTGAGTCTCTTTTTTTTGTTATCTGGCCAATTAGCGGTGTATTTTCTGTTATAATGGCTTCCAAGCTGTGCTAAAACTTCTTCACCCTCCCCCCTCCCTCTTCCCTCAGTTAACTTACTGCACTATGTCTACTATGTCTGCAACTTTGCTGCATTGTATCAGTTATTTTCGCAACTGACTGTAACTGCTCTACTGCTATTTTTGACATTTAGACGCAGCAGACGTGAGGATGGTGGAGGGGGGAGGGGTGGGGGGTGAGGGTGGGGGTTTGCCACTCAGCAGAGCTTATAGTGGTGTATTTTTTTGCCCTGCAACCAATAAGGCTCCTTTTTTGCGGTTTGGGTTTTTTATCACTTAATGTGTGTGTGTGTGTGTGTGTGTGTGTGTGTGTGTGTGTGTGTGTGTGTGTGTGTGTGTGTGTGTGTGTGTGTGTGTGTGTGTGTGTGTGTAAGTGTGTTAGTGTGTGTATGTGTGTGTGTAAATGTGTGTGTGTGTGTGTTTCACGGACGCGCACGTGTATGCGCGTGTGGGGAGAGAGAGAGAGAGAGAGAGAGAGAGAGAGAGAGAGAGAGAGAAGAGAGAGAGAGAGAGAGAGAGAGAGGGGAGAGAGAGAGAGAGCAGAGACAGAGAGAGACAGAGAGAGAGACAGAGACAGAGACAGAGACAGAGAAGAGACAGAGACAGAGAGACAGAGACAGACAGACAGAAAGCAGACAGACAGACAGACAGACAGATAAGCAGACAGACAGACAGATAAGCAGACAGACAGACAGACAGACAGATAAGCAGACAGACAGATGAGGGGGAAGTGATGGCTGGAAGGGGAGAGGGAGCTGAGAGATTTCCAGGTACGGGGGCTATTTGGCACAGTGCAGAGCTGTAAAGCTGTTGGCGACACGACTAGGGGGCTGGCTATTTCTGTGCTTCCTCCAGTCCTCACTGCACCGTCTGTCACGACGGCACTTGCCTTTTACCCAGCCTCTGACAGTTCGTTTAATGACCATGTCTCTGATAACGTCTCGTCTCTAGGTGTCTCTGTTTCTCGTGTCTCTCGACAGATTTTCTGTCTCTTTCTGTCTTCTGTTTCTGTGTTCTGTCTGTGTCTGTTGTCTGTCTGTCTGTCTGTCTGTTGCTTCTTTGTCTGTCTGCTGTCGTCATGTTGTCTGCTAGCCTCTTCTCTCGTCTTCTCTCTCATCTCTCTCTCCTCTCTCTGTGCGTCTCTCGTCTTCTCTCTTCTACTCTCTGTCTCTGCGTCTGTCTGTCTGTCTGTCCTGTCTCTCTGTCTCTGTCTCATCTCTCTCTTCTTCTCTCTCTCTCCCTCCTCTTCTCTCTCTCTCTCCTCTCTCTCTGTAAAGTGTGTTGTGTGTGTGTGTGTTGTGTGTGTTGTGTGTGTGTGTGTGTGTGTGTGTGTGTGTTGTACACACACACATATACTCACTTTCACTTTAATATCATTTTTTTTTTTTCCTGTGACAATTATTGCCCGTAACTTACTTCATCTCTTCTCTCTCCTCTCTCTCTCTCTTCTCCTCTCTTTCTCTCTTCTCTCTTCTTCTTCTTCTTCTCTCTCTTCTTCTCTCTCTCTCTCTCTCTCTCCTCTCTCCTCTCTCTCTCTCTCTCTCTCTCTCTCTATCTTCTCTCTCGTCTTCTCTTCTCTCTCTTTGTCTTCTTCATGTTCACACACACACATACTCATTTCACTAATACATTTATTTTCCTACAATCCTACACACACACATACTCACTCACCTCACTCCTCTCTCTCCACACACATCCCTCCTCCACTCTCTCCCATCCTTCATACTTTACCCCCCTTTCCCTCCAACATCTTCCTCCTTATCCTTTTCCCTCTTTTCTAACACACACACAATACAAACCATCACACCACACAAACACACATCACACCACATACAAAAAAAAAAAAAAAAAAAATAAAAAACAACAACACACACACACACACACACACACACACACACACACACACACACACACACACACACACACACACACACACACACACCACGAACGTTTCACGTTCTCAGTCTCGACTTAGTTTTTATTGATGTAACATCCTTTCATTGCCATCATTTTGGGTTCATGCTCTCGTGTATGCGTTGACAGAAAAAGATATGTTAGGCAGATAAAAAATAATAATAATAATTTCTAGTTTGGTTTGGACCGGGTTCGCGCATTTTTTTTTTTTAATTTCAGTTTTTATTCCACTTTATGTCACAGGGATGAAATTCGGTTTGCTGTCCCTGGGGAGAGCACGTCACCACAAGTGCAGTGCCACCCATTATTTTTTCTTTCTTTTTCCTATCTGCAACTGTGTTTGTTTCCCTATCAGAGTGTCTTTTTTCCACATAATTTTGCCAGGGACAACCCTCTTTTTACCGTGGGTTCTTTTACGTGCGCTAAATAATGATGTGTAACACATGGGACCTCGGTTTATCGTCTCATCCGAAAGACTAGCACCCAGACCACCACTCATGATCTAATGGATGGGGGGAAAGTTTTGGGCCCAAACCACAGCACACTCCGACCCTACTTTTCGCTTTCTAGGCAGGCGCGTTATGTAACCTCTAGACCACCGATCCACCAGTTGACTACCTTAATCCACTTAAGGACAAGAAAGCCAGTTAAGGACACACACGACAGTCGTGACAACACAAAAAGCAGGCATTGGGAGGACACAGCTGTTTAACGGCTGATTCAGAGGTTGCAGGGCTTGAGACAAAGACAAGGTGCTTGAGAAGGGCAATTTCATGAGTGATATCAATGCAGAAAAAGCAGCGTCTGAACTGTGTACAGGTCCATTTGAAACATTAAGTGGTTTTGGAGCACTGGTAGAAATGATTTTTTAAAAAACGTGGCTTTGGCTCAGTTGCCAATCATTTTTCGCTGTCCAGAGTTTTATGCTTCTAAATAAAGAAAAATCCTACTGTGTCCTACATGAGGAACCATAAAAAATAACGTTTTGTCCACATAAAAAAATACATGAAAACTTCTGTATTTTACATACAAAATGAAATCTGCTGTATCCTACACAACAAAAAAATGAAAACTGCTGTATACTACTTTTAAAATAAAAAGGAAACTATTGTATCCTACATGAAAAATAACCATGGAAACTGCTGTATCCTACATGAAAAATAACCATGGAAACTGCTGTATCCTACATGAAAAATAACCATGGAAACTGCTGTATCCTACATTTATAAAAATAACATGGAAACTGCTGTATCCTATATTTTAATAAAAATCGTGGAAATTGCTGTATCTTACATTAAAACCATGAAAACTGCTAGCTGTATCCTACACGAAAAAAACACCATGAAAACTGCTGTATCCTACACGAAAAAAAAAACAAACAAGAAAACTGCTGCATTTTACACGAAAAAAACAAGAAAACTGCAGTATCCTACACGAAAAAAAACATGAAAACTGCTGTATCCTTACACGAAAAAAAAAAAGCAACACATGAAAACTTCTGTAGTCTGTCACACAGCATGAAGCAGCTGCAAGGACAAACTCCCAACCATTTACCTGTGTTAAGCATGAAATATTTCAGCTGTAAAACAGCAATTAAGGAACAACGCACCGGCATCAGGAGAAATAAATAGGAGTGCCCAAATGTAGTGCAGACATTAATGTTCCCCAGCCATGGGGTTTTCCGGTCCAGAAGAAGGAGGTTCTGATGTTGTTGTTCTCTCTCTTTTCTCTCTCCTGTCTTTTCATTTTCTTCAGTCTTTTTCGCTCGAAGCATTTTTTTGGGGGGGAAACATGAATTACACTGTGTTCTCGCATTTGTCAAAAAATGGGAAGAATATGTACAGGAAGACAGAATTTCTCCTAAAAGCATCAATCACCGACTGAAAAATACACCGTAAAAGTGACAGAAATATTTAGAAAAAAGTGTGCGTGCACGCGCGCGCACACGCATGCATGCACGCACCGCACGCACGCACGCACGCACGCACGCCACCACACACACACACACACACACACACACACACACACACAGGGGACGGGATAGCCTAATGGTCATAACATTGCGCTGGCAATTTGACGACCCGAGTTCGATTCCCGGTCGAGGAGATTTTTCCCCTGGAGTTAACATCAGTGCTGACTCCACTCTCCCCCAAAAGTCTTCCGGATGAGACTAGAAACCGAGGCCCCGTGTGCGAACGCAAGCAGAACATCGTGCGCACACGCTAAATCCTGTTCCGCTTTTGGTAAGAGTAGGCCATCGTGTGCCAGTGGGAAAGGATGACAATACACAACTGCATACACACGGGGACTGGATGAAAAAAGCACATGAGCACTTATCCCATTATTCTCGATATAAAAGAATAAATTAAAAATAAAATAAATAAACACACACACACAAGAAAGATAAAGACAGACACACAGAGACAGAGAGGGCACAGAGAGAAGGAACATAGCCACTTTAAAAAAAATTGAAAAGAATGACTTTGTTCAAGGGAAAATAGGATGGCCACATCACGTTTCTCAACTTCCTGTGATTAAAATGCGCATGATAAAATGAAGCGGAAGCTCCCTACTGCTCATGCGCGTTCCTGAGCTAGAGCAATGACAGCGTCTTTTTGCCCAAATTCTTACAATGACACTGACCGATATTAAGAAACTCGGACATCTGGGTTTGTTTGATTTGCTTGTTCGCTTTCCCTTCCTCTCCCCTTTTAAAAACCAAATCCAGGAATACGTCATTCAAAAAAAAAACTCCCGATAAATTACAAGTATTACGCTCTGAAAGGTTTCAGTCTGGATCCCCAAACAACCTGGACTGCATGGGACTGAGACAAAAGGGGAATTAATTTATTTATTCTTTTACATCGAGGATACTGGAATAAGCACTCGTGGGTTTTTTTACATCTAGTCCCCGTGTGTATGCAGTTTTGTGAATCTTGTCACCTGTTTCCACTGGCACACAATGGCCTACTCTTACGAAAAGCGGATTTCATGTGTGCGCAAGATGCTCTGCATGGGTTGCACACGGAGCCTTGGTTTATAGTCTCATCCGAAGGACTTTTGGGGAGAGTTGAGTCAGCATGATGTAAACTCCAGGGGAAAAATCCTCTTGAACGGAAATCGAATCCAGGTCGTCAAATCAGATTGAAGAGAAAGTAGCACAAAAAGAAGAAGAAAAGAAATCAGGTATTAAACAACGCAACACACAACTACAACAACAACAACAACAACAACAAAGAAAATAAAGCAAAACAAAAAGAT
>CM060316.1:36095779-36133279 GCA_030674155.1 Stramonita haemastoma
CTAGGTGGTCACAGTCACACGGGGTGTGGTCGTGTCCTTAAATGGATTCCTTGTCCTTAACTTGTCCAGCATGCACACAGGTGTCGTGTTTAGACACCATCCCTGAGAAAAATCGTGGACTTGGAGTCCCAGGGCGGCTCGGGGCTGTATATGGCAACGTTCTGGTGGCTCCTGCGACGGTACTGGAACCATTGTATCGTCATTGCCTTTCCAATGGATCATTCCAGTGGCGTGGAGAGGAGGGGTCTGCTGCATGGGTAACAGCTTGTCCTCCATACTTACTTACCCAGGCTTTGCGCTCTAAAGTCTAGAGCGCAACTCCATAGTCTTCCGAGACTGATGGGTGCCTACTACTGTCAACTGGAATAAAACTGTGTGCACAAACCCTGTCCAAAAGTAACTTGAGATTATTTTTAAGCTGTTTTATACACCGTGTTTTTTTCTATCAATACATGTGAAAATACAACCCAAATTAATGGCGATAGAGAGATATTACATACATCAAAACTTAGTCGAGTCTCGACTGCCAACGAAAAAGGGGTGTTCACTAATTTTCCTTGGTAGATCTGCTGTTTTACGGGATTCACACGCTAACAAAGACAACACGAATGTAAGAAGGAAAAGAAGAAGAAAGGACAAAGAAAAGGTAAAAAAAATAAAAAGAAAGAAAAAAAAAGGAACTAAAGCGAACTCTGATATATACTAAAGACTAAATCCAGGAGGTGTTTTAAAGTTGATATCGCGGGGGAAATTCGTCAAAAGGAAGTTTAAAAACAAACAACCAAACGACGAACAACACGATGACAACAAAACCAAGGAAAACTACAACGATTTTTGTCATAGGTCTCTCAGCCTTTAAACATTATATTACATAAAATCCCGGTTCTATTTTGTTTCCCGTTCTTCAGCTAGAGTTTCAGGTTCACCAATAGGGAGACTTGGCATATGCCACCGTTTTTTGCCCACCATGAAGCTGGTTACATTCCCACTTCGGAATTCGGTTCTTATTATCTAATTTTCTTCAAATGACCCCTCGTTCTTTCTCTGTTGTCTATTTGTTTTCCTTACCAACTTCCACGTTGTTTTCTGTCTCTATGCTGACGTTGAGTCATCACTGAGAACCCTTTTGAGTTGACACAACTTCTCTACATTCCACATCCTTTCCATACCTCAATAACTCACCCCACATTAACACGAACCACGGGATCATTAACCTGCACATTTAGCCTTGTATCATGCTATCACAATATTATACAGTCAGGCAAGGGGTTATACCGCCAGTAGGTTTGCTGCTAGCTTTGATCTGGCAGATCGGAAAGAACACACACACACACACACACACGCACACACACAAACACACACAAACACACACACACATATATATACACACACACACACATACACACACACCGCACGCACGCACGCACGCACGCACGCACATACACACACACATACACACGCGCGCGCGCGCGCACGCGTGCACACACACACACATACACATTCATGTTGGCATGTGAACATGGGTGGACGCACGAGCGCGCGCAAGCACACATACTTATGTTGGCATGTGAGCGCATATGTGTACACACACACACACACACACACACAACACACACACACACACACACACACACACACACACACACATACACACACACACACACACACACACACAGTCATTCCTGGCAAAATTCGAACTTCAGACTCCATTGCGACAGGTGCTATGGGGTCTGACACTATACAGCAAAGAAGCTTCACACCACCGTGTTTATCTGACACACACAGGTCGATTGTGACTGAGACTGTTTTTTGACAAAATATCTCTCTCACTCACACACACACACACACACACACACACACACACACACACACACACACACACACACACACACACACACACACACACACACATACCACACGCGCGCGCGCGCGTATGCACTGTTCCTTTTTGCTTGATCAAAATATTTTTGGGAAAGTACATACTAATTGTCAAACTACGTTCAAACCACAATACTTTTGCATCTTTTTTCTTTAAAAAAGTTCTGATCCTCTTTGATTGAACATTGTGGCCTTTGTTTGAATATCTCCACATAAACAGTAAAGATGTTCTCATAACCTTTTTGGTATTAGGGAGCGAGGTGTTAGAGACATAAGACCCTCTAGGGAACATTTGTGTGTTTTTTTTTTTAAATGTCTCTTCGTTCTTACCGGTATTCATTGGCCTACTCTTCAAGAGGGTGGGGCAGATTTATACGTGTGTACAAGATGTTCTGCGTGCTTACACATGGAAACTAGGTTTATACTCATCCGAAGGACTCTTGAGTGAGCGGAGCATGTACTGATGTTAACTCCAGGGAGAAAAATCCACTCAGATGGGTGCCTTGGTTGTGTCTTAAACCTGGGCCTCAGATCATGAGTGCAACGCTCTAACCACTAGGCCCGGGCTGTCCTGTTTGTTTATAAATACAAGCTTAACTCAGGCACTAAGAGATCTGCAGCAGAACGAAGGGAGTGAGATGGAGCGTAGAGGTGACGTCAGTTACAGAGATAGTTCAGTTACTGCAGCCTGAGAATACTGGATTTTTTTTCCAGACAGACTACTAATGAAAGAATGATTACTTTGGTTCATATTTACTTCATAAAAAATGAATGAATAGCATGAAAATCAGGCGAAGAGTAGCACAGCAGCATTTTCCCCGTGGGGATGCAGGTGTGGGCTGTCGATATAAATAGTATGTCCACCTTTTGGATTAATTCTCTGCAAGGAATTCCCTCTTTTCTAGCCCTCTCTTTGTTTCTACTTCGTTCATTTTCTTCCTGTCACATCCTTCTTGTTTTTTCTTTGCCTTTTCGATCCATTCTTCTGACTTTTTCTCCAGACAGACTTATTTTATAGCAATTCTCTCTCACACCGAAGTCAGATGCGCGGGGTCTACTTGTCAGGCGCTTAACAGCATCCCAATGCATTTTTGCTCATGTGACAGACAGGGAAGGTTCATGTCTGAGTGCTCGACGACGACGACGACGACGACGACGACGACGACGAAGAAGAAGAAGAAGAAGAAGAAGAAGAAGAAGAAGAAGAAGAAGAAGAAGAAGAAGAAGAAGAAGAAGAAGAAAAGCAGGCCTGACATTATCATCTTTGTGACCGAGAAATGCTGTAACGTGTCCTTGTGTGTAGGTGGGCATATGTGTGGGAGGTTTAAGTTTCTTTTTTTTTCTTTTTACCTCTTCTTCTTCTTTCTTTCTTCTTTTTTTTTAGTGTCAACTTACCTCTCTATTTGTTTCCAATTGTTATTTCCTCCCCATTTCCACTCTCATTTCTATGCAAAAGTCGGTCTTTCCAGTTACAGATTTCTTTCACGACAGGGCCGAAGTTAACTGATCTTAATTCGTTCTGTTCTATATTTGTCCACAGATGCTATTTCTGATTGCGAAAAGGGTTGACCTTTTTCTCCAGATGAAAGCTTCAAATTTGAATGTTCTAGCCTCCAAGTAAAGGGGGGGGTGCTTTTTAAATTTTCTCCCCCCCCCCCTCCCTTCCTCTTCTCCATCTTCTCACACGAAGGACATTTGCAGTCACGTGAACAGGGGCATTTTTGACAGTGTTATATAATCAGAAATGCATTTGGAAAATTTTGCTTTGTGTTGGTGACAATTTTTTTTCCCAGCTTGCCGAAAGCAACAGTGGATATTTGTTTAACACTGCCGTTGAGTGTGTGGTGTGTGTGTGTGTGTGTGTGTGTGGTGTGTGTGTGTGTGTGTGTGGTGTGTGTGTGTGTGTGTGTGTGTGTGTGTGTGTTGTGTGTGTGTGTGTGTGTGCGTGTGTGTGTGTGTGTGCGTGTGTGTGTGTGTGTGTGTGTGTGTGTGTGTGGTTGTGTGTGTGTGTGTGTGTGTGCTGTGTGTGTGTGTGTCGTGTGTGTGTGTGTGTGTGTGGTGTGTGTGCGTGTGGGGTGTGTGTGGTGTGGTGTGTGGCGCGCGCGCGCGGCACGCGGGAGGAAGGGTAGAGAATGAAGAGATAAACAGACACACAGACACAGAGAGACATACAGACCGACAGACAAACATGCAGGTAGACAGAGACTGGGAGAGCAAGAGAGACAGAGAGACAGACAGACAGGCAGACAGACAGAGGGGTATGGGGAGGAGGGGGCGAGAGAAGAGAGAGAGGGGAGGGGAGGGGAGGGACGGGTAGAGTGGCAGCTACTTCAGGCGAACAAACAAAGCTTTAAGCTGGAATTAAATTGTACATTAGACAGGTAAGACCTGGACTTTTTGGCTGCCTCTGTGTGTGTCTCTCTCTCTCTCTCTTCTAACCTGTGTGGGACCAGCAGTGTCGATTTCAGACAAGAACAGAATAGAGAGAGGAAAAAAAAGAAAAACAGTAGGTTTAACTTGGCGACAGATGGCCCGCCAATAAAATAACAACCAAAAAAAAAAGAATTTTTTTAGAAGGAGTAGGGACATGTCTAGACAAAAACATCCATTCCCTGTGAAATTGATATAAGGAAACAGAAAAATGGTGTATTGAATAAACATATCTCCTTCTCCTCCTCCCATCTCCCTCTGTGTCTTTTTAGAGTGTGTGTGTGTTGTGTGTGTGTGTGTGTGTGTGTGTGTGTGTGTGTGTGTGTGTGTGTGTGTGTTGTGTTGTGTGTGTTTGTTGTTTGTGTGTGTGTTTTGTGTGTGTGTGTGTGTGTGTATGTGTGTGAGTGTGTGTATTGTGGATCTCAAATCTTAACTATCCAGAGACAGAGAAATTCATGCCAGAGAGATTCACGCAGTCTATCTGTCTGTGTCTGTGTGTCTGTTTGTGTGTCTGTATGTCTTTTTGTTGTTTGTGTCTGTCTGTCTGTCTGTCTGTCTGTCTGTCTGTCTCTGTCTCTGTCTCTCTCTCTCTCTCTCTCTCTCTTCTTCTCTCTCTCTCTCTCTCTCTTCTCTCTCTCTCTCAAAATGTATTAATGATATTGATACCTACTACTTTAGGGTTGCTATTTCTAAATTAGGATTTAACGTCCTACCACTAAATGCAAATGTGCATCGATACAGAGAGTAGCTGCAAAGCAAAAACTGTCCTTTTTGTATGTCAGTAACCCATGACGAACATTTTCTCTTTGACTGTCCCGTGTATTGGGATCTTAGAAATAAATTTCTGGGGAATTGAACATAAGTTTCCATTCAAGTGTTGCTGCAAATGTCAAACATTCACCAGATGCACAGTGTCTCCCGATATATCTTCCACTCAAGCAGGAGAAAGAGATGGATTGTCTGAATTTGGTATGTGTTGTTGAGGTCTGTTGTGTTAGCTCGGTTGAGTGATTGATTGCTTTTTTTTTCCTTTTGATAGTGCGCTAGAGATGTAACACTAAAATCGTGCCCGATTCAATAGCATGCACCTCCTCCTACCCCACCCCCCACCCCCCATCACCACCACCACCACCACAAACCTCCCTCCCCTCCCCCTCTCCCTCAACAAGTTTTCTCAGCCTGTAGGCCTAGCACCAAACCATGTCACGGTCCTTACTCCTAAACGAGCAGTCGACTCCGGGATCATACAGCAGCTCCTTAGCCGAACATGAACTGGCCCCAAGACTGGGGAGCTGGCCGTGTGAATGGCGAAGACAGGGGATTAGTGCCGCTTCAGCAGGCTGCTCTTCATCCTCACACTACGCCCTGCCTGCCTGCCTGCTCCCTGCCCCCTTTGATTCCCAGCCGTAAATCCTGTCGCCCTGACAAGGCCTGGGAAGGAGGTACCCGACACCCGATAGTGGATGTATAGCCTACCCCAACTGTTGCTGGCTACCTTCTAGGCTGTGTACTTTAACGGGTCAGGGACTGGTTTACGTTGTAAGAGTCAGAATGTTTTAGGTGTTGGGAGGTTTTTTTTTTGGTTTTTTTTTTTTGGGGGGGGTTCTTTCGTGTGCAAACATGTTCTATCTTGTCTTCCTACCTGAAAGGGGAGAGAGAGAGAGAGAGAGAGAGAGAGAGAGAGAGAGAGAGAGAGAGAGAGAGAGAGAGAGAGAGAGAGAGAGACAGACAGACAGACAGACAGACAGACAGACAGACAGACAGACAGACAGACAGACAGACAGACAGAGTGTGTGTGTGTGTATGTGTGTGTCTGTCTTGTCTCTGTCTGTGTGTATGTGTCTGTGTCTGTGTGTTTTAACCTACTCAGGTTCTTTTTCCTGATCCAATCTCCCCCCCCCCCCAAAAAAAAAAAAAAAATGCCTCACACATTAATAACGCTGAAATCAGCAAACAAAGAACAACTCTTATTTGCTGCAATTTCAGGCATAATTACACACAGCAAAAACAGGAGGAAATCATCAAAGAAACATAGGCATCAAATCTCCAGCACCTTCTGCACTTCAAGCATGCTGAGCATAACTTTCCTTTCCCCGACTTCCTCCACTTTTTATGGGTTAGAGCGTGCAAGAATGTTCCCTACCACATGTGAATAGAATGCATTAGAGCAAAATTGAAAAACGGCAATAATAACTATAAAAAAAAATACAAAAAAATAAATAAGCAATAACGAGACCAACAAGAAAGACAATTTTCTGAGTTCAACATAAAAAAGTCAAATGTTCTTTATTGTATGTCACGTTCCCCTACACAGTGTATAGTGGTTGAGGTGTAAAAGGAGAGAGAGAGAGAGAGAGAGAGAGAGAGAGAGAGAGAGAGAGAGAGAGAGAGAGAGAGAGAGAGAGACGTATAAACAAAGATATTTTGCTATATTTTTTTTTACTGTCATCATTTCTATTAGAGCTACACTTGACGGAATATTTTAAGACTGACAGTATTTTCTTTCTTCCTCATTTATCTCCCCCTACCCCTGTTCTTCCCCTTGACCCCCTCTCCTCCTCCTGCCTTCACACAATCTCTTCCTACTTCCTGTTGTTTAAAGCTGCTTTTTTTGGCGGGGGGGGGGGGGGGGGGGGAGAAGAAAAGTTCACAGTCAACAACAGGTTCTTCTTATGTGTACGTTTGTTTATTCATTCTTTTTTTTTTTTATTCTGTAATTTGAAGATAATTGAATAACCACTCATGTGCTTTTTTCTTACATCCAGTCCCTGTGTGTGTGCGATTTTCTAGATTTTTGTTATCCGTTCCCCACCAGCACACAATGACCTACTCTTAACGTTTCATTTCCTGTGCTTGTTCTTTTTTGTCAAATAGCTGGATCAGCAGTTAATTCATGATAAAAAAAATAAATAAATAAACAGATAGGCCTTTTCAATTCGGGCAGGGGGAAAAATAAGATAAAGAACCTTAGCTTGGGGAAAGTGAGTGCTCTGACCACTGGGCTATCCATACATCATCCTGTAACTCATGGGATAGCATGAGACACGACAATGTCTTCCAACCTCGTGTTCGTTGAACAGTGATTATTGTTATGTATCACTGGAGCGAAAATACGTTGCGCTGCCGTTAAGCGCTTAACAAGTCAGGCCCAGCGCATCAGACTTCGGCGTGTGAGAAAATTGTTATCTTTTAGGGGGTTTTGGGGGGGGGGGAAGGCAAAAGAATAAACCCAAAAGGCAGAAAATAGACGAGACAGAGACGACAAGGAAAAAAGAATAAGGCAGAAACAAAGAGAGGGATAGCACAGAAGGAATTCTTAGTACAGCATTTTCTGAAGGTGGGGATGCCATTTATACTGACAGGTCCCTGGCAAGCGCTTTGATGTGGTGTTACGATATATAGTGCTATGTAAATTCCATATCATCATATCATCATCATCATCATCATCATCATCATTATTATATTATTATTATTATTTATTATATTATTATTATTATTATTATTTTATATTATTATATTATTATTATTATTATATCATCATCATTCATCATTGTTGTTGTTGTCGTCGTCGTCATCATCACCATCATCATCATCATTATTATTGATATCATCATCATCATCATCATCATCATCATCATCATCATCATCATCATCATCATCATCATCATCATCCCCACAGAGGTAGTCTTTCTACACAGAATCCTACTATACCTTCCAGACTGCAGCCCCCCCCCCCCCCCCCTCTCTCCCCCTTCCACTCCCTCTTCCTCCTTTAGTTCTTTCTTTCCCTGTACTGCCCAAAAACCCAATCCTCTTCCTCTTCCCACCTGCGTTCCTCTCATCCACGCCTTTTATCAGACATGGAGGAGGCTAAATAGGCTCGTTCAGATGAGCTGTTTTGGGCACGTGCAGAGACGATCAACCCCCACCGCCCCCCCCCCCCCCCCCCCCCCCTTCCTTCCTATGGTAGAGTGAAGCCATCTTCGACCTTCACTGCCGGCATTATGGCTTCTCCCACCTGTCTGTCATCTTCTGGTCAGAACAAAAGCAGTTGACGAGGGTTTAGACCAGACTAGACTGGAAGGAGAGATTTGTTTTTATTTTATTTTATTTTTTATTATTCTTTTATATCGAGGATAATGGGATAAGCACTCATGTGTGGGTTTTTTTTTAATCCAGTCCCCGTGTGTATGTCGTTGTGTAAATATTGTCATCTGTTCCCACTGGCACACAATGGTCTACTCTTACGAAAAGCGGAACAGGATTTAACGTGTGCGCAAGATGTTCTGAGAGAGAGGGGGAGAGAGAGAGAGAGAGGGGAGAGAGAGAGAGAGAGAGAGAGAGAGAGGAGAGAGAGGAGAGAGAGAGAGAGAGAGAGAGAGAGAGAGAGAGAGAGGAGAGAGAGAGAGAGAGAGGGTTGGGGCCGGCAAGGCAAGGCAAATTATTATATTTCGAGGATAATGAATAAGCACTCATGTGCTTTTATACATCCATTCCCCACCCTGATCAGGGATTACATCAATTACAAAAAAACACCTCTACCTAATAATAATAATAAACCAAAAACAAGACAAGAAGAAGAGTAATAAACAGAAGTCAAGATGCAAGAGAGAGACAGACAAACAGACAGAGACAGACAGAGACAATTTGTCTGACAGAGACAGACAGACAGACAGAGACAGAGACAAACAGTCAGACAGGTACACGGAGAGAGAGGGGGGGGGGGGATAGACAGACATACATACAGTGCAGAGAGACAAAGAGATGGGTGAGACAGGCAGGTATACAGTACCCAGAGACAGAGAGACAGACGAACAGGCAGAGAGACAGACACATAGAGAGACAGACAGACAAACAGACAGACAAACTGAGACGGCGGTGAACAGGTAGGCGTGAGTCACTGGAAGCTTTTTACAGACCTGCTGTATCAACATTGTCGGAGTTCAATATAAACTATCTTCCTTCTTCAGATTTGACCCAGTGGGGTTTTTTTGGTTGGAGGTTTTTTTTGTAGATAGTTTATTCACTTATCAATTTATTTTATCAAGAGCATGAACCACTAGATGCTCTAGAAAAAGAGAAGAAATCAAAGTTTTCTCTAATTCAGCAGGCGGGTTAATAAGACTTAATAATAATAATAATAATAATAATAATAATATAATAATAATAATAATAATAATAATAATAATAATAATAATAATAAATAATAATAATAACGATAACAATAACGATAACAATAACGATAATATAACGATAATAATAACGATAAGAAGAAGAAGAAGAAGAAGAAGAAGAAGAAGAAGAAGAAGAAGAAGAAGAAGAAGAAGAAGAAGAAGAAGTCATCTGCAGATTCAGTTATGGTCATTCTCATCAATGCTGACTCGGAGTCTGTTCAGCCAATCGTGGACCATGGCAAGAGATCGAAAACGGATGCCGTAGCTGCAAAAATGCATTTTCAACAAAACAGCTCGCACTGTTCGAGATTTTGCGTATGCAACCGTTTTTGCCCACAATGGAGTATGCTGCATTCCGATTTATGGGATGTATGCTGGATATGTTTTTGTTTCCGTAACCCACCGAATGCTGGCATGAATAACGGAATCTTTAACGTGCATATTCGATCTTCTGTATGCATATAATACATACACGAAGGAAATTAAGGCACTGGCATGTCTGCACTTGAAGTTAAAATGGGAGATCATAAAAATTCACCAGACGCCACCGAGACTCAAACCACGACTTCATAGACCTATGGGATTGAAGTCAGACGGTCTTAACCACTCGGCTATAGCGTCCATCAGCTTGCTTTATCAAATTACCCAGCAAATGAAGATTTTTTTTTTTTTTTTGAATTGCTTGTAAATTCACATGTCTTCTATCAATTATGTGCGTGTGGGGGGGGGGGGGGGACGGGTGGGTGTGGATGGTGTGTATGGATAGGGGGGGGAGCGTGTGTGTATGTGTGAGTGTGGGGGCGGGTGGGTGTGGATTGTATGGGGAGGGGGGGGAGCGTGTGTGTGTGTGTGTGTATGCACGTATATGTGCGGGTTGTGAACGCGTGCGTATAATGTGTAAATAATGGTGATCATATGTCTTTTCTAGTCAATGGTTTTTAAGAACATTGTATCTAAACATTGGTGTGTGTGTATGCGTGTGTTTGCGTTGTGTGCAAGCGCGCGCGCGTAGAGTGTGAGTGTTTGTGACATTTTATTTGAAGTTATATAATGTTTGACAAAAAGAAATGTAGCTCCTTCGTGTGTTTGATTATGATTTGTATCAATATGCCTGTCAGTATTGTAATTGCCCTTCAGGGATGATTTAAAGTGTTTTTGACTTGACTTGACTTGACTATTCCCAAAATTGAATGCTTGCAGTCTACACTTTCTACTTGATGCAGGTTGGCTTTAGACAGTATTTTCATGTTTAGCTAAACACACACACACACAACACACACACACACACACACACACACACACACACACACACACACACACACACACACACACACACACACACACACACACACACACACACAAACAAACAAACAAACAAACAAACAAACAAACAAACACTCTCTTCACATTTTTTTCCAGCCTAATTAATTTAGTGTGTGAATTGTCAGTTCACATCAGCGCCGACTCCACTCCCCCCAAAGTCCTTCAGATGAGACTTTAAATCGAAGTTGTGTGTGTGATGAATGCATGCAGACCATTAAACGCACACATGTCATAACATGTTTTGCCATTTGGAAGAGTAGGTCATTGTGTGCCGGTGCAAGCAGATAACAACTTTTACAAAACTGCATCCACACGGGTGCTGGGTTTAATACAAATGATCTTGAGAGCTTATTGATCATCTGTGAAATGAAATAGCTCAAATAAAGAAATAAACCAGAGAGAACGAGACAGACAGACAGAGAGACACACAGAAAGACACAGAGAGAGAGAGAGAGAGAGAGAGAGAGAGAGAGAGAGAGAGAGAGAGAGAGAGAAGAGAGGAGAGAGAGAGAGAGAGAGAGAGAGAGAGAGAGAGAGAGAGAGAGAGAGAGAGAGAGAGATTTCAATCAGAAGGATACTAAAACGAAACTGTAGCCAGACCCAATCTGAAGAGGGTGAAGAACTTTTTTCGGGTGGGTAGCACCACCTCATAGGAGGTTACACTCCTGCTTTAGCGTGTGGGCCATGTAGTATCTTGTATAAAGAGCTAGTCGGAAAAGTTTTTGCTGATTTCCACAGATTTTGTTTTCAGTGTGAAAAAATCCATTGTGTACTTGTTTTGGGGATTGAGGACCTAGAGTAATACCAGGTAGTCACGAGAAAGTTGGAAATGGCCCTCAGATGACGAATTCTTGTGTTTCTACTGTGTTGACCCCGCGCACGCATAAATAATTATTGTGGTTAGGAAGCTAGCAGACATAAAGGAGTGAAAGGGGGTACAGTGTTTACTGAAAGAAAAAATTCAAACCTACCAAATTTGTGCACAATCAACATGAGTTTTGAGTTAGAGGCGAGTCCTTCACAAAAAAGTAGTTTTTACTTCTATGGATGTGTTAGTAGGTGCGGTTTGAATATGAATCGTATAGTAAAACACACAGAAAAGTGGCAAAACCTAAAGCAGGAGTGTAGCCGAACAGAAGTAATCATGCAGTTTGGCTTTCCGGCACAAGAGAGAAGATAGGCAGGCGTGTTATGTGGGAGGAGGGGGGGATAGAAGGCACAGCCAGACAGAGCTGTAGTGCCTGATTCACCAGACGTTCAGTGTATACTGGCGGAGCTAATTAAACAGCCACCTTGTCTGCTGTCTGACTTGCTGGCCCTGTCTCACTCTGGCCTCCCCCCCCCCCCCCTTCGCCCCCCTCCCCCTCCAAAAATAAAAGAACTTTTTTTTAATACCAATTCAACTTATCTAGTAAAGTGGAGCCATGGGGTTGGTAGGGGATAGCCTAATGGTTAGAGCCTTGAGCCCCTGATCTCAGGGTTTGGGTTCATGCCATCACCGAGGAGGCACTCTGGTTGGTGGGGATTTTTGCCATGGAGTTGACATCAGTACTGATTCCACTTCCCATAGTCCTTTGGAAGAGGTGTTATACCGAGGTTCCGTGTTAGAACACATGCAGAACATCTTGCACCCATGTTAAAATCCATTCTGCTTGTCAGAAGAGTGCGCTATTTCCTGCCGGTAGGAACAAAAGACAACATTTAAAAAATACGTGCACTCTGGTGTTGTGTTTAGACATCATCTCCGAAGTCAGAATGCAGCTACTTTCATGGTGGGCAAAAACAAAATGAAATCACTAATAAGAAAAAAGTTATTAAAACAAAGTTAAAAAATAAAAAACATGTAAAATGTTTAGCTCATGAGACAAAGGTTGTAAGTTTAACTCTAAGATGCCCAAAGTGTGCACCATTTGGTGCTTAAGGTGTTTCCAGGGGTCTGTCGGTGTAAATAGCATCGCACCCTTAGAAAACTCTGTGCTAGGAATTCCCTCTTTTCTCTCTTTCTCCTCGTTTCTACCTTGTTCCTTCTCTCCCTGTCGTCACCTTCTTGTTTATTTTCTTGTTTCTCTATCAGAGTGGCTTCCCTCCAAAAATTTTGACAGGGCCAACATTTTTTTTTATTGCCATGGGTTCTTTAATATTATATGCTAAATGTGTGTTGCACACGGGCGGGCCTCAGTTTATCCTATCGCCACAGAAAGACTAACACCCAGACCACCACTCTACATCTAGTGGACAGACCAGGGGGGGAAATGTCGGGTTGAAACACGGATCGAACCCCTGACTTCTCGCTTTCTACGCAGCAGATGAGTTAATTAATCAAACCTCTTAGACCACCACTCCCCCAGTGACCGACTTCACACCCTCACCATCTTCGCCAATCCCTCACTTCCGATTGTTATCACAAAGCAAAAAAAAATTATAAAAACACAAACAAACAAACGGTGAAACTGAACACACTGGTGTGGTTTTTTCATTAAGACCCTGGTGGCATAACCTAAACATCCCGTGAATACTTCCCGTTCATCTCTTCTGGTCCCTATTATATTTTATCATATCTTCATTCGCTTTGCGGAGGGAAAGGTGATGTAAAGAAGAAGCTGGATAACTGCAGCCTCTGTCTGTGAATCTCGGTGACTGGCCTGAACATTCCCTCCTTCCTTCTTTCTACTCGTCAGATTTTCATGATGTCCTACTTTTTCTTTTCTCTTTGGCATGTCTGGGTTAGCGATAAGCCTCATAGACTGCAACAGTTTTGTCATTTTGTGGAATAGTGGATTGGTTCAATAATTTGCTCTTTGAGACTTTATGAACAGTTGGGTGTGTTGGGTTTTTTTGTGTGTTTTTGTGTTGTGTGTGTGTGTGTGTGTGTGTGTGTGTGTTGTGTGTGTGTGTGTGTGTGTTGTGCTGGGGGTTGTGTGTGTGTGTGTGTGTGTGTGTGTGGTGCATGGTGTGTGTGTGTGTGTGTGTTGTGTGTTGTGTGTGTGTGTGTGTTGGGTTGTGTGTGTGTGTGTGTGTGTGTGTGTGTTGTGTGTGTGTGGTGCATGGTGTGTGTGTGTGTGGTGCATGGTGTGTGTGTGTGTCTGTCTGTCTGTGCCTGTGTCCGTGTCTGACTGCCTGTGTGTCTGTTTCTATGTGTCTGTTTGTCTGTGTGTTTTAGAAGCGGTTTGGGGGGGGGGGGGACAGAGAAGGGTAAAAGGAGATAGTGAATCCCTCATCTCTCACGTCACCTCTCTCTCTCCCACTCTTTTTTGTATGGATAAGCCCATTTCCTGAGTTCGTTTTACAAGTGGTGTTTTCTTTTACGACTTTGAAATGATAAAGCACAGGAGCGCCTTAGGTGCCACAAGGAAAAAGCCCCTTGTATCACTGGCTATCCAGCCATCATCATCACCTCTCCTCTAGACTGCCTCCCTGCCTGCACTACTGACTTTCCATTCACGGGAATAAAACTGAAAAACAATCGTCTGCTCTATCAGGCTTTCATCAAAGAGGGATTCAAGACGGGGTGGGGCGGGGGAGGAGGGGGGGAGAGGGGGGGGAGGAGATGAGTATAGTTGTGTTGTGTGTGTTGGGGTGTGTGTGTGTGTGTGGTGGTGTGTGTGTTGGATGTGGGAGGAATGTGTGAGTGTGTGTGTGTGTGTGTGTGTGTGTGTGTGTGTGTTGTGTGTGTGTGTGTGTGCGTGCTTGCAAGAGCACGCGCGCACATGTGTGTGTATGATTCAGCGTATAAGTGATCCGAACAATCCTGGCGCAGAGTGAGAGAGACAGACAGACAGAGTTAAAAAAAAAACTTGTTTAAACATTTGATGCACCACTGTAAGTCACGGCAGAAATTCGTGCTGCTCTCCCTGAGGACAGCGCGTCGCCACAAGAACAGCGCCACCTTTTTTTTTCTTTTCCTGTCTGCAACTGTATTTGTTTCCCTATCAAAGTGGCTTTGCTCTACATAATTTTGCCAGGGACAAGTCTCTTGTTGTCGTGGGTTCTTTTACATGCGCTAAATAAGTTTGTGTAACACACGGGACTTCGGTTTATCGTCTTATCCGAAAGACTAGTACCCAGACCACCCCACTCATGGTCTTATGGATGGGGGGAAAGTTTTGGGCCCAAACGGGGATCGAACCACCGCACACTTTTGACCCGGACTTTTCACTTTCTAGGCAGGCGCGTTACCTCTAGATCACCGATCCTCTACATGACAGACAGCCAGCCAGACAGACAGAAACAGACAGACAGACAAACAGACAGACAGACTGAGACAGACAGACAGAGAAAAACAGAGAGAGAGAGACAGAGAAACAGACACAAGAGAGAGAGACAGAGAGAGCGGGAAGAAAAATGGGGCAGACAAGATAATGATTATAATATACAATGAAACGTAACACAGACCATACAATGTTGTTTGGAGTTGCACGAGCCCAGCTGCCGCTGCACAGACTCTGGGAGTAAACAAAGCATCGCCTTTTGCACGCCATGCCATCCCATGCCATGCTATGCCATACCATGCCATTCCATGCCATGCCACGCCATGCCAGCCTACCGCTGTAACAGACCTCCAGTGAACACATTAATTAACCCATTTCAGACCATGCAGATTAAACACTGGAGACCCGTGAATAGAAGACTTCCAGACACACGATCTTTCAGGGAATAAAAAATCTCGGGAATTTACAGGCTTCATCTTTTTATCATCATCATTCATCATCATCATCATCATCATCATCATCATCATCATCATCATCATTGTATTTATTATTATTATTATTATTATTATTATTATTATTATTATTATTATTGTTGTGTTGTTGTTTGTTGTTGTTGTTGTTGTTGTTGTTGTTGTTGTGTTATTATTATTATTTTATTATTTTTTATTGTTGTTGTTGTTGTTGTTGTTATCATGGCTACTATCATCATATCATCATCATCTCATCATCATCTATCATCATCATCATCTCATATCATCATCATTATTGTAATCTTTTTTTTTTTTTTTACATCATTTAATTTTTAAGGAAATGAGAAGTTAGAGTATCTCCTTGACATTCTTTATTTTCTTCTCTTTTTTCATCAAAATTTTAGCAGACACTTTCTGCACGATTGCCATTGCGGTAGTCATCAAATACCACCTTAGGGGGCAGGGTAGCCAAGTGGTTAAAGCGTTGAGCCTTGATCTGACAGCACTGGTTTGAGCAACCACTGAGACATCCATTCAAAGTGTTTTTTTCATCAGTACTGACTCCAATCCCCTCGAAATTCCTTAGAACTATGAAACAAGGCCCGTATGTGGTGTCATTCAATGGTTTCCTTGTTGCTAACTGAAGTCATGCCTTCACCTCCACAAGCAACGTCCAAATGTAACTGGGAATTATTTTTGAACTGCTCGGAAATTGTTTTCTATCAACACTTTGAAAACAAGGCCCAAAATAATGGCAATAAAAGGATATTGGTCCTACATAGACAAAACTTTTTTTTTACCTTGCATTTGCAGGTTATATTCACTCATAAAGCACATAGATCTTCATCAATACAAAACGTTCATTTATCGTCCAATATCACTTAAAGTGGAAGATATTAAAGCGAAAACAAAAACAAAATGTTCAGTGCCAATACAGTGTGTAGCCTTCTGACGTTATGATTGTGTTACACATATCAATATTTCAATTATCTTGCAAGGGATTTTTTGGGGGAAAAAACGGTGTAGAGTTACATTTATCTTGAGTATCTTCATTAATGCTAGAAAAGAGGTAACAGAATAGCAATAACGACAAAAATCAAGTCTAACAGAAAAAAGTATTAAAAAATGTATTGTTACAAATGAAGCAAGGCCTCAAAAAAGATGTATTAAACAAAGTATAGAGTGAATGTGTACAGCTACTTTAATATTTTATGTGGGAAAGCAAATGCATGTTAAATGTAACATCCCCTTTCCTCCCCGAGTCACACTTCTAGATTACCTTTTTTTTTGAATGAATAGCAGTGTTTCCATTTTCAACAAGGTTTGCGTAGACAAAACTTTAATCAATACAGTGAACGCACGACGTAAATGCTAGGGGAAAGGGAGTGTGTGTATTTGTTTGGGTTTTTGCTGTTGTTGTTGTTGTGTTGTTGTTGTTGTTGTTGTTGTTGTTGTTGTTGTTTGTGGGGGTGATTTTGGGTGTGAGTGTGTGTCTTTTGGGGGGGGGTTAAGTGGGGGGAGAGTAGTGGGGTGATGGTGAGGAGGAGGGTTTCTTTGTTTTCATTTTTTGACAATTTTTTGTGGGCTAGCTTTTTCTAGAAAAAAGCGTTTTTAAAGCATATGTTTACATGCACCTATAAATGTTTGGTAGTGATGATGATGATGATGATGATGATGATGATGATGATGATGATGATGATGATGATGATGATGATGATGATGATATATCCTCCTCTTCCTCCTCCTCCTCATCATCATCATCACTACCACCATCATCATCGTCATCATCAACTACCATCATCATTAACTTCATCACCACTACCACCACCATCATCATCGTCATCATTCAAAAGTGAGCAGAAAACACTTTCCACTTACGTTTATAACTCTCTCTCCTCTCTCTCTCTCTCTTCTCTCTCTCTCTCTCTCTCTCTCTCTCTCTCTCCTCCTCCTCTCTCTCTCTCTCTCTCTCTCTCTCTCTCTCTCTCTCTCTCTCTCTCTCTCTCTCCACGCTCAAACATTCCATAAAACGAAGGTTACTCTACACGACTATGACAGCATGCCACAGGTTAGGGGGGAGATGAAGGGTCAAAAACATATATACACAAACATTTACAACCAAGTAATGAAACCAAATTATCACACACACACACACACACACACACACACACACACACACACACACACACAAACACACACACACACACACACACACACACACACAAAACACACACACACACACATACACACAACACACACCAGCAACATACACACACACACACACACACATACACACACACACTTGTAGGCTATTGTCGATGTCAGGTTCAGACAGACAGACAGACAGGGCTGCAATAGATGTAGATAGCATGGCATTAATCCACAGCTGTTTCCTGGCTGCCGGGCGGGTCTCCCCAATCAATAACAGCAGGGACAGTTCAGTACAGATGGCCCAGTACAGACCATTGTAGTTATGTACAGAATCAGGTGGAGGGGGGGAGGGGGTAGAGGTTGGGTAGTTGGTTAGCGCTTTGAATTTGCGATATGATGGTGCGGCTTCGAGCCACCTCCGAGGCACCCCTTCGAGGGGAATGTTACCCCCCACCTGTATCCCCACCCCTGGAGTTGATATCAGTAGCTGAAGGTAAGGTGAGGTCATCATCATCATCATCATCATCATCATCATCATCATCATCATCATCATCATCATCATCATCATCATCATCATCCTTTACACCCAGTAGTGTGTAGGGCAGCAACAAAGACTTTCCACCCCTGCCTATCCTGGGCCAGCCTGGTCAATGAACTCCAAGAGTGTTGCATGGCTTCCATCTCACATTCCACTGTCCTCCTCCATGTTGTTCTTGGTCTTCCTCTCTTTCTCTTGCCGTCTGGGGTCCAGTGCAGTGCTGTTCTTGCGATAGATTGTGTGTCTCTCCGGAGTATATGCCCAATCCATCTCCATCTTCGTTTGCTAATGATGGTGCCCATGTCAGTTTGGTTGAGTAGATCTTCATTGGAAATCTTTTCTGGCCAAAAGATTCGAAGGATTCTCCGGAGGCAGGTGGTGTGGAAGGATCTAAGTTTGGCAAGATCCGTCTCCGTCATCCTCCAACATTCAGATCCACACAGGAGTGTAGACACAACACAGCTCTGGTACAACTTCAGCTTAAGGTGAGGTAAAGGTGTCCCATAACCTAGGCGGTCGTAGGGGAGCGAGGCATCACAGACCTTAGCTTCTCTAGGGGCCAGCATGTTGAGGGCAGCGCCCATCTCCTCTCCCTCGCTGCTGCTTTACCTTCCCTGACCCTAAAGAGGGCATGTACCCATTTACAGCTGGGTGAACTGGGGGGACTGTACAGAAGCCAAAGCACGCAAACAGTCACCCACTCAACTGGTAACCACACTCGACGCTGCTTAACTTGACTTGGGGAAAGCAAGCGCTCTGACCAGTTAGCTGCCCCGCCCTCTATATCAGTACACACTCCATTCCCCCTAAAGTCCTCCAGCTGAGACTATAAACCGAGGTCCCGTGTATAGTACGAACGCAAGCAGAACAACTTGCGCACACGGTAGAAACCCCTCCCTCCTTTTCGGTAGAGTAGGTCTTTGCGTGTTGGTATGTACGGATGACAAAACGTAAAAAAAAAAAATTGTAAAGAAAAAGGTATGCACACAGGTGTCTTGTTCAAGATACAGCTACCTTAATGGTGGATAACTGGTCTTCTATGCAAAATGTCTCCATTTATGACCCTCAGAGCTCTAGCTGAGGGACAGTTTGTGGGGGGGTGGGGGGGAGTACAGGACCCCTGATTACAGCCACAACCACAAAACAGAATTGTTATGAAAACCCTTCGTGTTAAAGACAAAATGATAATGTTGTTATTGTTGTTGTTGAAGTTGCACGTTCCCCAGCCTAACACTATGGGGGTCACCCAGAATATGCCCTCTGACTCACCTACCCCACCTGGGAATCACTGTGATATTGAAAAGACACACTGGATGAGAAGTTTGCATACATGTATGATTCCTTTTTTTCAAGTATCGCGCCACGTAGGCAGCTATACTCCAACTTCAGAAAACTTTTTTCTTCTTCTTTGTAGGAGAGCGCAGATTGTTACGCTAAGAGCTTGTGAAGACAATCTCAACACAACATTGTACAACATATAACAATAACGCAGGCCTCGGCACTTAGCTTACGTCAGTAACTAACAAACCTTTTGAAATGAGCCTAAAATGGTATGAACAAAGCAAGGAAGAGTCAAGAGATAAAAAGACTTGGCTGTCCCCAATGCATATCACAACTGAATAATTATCATACAGTCTAAATTAGTGTTACGGTGTATCCATTTGGTTTCTTAGTTTTGTTTGTTTTTGTTCTTGTTTTCAGAGGGTTGGGGTTTTTTTGTTTGGTTTTTTTTTTGGTTAACCACCAATGAGATTTTGCGTATGCGACCGTTTTTACCTACCATTAAGATAGCTGCATTCCGACTTCATGGAGAGAGAAAAAGAAAGCTTCTTTTTCTTGTGATTAGTTGTGGTTATTCCATTTGTCCATGTGAAAAGAGCCTCTTCTGTAATCTGAACAATTCCGTTTCTTTTAACCACTTCTTCCTTTTGGATGATGGTTGATGTGCTCATTATTCAGTCACAGAAAAATAGGGTTTCATTCACACACACACGCAGTCACACGCGCGCGTGCGCGCGCACGCACACACACACACACACACACACACACACACACACACACACACACACTTCTTCATCTTGAGGGAGGGATGCAAACTGCACACTCAGAACTATCACACACTCCAGCAGCCCGCAGTGGTAAAATATGTATATTTCAAAGCTTATCTATTAGTCATCACATCGCCGTCATTGCTCTCTCTCTCTCTCTCTCTCTCTCTCTCTTCTCTCTCTCTCTCTCTCTCTCTCTCTCTCTCTCTCTCTCTCTCTCTCTCTCTCTCGTCCTTCGGATAAGACTATAAACCGAGGCTCCGTGTGTGAACGCACGCAGAACATCTTGCGCACACGTTAAATCTTGTTCCGCTTTTCGTAAGAGTTAGGCCATCGTGTGCCGGTGGGAACAGATGACATTTACAAAACTGCACACACACGGGGACTGGATTTTTTTTTAAAAAGCACATGAGTGCTTATCCCATTATCCTCGATATAAAAGAATAAAATAAATAAATAAATAAAATAAAATAAAATCTCTCTCTCTCTCTCTCTCTCTCTCTCTCTCTCTCTCTCTCCTCTCTCTCTCTCTCTCTCTCTCTCTCAGTTCTTATCACAGGTCAGGGGAAAGGAGGGGCCTTAAAATAATAAATTCCTTCCTGTGTTTAAGAAAAAAAAAGGAAAAAAAGGCAAAGAAGCAGACGAAATCCTTCTATAGATAAGAGTAGAGTCCCTTCACCAAACCATTTCAAAAAGGGATGGGAGGTAACTCGTGGTTCAGCCAGTCACCTTGGCTGGCATTCAATTAAAGTGGAGGAGTCCCAATGTGCCAGGCGATGACAGAAACTCGTTAGGAAATTACCGGGCATCATTTTCGTCTGTTTGGTTAACGGGTGTAGGTCATCACAGATTGATTATAGGAGCAGAACGGCTTATTACAAGCAGACGACAGATCTGTTTACCTGGACATAACAGGAGTGGCTGGGATCTTTTCCCTTCCATGTTAAAATTTCCCATAAACAATTCTCTCTCCGTCTTGTCTGAGCGTTTGCCAAAGAAGAAGTCTCTGTGTCTGTTTGGCTGGCTGGCTGTCTGTCTGTCTGTCTGTCTCTCTCTCTGGTTGATATTACTTCTCTTTTACGTTTTGTTTATTTGTTTTGTTTGTTTTTTAGGGGGGGGGGGTTTCCCTTGTTTGTTCCTTTCTCTTTGTTTGTTTTTGTTGATGATTTGTTTTTTGTTGTTTTGGTAGTCCCTAATCAGGACAAGGGCCAGATGGAAAAAGTAACTGAATGCCTATCTGTAACCTTTGAAAATAAAAATCCATTCACCTAAAAATCTTCATTTATTCATATTCTCCTCTCTCTTCCACTCCTCTCCTCTCTCCTCTCCTCTCTCTCTCTCTCTCTCTCTCTCTCTCTCTCTCTCTCTCTCTCTCTCTTGTTATTGTTTTATTGGGGGGAGGGAGGACCGGGGCTTTGAAAAGAATTTTTTGTTTGTTCAGATTTTTTTTTATTGTTGCGTGTGTGTAGTTGTTGAAGAGGGATGGATGGAGGAGGGGTGTTATTAAAGATAAGTATACGATCGCAAAGTACTTTTTATTAATCCATACTCTTTAAAAAAAAAAAAAACTTTTATATCGAGGATACTCATGTGTTTTTTTTTCATCCAGTCCCCGTGTGTATGCAGTTGTGTAAATATTCTCATCTGTTCCCACCGGCACACAATGGCCTTCTCTAACGAAAAGCGGAACAGGATTTAACGTGTGCGCAAGATGTTCTGCGTGCGTTCGCACACGGGGCCTCGGTTTACAGTCTCATCCGAAAGACTTTTGGGAGAGTGGAGTCAGCACTTTACGCGCTATATCTTTGAAACAGTATGTGTGTACATGTATTTTTATAATTTAAACTGATATCAACAAAACTAAAAAATAATCTTCACAAAATTCAACGTAAAATCTACCCCCAAACACATCAGTGAAACCATTCACACCACCGTACTCCGTATCAGCAGCCTGCCTGTCACTTTCACCGACCTGCCTCTCCTAAAACCCAGCAAACATTTTTAAACTATGATTGGTCTAGTTTTGTTATGACTAATGACAAGGAGTATGAACATGCATGTTAAACAATAAATGCAGGATTACTACTGGGCCTCATTTCAAAGTAAATAAGTAAATGAGACTGACAATTAACAGCTCTTCTTCTAGCAAGTTGCTTGGATAGACGACAATTTCTATCACTGATGACATCACTTCCTGACACGAAGCCATTGCTTTGACCAAAGGCATTTAAGCGTGGATTCACGAAGAATCTTTTTTTTCAAGGTTTACAGATAAACATTCACGTACTTTTTTTTCATCCGGCCCTTACCCTGATGTCTCAAAAAATTTTCGTCGGTAGACTGAGACTGAATATTCAGCAGTCTGATTTCTCAGAGCCATGTTGGCAATGTAGGCCTAATGTTGATTGATCAAGTCAGATTGATTTAAAATAAATGAGAGGCTTTATCTTCTTTGTCCTCAGAACAAGCAGAAAATGCATTGTAAACTGTTCTTCAAAGAAAAAAAAATGAAATAAAAGAGTGCATCTTATTTTTGTCATTCCCAAGTTGGTCTCACATCATTTTATCCACCATTTGAAATATTGAATCGCTGCTGCTTTTTTTTTTTTTTTTTTGGGGGGGGGGGGGGGGTAAAAAAAATCGACTACTCCCAAAATTTGTACTACCAGTATCGAAGTTCACATCACCCTACCACTGCTGGGCAAAATGGAGGAGCTCTAAAAGGGGGGGGGGGGGGGGGGGGGGCAGGGGATGGCCATGGTCACGGCCAGGCAAGACAATAAAAATGGAAAGTGGAAATTGCGTGCAATTGTTAGTGGTTGCAGTCCCTCAGTGTGCTTTCCAGTAGTTTGCTATTTGTGGCTGTCCATTCATTATTCATCCCGAATTACCCCAAGGCGCCTGCAAGGGCATTTCGCTAGAATGCAGCCAGATGCACGTACGAGTCTGGTTTTCTGTGTGCAACTTACAATGACTGTGTTGATGGTAGAAGCACTGGAAAAAGAGCGGAAGTTATGGTAAAAGTAGTAGTAGCAGCTTCACAAGCAGCCTTAGTAGCCAAAGTAGTAGTGGAAGCACCAGAACTAATAGCAGTGGTGGTACTAGTAACAGTTAAAGTTGCAGCAGCAGTACAACAGTATATTCTTTTTTTACATGGTTGGTGACAACACTCCTGCTATCACTACGCTGCTCTGTCCAGCGCTGGTAGCCCATGATACTGTCACTCCTGTTACTACCATCGCTGATACCACCATCACTACTGCTGCTTCTGTCACTACTACTACTACTACTACTACTACTACTACTACTACTACTACTACTACTACTATACTACTACTGCTGCTTGCTGCTGCTGCCACTGCTGCTGCTACTCCTGCCTTCTACTGTTGCTACTACTTCTATTGCTTTTATACTTCTACCACCACTATCAAGTTACTCTCACCGCCTCTGTTCAGCACTGCAACTGCTGCCCTCACTACCTCCACCACTGTCTGAACCAGTCACAGGCAAAACAGCCTGAAATTCACTTAGGCCCTATGTGTAATACCTGTATGCCCCTATTCTCTTGTTCGAGTGTTTACTTTTAATGTCAGGCATTCACAATATATACTTATGTTTTCTGGTGTCTGTTAGTGTTGCTGCACGCTCCCCAGCTTACCACCCTAGGGGTCACCCAGAATTATGCACTCTGTCTTAACTATCATCCCACCTGGGTTTCACCATGAGTCCCTTAACTACACAGTGGATGAGAAGTTTGCGTGTGTGAGATTCAAGTACCTCGCCATAAAGGCAAGCATACACCATCTTCAGAGTTTTTTTCTCCTTTAAAAGAATATAAAAGGTTGTTATGCTAAGAGCTATCATAGCTGAGGACAATGTTAATATACCATTTTCATCAAACACAACAACATTTCTGTGTAGGCCCTGACACTCAGCTGACACAGCTTTTAGCCTGGGTCAGTTTTCTGGATGTTCAATACCCCCAACAGTCTCATGTTTTATTTATATGTCCAAAATTCACGTTGGAAATAATAACAGCAAACTTCGAACTTATGTTTTGAATCTCAAGCAGGCCATCCTTCACCTTCACCTTTACTTATCCCATAGTCTTGTAGATCGTTGAGACACCACTGAAGATTTTGCAACCAGCTTCCTCCACTCCTCACAGTCCTCAGCTTTCCACTCACGCTTTTTGTGTTCAAATTTCACGTTGGGAATAATAATATATAACAATCTTTGAACCTTGAGTTTCGAGTCTCAAGTAGGCTATCTACCCACTCAAACATTTAATGCGTTTACAGAAGGAGCAACATTCAACACCCATCGTATCCTGCCTGCTCTCACACTTCCCATCCATTCTAACTTTGTCCTAGTGAGGCTGGGAAGCCATTAAACCTAATGGGTGATCTCAGAACTAAGTGAAGATAAGGGAGGTGAAGGGATAGGGAGGGAGTTGGTGGAGGAAATATAAAAATATAGCAGTATAGTAGGGCGATTTGAGAGGTCAGGAGGTAAAGAAACTATAGTTAGCACGTGATTTTTTTTTTTTCTTTCTTTGTTTTCTTTTTCTGTTCTTCTTTTCAACTCTCTTTTAAAGACTTCCCGTCTGGGTTTTAAGAAATTCTCAGGGTAGGTGTAGGTATGTATGGAATATTTCAAGTGCACAGCACCCCATACGCCAAGAATTCAAGTGATTGGGGGAGAGGGAGGGCTTTTTAGCTGAATGGTCCCGTACCTTCGCAGTGGCATTAAAGACAGTAATTGCTGCCATCAACCAAATCCAGAGTCCCCTTACCTCCATCACAGGGGAGATTCAGAATGCGATCCAGTGCGCTGTTAAATCCTTGGGTGCTTGTTGGGTGATTATGTCTAAGCTCCGGCATCCTTTGGATCAGCTATTGATCAATGGATGGGTCAGCCTGGTCACCTGATGATCCTTCTTTATCATGACTGTAATTCTGTCTCATTTCAGCGTACAATTCCTGTGAAGGGTTTGATTCAAGACACACCTTGTGGGTGCCATGAAAACTCTGAAGTTGCTCCAGGTAGTGACATATTGTAAACTGTTATTGGCATGCACCTATCCCGTAGTCCTGTAGAGCGTGGGGGCACCACTGAAGATTTTGCAACCAGCTTCCTCGAGTCCTCGCGGTCATCTGCTTTTCTTAGTAAATCTTTCCACTCAAGGTCAGTACACTCTGATGATGTCTTCACATCGTTTTCTCTGTCTGCATCTTCGTCTCCTTCCTTGTACTGTTTCCCTATAGGCAGTCTTCGCCAGTCCAAAATGATGTTCGTGTGGCACGCCTGTACTACTTTAGTTTGTGTTTTTTCACTGAAGTCAGGAGCTCTTCATGTGGTCCCATGAGTTTCTAATTTTGGTTTTCACTTCCTCTTAAGTGATGTGATCTCTGTATGAGATACCAAGGAGTTTGCAAAAAGCATTTCATCTCCATTGGCTATATCCTTCTTTCAATGTCTGCTATTATGATCGGGGATCAAGATATAACAATTGTCTAGAGTTCGTTGAGAACCTTTCATCAGTAACTGCATGATAGGTTTGACGAAGTGCTTCTTTTAATCCTGGGACAATACCGACAGATCAAATAACACTGAGAAATGGTGGGTATGTGTGGACGATGATGATTCTTTCTATCTATCTATCTATCCCGTAGTCTGGCGACAGTGGGGGCACCCCTGAAGACTTGACAACCAGTTTACTCCATTCCTCTCTTTGTTCTGCCTTTCTCAGGGTTTTGTTGAGTTCTAGACCTGCCCATTCGCTGTTGTTCTCTGATACCAGGGCTCTCACGTACTTGAAGCTTTGAGCTGTTTCCAGCTTCTGGCCATTGACCAGATGATGACTAATAATTATAATTCTTATTTGAGAACATGGACAATTTCAAGCACGTCTACTTCCATACAATGATTGAAAAGGTGAAAAGTATAGTAGAAAGACACCCCCCCCCCCACCCCCTCTCTCTCTCTCTCTCTCTCTCTCTCTCTCTCTCTCTCTCTCTCTCTCTCTCTCTCTCTCTCTATTTTATTTCTTGTTTTGTTTTGTTTTGTTTTGATAGTCACTAACCAGGGCAACTGCTGGGTGATAAAAAGTATGTGAATGCTTATCTGTAACCTTTAAAAACTAAATATCATTCTCTCTCTCTCTCTCTCTCTCTCTCTTCTCTCTCTCTCTCTCTCTCTCTCTCTCTCTCTCTCTCTCTCCCTCTAAAATTGGAGAATGGAAGCATGGCATGGAAGTAATCATGCCCTTTGTTCAACTTTTGCAAATTTGGCAAAAGATTGAAGAAAAAACGAAACTTTTTTCTGTAAAAACGAAAGTTCATGGCAAGGTATCATCATCGTCACCATTATCATCATCATCTCTCTCTCTCTCTCTCTCTCTCTCTCTCTCTCTCTCTCTCTGCTCTCTCTCTCTCTCTTGTCTACAACCAGCCTCTCAGTTCCTGATCACTTACCTGCCACGTGCAACAGCTGATTCTGTGCCAAAAGTACACGCTTTGTTCAGATATGGCAAACTATTTTCGTCAAACTTAGGATTCAGTAATCAAACGTGCACCTATCCATTCACAACCTAAACATACAGATCTACACCAAGCACAAGGTTTCCTCAGGAAGGTAGATTCTGTACAGTCAGACGCTCATGGTGGATGTCAAACATCTTTAGAAAGGTTTTGTAGTGGTGAAGTCTTAGCAGGAGTGTAGTGGTGGATGTAAGCTAGAGGTTTCTTTATATTTGAAGATGATTCTTCGAGCCAGTTACGAGGAGTACACGCGAAACTAACAACATTGGAAAAAAGGCAATATAAAAAGAACAAAATATATACACAAAATAAATATATAAAAAATTAGAAGCATGAAGTTAAGAAGTGGTCAGAAATAAGTTTTCACACAAGATTGAAGAATTAAGAATGTGGACACTGACACCGCATAGCATGTGTCTTGTCAACTTCAAGGTTTCCTTAGGCCTAAAGCAGATATTCAACAGCTAGAGTCCAATTCTTTATGAATAAAAAGAATCGTCTGATAAGGTTGACTCATCATGTCTTGAAGTAATACCTCCTAAGAAAGTGGAAGATACTGGGAAGACTGACCCGGAAATAAAACCGAACAACTGAAGACATGGGCCTGAACTCCTTGAGACTCCTGAGACACCGAAATACACTAACAACAGATTGCAGAAATCCTATTATGATCATTATCTTGGATACTTTTTGGTACTACAAAAAAATTGTAGTATGATCAGTATCATATTTATCTCTTTTTCCGTTCAAAGCAACAACAAACAAACCAAAAAAAATTCTTTAAAAAGCTGACATCTTGAATTTCATTCAAGAAGCACTTTCTGGCTTGTCCTGGCACAATCTGAAAGTCTGACACCACATTTTCTCCGTGCTAAAGTTTTGTCAACTATTTATTCCTCCATCCACCCTGTAGTTGTAGCCTGGATTTAAGGCAACCTGCTCCTAAAACCGTCCCTTTAAACTGCTGTTTTGGAGTGGTGAGAATGAGTGGGGAGGGGGAGGGGAGGTAAGGTTGGGCAACAACCTGAGATCAACCAACATCCATGTTAGCCACCTTTATCTCTTTTTTTTTCTCCCTTTTTTTGCTTTTGTTTTGTTTTTGCTTTTTGAAATGCTCTGGTAGCCATACTCAAACTTGCTTTTGTGTTGGGGAGCTAGTTCCTGCCTCCTGCAATTTATTCCCCCTGACACCGCCCCTGATACCCCGCAAAGTGCCAGGCCAGACCACGCCCACAAGCTGGGGCCAGCTGCGTGCTGATTGGCTGAATGCTGTGTGATGTATGATCCGGGCTTCTTGGCCCCTCTGTGCTTCTCAGGTGACTCATTCTGTGGATGATGGTGGTGGTGGTGGTGGTGGTGATGATGATGGTGGTGGTTATTATCGCAGTGGTGGTGGTGGTGTGGTGTGTTGTGTGTGGTGTTGTAGGAGTTAAAGTGAACATGTATCTAGGCTAGACAGAAACAGATTGCAATGGCACACACTAGTCAACTGACCTACTTAGAATGCCAACACATCAAAGACAGGAATAGCAGCTACTAAAAATATATTCATTTAATTGTCACCTTTTAAAGTTTACATTGAAACTGATACTCAACAGGTTAACTCAGCCTCCTAAGCTTGGATGGTCTTAGTCGGGTGCAGCATGGTACTGCCCCAGCTGTTGTTGCTGAAGTTATGCTAAAGTCCCAGCAGATGTTTCAATTTCCAACTTAAGGACTGCCCCAGTAGTCATCAATCTTTACTTAGATCATTATCATGGAACGGGATAACTGGTGGTTAAAGCATGTGCTTGTGATATGATGTCCCAAGTTCGAGCCACCACTCATTAGATCTAGAGAAGATTTTTCCCATGGGGTTAACATGTGTGACCAGTCCACTCTCCAGAAAATCCTTCAGATAGACTATAAACCACATAGAACATCATGGGCATATGCTAAAACCCCGTTTTGCCTTTCAGAAAAGTGTGCCAATTGTGTCTGTGAGAACAGATGACAACATTTACAAAAAACGCACTAACTGGTGTCAAGTTTAGATCATCCCGAATTCAGAATGAGGCTACCTTAAAGGAGACTAGAACCCCCCACCCCCAGATTTCTCCAGATCACGAGGACAGCACTCTAACCACTGAGCTACTGGCAATGAAATGCTCTCCATTGTCTTATGAAGTTGAAAATTATTTTGTGCACAAATGGTAGTGGGATGATATTTTCAGTTGTTTGACTCCTAATATTTCCTTGTTTGCTACTTGCTTATTTGCTTCTTCTTTTGTTTCTTGTTGATGTTTTTTTTATTTTGTTTGTTTGTTATTATTGAAGTTGTAGTTGTTTTTAGTTAGTTTTTTTGTTGTTTGATGGTTTTTTATTTTGTTATTATCCCTGATAAGGGCGGGGACTGGATGTAAAAAAACAACACATGAGTGCTTATTCATTATCCTCGAAATGAAAGACCTTGACTATGAAGAAAGGTAAGAAGCAGACCCTCTATGATAGAAAGGCAAAAAACTACACATCTTGTGGAAGAATAATGAGTAATGTGTCAGTGACAGATAAATAATGGTAATAGTAGTGCAATACAATGAAAACCTATTTTCCATGTCTGTCTTTCTCTCGCTCTCAAAAGTGAGAACATGTATGAATCACCTAACTAGACTATATCAAACACACATCACACAGACACATACTGTGACACATACATAGTGCATGTATATTCGAGAATGAAGGGAGTGAGAGACAGAGACAGACAGAGAGAGACAGAGGGAAACAGACAAACAGACAGGTAGAGTCAGTATTAAAAAAAAAAAAGAAGTTTCACTTGGAAATACCGCAACCCACACACACACGCATACAATATTGCCATCTTTATTTCTGGGAATATCATATTACTGGACGTGGCAGATCATAACAAACAATGAACCGTGTTATTCCGATATAAGGCACAGAGTAAAGCCATTTTATTAAAATATACCAACACCTTTCTATCAAAACTATATGTACATCCTTCATTATGTAATACCAGAGACAAAACCAATCTTAAAAACAACATGGTATCTGAGCATCAGTATCACTCTCTCATGGCATCAAATGATTCAACAAATCAAAGACTCAAAGTGAACTGCATAGTTAAAAGAAAGAGAAAAAAGTCAACAATACATGTCATCCCTAAACCCAAAAATTAAAATATTCTAAATAAAACCAATAGCAAAAAACAAAAAAAAACCCAACCTCTCTCTCTCTCTCTCTCTCTCTCTCTCTCTCTCTCTCTCTCTCTCTCTCTCTCTCTCACTCACACACACACACACACACACACACACACACACACACACACACACCAACACACACTCACACAACACATCAACATACACACATCAACTACATACAACATACACATACATACATACATACATACATACTACATACATACACAACATAACATACATACATACATACTACATACATACATACATACACTACATACATACATACATACAACATACATACATACATACATACATACATACATACATACATACATACATACATACATACATACATACAACATACATACATACATACATACATACATACATAACATACATACATACATACATACATACATACATACATACATACATACATACATACATACATACTACATACATACACTACATACATACATACATACATACATACATACATACATACATACATACATACATACATACATACATACATACATACATACATACATACATACATACATACATACATACATACAACTACATACATACATACGTACAAACTGACACATTTCACGTTTGCATATATATATATATATATATTATTAACAAATGCACTGATCGTTTTATTGTGAAGTGATTTCTCATCAACAACAAATATTTTGGTTCTTTTCCTCATAAAACTATTCTAAGTACTATGCCTTACAAAAAGAACAGATAAATCATGTCATCTCCTTTTGATATTTCATTGCTAATAAAAGCTCGTAATCTTCACATGTAAATTAACTTAGCAGGTAATTTGTAATGGACGCGATGATTATCAAATCTGACAATATATCAAGGCATGGAAGGGAAAATTCTTGTTATTGCCTAATACACACTGTACGTTCCATAAGTGATTGTCAACGGTTTTGCATTTCAGTTTGAACATTTTGTACGAACGATCTATCCCAGTATTGGTTTTAGTCACTAAATCAAATACCCTATACAGTTAAAAAGAAAGTTGAAAAGAAAAGATATCTTAAGTAGCAGATTACTTTCAAAACCCATCAATACTTCTCTAAGCCTGACCACAGATCATAAAAATCTATTCAGAATAGTATTCTATATTGGGTTGGGGTGTGTGTTTTTTTTTTTTTCAGAATGTAGGAATGTTAATCAATCACACTGGTTTTTCCCTTTAAAAAATTGTTCTCCATAATTTCAGAACGACCACCAATAAGGGCAAACAGTGCTGTAGAACCTCAAAGAATAACCCATGTTTGATCAATCACTGACACACAACAGCCCACCACTACCACGTATGTTTAATATACCTGAGACAATAAACAATGCAACCTGATATCAACAAAAAAATTTCATGAACATCTTTCCTCTCCATCACACACAACTGTATGTGTATACAACACACACACACACACACCTCCAGAATAAAGAAAGACAAAACTTGACAGTGTGTTCTCAACACACACACACACACACACACACACACACACACACACACACACACACACACACACACACACACACACACACACACACACATGTAAAAAATAAGTGCAAACAAGACCGATAAAGCCTTTTTCAAACAGTCTGAACAAGCTAGTTAAAACACTTCAAACAATAATGATTAGATAACAACCATTTCCAAAACAAAACGCACAAACAAAATAACATTCCACAAATATAAAGCACCTTCAGCCATATGCAAAAGATTTTCGCTTTTTATTGTTCAATGTTCTTTTTGTTCCTGAAAAAAATGGCAGTGAAACTGACTGAGAAGAATGGCAATAATAACAATGATGAAAACAATAATGTGCATACACACACACACACACACACACACACACACACACACACACACACCACACACACACACACACACACACACACAACCACCCACACCACACCACACCACACCACACCACACCACACCACACACACACCACACCAAACTATACATAATCACTTACAGCACAAGAACATTAATCCGAACCATGTGCATCATAACTTGCATCAAATTTTACAACTTATAAACATCCTTCAAAACAAATTTTTATAATAACTTATACACACACTATCACAAAAAAATGTATCCATCTTGTTCACAACTCAAAATATTTGGTGCTTTTTTTTTTTTTAAGTGAAATTAACCTAATACAAAAATGATTCAGAGGAGGTATCTTTCCATTCAATTTAACGCTCCAAAATATTTTCTGCTTTTTGGGTTGTTTTTTTTAAAGTGAAATTAATCAAATCCCAGAATGATTCAAAGGAAATATCTTCCCATTCAAGTAAAAGACAACGCACCAAAGCGACTTATACTCATGCTATCACAAAAAGGGTGTCAGTCTTGTTCACAACTCCAAAATATTTTCTCCTGGTTTTTTTTTAAAAGTGAAATAAACCTAATACCAAAATGATTCTGAGGAAATATCTTTCCATTCCAGTAAAAGACAACGCACCAAAGCGACTTATACTCACACTATCACAAAAAAGGGTGTCAGTCTTGTTCACAACTCCAAAATATTTTCTCCTGTTTTTTTTTAAAAGTGAAATAAACCTAATACCAAATTGATCTGAGGAAATACTTTCCATTCAAAGTAAAGAAGATGCAGCAAAGCGAGTTGTTGCAGATACCAAAGTGGTCAGAAGCTAGGGAGGGCCATGCTCCCATCATCCCAGGCCCACATCCAAAGACATCATGACCACGAAGCCCAACATGGCGCCCCAGGAGGCCAGCTTCCCGTTCCCACTGAAACATAGCAACACAGGTCATGATGTCATGTTTTCATGGCCCAGGCCAGCTTCCCGTTCCCACTGGAACATAGCAACACAGGTCATGATGTCATGTTTTCATGGCCCAGGCCAGCTTCCCGTTCCCACTGGAACATAGCAACACAGTCATGATGTCATGTTTTCATGGCCCAGGCCAGCTTCCCGTTCCCACTGGAACATAGTAACACATGTCATGATGTCATGTTTTCATGGCCCAGGCCAAAAGCTTTGTCAGTTATTGACATCCTGAATTCATCTTTTTTTTTTCTTTTTCATTCCTCAGGCTCCTCCTCTGAAGTTCACTAAGGGTGATATTTTGTGTATGTGACAGCTTTTTTCCCCCCACCATGAAGGTAGCTGCATTCCAACTACAGGGGATTATGCTGGGTATGTTCATGTTTCCATCACCCAACAAATACTAACATGAATTTCGAGGTCATAAACATGCATATTTGATCTTATGCATGTATAGATATACACAGAGGGAATTAAGGCACTGGCATGTCTACACTTGAAGTTGACAAGGAGATTATAAAAATCTCCACCCTAAATTCACCAGGCATCATTGAGATTCAAAACCACGACTTCACAGACCCATGGGATGGAAGTCAAATGGTCTTAACCACTCAGCTATAGCATCTGTCAGTTACTGACATAAGCTAAGTGCCAAAGTCTACATCAAGTGTTATGCTCTAAGATGTGTGGCTGCCTTCAGCCACGGCAAGCTCTCAGGGTAACAATCTGCCCTCTCCTTTGATGAAAGGAGAAAAAAAAAATCTGAAATCCTTAAGAATGTGTGTCACCATGCTCTAGAACAGTAGATAATCTATAGCTGTGCAAGATATAGAAAGGAAAGATTATGGAACAAAAAGGAAAGATTATGAACCAATAACTACTTTTCTTTGGATCGGTGGTCTAGAGGTAACCCTCCTACCTAGAAAGTGAAAAGTCTAGGTTTCAAGTGTGTGGTGGTTCAATCCCTGTGTGCGCTTGAAACTTTCCCCCCATCCACTAGATCATATGATAAACACAGGTCATGAGTGCAACACAATACAATACAATACATATGAACTAAACTGCCATCACGTTAAGCTAGGGAATGTTGAACAACAACAACAACAACAAAAGCAACAATGGCCTGAATAATTATGAAAGCTAACAAACACAGTCAGAGCTCTAGGCGAGTACAACACCCCTTCAAGGCCGGACAGCAGCAACCCGGCAATTTCCATTCTTCTTTTGGTGAATGGACCACTGCACTGACACAGGATAGGCTTCAAGTGGTCTTCAAATAGCAGCAGCCAAAATGACTAGGTGACGCTGACACGCAAGGGAAGTGTTTGTCAAGTAATCTGAACCTGCCATCTCCACCCCCCCACTCACTCCTCTCTCTCTCTCTCCTCTCTCTCTCTCTCTCAACATACACATAACACACAGAGACAGAGACAGACACACACACACACACACACACACACACACACACACACACACACACACACACACACACACACACACCACACACACACAGAGTTTTTTAAAATGCAAACAATGTAATCTTCTTGCCTTTTAACAGTTGAACTTGGGACCAAGAAGTTCATAAACAACCTGCAGCCCCATACTTGCTGATGACATACAGACACTTGCTGATAACGCCTGTGAATTTGCACTGATTACCAAATGGACTTCTGTACAACATAGTTCCTCTTACCTGGGCTACGTTATGAATGAGAGAGAAAGGAGAAATGAATGATGAGAGGAACGGTAGAACGAGGGATTGAGGGAAGAGGGAAGAGAGAAAGAAAAAAATTATGTACATGAGAATTGTCCATTTGAAGAAGCAAAAAAAAAAAAAAAACCCAGGTCAATCTTATGGGACTTGTCTCAAAATGAATGGATGACTGAGTGTGTGTGATATGAGTTTTAAGTGTGTGTGTGTGTGGGAAAGGGGGGGGGGGCTTGTGTCATTAAGTGTGTTACTTCCTTGTGTAACTCTTGTGCTTGCACATGTGTGCGTGCACGTGTGCACAACACACACACACAACACACACACACTTGTACATGTGTGCACACATGCATACATGCCAGCATGTGTATATGACAGTGTGTATGTGTTTCTGTGTGTGTGTGTATGTGTACACACATACACACACATGTGTACATGTAAGAATATATATCTGTGAGAGCATATCTACGTTTCTAAGTGCCAGTGTGTGTTAGCATGTGCCCACATGCACAGGGATACATACACTCCTGCTAGCAGGAGTGCACTAAATAAACTCCTGATCTGCATATCAATCAACAAAACTTATTGTCCTCACTCATCACCACACATCCAATTTAACACCCACACCTTCTGAATCCACTGAAATGAACTTTTTAAAAATCAATTACAGCTTGATGACAAGAAATCTCATTGAAACAACATTTCAAAATTTCAGAGCGGGGAAAGGGGGGGACAGCCTAGCCATCAGAGCACATCAGCTTGATGGGCCCAGGACTGAGCCACCAATGAGATGTCTGTTCAAGAGGATTTTTCCCCAGGAGTTTACATCAATACTGACTCAGCTCCCTTCAAAGTTCTTTGGGCAAGACTTTAAGCTGAGGCTCTATGTACAAACACATCCAGAACATCTTGTGCAGATGTTAATACCTGTTCTGCTTTTGGGAGAGTAGCCCACTTGCTGTCCAGATCTGCCTGATATGATATAAAATGTGTTTTGATTTTTTTTTTTTTTTTGGGTATCATGGTCACACCCCTTCAAATTGTTGTTTTGCGCAAGCACAAACAAGCATGCAAAATGTGCGCACACACACACACACACACACACACACACACACACACACACACACACACACACACACAAACACACACACAAACACACAACCCATTATCAAGTTTAGAATTGACTCAAATGAGCTTAGAAACTTCCAAACCAAAAAATACAGGAACAGATAAATACAACTCATCATACATACACATTGAAGCAGAGAGAGAGAAAAAAAAAAAAAAAAGAAAGAAAGAAGACATGGCACAAGGGAGACAATTACCATGTTTGGGCCTCGGGGATGATATCATCGACCACTACGTAGATCATGGCCCCGGCAGCGAAGGCCAGAGAGTAGGGCAGAAGAGGCTCCGCTACCACCACAGCCAGGGCTCCAAACAAGCCTGCTGCTGGTTCCACCATGCCGCTCAACTGGCCATACCTGCCCCAACAATGCCACACATCCGTACTTTATTTCACAGTTGAGGGAATCAGGATGATGAAATCTCCTGTCGGCATGACAGATGAGCAGGCAGACAGGTCAGTTGCAACTGACCATACCTGCCCCAACAATTCCACACAATCCATACTTTACTTCAGGGTTGAGCGAGTGGAATACAGCAATGGTTACAGCCTTGCTTATGTGATCTGTCAGCCCAGGATTGAGCCCAGGGTTTGAGAGACGCCCATTCAAGAGGATGTTTTGCTTTGGACTTAGTATCAGTATCCCCCTTAACATCAGTATCCCCCAAAAATCCTTTGAATGAAACTATAATCTGAGATTCTATGTGACAATGCAGAAAATGAATTTATCACCAACAATTTTCAAAGAACTTCTTCAAATAAGAATTATCTTTTCACCAATGACTTTTGAAGAACTAAAAATAAAATGAATTTTTCACCACAATGTGCTGCAAATCTATATGCATTCACTATTGATGTAAATATCTAAATACTACTTCACAGCAGATTATGTGGTCATTTTCTGTCTTTCAACACAAACATGGACACAGGGGCAGCCAGTTAAAATGAACACACGATTCTGCTCAGATGCATTTTTCTGACCAAAGAAATCTAACCCTGTGTAATCCTTTCCTGCTTAATTAAACAGTTTGTATCAATCGGGGAACCTGAGAAACACATCTCACTGTGTCACTCCACACCAAGCATTTCATCGGCTTTGTTCATATATGCCACAAAATATCTACTGATTATCATAACATAGATGATACAGAGACTGATGCATGATCTATTAGAAATACTTTTTTTTTAATGAATATGCAGCACACTCAAATAAATAGGAGGCTACAAGTGGGCTGGCAAAACTGAGCCATACAGTTTGCAAGTTGTAAGGTGTACATTACCATTGATGCTGTTGTGCCTAGTTTCACTGAAAATCATAATTTATCTATGAGTTCTTCCTCACCAGAAACTTTTCCATAGAGACATCCCTGATCCTCGCAATGGCAGACTAACAGCAAGGCCTTCTGGAAAATTCTGGATTCCAATTCCTATAGCTAAATTTCTGCACACACATCAGAATAGAGCACTGAGAAACACATTGGCCATGTTTAAACCTTTGATTAGCAACACTATTTTGAAAAGCTGTCGCTATTTTGAGATGGCGCAGACAAAAAATAAAACATAAAAATAATCAAAGCAAGATACACACATATGATGTTCATATATTCTGGTATAGGGGGGACGCATAGCCTAGTGGTCAGAACATTGCGCTGGCAATTTGAAGACTTAGGTTCAAGTCCGGTTGAGGAAATTTTTCTCCTGGAGTTAACATCAGTGCTGACTCCACTCTCCCCAAAAGTCCTTCGGATAAGACTTTAAACCGAGGCCCCGTGTGCAAACACACGCAGAACATCTTGTGTACATGTTAAATCCTGTTCCGCTTTTCGTAAGAGAAGGCCATTGTGTGCCGGTGGGAACAGATGACATTTACAAAAC
>CM060316.1:36145779-36183279 GCA_030674155.1 Stramonita haemastoma
TCTGTACATCCTCTCTGTCAACCTCGCCCTGGCGTTGGCCATTGGACACACTGCTACGCCCAGAACTTACTTCCAAGATGGCAAAAATAATTGTATGCTTCCTCGATGGCATGAACACAAGATAAGTCAACGGTGGTGAAAATAATGAGTACACTGACATTAATGCCGTAACCAACCAAACGCTGACATGAATTTGGGTACCTTTAACGTGCATATTTGATCTTCTGCTTGTGCATTATACACGAAGGAAATTAAGGTGCTAGCAAGTCTATGCTTGAAGTTCACTTGGTAGACTGTAAACATCCCCAACCTTAAATCACTGATGCCGCCGCCGAGGTTCGAACCCGCGGCCTCGTGGACCCACAGGATTGAAGTTAAATAATAATGGTGATAATGATGACAGTGAATACTGTATTTTTTATTGGCTTAATCGAACAAAGCTTTCAATACATCACCCCTTTCCCAACACACACACACACACACACACACACACACACACACACACACACACACACACACACACACACACACACACACACACACTATTAATTACGCCAAAGTACACGCGGCACGAGAGCAGACTGACTACATCTTGGTTGTCAAGTTACGGAAGAGTGAAGAGAGCAGACTAGCAAGTTGCTTAGAAAGAAACTTTTTTTTTTTTTTAGAATGCCCATTAACATTAAAGAAAGGGGATCCAAACAGAGGGTCTGGAGAAGATCAGCAAGCCATGTGAGATGGCGTACCTTAAAAAAAAATCATTTAGCAGAGAAGACTTGGACAGTTTGTGACTGATTCTCTTGTCTACCGAAAGCCAGTGGAAGTAATGTGAGAGAGGCCAGAAGATCAATTTAGCTGCGTTACTTTGAACTTTCTGGAGTCTTGTAAGAAGATATGAGGGATATTCTGCAAAGATGTGATTTTTATAATCTAATTTAGAGGCCACAAACTGAACTGCAAATAAGAGTTTTAGAAGGGTTTTTTTTTCTTTCAAGTAGTGATGAACTGAGCTTATACGTTTCAATTCAAAGTAACAAGTGCAGCATCAGTGTAGAAGTATGCTCTTGAAATATATGTGTCTGTGATTTGTCTAGAGTTATGCACTGTGCTGCATCCATCAAGAAAAAGGAAATTCTGAAAGGGCTCTAGGTTGACAGTACTTCTTGGGTGCAAGAAATGTAAGTAAATCCTGATTTGTCTGCTGAAGTTCTTTGTTTTCCCTCTATGCATTGAAATCTGGTATACACAGGCTAGGTAGACTGAATCAGAAGTGGGTATCCGTCAGTCTCGGAAGACTATGGAGTTGCATTCAAGGCTCTACAGCGCACAGCCTGGGTAAGTAAGTGTGGAGAGAAAGCTATGCAACAGACCCCCCACCCCTACCCCACCCCTTCTCTCCACGTTTCTGGAATGGTCCATTGGAAAGGTAATCGCCGATACACATGGTTCCAGTACCGTCACATGAGCCGCCAGAACGTTGCCATACATAGCCCCTAACCGCCCTGGGGACTCCAAATCCCCGATTTTTCCTCAGGGATGGTGTCTAAACAGGACACTTGTGTGCATGCTGGGTTTTTTTGTTGTTGTTGTTGTTGCCATCCGCCCCTGCCAGCACACAATGGCCCGCTCTTTTGAAAGGCGGAACTGGTTCTAAATGTGTGAGCAAGAAGTTCTGTGTGCCTTCGCAAACAGGGCCAAGGTTTATAGTCTCATCCGAATGACTTTGACACTCAGTTCCATTTTTTAGTCAAACTGGGAAGGGTGAGGCTGGGAATTGCTCCCAGAACCTCAGGGCTTACTTGTTGGCAGGCGAACGTCTTTACCACCCTTCTCTCTCTCTCTCTCTCTCTCTCTCTCTCTCTCTTAGGGTGGCTTCCCTTGCTTGGTTACCGGCAAGAAGTGTTTTGCTCACCAGCAAATTGAAATTTAACAATTTGTAGTTAAACTCCTGCCAGCAATGCCTGTCAGTGGCCTGCCTTCATCACTGGAAAGTGTGCTGAATGCACTTCTGCAAGAAATGCACCTGACTTCTTACAAAGTAGAAGGGAAGTCAAATCAGACAACAGTTGTGCTTCGCCTTTCAGCATCAACAGCAGTGCATCAAGCCAGTGTACAGCCAGGTCAAAATGACACAGCGATATTTCGACGCAAGTGTCCTGCACAGATTGCACGTGACAGACAAAGAGCCGAGACACACAGGGCAACCGTGCAAAAGGCAAGTCTTTCTACATCTCCCTCCGCCCTCTTCCTTCCTACTCCTCCCAGTTTGTTTTACAACAATGACAACAGAACAGCAGCTGAAACTTTTTGTGGTGAGAACAACAGTGTTTGTGAAGATGACTGTAAGAGCAAATGTAACGAAGAATGCCTGCAAGAAAACACAGTGCGCGATATCACACTTCAATCAGATGGCTACAGAGACCAACAGTTGAAAAGCAATGACGCTGACACTCATTCTGAGGCCATGAACAGTATAGATTTACCTGTGGTCCGAAATGTGACAGGAACAGAAGATGACAGTGTGGCTTCTAATGCTGCAGAAGAAAGGCCAGAGTGTTGTGTAAGAGGTGAGGGAAACATTACTGCTCAACACATACTGACACAGCAGCTAAATGACTTACCACCGGACATAAGACAAAAACTCTTAATGGAGATGAGAAAAACCACAGCGATAGTCAACAGCGTAACTGAAGAATGTGACGCAGTATTACAGAAATACAAATGGCAGAGTGAAAATGGGGAGGAGGGAAATCCTGGACTGGACACTTAACAAGAAGACGAAAGACGCTGGACCCTCCTGTGACGGACTACGGAAAAAAGCTTCCCTGATGTTGACTATGAACTGATAAATGAACTCAATATACCTGTACATTTCCGCGAAATGGCCTCCATGGCGCGATGAACTTTTTCGGGATTTTGTTCAAAACATTTCATGTGCATCGAATTTCGACCCCCACCCCCAACTCGTCCCCATATTTGTGAATGGACGGAATGTCTAAAGCACAATAAACTATTTGTCATTGTCATTGTCTCTCTCTCTTAGACATTTTCAGGGTGTTTTTTTCTGTCAGCAACTGTCAGCCTTGGGTGGAACGATCTGCAACGGAGGACCGTGGGGAGTAGAGGAAGCTGATTGCAAAATCTTCATTGGTGCCCCCACGGTCCGCGGGACTATGGGATAGGCGAAAGGTGAAGCGGCGAACTTTGAGATCTTCCAAGCCAACATAGGAGGAAAGTTCGCCGCACTCACAGCCATCGACAATGATGTGGACACATTGGCCAACAACATCAAAGAAGTGCTAACGACAGCAGCAGAAGAAACATTAGGAAGAAGCAGAACAAAGAAACAACCCTGGGTGACAAATGAGGTTCTTAACCTCTGCTACAAAAGAAGAGAACTTAAGAAACAAAAGTTCACAAGTCAAGAAGCTTACAAGAAGTACATGGATAGCCACAGAGAAGTGAGGAAAAAGATGAGAGAAGCCAAAGAAGGGTGGATAGAAGAACACTGCAACAACATCGAAGCTGGAATGACCAAGGGAAACAGCAAAACAGCTTACGACACTTTGAAAGCACTAACGAAAACCACACAGCCTAAAGCCTTTGTTATTGAAGACAAAGAAGGAAATCTTTTAACGGAAACAATGCCATCCTCCAACGCTGGACAGAATACTGTGAGGGATTGTACGACTACCCACTACGCCCAGATACCAACATAGTTTCTGACAAACCCCCTGAACACCAAGATAAACACCCACCAATACTAAGGTGTGAAGTAGATGCAGCTATTAAACAATTGAAGAAGGGGAAGTCCCCTGGAATCGATAACATCCCAGCTGAACTCATAAAAAATGGAGGGAATGAAACAGCAAGGCGATTCACAGAACTTTGTCAGAAGATCCACGACACCAAAGAATGGCCAAAAGAATGGACACAGTCTCTTGTAATACCCCTGCCAAAGAAAGGAAACCTCAAGAAATGCCAGAACTACAGAACCATCAGTCTCATAAGTCATCCTAGCAAGATCATGCTGCAGGTAGTCCTCAACAGACTGAAAAACCAAGCGGAAAAACTCCTGGCAGAAGAACAAGCGGCTTTAGACCAAAACGCAGCACAATGGAACAAATTTTCAATCTGAGAATTCTGATAGAGAAGCATCTCCAACACCAAAAAGACTTATACCACAATTTCATAGACTTCAAAAAGGCCTTTGACAGGGTATGGCATGACGGCCTCTGGCAAGTACTCAGGCACTTCAACATTGACAGCTGCCTAATTGAAGTCATCAAGGCTCTGTACGAGAACGCAAAAAGTGCAGTTTTCATGAACAATCACGTGGGCGAGTTCTTCAAGACCACGGTTGGGGTTCGCCAGGGCTGCCTTCTCTCACCTGTACTCTTCAACCTCTTCCTCGAAAACATCATGACAGAGACACTGCAAAACCACCACACTTCCATCTCCATTGGTGGAAGACCCCTTTGCAACCTCAGATTTGCAGATGACATTGACCTCATGGGCAGCAGCAAACAAGAACTGCAAATCCTCACAGACAATTTAACAGATCGAGCGAGCGCATACGGCATGGAGGTCAGTACAGAGAAATCAAAGATCATGGTCAACAGCGCGAGTAATGACATCACGGAAATAAAGATGAATGGAGAAACACTAGAAGAGGTGAGCCAATTCAAATACTTAGGCTCCATCCTAACAAAAGATGGCACATCAAACAATGAGGTGAAAGCTCGCATTGCAACAGCAACATCTGCTCTAGTCAGACTCGAGAAGATCATCAGAAGCAACAACATCAGCTTCTGCACCAAATACCACCTTTACAAATCCCTCGTGATATCTATCCTCCTATATGGCTGTGAATCATGGACTCTGACAGCAGAGTTAGAGAGGAGAATCCAAGCATTCGAGAACAAGTCCACAGAAGACTCCTCAAAATATCATACAAAGAACACAAGACCAATAACTATGTGAAAGAAGAAATCAAAAAGCGTGTGGGCCCCCAAGAGCCTTTGCTCTCCACCATAAAGAGGAGAAAGCTGATGTGGTTTGGTCACACCACAAGACACAACACCCTAGCAAAAACCATCCTGCAAGGAACAGTCGAGGGCAAGAGAAGAAGAGGCCGCCAAAAGAAATCATGGGTTGACAACATCAAAGACTGGACCGCCCAACCCCTACAACACCTCCTACTAGCCACACAGGATCGTGAAGCATGGAAAAAGATCTCTGTTGCGTCTTCTCTCATGTCCCCCCTACGTCCTTTGGGACATGGGACTGAGTGAGAGTGAGTGAGTGAAAGGTGAAAGGTGACGTGGCAACAGATAACATGGCTATATTGAACAATCAAACTGCTTTATATAGAAGTCTCTGTCAGTCAGTTCCTGTGTTTCCTCTCATGCACTATTTGGCAAACTAATCTGATCCAAAATTTCTTCACCCTTTTTGTCTGACCAAACAAGTTTAAAAACAGTTCTTTAGTAGGCTCATCTTTTTTTTTCATTTTGTCTCAGCTAATTACATATAAAATTTTTGGAAAATAGCAAGCATGTGCTTTGAACAGATTTTATGGTGTACATTCAATTTTTAAGGTAATTAGTCTAGTGCTGAAGGGAATGATAACAAAAAAAAAAAAAAAAATCAATGACGCTATTCTCTAAAAGGGAAATATAGGTAAATTAGCACTCTAAATCCTCGCCACAAACTCTATTCAATAAACAAGTCCCAGAACTAATACACAAAGAACATAGCTTCCCCCCATAATCTTTAATAACTTTAGCATCTAAAAAACACTTGTTAAGTATTTTAATCATTGTTAAAGGAAAACAAAATTATTGGAAATCAACATTAGGACCTAAGTCTGTATCAAGTTGTGCTGGAATTACCACATTCAAATCACAACAGAGTATGAATAGTGGATCACTGTAATGTTCTTTAATTAGTCTTGAAATCGTAAATCTCTGCTGGGATGTAAATATACTCACAACAACAACAAAACTGCTATGTGATTGATTTTTCTTTTTAATAATGTTTAGTTTCTAGGGGTTCCAGTTTGCAATATGAAACAAGCATTGCTCTAATACATAAACCCTGTTAACGGATTTGGAAGTGTCATAAAAGGGACTATTCATCAGATTTATGCACACACTGACCATGAAAACATTTTCCCCGGAGCCGGAATGTGGCCACCTTTAGGTGGGCAAAAACTGTTGCATGTGCAAAAAACTCATAATTCGTGAACCTCGGAGCCCTAAGAAACGAAACAAAAACAAACAATCTTTTATTCTATTAAAGAATAATTTTATCCCTTGGACTGTCATGTTTTGTAGGAATTCCTTTATGTATGCCAACAGATAATCTTTCACTAATACAGTGACTCCCCGACTTTCACTCTCATTGTATGACAATGACATATTCACAATAAGTGAAACATAAATTTAAAAGAAGAATGAATGAATGATGAATGAATGAATGAATGAATGAATAATCTTTATTTTCCAAGGGTAAAGAGTAAACATGCACATACTTTTTTTTTTATCATGCACATACTTTTTTTTTCATCCGGCCCTTCTCAAGAGCTTTTCTAGAGAGAGAGAGAGAGGAGAGAGAGAGAGAGAGAGAGAGAGAGAGAGAGAGAGAGAGAGAGAGAGAGAGAGGGGAGAGAGAGAGAGGAGAGAGAGAAACTACTGCACATTTTCGTTCACTCACTTTAAATTACCCAAATCTAACACAACTAGTAGGCTACAATGAAAATCAATCATAAAGGTGAAATAAAATCCTGTTATGAAGACAATGCTAACAAGCAATTGTAAAAACATGTATTTAAAAAACCGCTTAAAATCATGTTATTGAGAAAATCAAAATAGGAAGGAAAGCAGCACAAATTATGTCACGAAACAAAATACTTAAAGGGCAAATAAACTCTACACAAAACAATAGGTATAGAGAAAGGAAATGCTTTTTTGATACATAAAAAGAAAAGACAGATAGAAAAAGGAGGGGAAGGAGAAGGATTAAGAAAAAAGAAAGACAAAGAAAAAGTGGCCAGGCTGGGAACAATTTCAGAACAAAAAAGACAATAGATACCTTTTCTTCAGTGATTCTTTTTAAAAGCACGTGTTTACTGATGATGTTGTTATGTTTAGTAATACAGTTGCAGATATAGAAAAAATATATATATAATGGGTGGCGCTGCACTTGTGGCGACCCGTTCTCCCCGGGGAGAGCAACTGAATTACACGCAGATAAATCTGCTGACATAAAGTGGTATAAAAATTTTAGAAATAAAGAAAAATACGGCACACACACACACACACACACACCACACACACACACACACACACACACACACACACACACACACACATATATATATATATATATATATTATATATATATATATATATATATATATATATATATATATATATATATATATATTATATATAAGGTAAGTTCAGGTTAGTGTTTGTGTGTTTCTGCACCACTGTAAACTTCGGCACTGACATAGGATCATTCATTGTGACGTACATTGTAATTTGTATCATATAATTATTTTTAACAAACATAAACAAACATACAAACGAGCACTAACATAAGTCAATTAAAAAGGAGAAAAGGAAGAAAAAGACACTTGTGTGACAACAATGTTTGGAAACGAACTACTGAGGTGTTCAGGGCTGCTTGCAAAGACGTTGCTGTTGGGCCAGCCATTTTGTCAAACCTGTATGTAGGCCTAGTTAGTGATTTTGCGGAGGTGCTTTGTGTATAATTACGCTGAAATCTTACGAACTCTGAATGTTTCATATAAAGTTGATTGTTTTGACATGTATTCTTGGAAACTGTAGGCAGGAATTATTTCACAATCATTTATAACAATTTTCTTATTGATCGTATTTACATAAAAGTACTAAATTTGCTCTGATTGTTTAATTTCCTTTCCACAATCACGTGCCCTTTACTGTCAATGATTACTCCATCATCACGCATGCGCAGCTGTAGTTGAAGGCGAGAAGATTGTGAAGATGGACTCTGACAACGAAAAAGAAGTGAATGAACCTCTTCCGAAGCGTTTTAAAGCTTCATGTAGAGAGTAGTGAACCAACAGCATCATCTAGTCTTTCAAAAGAACGAGACCATTTAGGTAATGAAGGTAACATTTAATTGTTTGGGGAATTTTTATTTCTCATACTTTGATTTCAAAATGGCCGAAATTTGTACCGATGTCGAAACGGAAGTCTTGGTTTGCCACTCAGCATGTACTGGTGTTTTGTGATCTAAACAAAAAGTTGTAAACCTGGGCAGTTATAAGTTTTTAACATTTAATTTATATTCTTTACCATTTTAGTTAAGCATTTTCATGGTAGCGTATGCAGTTAGTGTTTCCCTGGTTATGTACTGGTTGAGTGTACTATAGCCCAGTACTACTAGGCTAACAATTTCAGCTTTTGTCAACAGCTGATTTGCCAAGGGAAGTAACTGACTTGCGTTTACTTCAGTGTATAGGCCTAACCCATGTTTTTTGTTTTATTTTTATTTGTTTATTTACTTACTCTTTTATATATTGAGGATAGTGGAGAAAGCACTCGTGTGCTTTTTTTTACATCCAGTCCTGTGTGTATGCAGTATTGTAAATCTTGTCATTGTTCCCACTGGCACACAGTGGCCTACTCTTACTAAATGCGGAACAGGATTTAACTTGTGCACAAAATGTTTTGCATGTGTTCGCACATAGGACATTGGTTTAGTCTCATCTAAAGACTTTTGGGGAGAGTGGAGCAGCATGATGTTAACCAGGGGAAAAAAAACTCCTCGAACAGGAATAGAACCTGGGTCATCAAATTGCAAATGCAATGTTCTGACCACTAGGCTATCCCGTCCCCTTTTAAGACATGATGCTGGTCATCAGGGCTGTGACCTTGACCAAAAGTTTTGTCAAGAATAATACTGGAAAAGTAGAATAGTTGAAAACAAAAGAAGAAGCACAGCATAACAAGTCGTCATAATACTTTACACAAGAACTATTTTACATATTTCACGTATTTATACATATTTATACAAGTATGTATATTTATACAAGGGTAATTTAAACTTTTTGTTTTGTTCCTAGGCTAGAGCTCAGATGTTCACCAATGGTGAGATTATTGCGTATGGGTCAGTCTCTCCCCCCCCCCCCCAACCATTTAGTAGCCACATTCTGACTTTGGGGATGGAGTCTAAATGTGACACCTTTATATGCATGCTGGTTTCTTTTTTTTTGCCATCCATTCTTATGGGCACACTACATCAGTACATGACAGTGGCTTACTCTTCCGAAAGGCAGAACAGGTTTTTAACATGTGCACAAGATCTTCTGCGTCAGTGTATGCGTCTGCACATGGCACCTCAGTTTGTACTCTTGTCTTATTCAAAGGACTGACAAGTGACATTCAGTTCATTTTTTCCCCCTGTCAAACTCTGAAACTAGGAAGAAATGAAACTAAGGTCAAGGCTGGGAATCGAACCCAGAACCTCTCAGTTGTTTAGTGTTTACTTGTTGGCAAGTGAACATTTTAATCATCCTGCCACCCACCTTCTTGTTTCAAACTTTCAATAGAGGTTGTCAAGGCACTGAGTTAATTGATTGCAAAGTGTGGAATTTGTTGTCTTCACAGTTTAGCTTAAGAAGTAAAGTTGTGGAGATATGATGATAATGAAGTATCAATTATAATTAAAAAAAAAAAAAAAGATGAAATGCAGAGAGGGTGAGGCTATTAACACACACAGGCAACCAGCAGAATCTTTTCTGTGTAGCTCGCTGCTTTTTAAGGATAGATAGGCGAGCATAGCTGATATAACTTCATAAGTGATATCAATTGTATATAATGATAGTTTGCATGATGTAATAAAAATGTTGCATTTACCTGAGTTCTGAGTATCAGGATCTTTAGTTCTCTGTTATTGATTGGGAACAATTGTAGTTCATAACAATTGTCATAAATATATTGTATGACAAACATTCCTGATCAGGAACACAGGGTTCACGCTAGGATTTTTTAAAACTGGTACTGCAAGTTGCCATTTCAGAGACATCTTAACCAACTCCCCAAAATCGGTCCCCAGAAAATAAAATCCGGTACGTACTGTGAACAAAACGAAACTATCCAATGAGAGGGTGGGGGAGGGGGGATTGTTCGGCAGCAAAACTAAATCTAAATTGAACGCAAATCTCTCAGACTTTGACTGCCTGCTGCTGCTACTCGCTTCTTGAGCACGAAGCCACGCAGAAATAGGTTTTTTTTCTAGCGCGTGGCCACTGTCTGTGTCAGTCTGCTGTTTAGCATGACATCATTCGTGTGACTTATATTCTTCTTTCTTGTTTCTATGCTTAGCGCTTCATCTAGATCTTTGTTCAATTTAGATTTAGTTTTCGACTCTTCTCTCTCAAAGCAACGCGCAAATTCATAGTCATAGACCTGTTTCGCTTTTCGTAAGAGCAGGCTGTGCTGTGGGAACAGATGACATTTACAAAACTGCATACACACAGGGACTGGATGTAAAAAAGCACAGGAGTGCTTATTCCATTATCTTCGATATAAAAGATTAAAAGAATAAAGAATAAATAAATCAAGGCCCCATTTACTCATTGTGAATGGAAGTCGCTGTCATGCCGAGAAGAGCGCGAAGCTCTATTCTTTCACAGTAAAGCTTGCTGTTCTGCGTGCTAGGCTAATGAGGCTGGCGCCAAAGATGTTCGTAGGAAGGGGTGGGAAGGGGTAGGTGCATGACAACTGTCAGAAAATGTCACTTCAGATTTTTTTTTGGAAACGGAAATCTAACCGGTCACAGGCAAACAGAATCGGTACGCGGTACCGGCTGCTTCAAAAATTTTTCGATATTCCCTGTTTACAATCAGTAAAATACCGACAATTACTGGTTATTGCGAACCCTGGGAACATTTGGTCTGATGAAAGTATTTGCATATGTTTAAATCAAATTGATGTAAATCAAATGTTAAGAATGTATGGAGTTCTAAACTGTGCTGACATTATGATGTTGAGCAAATCACTGGTAATGTTGTCTTTAATAAAGATTTTCACATGCTGTAAAAAAATTTTTTTTTTTAAGAAATGTAATTGAAAATAGGCTTAGGCCTATTGTAGAAACAAAGGGATAGAAGGCTTATTTTAGTTGTAAATTAATGCTTAGGATGAAAATTTTTATATAGCATGATATAGTCTTAAGTGTGTATCCTAATTTCAATTTCTTTTTATTCCTGAGATAAATGAATTCATCATTTTATGTTGTCTCTGTTGTGCAGTTGATGCAGATTCCTTATTCCTAAAAATGTAAAATACACTAGTTTGTTTTGTTTCTGTTGCCCAGTTGATGCAGACTTGCTTATTCCTGAGATAGGTGAATCATGTTGTTTTTGTTGCACAGTTGATACAGCCTCCTTATTCCTGAAATACACAATAGATGAATTGTATTGTTTCTGTTGCACAGTTTTGTTCAGGTTTTTTTTCCCCATTCCTCATCTATAACTTCGAAGGTTACCAATACTCATAGTAGCAGTGGTGATGTTTCTGTGTGTGCGACCATTTCCCCCCATGATATAGGTAGTGATTTCTGACTTCAGAGATTGTTGCACAGGTGATACAGACACCTTGATCCTGAAACAGATGAGTTTATGTTGTTTTCTGTTGCATAAAAAATGATGCAGACTCCTTATTCCTGAAATAAATAAAATGAATTTGTTATTTCTGTTGCACAGATGATGGAGACTCCAATAGCAGTGTTGAAAGCATGAAGGACAACCCAGTGAGTGTTAATTTTTATTATAGCCGATGCCATATTTTACCATTTGACTTGAGCAGTTGTGTAAGTAAGATTATGAGTATAGTAAAATTGCATACCTTTGCTTTTTTGTCTAGCTAAAACACACACACACACACACACACACACACACACACACACACACACACACACACACACACACACACAGTCACACACACACACCAGTCACCACACACACGCACTGGCACGCAAACTCCACGCTCGCACCTCATAACTCTCTCTCTCTCTCTCTCTCTCTCTCTCTCTCTCTTCTCTCTCTCTCTCTCTCTCTCTCTCTCTCTCTTGCTCAATCCTTAAAATTTGAATGCACAGAATCTTTCTCAAGGATGGAAAATGGAGGGTTTTTTTAAAGTGATTTTCAAAAAGAATTGAAAAGTCTTAATAGTAATTCAAGACATGGTATTCCTTCTGGCAGTAGGAGAAAGGTTAAAAAACAACAACCAGACCTTGAGGATGAGCACTTGCATTAGTATCCATGGGTATGGAGTCAGCCTGCCTTTATAACATTATATATGGTGTCTGGCCCAGCCCAAAAGCTTTGTCAGTTACTGTTGTAAGTGAAGTGCCATGGTTTGCTTGAAAATCATTAAAATATTGTTTTTGTTTCAATGAAATAGGAGGTCGTTTTCATCTGTGACAAGCTCTTAGCATATCATATATATTTTCCATGAAGTCCATTAAGTCTGGGTATGGCTGCCTATATCAGTATATGTTGAGGTACTTGAAAACAGCCATACAAACTTCTCATCCAGTGTGCAGTATTTGTCTCACAGTGGCCATTCCCATGTGTGTTAAATGAGACAGAATGCATTTGAGACGTGCCAAAAGGTTATGCAAAAAAACGGGACACAGGTAATAGAATTTCAAATTTCAAAAGTGACATAATAAAAATTTCTGTAATATTTGAAAGGTTAACCATTTACCTGCATGGAAACTAAAAGCAAAAGGTAAATTATGCATTATTTTTTCTGATAACATGAAAAATGTCAGACCACCCAAGAAAAGTCTAGTTATGATGCTGGAGTTCTGTAAGTGTAAAGTAATAGCTGAGCAAGGGTCATGAAGCAGGGGCTTTCATGAAAGATGGATGACACTACTATAATGATGGAGAAACAAAGTGGTTTTTTCAGTTATAACTGGTGAATGGAGTACAGTTTCCATATCCACCATTATAAGTGACGGAAGTTCATCTGCATGTTTTTACTTTTTCCTGTGTCATGCATACTTCCACAGCAGCTGCCATAGAGCATGAAACAATTCCATATGCCCACTTTTAAGACAGTGAAGCACTCACAAGCAGTCAGATTCTCTTTTGTATGTTTATTTTTTGAAAGAAAGAACGTACATGTCAGTTAAGGAGTTATGACAAATTTCATGGACATGACAAGCACAACGAAGTCTGCTTCTTCATTAAATTGACCTTGTCTGCAATATCACTAGGCAAAGCATACCCAATGAGTAAAGTTTATCAGCTTTTGATCACTGCTAATTGCCATGTTGTTTTACATGGCTGAAAAGGTGAATGTGTTGGTTATGACTTTGGACATTTCTGTACAAATGGCAGTGATGACAGCGGACATGACAGAAATTCCAGAGAAGTGAATAAAAGCATCATTCTTGCTGTGTGCCTCATGAGAATGTGTTTGTGATTGGAAGTATTTCAAATGCATTTTTTAGGGCAATTGAATATTTTTTCACTGCAGTTAAGTCAAGAGGTGATTCACATTTCCAGTGTCAGTGATGATGATGCAAACAGCAGTGGACATGACTAAAACACTGACCAATATTTCACCTGTTTCACATCATATGCTCCTGGTTTTGCTTCTGTGGAAGAACATGTGACCTGGCACTTGTAAACAAACTGCAAGTGATGGAGACAGGCACACATAAAACTTCTACTGCAAGATAGTCAGTTATGATGACTGGACATGAATTCAGAATATGGTAGATTTATTCTGTTTTTGAAAAATGTGTAAACTGAACATGTTTTTAAAGGTTTATTATGTCACTGACACATCTTGATTTAATAAATTTAAGATGTTGCCACATTTCCAGCATAGCAAAAAACAAGAAACAAATCAGGTGACATGTCTCTTGGACATGACGAGTCATAGCTGACCAGTTCATCTTTCTGATGTGACACAAACTTGACCAAAAAGTATGCACATGTGATTTAGGGATGAAAATGTTGGCAAAGGTATGTTTTAATCATTTCACATGTTTAAATTTTTGTTTCAAACTTAGAATGGCTGTAGAGACACAATGTTTGTGGCCTAGATCAGTAAATGTTCCATTTTGGATTAGGCGATTTTGACCATTTTCTTTTTACAAACATCAAATTAAACAAACCCATCAAACCCATCTTCATGAATGTGGTATTTATCTTTTTATGGTATAAGCTGACAGAACTACACAACCAACCAAAGAAAAATATATTCTGGATAGTTTACTTTTCCTATCAAACACACTAGTAGGTCCGCAACCAAAACCTTTTGGCACTGTCTCCTATCTGGGTGACCTCCAGGTGTTCATTTGGAAAATGTCCAACAACATAATATGGAATTTTTGGGGGAAAAAACCCAGTCCTGACAAATCAAAATCAAAATGTGATATTAAAAAAAAAAGTAATGATAAAGCATGCAAGTTAGCAAAACCTCACAAAACTGAGTGCATAATATGCTATATCTGTTGATGTTTTTGCAGAACAGGGAGGTAGATCATGGATCAATTGCAAGTGGAGATAACTTCAGTGAACTGAGCAACCTGTCTGGGCTGGATGACGGGTGCAATGAAGCTGACTGGCTCCCTGTGGCAGGTGAGTTGCTGTCACCAATGTCAGTTTTTTTTATCTGATACAAAGAGTTAAAATCGCTTGATCAATATTGCTGGTGTTTGTATCTCAGGGACCTGGTAGATGTTAGGATATATTTTAATAGAAGATGTAGAGTAGTTGTATCAGATAGTTTCAGACAGAGAGAGCTTGCATCACGTCATTGTTATAAACCTTTTTCAGGAAATGCAGTGAAAGAAAATTGTATTAGCTCCAACGACTGTGGTTTTCAGATGACCCTTATTTCATTGTCCTATCTGCTTTAATAAATGCCTGTTATAAGTGAAGTCAAGTCTCAGAGTTGAGGGGGACTGTTGCCACCCACCATTATTAGGAGCCGTCCCCATAGTCACCAACAGAGGACCTGCCTGGTTGAGGATGGTCACCTTGCTAGAATCTTGTTACAAAATTCCTGTTTTGTATTCAAAAGTGGGTTTCCAGTGTTATTTTCTGATGTAACTTCAGTGGGTTTCCCCTCAGATCCCCTGCCATATTTTCTTCTTTGTTAACTCATTTCTGTTCTCACCTCTGAGTTTAAAAAGGTAAATATATGCCAAATTGTAAAGAGTGTTTTGGATGAGGACTTTGTCCAACCCATGCAAATAATCGTCTAGTTAAAAGGGAGTTAAATTTGTTTTAATACCAAATGTAGTTAAGTGTTTTCCAGTGTGTTGTTTAAGCAGGTTACACAATTGCCACTTTTTTCTTTTTTTTTCATTTGTGCTCTCCTTCCTTTTTTCCCCCCACTAATTTAGTCTTTAAGCATTTTGAAGGATATCTTGCCAGGTTTGGCAACATTCCCATTTTACAAGTTTAAAGTTACATTCTTTCTTGGACACACATGTATCCATCAACAGGATACCCGAGCAAATGATGCATGAGACATTGAGTGTGTGTATTCTCTCAACATTTTGCTCAGATGTGAACAAAACACATCTTTATTTGCGTAAAAATTCTGGTACATGGATTCTGTGCATGTCATTAAATGCTGTTTTATCATTTTGTTTTGCAGCTCCAATTAGCTGGGTACAGCATCAGATGTCCATAGGAGAAGACCCACGAAATATCATACGCTTATACTTGGGTGATGATTTTGACATTCCCTCCGATTTTGATGAGCTACGCTTATGGGAGATTGTAGTCTCTTTGGTGATGGAGACCACAGTAAAACGTACCAAGCTTAGTGATTCAACACTCTGCAGGATGTTGTGGATCTCTTGAGGAATTGCCAGAACATTGTGGTGCTCACTGGTGCTGGGGTAAGAAGACTTAACTTTTTGTTCATTTTTTTTGTCAATAATATAGATTGCAATTATAGTTTTCAGAAAAAATTGTGAAAGTCGTTATTCTAGTAAAAGCTTATGGTGCTTCTAGTGAATTTTCTTCTAAGTTGTATACTTTTTTGGTCCCTTATGTCTTATTATTTTTCTCTCTTTAACTCATACATCTTTATGAAGATGTTCTGTTTGTGAAGAAATGCACTTTTTATCAATAGCTGATGATGTGTTTGGATTTCAAGAGTTTGTTCTGAATATCTAGGGTTTTTTGTTGTGTTTTGTTTTTTGTTGTTGTTTTGTTTTGTTAACATATTTTGATAAGCAAAAACAAGCAGTGGTAAAAATAAGGGTTACCAATGCATTCTTGAAAATCATGTTGTGCCTTGGTTTAAGTAAAGTGAAATAATCTCACCGAATAACGTTTTATATCATATGTAATGTCAGCTATACTTATATGGTGACCATAGACAAATTGTGTTTTAGCCATGCTGCTGCTTTGTAGTGTGTCCAAGACTGGAATATTGTTTGTTGTTTTTCAGGTCTCAGTGTCATGTGGTATTCCAGACTTCAGATCACAGGATGGCATTTATGCTCGGTTGGCTAAAGATTTTCCAAACTTGCCAAACCCACAGGCCATGTTTGATATAGCTTTTTTCAAGGGTGATCAGAGACCTTTCTTCAAGTTTGCCAAGGTGAGATTCTTGTTAAGTAGTTTAAACACACACACACACACACACACACACACACACACACACACACACACACACACACACACACACACACACACACACACTCACTCACTCACTCACTCACTCACTCACTCACTCACTCATGTTATCTGCCTTTATATGTCTGTCCTTCTACTACTTTTATCTTTCTCTTAACATAAAAATTTCAGTTTCTTTTTTCAATAAGAATGAAAAATATGGAATTTTTCTTTGGGTCATGAACCTTTTAAGTTTTCCTCTTTGTCTTAAAAATTGATTTATAACAGAAATAAAAGATTGAATTTCATTGAGGCATGAATCTTGAAGTAATTGTCTTTTTCTGCCATTATGTTTACTTGTGTTTGTGTTAACAAAAATGGTTTGGCATTGTGGGCTTTTCTACACTATCATACTCTCGATTTTTGAAAAGAGTTGACTAGCACCCTAAGAGCAATAACAAAGGCAGCTGAAAAATGTTCCACTTGGATCTGATCATGAAAAACTATTTAAAAAATATAAACAATTCAGAAGGAAAACATTCCTTACTAACAACAAATGTCTCTGTTGCTTAATGGTTAAATCATCTGACTTACACTGTAACTTGGTCTTGAGGGCCCTAAATTCTGACGGCAGGGGTTTAAATCCATGTCTAGGCAGGATTAAAAACAACAACAACACAAAAAAAAACCCAAGGGAGCTGTAGAAGGACATCCCAAAGATGTCATCTGATCAGGGTCTGCTTCCCTTTCTCATTTTTTTTCTTTGTGCCAATAATAGAAGTTTCTTTTCTGAAATACTTTGCCTTCCAGCTCCCCAGGAAAATCTCTCATTATCATTAGAAAGTCATTTTTGTCTTGTTTATAAAGCTTTTTTCCTTTTTTGTTTTAAACTTTCTTTTTTTTTGAGCTGGGTCTTTACTGAGTAGGTTAATATTTCTTTGATTATTTACATTCAACTTAGATCATGATGATAAGAATCTAATGTATATATTTGATGTGCATGTGATTAGCTTATACATGTAAGTTCAACTTTTGCCAGAAGCTCTGGCAGAAGAGATACCACAGATTTCTACTGAGCTTCTGTGAGGAGAAAATGTGTGTGAAAAAAGCTGAAAAAAGTGAAGGCATGTGCAGAAAGTACTTATAAATCATCCTTGAAGCAAATAAGACTATACCATAATATTACGTGTGAAGTAATGATTATGTGCAGGTGTACATCATCTGTACTGCAAGACCTGTAAAGTTTTATCACATTTACAAACTCAGTAAGTGATAGGGAATCTCCTTGTGCTTTTTGAGTAATGCTTCCAATGCATCTTGCATGTCCTTTATATGTGGTTTTTTGACATGTTCTGAGTGAATATTTTGATCTTGGATTTCAGGAAATATACCCGGGTCAGTTTGAGCCATCACCATGCCACAGATTCATCCGACTGCTTGAGACCCATGGAAAACTGCTGCGAAACTACACACAGAACATAGATACTTTGGAAAAGGTGGCTGGTGTGGAGCGAGCTATTGAGTGTCATGGTAGGTACATGGACAATCCAGGCTAATTCCATTTTTCTTACCTTGTTTACATGTGCCAGTATCATTATGCTATATATATTGTATACTTTTTAAATATGAAATATCTATAGGGTAAGTAGGAAGTAAATAGTTCAAGATCAAAGGAGAAGCCTCTGCTTAAAGGGATTTTCACACTGAAGTTAAGATTTGAAGAAACTTATAGTTCCTACAAGTAGTTTATATGTGTGCAATTACATCAGTACTAAAGATCTGTCCATCTTTTGAAGGAAAATAGGCCAACTATGTCTGGTAGTATGGATAAGACACATGTTATTTGTTACCTGAAGAGGGAACTTGCCCAAGACAAACAGTTTGAATATTTCAGTGTGCTTAACCTTTTCGCTGCAATCATATTTTGCTCAGGCACATGCCGTACAAAACAGGGAGAGTGTTGAATCATGACAGCAGCGATCATCAACTGAGCATTGCTGGCGACGGTTTCTATGACGAACACTGTCGTCAACAGCGCAGTAAAGAGGCTAACTAGGGACTCCTCAGGAGTTAAGAAAAAATCATGTAGGAATAATCAAGGTGGTCCATTGACATGGAGAAATAGGCCAACTCAAAGTTCATGATAACTAGTCCGCCAAAGAATGGTGGGACATAGGATGGGACTAGTGTCTTCATTCCCAAGAATCTAGTGCCATATCTAATATCATGGCTGACTGCTGCCAAAAACAGGCTTGCTGTCACACCTGACTGTCAGCCTTTTCCATTCCATTGGTGAAACATAATTCTGGTAGTCTATTGTTAGTCAGCTTCACCAGGCCACCTGTTGATGTGCAGGAAACTGAAACTGTCAAAGATAGGAAAATGCTTCTCAGCTTGAATTCCACCAACCAGATTGCAATAAATGAGACCAAAAAATTTAGATGGAGAAGTTGGGATAAATTCACACAGCAGTGTTTTTGTGTTTCTGGTCTATGTGGTCTTTCAAATATGCTTGTGTTGTTTGTTTGTTTGCTTTGTTTGTTTGTTTGTTTTGGGGTGGGATTTTTTTTGGTGGTTGTTGTTGCTCAGCTAGGGCTCTGAGGTTCACCAATGGTGAGTTTTTTGCCTATGTAATAACCTTTTCCCAATCATTAAAGTAGCTGCATTCCAACTTCGGGGATTTTATTTTGTTTGAATGTGTTTTATTCATAAAATGCTGTTTCCCCTAGTGAAGCATAACATCAAAATAATGATTTTTTTGTGTCTAAATATTCTTTTTTTGGGTGGTTTGAATTTGCTTGTGTGTGAAATGATGAGAAACTTGCTGATCTTTCCAGTCACGAGATGTGCCCATTGTGATTATTGTTTCTTGATCACAAGCTATTGTGAATGTCTGTTCAATTGAAACAATATATCTTTCAACATTTTCAGGTTCCTTCGCCACAGCAACTTGTATGGTGTGCAAATACAAAGTGGATAAAGAGGCAGTTCGCAAAGATATCTTTGATCAGGTTTGTACTCATTAATTTTGTAAGAACTTGCTTGTTGTTTCTGAATCATTTTTCAGTGCATGGTCTTTGTATCAGTTATGTTGTTACTTCTAAAACTAGGTGTCATTTGTAGAATGTTAGGTTTTGGGGGGGTGGTTTTTTTTTTTTTTGGCTGCCTCATCTTCTTTGATGTTCCTATCCATACTGCTCCCAAGCCGCTCGTTTCAACCTTCCAGCCACAGCCATATCCAGGTTCGCTATGTCTTATCCCCAGGGTCGGAAGTCCACGGGGAGTACATCAATATTAGGCTGCCGCTGGGCCACAAGCCAGAGGGGCCCTGCACTACTGCTGGGTCACTTAGGTGGTGTTCAGTTGTGCCTGTTCTGAGCTAACATATGCAGGACACCCCCTACTAAGCCCCCTACTAACAACAGTATTCAGTCACAGAGCCAGATTGAGTGAGACGCCCACCCAAGGTGGCAGCCACCACAACATCCCTCCAATGACCGCCTTCCAGGAACCTCCAACCCCAAAGGCTTTGACACAAACTCACCACAGGCACAGAGGCGTATGGGGAAACCGAAACTGAGGTCACCATGAGACTAGTGCAACCGGGACCACAGAATCAGGGGCAGTTTTTTCATTGCATGATGATGGATGAGAATGAGGGTGATGTAATGATGCTGCTGTGGAAGTGCATGTGTTTTGAGACTACTTGACTGGGTTGTACACCTACACTTACTATCATAATATATCCCGACATCAACTGGGCCCGAGTGCCACAGACACCTGCAGTGTTGGTCAGGTGATTTGAGCAACACTCTCAAACTCACATTTGTAAAGTGGATGAAGCTCAGCTGTGTGGTCCCAGTCTTATTGAGCCCACAGCATACTCACTCTAGGTAGGAGCCGGCCATAGCCCGAAAAATCCCTGATACTCTTATGGGTTTGGAACCCGCAACCTTCCAGTCTGAAATCCAAGTCACTAACCACTGCGCCATGGTGGCTTGTGAATGTTTGTTTGTTTGTGATTACTTCCAGACACACAGCAAAGTTTGTACCTCTAACCTGATAGAGCTTTGACATGTGGTAGCAATTAGTGATGGTCACAGTGTGATGGAAATCTATTGTGTGTAAATCCTGGCAAATCCGGTTTGGGGATTCAAGGGGGGCAACTATTCAATCCTGCCCTTGGGCCCCCTTTTTCAAAATCCTAGAATCAACACATTGATATTCATCAGTTTATGAGTTCAGATCAGCCCTGTGTTTTGTATCTAAGATAGCTTTATATAACCATTTTACAGGTGATACCTCGGTGCCCCAAGTGTGGTCCTGATGTGGAGGGAGCAGTGATGAAGCCAGACATAGTGTTCTTTGGGGAAAGCTTGCCTGAGGAGTTTCACAAGCAGATGAGCTGTGACAAGGATGTCTGCGATCTTCTCATTGTCATTGGATCTTCCCTGAAAGTACGCCCAGTCTCGCGCATTCCAAGTAAGTTTTCTGACAGAAGCATTAAGATGGACTTTGAATGATTAATACATTTTCTTTTTTTATATTATTGAGATTTCCTTTTTTTTTCAGTGCCTCCTACTCTCTTTCATATAAGTTAATCATGATTGTATCAAAAGTAGTAGACATGTACACATAAGGTGCAAGTACAGCTGATGAATCCCTCCCCCCCCCCCCCCCCCCCCCCCTCCTTTCCTAGAGCTCTGAAATTCACCAGTGGTGAAATTTTGGGTAAGCAACTGTTGACCCATCCTTAAGGGAGCCGCATTCTGATTTTTAAAATGTCTATGCACAGCACCAATGCGCATGTGTTTTTAAGATTTTGTCATCCATACCTACTGGTATGGAATGGCCTACTCTTCCAAATGGCAGAACAGGATTTTAATGTATATACACAAGATGTTCTGCATGCATTCACACACAGGACCTTGGTTTAAAGTCTCATCTAAAGGACTTTTGGGAGATTTGAATCGGTACTGAACTCCAGAGAAAAATCCCATCCAACAGGCATCCCAGTGGTGGTTCGAACCTGGGCCATCAGTCACAAGGTCAACACTCTTAACTACTAAGCTACAATGCCCTGCTAGAGAATCTGAAAAGCTGGTTTTGAAAAGGTACTTTTAAGTGCTTTTTAGATGACTAAAACTGCTGAAATGACTACTGGTTTCAAAAGAGTTCTGTTTTGATATGTGACGCTCCACCACATAATAAGACGCATTGCACCAGAGGTCAATTTTCAGTTATTGATATGATATCAAACTGCATTTTAATGGCTATACAATACAAAAAACAGATTGAAAATCGGACAATTCTAGGAAAAGTTATTGAAAGTTGAAATGCATGAAATGACAAAATGAGAAATTGACAAGTTTAGCATCCTAATAGGTGGTCAGAATGAGGGCTTGGGTATTTTTAAAACATGTTTAAAGGCAAAAGGAAACAAAATTATGATTTGATATTTCACTATAAGGTAGAATAATGGCTATACTTTAATAATCAATCAAAATCTCAAAATTGCCAACTTGATCCTACCTGCCTTTAATGGCTCCTAGCGGGAAAGTGGGTTATGTGCTAAGCAACTCATTTCGTGGTGGAGCGCCACATATGGTCTTTTGATGGAGGATGATTTTTACCTGTGAGATATTAAAAAAATTTGTATAACATGTGCATATTTTGATCAGTTATCATCCAATGGAAGGAGGTTTATTCATTTGTAAGTATTAGGAACTTGTGGATTTAAATTATCAACATATGTATTCTTAAATTCAGGTCTTGGAATAGGAAATGTCATACATGTCGAGGTATTTTGCCTGAATTGCAATAGAGGACAGTGGTTGCTTTTGTGGTGTAACTTTGCTATGTACCCCGTTTATGGCAGAAATTGATTGAAATATGTATGGTTATACTCTCAAAATGTGTTTCTTATGATTGTTAAAGGAATATGATCTGTGGATGGGCTGTATATTCAGTGAAAATATGTTATAATGTATTGTCTTTATACTGTAAGCTCAGTAACACACCAGCCCCCTTTGTGTAGTGTTTAGTGCTGTAAACTTCTGGTTGGAATTTTGTGTATCTTTTGCTCATAAGAGGCAGTTTTCTGGTTGTTGCCCCCCCCCCCCTCCTCCTGACCCAGGCTGATTGATATCAGTTAGTGTACAATGGGCTCAATGGAAAGACAGGGTTGCACTATTGAGCATTATCCACTTATTGATGGGATGTTGAGAATGTTCAGATGACTTGGCTAATACTACAAGTTTCTGTGATTTTCATGTTTTTGATGCCAAGATAAACATCATGAAAGGAAATGTTGAAAACTACTTTGTCTTGTGATCTTTTTTAGGCATTCCTCAGCTTGAGCTCTGAGGTTCACTAGTGGTCTGATTTTTGTGTACATGACCTTTTTTTGTCCACCATTAAGGTAGCCACATTCCGACTTTGGGGAGTCATCTGCAGCTTTATCATTTCCATTCTATGCTTTTGGCGAATTGATTTGAAGGTCTTCAATGTCATTAGATTCATGGGAAACAATTTTCTTTGAAATTTAATTTTGACATGAATAGTTCCAAAATAGGAAGAAGCATTTTCTGTGTCTCTTTGTAAAAAAAAAATTGAGAACCATATTCATAAGAAAGTCCTTAGGTGGTAACTCTCACTTTGTGTCTTGTGGTATGGCAGAGGTTATGTAGTTTTTTTTCAGTTCTTCCATTCCAGTCAAGTGTGTTAGGAGTTTGTACAAGTAAGCATTGTTTAATGGACTGTTTCAGGCTCTCTGCCAGCCAACATCCCACAGATCATCATCAACCGAGAACCTCTTCAAAAGCAGTACACTTTTGATGTGGAGCTTATGGGAAACTGTGATGATATCATCAGCGAATTGTGCAACAGGCTGGGAGAGGGCTGGGAACTTCTAGCCAAGCCTGGGCCTCCATCAGAGGAAATCAGTTACTCTGATCTACCACCCAAAGTGGCTGGGGTGTCTACTGATCCAAAAGAAGAAAAAACACCAGGAGCCAGAGAGGATGTAGTGGAGCACAATGCAGACAGTGGATTGGGAGACCAAGAAACTGTTCCCCCTGTCTTCGAGGCTGATGGTCCAATGTGTTCAGGCAGTACTTCTGCTAGCAATAGTTCTGCAAGCAGCAGTAGCAATGGCAGTCGGACCCAGAGAAGTTGTGACCGTTTAGAAAGACTGAGTTCCACAGATAGTGGGGCTGAGTCCAGCTCAACTGTAGACACACATGGACCAACAGCAGTGCAATCATTGGGGGCATCATCACCTTCTAAACCACATTCTGGGAAGATCTCTTCCTGTCAGTCATCTTGTCAGGACAGTGCTCAAGGCTCAGGCAGCAGTTGTGTGGAAGTGTCAGCTCAGGGGGACTGTGCATGTGAGAAGAAGCAAGAAGACTCTGATTCTTCACAACACATACACCACACAGACTGTCCATCACACTCAGCCAAAAGTGGGCCTTCACAAACGGGAGAGTCATCACAAAAAGCAGCAGAATATTCACATTATGCACAAAGTGCTAAGACAGTAGAGTGGCATGGGAGTATCTCTACCTGTGAAGGACCCCTTGAACGCAAAAAGCATCCCAAAAGGGGGGGTAGTTGTAGCGGTAAAATGGGCAAGAAAGAAGGTGGTGAAACTGAGCGGAACACAAACAGTGCTTGCTTTGGCCTGGATGATCAGCATGAGATGCAGCAGTTATGGGAGAGAAGAAAACGGCAAAGTATCGCCACCAGATGTAAGGGTAAGTACCTGTTATTGCTGTTAGTTTTTACTGTCTCTGTCTCTCTCAGTCATGCTGTTGACCCATATAGTTGAAATTCATGAACCCTTCTTTCTTTTCTTGTGTTTTTTTTTTCTGGGTATGTGGTATTGTCCACAATAATGTTGCAGGAGTTAAAAACTCAAGACTGTCAAAGAAGAAACAAGAGCAGGACAAAATTTACAACCACCATTAAAAATTTTACAAAAAGAAAAAAAACTTGCAAGTAATACAGCTTTTGTAAAGATGGATTTTGTGTTTCAGTAATTTCCCAGCAAAAACCACAATTCAAAATTCATTCAGAACCTTTTTCACTTTCAGTATATGCAACTCATTCATTCTCAGAAGTGAATAGTTTGATACTTCTTAGGCATACAGTCACCAAAATACAACATACCAAAGGTGGTTTTAATACTTTTTTTCATTTCTGTTATTGTTCAGTGGAAAACTGTTTTGTATTTTCACATAAATTTTAGAAGTGGGGTTTCACAGGTATATGGTGTTTAGTACAAGGTTTAATTGGATAAGGATCATGCTTTATCTCTCTATGGGAGTCATTGGGGCATCATACTGAAGAAATGCTCATGATACTAGTCTTTCATTAATATCATTTACATGCTAAAGCCAGGGTCTTGGCAAATGCTATCTGTCCATTCTGAAATGTGTTCAGTCCATTATGTATTCTTAGTTCAGGCTGTTTTGGGGTGGCTTTTTGGGGTTTTTTTTTGGGGTGGGTGGGAAGGGATCTAAAAAATAGATGACTAAAGTAACAAAAGGTGATGTCTTTCTTTTTACTACAAGGAGTGCATTTGTCTTTGTTTTTTGTTGTTGGGGTGGCTTTTTGTGGCTTTTTTTTAGGGATAGGGTGGGGAGGGAAGGAGGGGTCTCCATTTACTTTGGTAAAATTGGTCGCTTTTTATGTAATGTTTCTAACGGTTTTTTTATATGTGTGTGTCACCAGAAAATCAGATCATCTTCATCTCACCAAATAGATACATTTTCTCTGGTGCGGAGGTGTATTCAGATGACAGCGACGATTCAGACAGTGAGGACGACTCCCCTCTGTTGATCAGCCCAATTCCCCAGAACGTTGGTGAAGATGCTGAAGACAGTCAAAACGCCATGGACGGCAGTGCATCTCCTGTGTGGGCAGTGTGCAACCAAGCCACCAGCCAGGGGAGTCCAAGTCAGCAGGAGGACGATGTTGAGGGAGGCAGGAGTCCATGCAGCACTCCACCCTCCAGCCCTTTTGCATCCAGTGATGAGGACAGGCCAGCCTGCTCCAGTGACAGTCAAGGCAAGTCTCAAGTGGACACCAAGCAGGGCGCAAAGAAGGAAAAGCAGTGAAAACGCTGCGCTGTGAAGGTGCAGCTCCACAGACACATAATGTGATAATCCACCACTTAATGAGTTGCACTGCACCAGAGGTTAATGTTTAGTTGTTAACCTTTTCCCTACAAGTAACCCGCTATTGGGCAACCAACCAGTCTTTCGGATGAGACTATAAACCGAGGCCCGGTGTGCGAACGCACGCAGAACATCTTGCATACACGATAAAACCTGTTCTGCTTTTCGTAAGAGTAGGCCATCGTGTGCCGGTTGGAACAGATGACATTTACAAAACTATGACATTTACAAAACTGCATACACATGGGGACTGGATTAAAAAAAAGCATATGATTGCTTATTCCATTATCCTCAATATAAAAGAATAAATTTAAAAAAAATAATAAATAAACACACACACACACACACACACACACACACACACACACACACACACACACACACACACACACAGATATATATATATATAATGTGTGTGTAGTGTGCATTTATACTTTTGTATATATAGACACATTCTCAGGCTTTCATTGTCACACATTATTTTACATAAACACAAACAACAAAGTCACCATTGTATTCTTGTCAAGAGAGTGTGTGTTTGGGGGGGGGGGGTGCACTTTTGTTAGATTCTGACCCTATTGAGAAATAGAATGAAAGAGAAATACATCAAGAGAAAGCTGTACATGTAGTGCTTCATTTACATTGTCACACTTTATTTCATTTGTAGAAAGAAACGTTCAAGTAGGTAGTGGCAGCCAAGTAATTTGTTAATTGCAATTGCATGCACAAAGTTATTTTTAAATGGTGCGGTTTGGGGGCAGGGGGAGAATTATGTGTCCATCTTTTAGTCTTGGAAAGATGACATTTAATTTTTCTTGCCTCTTCTAGCCATACGAAAGCCACATCAAGAAAAGATTTATTATTCAAAGCAAAGAAACCAATCGTATTTAGAATAGCATATATAATTAATATTACACTGACAACCCATACAAGCAACCCTAGGTCTCTATCTTAATGGGGGAAAAAAAGATTTCCCATGTTTAATTGACCAAATCATGTTTTGTTAGCTCAAACTGCAGGCTAAGCCATATTTGATTTTGAGGTATGTAAACTAAAAAAGACAAATCCTGTTCTGCTATTCGTAAGAATAGGCCATTGTGTGCCAGTGGAAACAAATGACAAGATTTACAAAACTGCATACTGTTACACATGGGGATTGGATGTAAAAAAGCACATGAGTGCTTATTCCATTATCCTCGATACATAAGAATTTAAAAAAAAAAAAAGAAAAATCTCTCTCTCTCTCTCTCTCTCTCTCTCTCTCTCTCTCTCTCTCTCTCTCTCTCTCTCTTCCCTCTCTCTCTCCTCCTCCCCCTCCTCCCCCTCTCTCTCTCTCTCTCTCCTCTCCTCTCCTCTCTCTCCTCTCTCTCTCTCTCTCCTCCTTCTTTCTCTTCCCTCTCTCTTTCCTGCCCCCCTTTCACTATCACATGTGCACGCATGCACACACACACACACACACACACACACCCCCACACACACCCACACACACCTACAGAAAAATGCTAGGGGGGTGAAGGTGGAGGAGAAAGGGGACAAGGTAAAGAATATCCTGCAAAAAATCAGGGACTTTGAGTGGTCAGTGCCTTGTGTGGACTGTATCACATTACTGCTTTGTTTCACTGGGCTGGTCTTGGGTATTAAGGTACCCATGTCAGTATGTGGATATGTAGTGAATTTTTTTTAATTTTTATTTTATTTTATAACTTAGACATCCTCATATTTGTATTTGTTTGTCTGAGAACTTGCTCTATTGTACACAAAGTCATGGCATGTTTTTTAAAAAATAAAGTTAGGGAAGGGGATTGCTCAGTGGTCAGAGCACTCACTTTTCCCCAGCCAAGGTCAAGTAGCATCGTGCATGGTTACCAAATGGTTGGATGACCATTTGCGCACCTTGGCTTCAGTACAGTCCCCTAGTTCACCTAGCTTTTAATGGGTACCTGCCCTCTTTAGGGTCAGGGAATGTAAAGCAGCGAGGGAGAGGAGATGGGTGCTGCCCTTAATATGCTGACCCTTAAGAGAAGCTGAGGTCTCTTGACACCTTGCTCCCCTTTGACCACATAGCTTATAGGACACCTTTACCTTTTTACCTATGTACGCATAAAGTAGCTGTGCTTTTTTTTTAATTCACATTTATTTTTAAATGATTTTAGTTTGTGTTTTTGTTTTGCTAATTCTTTTTGTGTTCAGTATTGGAAAAGAAAAATGTACATCATGAAAAGTATCCATGGTATTTTTATCATTTTTTGTACTTTGTTTCAGTATACATGATTTCTTGCTTTTGCCATCCCTCTCCAGTCATTTAAGTTCATATCTCATAGTTCATGTTGAAGTGGGGGAGGGGGTGGGTTATAACTTTCCTGACCACGCATTCATTTTTTTAGTTTTAGTTTTCCTGTTTCTCGGTTTGTTTGCTCAAGGGCGTTATGCTTGATACATAATTTCGGGTAAATCTGCCTTGTGGGCTGGTTTGGGGGGCTTTTGGGTTTTTTAAAATATTTTTTAGTAGTAATGATGAGTAGCTCTTGTGTGAACCATTCCTAACAAGTTGAGCAGTTTAAGGCTTTACAAACAGATTTAAGGTCATAGCATTGTGGGCATAAAAGAAAAGTGGATAAAGAAATTTCTCAGTAATTTGCATTGTAACCTGCGCTGTCAAAGGCAAACATATACACAGATCATCTCTGTTATTGTGACACAATTTGAGGGAAATTTGTGAAGCTGGAGGCTGGAAAGTCACAAGTTTTATCTTTTACCCTGTGTTTTCGATGTTTGCATTAGTAATGCATTTTGACTTTATGGAATTATTCTCTTTTCACTTTTGACACAGGACTGGTGTAACCTAGTGTCAACACTAGTTATTTGAAACAGCAAGTCATCTTTTTCTATTCTTACCTTAGAACTGTTGTAAATGATGTCAGTTTTAAACTGTAATTCATCTTGACTCATCTTCTCCTGGGTTTTTTTTTTCAGTTTTATATCCTTCATGTGTATTACTGTCTAAAATAGCCTTTGTACATAGAAATGTTTCACATATATTCATGGGGAATATGGGAAATAACCTTTCTATCTTGCTGAAACATTGTTGTAGATATGACACACCTGTGTTTTTTGTCCCAAAATAAATTTTGTACATGTATGAAAACAATCTAGTGAAGAATCCACCAATGTAAGCTCAGAAAAAACACATTCTATCAGCTATTGGCTCAATCATGGAGTTTGGGTGTTTTTTTTTTAAGCCAGCTAGATTGAATGTGTGCTAACTTGAAGGTAATAGATTTTGATTGATACATGCCTTCGTCCTAGTATTTACCTCCGCAGTGGAGGACCTAGCATAAAGGACAGTCAAAATTGTGAGATAGTAAAGTTCTCTCTCGCACTCACTGACTCAGTGACCGCGGTACACACACACACACACACACACAACACACCCCATACACACACACACACACACACACACACACACACACACACACACACACACCACACCACAACACACCAGAGTAATACTTTGTCTTTTTTCAGGTTGACAATGTTAGATTTATATTTAAAAGGATTAGATGGTGTTGATTATGAACTTCAGACTTGCTAAAATTAATATAAAGTGACAGCACTGATATGGCCTTCATGGTCGGTTGAGCTTTAAAGAGAAGGACATGAAAGCTCTGTGTTTTTTCATATTTTGCATGTTTAATGTGTGTTTGTATGAGTGTGTGTTGTGTGTGTGTGTGCATGTGTGCGTATGCGTGCATGTGTGCACATGTGTGTGTGTCACCTGTGTGTGTGTGTGTGTGCCATGTATATCATGGATTCACATACATGTACCAGTGTGGACACAAGTCAAGTTTTGGCCAGTTTAGTCAAAGCTTTCTCAGGGTTTAGAACTATGCTTGCAGTTAAACTTGTCAGTTCTGAAAGGGTTCAGAACTCACCTTAGACTTCTAGACTTTATATTGTGCTAATCTTCATAAAGTTTGTCTTGCTTTCTAGGGTCACTTTTTAGGTCAGTGTGTGAGTTTATCCTCATTCTTTTGTATAATGTTAGTGCTACAGTAATAATCAATTTTATACTTTAGAGTCCAAAACACATGGGTTAAGGAAACTTTTGTTTTTACTGGAAAGGCATAAAAAACCCAACAAATTTTCTTTGCTTCAAAACAGGCCTGTTTATTGTTTGATTGATGTTGTTTTTCAGGAGTTTTGAGTAGTGTGTGTGTGTGTGTGTTGTGTGTGTGTGTGTGTGTGTGTGTGTGTGTTGTGTGTGTGTGTGTGTTGTGTGAATTTTGATTACCTTCAGATTTTCAGCCTATCCCGTGTTTCTACGTAACCTCAGTTATCAGTGCTCTTTTTAATGTTCTATTTGGTTTTTGTTTAGTTTTAACAACAGATAACATTTTTCTTCATAAATAATATTGCTACCATCTTGTCCCCTTCTCTGGTTGTTACATATATGTATCTTTTGTCCTGGTGACCATTGATTATTTTGATAGTATCGTTCATTTATTCACATTATCTGTCAACATTCCTGTCGCTGAGTAAAACAGGCTGTGTTTGTTACTGTTAGTTGATCAATATAATTGTCAGCATTAATGTGTTTACAGGATGTATTGTTATTGTAGTATGATGTATTGTATGATGTTTAGGATGTATTGATGATGATAGTGTTTGCTTTGGTGTGATGGATGTGATATATGCTATGTAAATGATATCTTTGTTTTAATTTTTAAAAACAAAAAAAAACTCTTAATAGTTCATTTAAAAGTTTCATGCAAGCCATCTATCACAGTAAGTGTCTATGTTTTCATCTTCAAGTCTCCATTCAAACTTGTATTTTTAGGGATCCTTTTTTTCTTTCTTGTTCCTGCTTAGATGATTTGTAAAACTTGCATAAACATCAAAATAACATGCATAGAGTTGTAAGGCTTTTCCCATATCTTCCTCTCTTATGCAAATGATATAGAGTTCCCATGATGAAAAGAAAGACTAAAAAGCGAGCAGCTTTAACTTGCTTCTGATCCGGCTGTTGTAACCTCATCACCTGAAAATGACAACAGACTAAAAAGAGAGGCACTGTCACCTGCCTCAGTTTTGTTAACTCCTCCATCCCACTCTTCCATTGTTTGCTTCCTCAAATTGAAGCAGAAGTCAGTGTCAGGCTAATACAAAATGCCCCCTCACCAGCTTTCAAATTGAACACTCACTCTGTTTACAGAAAAAAAATCTTCTTTAAAGAAAAAGACTAAGAAGAAAATACACATGCTTATGTGCAATCAGTCCTTAATTCATCTGGGTTGTGTTCTTATGCTTGGTAAAATCAGAGATTTCATGCAAATTTTGAAAAATACAATAGCAGTTTTTCATCTGAATTTCATCATTTTGCTTCTTTCCTTTTTCTGATTTGTTGTTAAATCATCATCATTCTACACTTTTCCATCTCTCTCTCTCTCTTTTTTTTTTTTGGCATATGCTCCATACTTACATGAAAATCTCGTGTTCAACAAAATGGTGTCTTTTTGGAGCTGATGATTTGAGGTTATCGGAACAAATTTTTGTGAGATTTTATACTTGCTGTTGATTAAGTGGATATCACGTGGCTTTGTTTTGTGTATGTGTGACTGGTTTGTATTTTCTGTATTACATGATAGTGGTGTTTAGAATGCTCTGTCACCTGTTGAACATGAAGTAACTTTCTTTTCCTTTTTAATCAATGATTTATCATTGTACAAATACATATTTTGACAGAAATTTAGAAGTATTGTGTGGTTTGTTTCCGTTCTGGTTTCTTATTTAAGAGCAGAATGTATCTTGCCTCAATCTATTTTTGCCTGTAAGAGGGCTTCCTATTTCTGTCTGTCCATTTCCTCACTTTTATTTTCATTCTTCAGCTAGAGCTTCAAGGTTCACCAAAGATGAGATTTTGGGTATAGGATCATTATTTACCCACTGTTAGGTAGTCGCATTCTGACTCCAGGATTGACTTGACATGAGTATTGTCAAATTCCTTGTGGTTTGTCTCAAATAATTGGCTGTGCATACAGTTGTACTTGTATGCACCACAGTCATCCTGTATATAACTAAACTGCTTGCTGGAAGCCACTAGTGGTGGAGAACATCTGACCCATCCACCATTATTGCTGTGGCCTTGGTGAACTCGTTCACACGTAGTAGGCACTGACACATACCAAGTTAGCCAATGATACTAAAAGTGCTTCCAGTTCATTAGCTTATCCATAAAGAATCAGTACTGAGTTTGTGCATGTTTCTTCATCCCAGTGTGAGTGTGCCCTATGAGCATGCAGCAGCATGTCATGCAAATTGATAGTACATTGATATTCAAGACAACTTTATTTTATAAAGAGAAATTCTAGCAAGTGCAGCACTACAGAAGATATCATGAAACATTCAAAGCAAACACTAATGAAAACTCTCAAGACAGACCGATTATCTGCAACATGAAGTAGCACACATTCATCAGACAATCCAATCCAATCCAATCCAATGATGGTGCTTATAGCCCCGCCGACCACATAGGCCATATCAGGGCTATCGCCTCGTCACATTTTAAAACTCGTATTAAAAGTGTGTGACTATGTACAGTTTAAAACGAGGTATAAAACCAACTCAACCGTCCTTGCTTGTATCGACGTCCCGGTCGACCATAAGGGTCATCAATATGGACAGGGTGACAAAAATGCACAATACACAATATGATCTCAGCCAAAAAAACAAAAACAAAACAAATAACCCTGAGAAAAACTTTTCCTGTTATTCGTCTCACAGTATTGCCGTGGAATAATGGGCATGCATTTGGCCCAGGCCAAAAGCTTTGTCAGTTAATATATGCAAAATGCCAAGGCCTACAAAAATATTGCGTTTGAAATGTTATGTTGAGATTGTCTTCAGCTGTGACAACCCCTTAGCAAAACAACGCGCAGTCTCCATGAATTAAGAAAAAATCACCTGAAACTATAGCAAAATAAACAACAAAAACTGAAGCTAAAGCATGGCTACCTTGGGCCTATATGGTGAGGTACTGAAAACAACTTCATCCAGTGTATACTTTTTTTTTTTTTTAATTATTTTTTGCTGCCTCGTCTTCTGTGACGCTCTCGTACTGCTGTTCCCACGCCGCTCATTTCAATCTCCCCGCCACAACCATACCCAGATTCGTTGTGTCTCACCCCCAGGGTCGGGAGTCCACAGGGAGCTCATCAACACTAGGCCGCCGCGGGGCCACCAGCCAGAGGGGCCCTGCACTTCTGCTGGGTCACTTTGGTGGTGTTCAGTGGTGCCTGTTCTGAGCTAACATACGCAGGACACCACCTACTAAGCCCCCTACTAACGACAGTATTAACTCAGTCGCGGAGCCAGACTGAGTGAGTCACCCACCCAAGGTGGCGACCACCACAACGTCCCTCCAACGACCGCCTCCCCACGAACCCCCAACCCCAAAGGCTTTGACACAAATTCACCACAGGCACAGAAGCGTATGGGGAAATCGAATCTGAGGTCACCATGAGACCAGAGCAACCGAGGCCACCGAATCAGAGGCAATTTTTATTATTGCATGATGATCAATGATGATGAGGATGATGTAATGATGCTGCTGTGGAGGTGCATCCGCTTTGAGACTACTTGACAGGGTTGTTCTCTACGCTTACTGTCATAATATATCCCGGCGTCAACCAGGCCCGAGAGATACAGACACCTGCAGTGTTGGTCAGGTAATTTGAGCAACACTCTCAAATTCGCATCCGTAAAGTGGATGAAGCTCGACTGTGTGGTCCCAGTCTCCCCACTGAGCCCACAGCACACTCACTCTGGGTAGGAGCCGGCCGGAGCCCGAAAAAATCCCTAATCATCCAGTGTATACTTTGTATTGGGTGACCCCCCCGCCCCCCCCCCCCCCCCCCCCCCCCCCTCCAAAAAAAAAATCATAGATTCAAAACGAAAAAGAAATTACACATGTATTCAAAAAGAGAATAACGCCAGGGAGGAAGAAAAAGGCAGACCAAGGAAGAGATGGGAAGACAACATCAGCGAATGGAAAGGCCTAGAACTCAACCAGATTTTGAGAAAGGCAAAACAGAGAGAGGAATGGAGGGAAATGGTTGTCAAGTCTTCAGGGATGCCCCCACGATCGCCAGACTAAGGGATAGATAGATAGAATAACGCCGTAACAAATTGCACAGACACACACTAAAGAATGAATCTGTTGGACGAGAGAGTGACAGAGAGATTGGTTGATTGAGCATCTTGAGAAAGAGGTAAAACTGCCTCATCCAGAAACATGCCCATTCTCAAAGCAGCAGAACTGTATGTACTGTTAGAGCACCCAAAAGAGAAACAGTAAACCATTTCCTGAATAGATAATACGTGTGTCACACCGACTTGAGCATTTCAATATGGCGGATTTTTCAACTTCTTTTCCTTTGCGAGTGAATGGCTGTGGTGGTTAGGGTTTGGTTTGACTGCAGTAGAGTCCCAGCGGAACCATCCGATTTGGGCGCTATTCACCCGCGGACCGTTGGGGCACCACTGAAGATTTTGCAACCAGCTTCCTCCACTCCCCACGGTCGTTTGCCCTCCGCTATACCATCACCCAAACAATACCACTTGTGTATAGTTTTAAAAGTTATGGTAATGTTAAGATCAAGTGGAAGGTCAAGAAAAATAAGCGGCATATTCAAATTATCAGTGGAAGAAACTTGGAAACAGCAGCATACTCCCATGCAGTGTTGTACCATATGGGCATATCACATTCCCCAAAATATTAGACCTATATGATCATTATCCCTGTCGGCTTACTGATTTGGTTGAATATGGATTTCTACTATGCAAATCAGCTGCTTAGAATTATTAAGTCTACCTTGTCAGCTGACTTGAACTACACTGCTTGACTAGTCCTCAAAAAATATATGTAGATCTATTTCTGCTGGAAAAATTACTACCATTTGACCTCTGATTCCTTGTCGTTGCAAGCGCAGAACATCTTGCGCACACGTTAAATCCTATTCAGCTTTTCGTAAGGAGTAAGCCATTGTGTGCCGGTGGGAACAGATGGCAAGATGGACAAAACTGCATACACAGGGGGACTGGATGTAAAAAAAAAAAAAAAAAGCACACGAGTGCTTACTCCATTATCCTTGATATAAAAGAATAAAAGAAAAAAGAATAAAAAGTGCTGTAGGCCTATATAACAAAGACAATCAACTTCATGATCAGTCATGATCTAAAAATAGTACAGAAAAACAGTAGGTGGATATGTTTTGCTTAAACTGCTAATCAGACAGTAGATTATAGGCTTAGTATAGTGCGTAATCTTGTTAGTTGAGGGGGAATCTTTAAAGTCTTAACCTAGATCTGATACTTATATTTACGTACACAATAGCTCTAGTCTTAAAATATAAATCTCCTGATGATGGATTTCGTAGTTTTGGCAAATCAAACAAGTTTGCACCATTAAAGGAAGGCCATCGTTGGCTAAAGTTCTAGATCTATATCAGCATTGGCCAAAAAGAGGACACGGACTAGATCTACCAAGAATGGGGAAATCAGCCTCTGTGTGTAATGTGTGTGTGTGTGTGTGTGTGTGTGAGAGAGAGAGAGAGAGAGAGAGAGAGAGAGAGAGAGAGAGAGAGAGAGAGAGAGAGAGAGAGAGAGAGAGAGAGCACATCAACGAAATTATTCACAAGATATCAATCAGTTATCTCCCTAAAAAGCCCTTAATCGACTTTTAATGGGTTCCGGAAGTAGTTGAAGGTTGCCAACAGAAACGGAAATTGACGAAGCGCTGAAAATTCGACTTCAAACAGTTGCGAGTCTGAAATGTTATTAGCTCTGAAACTTGATCCTGTGCTTTGTGCGTGTGAGTGAAGCAACAAAAAAAATGTTACAGACCGGAAAAAAGCCAGACGAAGAGGAAGAGGAGGAAAGACCTCCACTTGACCAGATATACTATACAATAAGAAATGAGGGTCTGTTTTTGGCAGGATTTAGGCCTAAGCAAAACGAACTCGCTATAAAGTCACTGTCACAGGTAAGTACTGTCGAAAATCTGTGGGCAAATGTAAATATTATGAAGAAACGAAAACAATCTGTTGTCAGAAATTTCTTTTCTGCTCCAATCAGCTCCCGTCTCTGGCGTCCTGACAAAAGCGGAGGCACTGCATCGTGTGTCATACTTGCATCAATGTTAAGTCCTTTCATGCCCCCCAGTTTTAGAATGATGTACACTTTTAGTCTGACAGTAGTTTGTTTCTCTGGGCAATCCCCCCCCCCTAACCCCCCCCCCCCCCTCCCATCCTTTTCTACAGAGTCCTCTAGTTCAGGCGTTCTTATGCCGTTCTGTTCAGACTGGAAGCAACTTCTACTGGTCAGCAATTCAATCCTGTCGTGACATTCTTTTCTGCTGTTGCTGCAGACAGACATAGACTCGATTTGGATCATATCAGACTTCAGACTTCAAATATTTTATTTTAAGAAAAGCCCTAGGGCGTATGAAATTTTATATCCCTTGAGATTATTGTTAAAGCTTCCCGGACTAGATGTATCTTTTGTCTACCAGCTGTTGGTTGCGCCGCTGACCCACCCCCGAGCCTTTTGGCTCAGTTTTCAAACAGCATGGCGCCAGCTGTTGCAGTCGTCTGCAAGCAACTCTTTGTGTCTGGATCACAGACAAAGAATTTAATGTTATAATCCGCGCAGACATCGATGAAACTCTGTGCCTTTTAGTTGAATGACGTATGGCTACCCCTCCCCCCCCCCCCAATCCTCACCCCCACCCCTGTCCCCTGCCCCCTCCCCCTCGAAAAAATCTGAAGAAGTATAGTTGCTTGGTGTATAATCATCGAAGTAGGTCTTCTTCTTTTTCTTTTTCTTCTTCTTCTTCTTCTTTTTCTTCTTCTTCTTCTTCTTCTTCTTCTTCTTCTTCTTCTTCTCTTCTTCTTCTTCTTCTTCTTCTTCTTCGTGCCATCGTGTGCCGGTGGGAACAGATGACATTTACAAAACTGCATACACACGTAGGGAGCTATCTTGCTAAAAAATTTTTAAAGAAAAAAGGCACTGTTTTCATCTTCTGGCCCGATGTGTAGGCGCTGGCACCTGTTTTTTTTAAATTTTTTTTTTAAGCTGTTTCTCAGGACTGTACTTACTTCACTGGAGGACATTGGAAGTTGCTGCCTGCCTTAGGCCCGTTCGAGGGGATTTTTCCCCTGGAGTTAATGTCAGTGCTGACTCCGCACTCCCCAAAAATCCTTCGGATGAGACTATGAACCGAGGCCCCGTGTGCGAACGCACGCAGAACATTTGCACACGTTAAATCCTGTTCTGCTTTTCGTAAGAGTAGGCCATTGTGTGCCGATGGGAACAGATGACAAGATTTACAAAACTGCATACACATGGGGACTGGATGTAAAAAAAAAAATCCCCACATGAATGCTTATTCCATTATCCTCGATATAAAAGAAAAAAAGATTTTTTTATAAAGATTTTAAAAGGCGGTCTTCCTCTTGGTTACCCCTGGTGCCACAATAGGAGTGACTCCATTGCTGCACCAGTACAGTTTTCTGGCTGAGAGTATTCGATGTATACTGTTCAAGGATGGGTGTGTCGTGTAGGCTGTTGTCAGTTTATGTTTCAACATTGTCTCTAGATTTAAAA
>CM060316.1:36188279-36195779 GCA_030674155.1 Stramonita haemastoma
TCCTTTGTATCTCATACAGAGATCACATCAGTAATGAGGAAGTGAAAACAAGAATTCAAGACGCCATCAGACCACTTGAAGAGCTTCTGAATTCAGTTGAAAAAATTGCAAACTAAAGTGGTACGGGCACGTCACATGAACATCTGGACTGGCCAAGACTGACTTACAGGGAACAGCACAAGGAGGGAGACGAAAGGGTGACCGAGAAAACGATGGAAGACAACATCAGAGAGTGGACTGGCCCTAGGTGTCCACGATTTGCTACGGAAAGCAGAGGACGGCGGGGAGTAGAGGAAGCTCATTGCAAAATCCTCATTGGTGCCCCCACGGTCTACGGGACTACGGGATAGGTGAAGTATATCACACTTGAGAATCACCTTAACATTGTAAGCACACACCCGATGAGAAACTTGCATATATGACTTTTCAAGCAGGCCTTACTCGCCATATAGGCAGCCACACTCCAACTTCACAGGATGGGTATTGTTTGCTACAGCGAAGTCGTACATAGACGAGGTGATAAGGGTGATAAAGGATACAGAGATAGGCTACCGTACCAAAGGTCTTGGGGTTTATTTTATCTATTTATTCATTTATTTATTTATTCATTTTTGCATTTATGCCAATAGTTCGTGTCTTACACACGCACCCCCAACTCCCTTCCCAAGGACATCAAGTTCTGTCAAGAGTGGCTTCCGTGCCTTGGCTACTGGTCAGCACGGCGTTATTTCCAGCTGTGTGTCAAGTTTTGCGTGTGTGTGTGTGTGTGGGGTGTGTGTGTGTGTGTGTGTGTGTGTGTGTGTGTGTGTGTGTGTGTGTGTGTGTGTGTGTGTGTGTGTGTTTTCGCGTTTTGGTTTGTTTGGGGTTCCCCCCCCCCCCCCCCCCCCCCCCCACCCGTTTCTTGGCTATGGCTCTGAGGTTCACCAATGGTGAGATTTTGTGTATGGGATCGCTTTTGCCCACCATGAAGGTAGCTGCATTCCAATATAATCGGGGATGTATCCTGGGTATGTTCGTGTTTCCGTAACCCACCAAACGACGACATAAATTACAGAATCTTTGAGGTGCATATTCAATGTTCTACATGTGTTTATACACGAAAGGAATTTTGGCACTGGCAGGTCTGCACTTCAAGTTGACCTGGAAGATCGCAAAAAAATCCCCATGTCTTAATTCATCAGACACCGCGCGCCGAGATTCGAACCCATGACTTCATGAACTCATAGGATTGAAGTCGAACGGTCTTTCTCAGCCACTCGGCTATAGCGTCCACCGTTTGTTTGTTTGACATATGTATGGAAACAAAGGCATTGTATGCGAAAGCCGAAGCTCTTTTTGAGCTGGGGGACTTCGAAACTGCGCTGATCTTCTATCATCGTGGGCGCAGACGCTCCCCCAAAGACATCAAGTTTCGTGTGGGCATTAAGAAATGTGTGGTCACCATCAATAACAGTATTGGAGGTCAGTCCCCTTCTACTCAACCTTTTTTTTTTTAAACTGTCTCCTTGCTGTTCTGTTTCTCTTTGTGTTTATTTATTTATTTTATAAAAATCGAGGATAATGGAATAAGCACTCAGGTGATATTTTTACATCTAGTCCTAGTGAGTATGCAGTTTTGTAAATTTTGTCATCTGATCCCATCGGCGCACAATGGCCTACTCTTTCAAAAAGCGGAACAAGATTTAACGTGTGCGCAGGATCTTCTGCGTGCGTTTGCACACGGGGTCTCGGTTTATAGTCTCATCCGAAGGACTTTTGGGGAGAGTGGAGTCAGCACTGATGTTAACTCCAGGGGGAAATATTCAACGGGATTCGAACCCGGGTTGTCAGATTACGAGCACAATGTTCTATCTGTCCCCCCCCCCCCCCCTCCCGTGTGTGTGTGTGTGTGTGTGTGTGTGGTGTGTGTGTGTGTGTGTGTGTGTGTGTGTGTGTGTGTGTGTTGTGTGAAGTCAAGTCAAAGTCAAAGTAAAGTCAAAGTCAAAGTCAAAGTCATTTCCATGTGGTATATTGAATAAGCAGATCAATTACTTTTTTTCCCCATCAAGCCATTCATCTTAAAAAGACCCCCTCCCCCCCCCCCCCCCCCCCCCCCCCCCCATATATGCATGTACAAGAAAAAAATGCAAATTTAACAAAAAGAGAAAAAAAATCTTTAAAAAGTGTGTGTGTGTGCGTGCGTGCGTACGTGCGTGCGTGTGTGTGTGTGTATGTTTCATTTTTTAAAAATTCTTTTCATTTTTTTTTATTTCGAGGATAACGAATAAGAGTGCCCACGCGCATTTTCTTTCACATCTAGTCCCGTGCGCATGCGGTTTTGAATATTTTGTCATATGTTTCCACCGGCACACAGTGGCCTTCTCCTCCGAAAGGCGGAACGGGCTTTAACCTGAGCGCAATATAGTCTCCGTGCGTGCGCGCGGGAATAGGTGCGTGTATGTGTGTGTTTGTGTGTGGTGCGCGTGCGCCCACGTGCGTGCGCGCGCGTGTGTGTGTGGTGTGTGTGTGCGTGCGTGTGTGTGTGCGTGCGTGCATGTGTGCATGCGTGTGTGTGACCACAATACTTTTACAAGTAACATGGTAACTTCTCTTATGCATTTAATGTAGTCACTTCTCTCATAATATATCTGCTACGGTCACTTTATTTTATATCAACGTGGTCACCTCTCTCATGTATTAAACTTCCCCCAAGGGGATGCCGGGGACCTGTCACTAAAATAGTATCCCCACCCTCTGGAAATTCTGTGCTAGGAATTCCCTCTTTTCTGCCCCTCTCTTTGTTTCTGCCTTGTTCATTTTTTTCTTGTCGCCTCCTTCTTGTCTATGTTATGCCTTCTTGGTCCATTCTCCTACCTTTTTTTTTTCTCCAGGAAGACTTGAAAGTTCACAGTTCTCTCTGACGCCGAAGTCGGATCCGCTGAGCCTGACTTGTCAGGCGCTTAACGGTAGTGCAATGCAATTTCGTTCATATGACAGACAACAATAGTTACTATCTGAGCTTCCACGAAGAAAAGAAGAAGAAGAAAGAAGAAGAATGTATTTAATGTGGTCATTTCTGTTCACGTATTTAATGTGGACACTTTTCTCATGCATGTAATGTGGTCACTTCTGTCATGTATCTGATGTGGTCACTTCACTCATGTATTTAATGTGGTCACTTCTCTTGTGTATGTAATGTGGTCACTTCTCTTATGTATTTAATGTGGTCACTTCTCTTGTGTATTTAATGTGGTCACTTTTTTTTTCCAGACATTTAATATGGTGATTTCTCTCGTGTATTGATGTGGTTATTTTTGTCATGTGTTTGGTATGGTCACGTCTCCTCTATCTGTGGCCATTGTGTAATAATCAGCAACTGGTGACTGTGTGCTTGTAGCGCCTGACTCCGTCCACCTTAAGGCAGTGAAGGGCAGCCCGCAGACAAAGGTAAAGTATCACTCACACACACACACACACACACACACACACACACACACACAACACACACAACACAACACAACACACACACACACACACACACACACACACACACAACACACACATACACAACACATACACACATACACACTACACACACTTACACATACACAACACACACACACACACACACAACACACACACACACACACACAACACAACACACACACACACACCACACAGAGAGAGAGAGAGAGAGAGAGAGAGAGAGAGAGAGAGAGAGAGAGAGAGAGAGAGAGTGTGTTGTGGTGTTTCTTTGTTTTGTTTACGATGAGATCGATTGCAGGAAGATTGTTGTGTGTTGTGTGTGTGGTGTGGTTTTGTTGGTTTTGTTTCTTCTACTCTTGCTTATTTGTTTTCTTCATTTTGAGATTTTTGCTTCGCTCGTTTGCCTTCCTCTTTTGGTGGTTATTGCCGTGTTGTTTTTCTTCTCCTCTTTTTTTTTTGTTCTTATCTTTTTTCTCCTTCACATCTCTTCGCCTTCCTCTTTTCTGCTTCTGCTGTCTGCTTCTTCTTCTCCTCTTTCTTTTCTTGTTCATCATCTTCTCTTCATCCCTTCACTCTTCTCCTCCTCCTCCTCTCTTCTTCTCTCCTTCTCTTCCCCTCTCTTCCTTCTTCTTCTTCTTCTTCTTCTTCTTCTTCTTCTTCTTCTTCTTCTTCTTCGTCTTCTCCTTCTTCTTCTTCTCTCCTCCTTCTGCTTCTCCTCCTTGTCCTTCTCCTTCTTCTTTCACGATTCTCCCTTTTGTCATGTTTCTTTTTTGTCTTGTAAACCTTTGAAGATGCAGCTCGTATCTTTCTCACCCCTTGCCCCCCTACTCCGCCAACGGTATTAATACTTAGTTCATAATCGCCTGCGAAACATGACGAAACATTGGGTCCATGACAGAACCTTGAGGAACATCAACTTTGACAGGCAAAAGTGGGGATACCTTGCCAGAAACTAATGCTGCTTGCTCCCAACAGGCAAAAAAACCACCCCAACACCTGAACATAATAGTTCTTTTTTTTCTTTGTTCGGTTAGAGCTGTAAGACTCACCAAAGTGAGACTTTTTGCGTTCGTGATCGCGTTTGCCCACCATTAGGCTACGGCCATAGTAAACCCGGCCCGTCCCGTTGTTTTGACGGCCGTCTCTTTGACGGTAGAACGGATCCGTCAAAGCGGCCATAGTCAACCCCGTCCCTCTCTTTCTGACAATATGGTCACCCCGAGACTGCGGGTGACGCAAAAATGAGGCTGCCGCGGTGACGCAAATCGACAGAAAATAGTTCGACATAAAAAGTGTTTTTACGTAAAATCCCCCAAAAAAACTTTTATCAAAACCATTGGAATGTAATCGGGAAGGGTCAATTTACTAGTTTGTGTAGTCAGAATTTTTGAAGCACCATAAATAAGTTTTTCTTGATTATTTTCCTTTCCGTCGACCCGGCAAACGGACGTGTTGCTCGAACGTCAAAACGACGGGTTAAAAAGAACGGGCCGGGCCGGGTCTACTATGGCCACGCACAGCCGTTTTTAGTGACGCCACAGAGTAATTCAGCCGGGCAGCATTTTTCACCCGGCCCGTCATTTTGACGGCGTCAAAATGCCGGGTTTACTATGGCCGCAGCCTTAAGGTAACCGCATTCCGATTTCGGGCAAATAGTTCAATTCGATCGTGGGATAACCCTTAAATTGGGAGGGTTGGGTGGTTTTATTCTATTGTAGATGAAGGCCATGATCAATGGCATCAAATTCCCTGACAAAATCAATGGAAAGAACACCAGTAATGTTAGCGTTGTTGATGATTGGTGAGCCACTTGTCAACAAGATATCTGAGTGCGGTGTGAGGGCTGCTGAATGGCTTGTAAAGCTTTACCAGAATTAGATTTTGTTTATTGCACTCTCTCTCTCTCTCTCTCTCTCTCTCTCCTCTCTCTCTCTCTCTCTCTCTCTCTCTCTCTCTCTCTCTCTCTCTCTCTCTCTCTCTCCTCTCTCTCTCTCTCTCTCCTGGTATATGTGCAGGCAGAACCTATCAAGTTAAGGCGTCCACATGCCTCAGTATCGACAGTCCTACAAGAGTGAAAACTTCTTGTACAAACTCGGAAGCCAGGCAACTTTCTGAGCTGCTAGGCCCCCTGTATCATGATTACCAGTGCTTGGACAGGCTGCATAAAAGTAAGTGCCTGACTATACATGCCTCTGTGAGTGCTTGAATGACTTAGCGACATGCTACGGCCAGCCTTCAAACTTGACTCGTGAAGAAAACATGGCGAGTTCCATTCTTAAAGGCCTCGTGCATAAACGTCACTTTTCAACAAACATAGCACCAAACATCACTGGTGATCAATCTGCCATACCTAGAGATAAACAGTATGGGAAAAAGGTTCACGCTGGAATTTGCACACAGAGCAACACAGCTCAACTCAACTAAATTCAACTGTACCTATCGCCTCTGGTGTCGGTAGAAGCTTCACATAATGTCGCCAATTCCTGCCATCTCTCTCCAGCTCTTTGTCTCTGCTGATGTTCTACAATCTTCTGCAGACCTCCCACATCCCTGATCTCAGATATGTTTGGCAAAGTAGGATGTTGGTGGTCTGCCTCTTTTCCTTCTGCTCTCAGCCTTACCTTTTGGAGAACTGTCGACTTCAGATTTGATTCTGAGTGTTTCTGTTTGCATGACCAACATATTTTATTTTTCGCTTATTGATTTTAGCCAACATGTATCTTTGAATTGAGAGTTCATCCACAGTGCTTTCATTTGCTCTTCTGTCTGACCATTTGACTTTTAGAAGTCGCCCCTAGAACCACATTCCGGCTGTTTTTATTTTGTCTCTTTCCAATTTTCGTAGTGTCCAGGTTTCTGACCATACCACAAAATAGGCCATATCAGTATTTTGACAGTTCTAATTTTGAGATATCTAGGTACGCCTATGTCTTTCCAAATGTTGTTTAACTTAATTACCTTTTGTTTGGCCATACCGATTCAACCCTTGACGTCTTGTAGACTGAAGCCATTATTCTCTTTCACAGAGCCTTTATTTTTAAAAATTTGAATGTATTCCAGATCTGTTCCAATGATTTTATATTCTGAGGGGTGACTGTACCATTAACGTGCATCAATTTGGTCTTTTCGGGCATTTAACTTAATGCCAGCAGTGTTGTCCTCTGCATTGCCTATGTAGAGAATTATCATACGTGTGATAATGTTGGCCATGAGTGCTGTATCATCAGTGTACCTGAAGTTAGTGATGTTTCTGCGTCCTATATTAATGCCCATGTCATCAATATCAACCTTTCCTGTGACCCTTTCTGTGTGTATGCTGAAAAGATGCTGGGATGATATGCAACCTTGACGGACACCTTTTTCTATCAAAGAACTCACAGTGCTCGTCATTCCATCAGACGGTTGCTTTCTGATCTGAATACACATTTGATATGAGCGAAATCAGATGTTTATGAAAGCCCATTTCTGACATTGTAATAAACAGATGGTGATGTCTGCGGCTCCACCAGAAGAGATCTGGAATGATATGAAGAAAGTGTATATAGAGGCTGCCCAAAATGACTTAGGAAAGGAGGAAAACAACCAAGCAAGCCCCTTCATTAGTAATGAAGTTCACATAATTATTAGCAACAACAAAAAAACAGAATAGCCAGGAAAGAAACAGAAAAGATGACTTCAGAAAACCCCCTTTTTAATATATAAGAACTAAGATCAGAAGATACAAAAAGATTATGGTTAGAAAATGAATGCTCAAAATGACAATTGGAAATGCTCAGAGAAAGACAAAAGGTTTTTTTCAGTAAATTACAAAAGTAAAAGGATGTCACCTGTTATTTCAGAATCAAAGCCTAAATGGCAAAGCCTAAGTGGGTCAGTGGTCTAGAGGTAACGCACCTACCTAGAAATCGAAAAGTCCTGGTTCGATCCGGGGCCAGATTCGATCCCCGTTTGTGCCCGAAACTTTCCTTCCATCCACTAAGACCGTGAGTGGTGGTCTGGGTGCTAGTATTTCGGATGAGACAATATACTGAGATC
>CM060316.1:36200779-36218279 GCA_030674155.1 Stramonita haemastoma
TGTGGAGATGGGGCTTCTGGAGCATGCCCTCTACTACCATCACCTCGACTTCCATGTCGGCATGCTGAGGTCAGAGGGAGCAATTGAGGGGGGGGGGGGGGGTGAGGAAGAGAGAGATAGGGGAGGGGAGGGAGGGAGGGAGAGGAGAGAGAGAGAGGGAGGGGGGGGGAGGGAGAGGAAGAGAGAGAGAGAGAGAGAGATTCGGATGGTTTATTCATTAGGCCATAGCCCCTCATGAAGGGGATAGTGAACAAAACATACACATGAGAAAACGTTGAATATCACATAAACAAAAACAAAATAATTTGGTTGTAATAGATTTGTGACAAGAATCATTACTATGATGTGGCAATTTCCCTCAACTTAAACGCCTTAAACAGAAAAAGAGACAAATTCCATACATCCTTGTGTCGAACAGATGACATAAGTAAACTTAGTTTGAAAACACATGGCTGTAAGTAATATTTTGGCAATATATATCTCTGTCTAATATCCGGATAAGCTGGACAGCACAGTACAAAGTGAACTTCATCTGAGAGAGAGAGAGAGAGAGAGAGAGAGGAGAGAGAGAGAGAGAGAGAGAGAGAGAGAGAGAGAGAGAGAGAGAGAGAGAGAGCGAGCTCTGAACTGAACTTTGAACTGGTTTAATGTACACAGGCCTTTGGCTACAATACATTCAGTAAGCGGGGCAAAAAGAAATGAAAATTCAATGCCCAAAAAAATCGTCACAATTTCTATCTAAAAGAGAGAGACACACACAGACAGAGAGATGATTGACATTTTTTGAGCAAAAAAGGGAAGGGAGGTGGGGGGGGGGGGGGGGGGTGTAAATCGGATTAAAATTTGCAAAAAGGAGGAAACAGAAATGAATGGAGGGGGTGCCTGGAGTTTCAAAACTGGATGACAGCTAAAAAAAGTGGGACAATAAACCGACTGAAATATGAAGAATGGGGGGGGGGGGGGGGGGGGGAGGAATCAAAAGTAAAATGCTAAGGACTGACTGAAAACTGGAACGAAAAAGAAAGGCAAAAAAAAAAAAAAGGTGTTTTTTGTTTTTATTTTTGCTTTTGCTTTCCGTTTGTTTGATTTTTTTGTATTGTTATTGTTGTTGAATTTTTGTAAAGCTAAAATAAAGAAAGAGAAATGCATAGAAAATGAAATTTAGAAAAGACAAAGAAAGAGAGGTGAAGGATAAGAGGTTGAACCTCCTAATGAAGGAGAGGGAAGGGATAAATGGTTGTAAACCTCCCTAAAATGAAGGAGAGATGATTGAGGAGAAAAGGTGACATGCTTGTGTTGCAGTTCCGATGCCGAGATCAAATCCCGGGCAGCCGACAACATGGGCGTAGCAAACGCCAGGATGGGGCACTACGAAAAAGCCATCCAAATGTGAGCCCCTCACCCGGCCTTCCTTTCGCCTTATTCCTTCCCGTTTGGTTTTCTTGGTTCTTTTTTTTTCAGCCTGGCTTTCTTATTCCTTGTAGCTTATGTTTTCTTTTCAATTTCCCCCAGAGGATTTCTACATGCTTTCTGGCTCATTTGAATGTTTGGATTTTTTTTAATGTTGTAAAAAAAAAAAAAAGGGGGGGGGGGGGGGGGTTGTAAGAGCCTCGCAGCTGTCATAGTCTGAAAGCACTAACCTGTCTGTTTAAAAAGGGACGTTCTCCCTAGATTTAACCTGGGTTCTGAAACCCAGTTTTCAACAAGCCCATGAGATAACACTGACTGAAGTGCGAATGCACATGCAACTTAAGATCTCGTAAAAGGTGCCCCCTAACCTCGTCTGAGGTCGTTGTAGAGCGAGGTGTCAGATACCTCACTATCTTCTACGGCGGCCAGGATGTGTAAGGTAACACTGGTCCTCTGTCCCTCGCTGCTCTACCTTCGCTGTCTGTAAATAGGATACATATGTACCCATTAACCAATGGAAGAACGGGTGGGGGGGGGGGGGGGGGGGGGCCGTACTGAAGGGCATGAACGGTTACCCATCCAAGAAGCAACCATGATCAACCCAGTTTGACTTTTGTCCGGGGAGAGCAAATGCTCTGACCACTAAACTATCCTATCCCCACCTAAGATCTTGAGCATACGTAAAAAAAAACACAAAAAAAACTACCAATATAATTATCGTATAAAAAGGTAGGCCAACTGTAGTTACAGGTGGCCTATTGGTGACACAAACGTACCCAGCACCTAATCTGCACACAGTCAGTGAAAGGTCTGAAGGAAGACTGAAGCGAGGGGGGCAGTACAGCCTATCCAAACCAGAACAGGACAAGACACGGCAAGAGAACTGAACTACGTACCTGCGCAAAGGCGATTTAATCTAGCAACCCCAGTCTCGCCCCGTTTCCTCCTAATAATTACTCTGTGTGTGCAGTTGGAAGAGCAACGCTGCCAAGCCGCGGACAGCCACAGAAGTAGCCTGGATGCATTACGAAATAGGGCGCTGCCACTTACAGATAAATCGCTTCCTGCAAGCCAAAGAAGAGGCCATCAAGTGCCTGCAGGCTGCCGAGGGCATCCAGAACTACCGCTGGCAGATGCACGCCCTCGTCCTCCTCGGTGAGGCCGAAGGTAAGGAGTCCCTGTCTGTGTGCTATGGAACGGAGGTCTGATAGGGAGGCGTGCCACGTGGGAGAGTTTACAGGACACTGAACACTGAAATGTTGAATAGTACTTCGGCCTTGGGCCACTATACAAAATATGTTTGGAGCTGGGGGAAGGAAGATGCCATAGCAAAACGTTTGTATCCATTTCGTAATATCAAATTCTGCAAGTACACAGAATCCTACTCAATGTCTTTTAGTTATCATCAGCCCCATCATCATCTTCAACATCATCTACATAATCATTGCCATCAGCATTTCGTTATCTACAGCAGCAGCTTCTGCAGCGTGTATATCAATATCACCATCATAACTTTCCTCGTCTAAGTCATCACCATCAATATCATCTTCTTCATCATCTACACTATCATCATCTTCAACCTGTATCATCGTCACGATCATCATCAATATCTACATCATTGCCCCCATCATCATCTGTATAATCTTCATCATAGTTTCTATCTTATCTTCAACATATACATCACTGTCACCACCATCTTCAACATGTACATGGTGTAGATGTTGAGAATGATGGTGGTGGTGATGTACATGTGGACGATGATGATGATGATTCGTGATGATGTAGAGAGTGTAACTGATGATGGAGGTGATGATGTGGATGGTGAAAATGATGGTGGCGGTAGGGATGTGGATGTTGAAGATGATGTTGGCGGTGATGTTGATGATGAATTATGATGATGAATGATGGTAATGTAGAGGGTGACAAAGATGATGGAGGTGATGACGTGTATGGTGTAAATGATGGTGGTGGAGATTATGTGGATGTTGTACAGCAATAGCAATGTAGATTCGAAAATGGTTATGCTGATGACGATGTAGCTGTTGATCATGATGGTAGCGAGGGTGATGAAGATTATACAAAGTGGCGTGACAATGATACAGATACTGATGATGGTGGCAAGTGGTGTTGATGACGATTATGTGGCTGTTGAAGGTAGTGATGACGAAATAGATGTTAAAGATGGTCATGAAGAGGTTAGGGATTATGACGGTGACAATAATGCAGACGTTAAAAGGGTTGATGGTGATGCGGAGTTGTTGACGAAAAGGGTGATGGGGATGCAGATGATAAAGACAAAGGTGTATTTGTTGACGATGACGATGATGGTGTAGATGTAGATGTAGAGGAAGGTGTTTGGCAATGATGATGAAAACGCTGAAGGTGATGTTGATGTAGATATGAAGTTGATGATGGTGATGATGATGTGGATGTTAAAGGTGATGATGAGCGACGGTGTAGATGTTGAAGGTGATATGATAAAGGTGACTATGATATAGATGTTAAAGATGACGATAGTGACGCCATTGTAGATGATGAGGGCGATGAGCTAAAATCGTTAATTGCGATGATAGGCTAAAATCGTTAATTGTGTGCTGGCAGTTGCATGCATGTGGACGTGCGTGCAAACCCCATGCATTATAGCTAGGTGATTTTTTTTTTTTGCGCCCAGTGGCCCTGGAGGAGCACATTGAGGTGGCCCGAGCCTTCGAACGAGCCTGGACCATGGCCAAGAAAATCAAAGACGTGAGGTCCCAGTCGGCCATCAAGCGAGCCTACCTGACCCTGACGGGGACTGAGCTGGAAGGGGAGGTGGATGAGCACAAGGAAGATCAGGAGGAGTCCATGACCGAGCAAACATCAGGAGAGGCGTCCTGCTCAGGGCACGGGCGGAGAAAAAAGGTAGTGTGTGTGGTTTTTTCGGTTGGTTTGGGTTTGGTTTGGGTTGGTTTTGTTGTTGTTTTGTTTTGTTTTGGGGTGGGGGTGGGGGTTGGTTTTTTTTCGTCTTCTATCTCTGTCTGTCTGTCTTTTCTTTGTGGCTCTCTGTCTGTTCTTTCTGTCTCTCTTTGTCTCTGTCTTCGTCTGTCTGTCTGTCTGTCTGTCTCTGTCTGTCTGTCTGTCTTCTCTCTCTTCTGTCTTCTTCTGTCTTCTTCTGTCTCTCTCTCTGTCTCTCTCTCTGTCTCTCTGTCTCTCTCTGTCTCTGTCTCTCTCTCTCTCTCTCTCTCTCTCTCTCTCTCCTCTCTCTCTCCTCTCTTCTCTCTCTCTCTCTCTCCTGCGTTCTTCTATTACGTGGGATGCGTAACCGCCAAGGTATGTTCGTATTTCCGTAACCCACCTGACGCTGACATGAATTACGGGATGGTTAACGTGCATGTTTGATCTTCTGCATGTTTATATACACAAAGCGAACAAAGGCACTGGCAAGTCTGTACTTCCAGTTGCCCTGGATGATCGTAAAAAGAAATCCCCACTGCACCCTTCACTAACCTGATGCTGCAGCTGAGATTCGAATCCACGACTTCATAGACCCACAGGATTGAAGTCAGTCTTAACAAATCTTCTCTTATGAATCATCTTTGTTTGGATGGCAATACTGGGTAGAATGCGTAGCTGTAGTGCCTTGTCTTCTCCTGCGCTTGTGACTCTGAAAAGGTCCGTCCGCTGGTCTCAGCCTACGCATTCTGACTTCAGAGCAGCTCATTAGAAAGTTTATCAGAAAAAAATCAACATTATATTTGCTTGAAAAAAAAAAAGGAGAATGGGCTAGGTAGTCAGAGTCTAAACAAGAGATTGATTGATTTATTCTTTTATATCGAGGATAATGGAATAAGCACTCTTGTGCTTTTTTACATCCAGTCCCAGTGTGTATGCAGTTTTGTAAGTGTCATCTGTTCCCACCGGCACACGATGGCCTACTCTTACGAAAAGCGGAACAAGATTTAACGTGTGCGCAAGATGTTCTGCGTGCGTTCGCACACGAGGCCTCGGTTCAAAGTCTCATCCGAAGGACTTTTGGGGAGAGTGGAGTCAGAGAGAGAGGGAGGGAGGGAAGGGGGGGGGGGGGTAGTGAGGTATAGTGAGGCAGAAATAAAGGAGTGATAGAAAAAGGGGAAATTTTTATCACAGAATAAGACACCCGCTAAAGGGGGAGGGGAGGGGAGGGGTGACATCCACAACATCCCACCCACGACCTTCTCCCGTAAACCTCCGGTGCTAAAGCTTTGATGACAACTTAACACAGGCAGGAAAATGTAGGGGAAACAGACACTGAGGTCACCTTGAGACTAGAGCGACAAGAGCCACCGAATCAAGAATTTTAAATATATATTTATTGCATGATGGTCAAATCAATGGGAATAAGGATAGTGCATTGATGATGCTGTGGAGGTGCAAAGTAAGTTCAAGGGGATGAGGACGATACTGTGGAGGTGCAAAGTAAGTTCAAAGGGGATGAGGATGATACTTTGGAGGTGCAAAGTAAGTTCAAAGGGGATGAGGACGATACTGTGGAGGTGCAAAGTAAGTTCAAAGGGATGGACGATAGTGAGGAAGTAATTCAAAGGGATGACGATACTGGGGAGGTGCAAAGTAAGTTCAAAGGTAGATATATGGGAGTGCAAAGTAGTAAAGGATAGGGTGTACTGGGAGGTGCAACATAATCAAGGGATGAGGATGACACTGTGATGGTGCAACATAAATCAAAGGGGATGAGGATGATATTTATTATTTATTTATTTATTTTATTCTTTTATATTGAGCATAATGGAATAAGCACTCATGTGCTTTTTTCATCCAGTCCCCGTGTGTATGCAGTGGGGAGGTGCAAAGTAAGTTCAAGGGGATGAAGATGATACTGTGGAGGTTATCTTTCACCCCCCCCCCCCCCCCCTCCTCCCCAATTTGGTCAAAGTTGGTCCATAAATTCGAGAAACACTCTCAAAATCATAATCGGAAAGTGGAGGGTGCTGGACTGTATAGGTAAGAGCCACTTAGAGTGAAAACGAAATAAATGGGAAAAAAAAGCAACAATAAAAATGTGGGATTCAAACCTACGACTTGTAGTCAGGATTCCAATGCACAACACACTAACCACCGCGCCACGATGGCTGGCCGTATTCCTAATCTTTACACTAATGTTTGCCTAGTTAAGTTACTTTTTTTTAAAGGTAAATTAACATGTTTTCGTATGATTGGTGTCTCGATCTTAGGTTGGAGATTCACCTCCGGGGCCTGCAAACAAATGGGAAATTTCTATAAGCTGGAACAGAACTCTGCATCATTGCATAAATTTTTGACTTCCGATAGCACGTGCGACAATTGTGATGAGACCACAGAAATGCCCTACCTTGAAGACAGGCTCTGGGATTGGAAAGCTGTAGAGAAAAAGGCAACAGAGTCGGATGCAGTGAACAAAAAGAAACGCGCCGCTAAAACAGTCAAGCGTACAACATTTGCTGAACCACCCGACCACTCAGGCCCCCTCATGTCTAAAAACACAAACAATCCAGTTCTTGGCAGTGTTGGAACATCAGAGGAGTCAGTGAACAAAGAGGCGACAGATGCTGTGTTCAAACGTGTGACTCCACATAAGACAAAGGGCAAAAGAAATAGTAAAGTGAAATATGCAGAGCCACAATCCAACAGAGATGCTGTTGAAAGGAAAATCACGTTCAAACCAAAACAGGTTTCCCGACCACAGACAGCGAATCTAATCAGACCCAAACTGGTTATAAATCAAAGACCTCAAACCGCAGAACATCAGCAAAGAAAGCCTGTCCAGCCTAAAGCACCCCCCACACCAAAAGCATGTCAGCGCACCAAAAAGGATTCCGTTGCTAGAACTAAAGGTACAGCGTCCGTCTTCCCTCCTTCACGGGGGGTGCCAAGAATGACAGGTGCGGCCACCTGCAGACAGCCAGGGGTGTCTCCACATGAAGGCTGCCATCACAAGCCCCGCAGTCCTGATGCCCGCCAGCATGACAACAGAAGCAACAGCAGCGTCTGCTACTACGACCTGTTCAATGTGTCCTCTTCAGAGCCTTCTGACGAGGATACAGTCTTTGATAATGACAACGATCAGTTCAGCAACGTCTCGTTAGCAAATGAGTTTACTTGGAATACAAACGTTGATGACAGGCACGACACTGCAGAAAAACTGCAGGGAAAAGCCCAGCAAGACACATTTTACACAGTCAGTGACACATCTGCTGCAGATTCTAACACATCTGGGATTAGAAAGCCCCATCCTAGTGAAAAATTCTCAGGAGACGAACGGAAGTCCTGCACGTCTGTGGGCAGTCGTTCTTGTTATTCTCTACCTCCATCGCCATTCCGGACAGGATCAGACACCCACGCCCTGCAAGTAGGTCATTCCAAGTCTGACAGCAGCTCAACTATATTTTATTCTGACAGCCACATAAAGAAATGGATGGCTGACGTCCAACAAATGTGTCACCTCCCTGTCTATGTTGGCGATACCGGATCCGATGACACTGTCCAAGACACGGCTCATGTGACACTGAACTATGACTCTTCTCTGGAAGACCTGGACATCAATACCCAAGACCAGGAGTGGATGGATGGTCACAATCAGGACACTCGACTACTTGGAATTTCAGGGTCTGAACAATCCACAAGCCAACCCTATAAATCCAAAGTATCACAGCAACAGACCCAGACTGATGATGTTCCTGAACCTGAAGCCAACTTAAATGGGAACAATGTACACAGACGTCAAGGATCAGCTAACTCCAGAAGAGATAGAGTCCTTGCCCCTTTCGCCTTGATGGTTCCCAACGAACCACTCCTAAAGGGAATGAGGAAGAAAAGTACTGCTGGCCAGACAGTATCCTCAGCAAAGATCTCTTTTCCTAGTTCTGCAAGCACATGTCAGAAAAATGCCACTGCCAACACCCATCACCAACTGTACGAGCCACGTAGACTTAGCATGCAGCCTCCCACGATTGAGAAAGAAAGACCTAAAAAGCGGAGAGGGGTCACACCCTAAAATATGAAAATAATCAGGGGTCAAAAAGATGGTGTAGATTTTAAGAAATGGTATTTCAGAGGAGTATTTATTGTCATCATTAAGATTAAAAGTGTTAAGATCGCTGTGCAAAAGTTGCCTATAGATGTAAGCTTTCGAATTGTTTCTCAATACTCCTGCAAATTTCGTTCTTTTCAAAGTCCCCTGTGATTCTTTTACCCAAAGACATGTATAATATCATCATTATCATCAGAAGCTTACTGATCCTTTAAAAATGCCTTTTAAGGTCATTATCCAGATGACAGCTTTTGATGTAGTCGTTTAAAACACTGATACTGGCGGTCAATCTATTCATAAAGGCTATCAGTATTATTTCAAAGGTTCTCATTAGAGATATTTGCAATGTTATAATTATAAGATAACAGCTGATACTAGATACAAACGGTACATCTTAGTCTCTAATTTTTCTCTAATTTCAAAATAATTGTCAGTGCCATCATCCAAGACAGTATGCAAATACTGTCACTAAGGAGCTACCTGTTGAAGCTAACGATCAAAAATGCTGAGGACCGTCATCTTTCAAAACTCAGGCCTTTTTTGCGCTTGTCAGAAGGACACAGTCTTTGCAATGACACCAATAGTACACTGCAGGTTCTCCAAGTTACCGTAGAGCTTCTTGGCCACTGAGGTGGGGTCAGGCAAGGTTCTGTCTCGGGGTGCCTCGCGCAGTGGGCAGTACTACAGCACATGCTCTGCTGACCAGCTGCCAGTCTTGCTAGGGCACTCTTCTGTGAGACTTATGCGGAGTTTCATGTACACATGGCTATCTAACTTTTCAAATGAGGTGATGAACTAGACGTCCTGCGTGCAACATACTTTAAGTGCACGGAAAAGAACCCACGGCAACAAGAGAGTTGTCCCTTGCAAAATTCCGTAGGAAACAAACGACTCTCGTATGGAAACAAATGCACTTACAAAAAGACTTTTAACAAAGGGGGGAGGGGTGCTGCTGCTCTGGTGGCGATGCAGTCTCCCCAAAGAGAGCAACTTAAATTCTACACAGAGATATCTCCGATCACTGAAAGTGAAATACAATACAAATACAATGCAATACTGTACTATACAATAAAATACAATTATCCAGACGGTTGTGGAATGTCCTGAGCCTGAAAGTACAGACATGGTCCAATTGTATCAGCATATTAAAGAGGTCTGACCTGGAGCAAGATGGATGTTGCTTTAGCCACTTGGTTTGCACCTTGGCCTAGATGATGGCCTTAACTTCAAAATAGCTGATAGACCTGTCCACCTGCTCTTGTCTTGTGTATGCCTTGGCCAGGGGTCATCTTCAACATGTTGGGCCTGCATTTTGAGAGATAGGTAGGCGGTCTTCTTTTCCTTTGTTGAGAGGCAGAAGATAGGAGGGTCATTCTCCTGGCAGTGTTTTCCCAAGCCACCGCTTTGTCCAGCCTTTAGCAATGTCCAGGACCTGCTGCAGTCTGTCTGTACTGGGCAGTTGTGAGATGTTCCTCCGAGCGCCATAGAACAAAATCATTAGCGTAACTGGTCCATAGACTTTTACTTCGGTATATTTCTAACAATATCATTTATGTAAACGTAGAACGGGGTAGAATACTGGCTAGTCTTGGAGTCTCTTGAGGACCAGGTGTTCTGTAGCCAGTAGCAGTCTTCCTCTGCCTCCTAAGCTGGGCTCCACACCATGAAACGGGGTGAACACGAGTCACATGTGGTGAGCCCTTTATTTTGAAGCGCATAGCCTGGCACTGTCAGTCTGACAGCATTCCACAAGCGGAGCACCATAGGTAGAAACTGATTGGCTGTCCATTCATATGCCGCGGATGCGTTGAATTGCTGTCATGTTTGACTGGTCCAGTACATCTATCTTCAGCAATGGTTTGTTATCCAAGTTTCAGACAGGCGACTTACCAGCCAAGGCTAGAGCCTCCCTGCCCTGACGTGTGGGTGTTTTTTTTCAATTGGAATTTTTCCTCTATAGGGAGGTGTCAGCCCTTGTCTGGTATCATATGTGAACACGACTGTAACTACCACAATATGCGGACAATACAGAGCTATCAAACAGTGCATCCTCTGAAGTCGGAGTATGGCTGCCTATATGGCGAGGTACTTGAAAATAGTCATACACGCAAACTTCTCATTCAGTGTGCAATTTCAATCCCACAGTGATTCCCAGGTGGGTAATCTTCCTTTGATTAAAATCACGCTCTAAATATTCTGTAAAAAACATTCTGCCTTCTTTTCTATGCCGCCGCTGTAGTCTAGTGGTTAGGGCGTTGGACTCGTAATCTAAAGGTTGTGGGTTCGATCCCAGCTTTCGGCTATGGCGTTGTGCCCTTGGAAAAGGCACTTTACGGCTATTTTCTCACCCCACCCAGGTGTAGAGGGGGTACCAACCTTGTGTTGGGGGTTAACCCTGCGATAGACTGGCGTCCTATCCAGGGGGAGTCTATGACTCTCAGTCGCTTAACGCCACAGAAACCGGGATAAGCACCGACCTGATGAACATTAGGCTCGGGACAGACTTTAACTTTAACTTCTTTTCTATAAAGACAATATTTTCAGGCTAATTGTTCCTTTCTCATGGGTCTTTGCGCTGTTTGATAATGGTTAATCGAAATGCTCATGTCACTGACAACTAAAGTCTAAAAGTACCTGAAGCTGTATTTATGCAAGATCTATGCTATGTAGATTGTAACATCATCATCATCATATTCATTTTTATATTTATTTAATCTTCAACAGTTAGTTTGACTGCAAACATCGACAGATTTTTCTGAAAATATCAAAGGACTATCTTTTTTTTTTCATTGCTGGAACACTTCCAACCCAGTTCTTATCAGAGTGAAAATCCCAACAAATTTATCATCATAATTATAAATGTTAACATATTTTGAACCACTGAAGAGTTCCGAGAAACTGCCCTTGTGTTCCGGACTTCTCAAATAATTATATGTACAAAATTTTAACGAGTTAGCTACAGAACAGTTCTCTTTCAAAAACTGTGTAACAATCTATGCCGCTGAGCCAACGACTCGTCTCGAAAGTCCTGCCAGCCATTGGAATTTGCTAGCCGACCAGCAAGTATGGTGTGTTTCTGAATATGTTTTTTGAATGTGGCATGCCTAATGTCTAACGCATGTGGAATTCTCAATTCATAGTATGAGGCTGATTTCATGAAAAACGAAGCCCGTATAAGGTATCAACAGAATTATGTTCTTCTGTTGTCATTCTACCATTTTTAGTCTTATATCACTCTTCCACATCAGAACAATAACGCAGATTTTGTTCCAAACCTTAGTGATGGTAAGTATATTTTATACATCATAATGTTAAAACAATACAATTTTGCCTGGTATAATGCTACTGTAATGCATGCTATAAGCATTTGGTCGATATATGCATGTTGTGATCAAAGTTGTCAGAAGGCAGTGAATAATAAAAGTTTTGGATTAATTTCAGTCTTTTACTCTGCAGGCGTTTTTCTTTGCGAAGTACAGTGCATGCTCCATGAAAAACTTCACAACAGTGCATTCATACACTTTTCTGTGTGTGTGTGTGTGTTTCTCTGTACCAGATATGCTCGCAGGCTTACTTTGCTGCAAGCAGTAGTAGATTGTATGTTGTTGTTGTTGTTTTTGTGGGGTTTTTTTGGTTTGGTTTGGTTTGGGATTTTTTTGTTTTTCGTTTTGTTCTTTTTTTGGGGGAGAGGGAGGGGGGGGGGATCAGCTCTCAGCGAGAGCTCCGGGGCTCACCAATCGTGAGATTCTGCGTATGCGACGGTTTTACCCACCATTTAGGTAGCTGCATTCCGACTTGTGGAATAAAGCGGGTGTAAGATGTTGAGCACCCCCTATTTGTCGTCTTGTAATTATAGGCAGGCCTGCGCCTTCTGCATTTATGTGTTTCACATCAGTGGGTCTATCTATCAGTGGTCAACGCACTTGTCTGGAAAGCGAAGTGGGCAGATTCGATCCCCGTTTGAGCTCGAGCTCCTCCCACCCCCCACCCCCACCCCCTTCCCATCCACTAGACCTTGAGTGATGTCTGGGTGCTAGTCTTCAGGAAGATAATTGATGATAAACCGAGTGTCGTGTGGAACACGCATTAAGCATGCAACAAGAATTGTTCCCGACAAAATTATGTGAAAAAAGCTAATCTTATGAGGAAACAAATTATACCTATACAGACAGGAATATCACCCCCCCCCCCCCCCCCCCCAACAACAACAAAAACCCAAAATGGATGGCACTATTCTTATGTCGACGTGCTCTTCCCACATGAGAGCAGCCAGTTTCACGCAGAGAAATCTGCCGTGACCGGAAAGTAGTATACAAGACAATATCCTAGCCTACACTGGCGTCATCTTTAGTTTGTTGGTAGACTAGTTGAACTGCCAGACAGATGTACTCATGATCGAGCACTAATAGAGTCACGCGATGCACTGCCCGTGCCTTTATCAGACTGGCTTTCAGGTCAGGAGTCTGCACCAAAGCTGGTCACATGAGATACGGCATGTAGAGGCTGACAACACTGTCGCACTCACTATCAGTACCTGGGTAATCTCAAAAGACTGAATAGAGCTGGCTCTCGTTTGCATAAGACGCCACATGCCGTTTTGTTTTCCCTTGTGGTAGACCATGTGGATGTTAGCGAACTGAAAAATCTGCTTCATTGTCTACTAACACTATAATCATCACACACAGACTCCACAGCATATAGGGTGCTTGCTTGTTGTACTCTTTGACACAATTTCACGAGAGAAAAGACGGAAATCCACAAAAAAGAGTCAATCCGCCAATCACCCTCGGGTTTACTGCACTGGGTGTGGTGGTCTTGGACCAAAAACGACCTCCCTTTCACTGACCATGTCACGGCAAGCGACAGAGAACACACCACTTGTGCCCGAACACGTCAACCTGAATAACTCCAGCGCACACTACGCCTCGTTGTCCTCTCCCTCCGGCCTCTTCCAGGACTATGTTCGGCCCGTGCTGTGTGAAGTGGTGGGCACCATGCTGTTCGTCTGTGTGGGAGTGATGTGTGTGCAGTATGCAGCAGGGGTGGACAGGTCGCCGGCAGCTGTCATTCTGTGTGCTGCCGTGGGTCACGGCCTGACCATCGCTGCTTTGATCACAGCGTTGGGAGATATCAGGTGAGGGGGTTATGTGTTTGTGTGTGTGTGTGTGTGTGTGTGTGTGTGTGTGTGGTGTGTGTGTGTGTGTGTGTGTATATACAGGGGGGAATTAAAGCACTGACAAGTCTGCGCCATAAGTTGACCTGGAGATCGTAAACCCTTAATTCACCAGACACCACCGAGATTCGAACCCACGACTATGATGGACCCATGGGATTGAAGTTGAGCGGTCTTAACCACTCGGCTATAGCTATAGCGACTGTCATCCCAGTTTGTTTATTATTGTTGTTGTTATCATTTATGTCCACAGCAGATTTCTCTGCGTGAAATTCGGGCTGCTCTCCCGGGGAGAGCGTGCCGCCACAAGTGCAACGCCACCCTTTTTTTTCTTCTTTTTCCTGTCCGCAACTGTATTTCTTTCCCTATCAGTGGCTTTTTTTCTACAGAATGTTGCCAGGGACGACCCTCTTGTTGCCGTGGGGTTTTTTTACGTGCGCTAACTAATGATGTGTAAGACACGGGACCTCGGTTTATCGTCTCATCCGAAAGACTAGCACCCAGACCATCACTCATGATCTAAAGGATGGGGGAAAATTTAGGGGCCCCCAAACGGGATTCGAACCACCACACACGCCGACCTAGACTTTTCGCTTTCTAGGCAAGGCGCGCTAGCTCTAGACCATCAGTCAAAAAAGCCCAGACCTTTAACTGTGGCCTGTATTTTGTGTTGCGCGGCGTTACTTTATTTCAAAAAAAAAATTTTTTTTTATACCACTTTATGTCACAGTAGATTTCTCTGTGTGTAATTCGGGCTGCTGTCCCCGGGGAGAGCGCGTCGCCACAAGTGCAGCGCCTACTTATTTTTTTAAATATACATACAGCCCGAGCCGCCCTGGAGGCTCCAACTCTCCCGATTTCTCCTCAGGATGGTGTTAACACGACACCTGTGTGCATGCTGCTTTTTAATTTTATTTTGTCATCCGCTCCTACCGCACACAAGGCCTGCTCTTCCGAAAGACGGAACGGGGTTTTAACGTGTGCGCAAGATGTTCTGCGAGCGTTCGCACACGGGGCCTCGGTTTATAGTCTCATCCGAATGACTTTAACATTCAGTTCGATTTTTTTTTCTCTCGTCAAACTGGGAAGAGAGGGCGAGGCTGGGAATCGAACCCAGAACCTCAGGGTTTACTTGTTGGCAGTCGAACGTCTTAACCCTCCTGCCACCTTGCTTCCACAGTGGGGCCCACGTGAACCCTGCAGTGACACTGGCACTGGGGCTGGCTGAGGCCATCCCTCCTGCCAAGGCCCTGCTCTACGTGCCGGCCCAGCTGGCTGGGGCCCTGATGGGGGCCGGGCTGACTAAGGTGAGTCTTCTTGGTGGTGGTGGTGGTGGTGGTGGTGATGGTGGTGGTGGTGGTGATGGTTGTGGTGGTGGTGGTGTGTGTGGTGGTGGTGGTGATGGTGGTAGCGATGGTGGTGGCGAAATTAACAACAACAACATCAGCAACAAATAAACAATAGCAACATCAACAGCAGCAGCAGCAGCAGCAGCAACAACAACAACAACAACATAACAACAACAACAACAACACACACACACACACACACACACACACACACAACACACACACAACACACACACACACACACACACACACACACACACACACACACACACACAACACACTCACACATCGTTCAATATTTACAGCTGAACTTATTGCAATTATATGGCTCTTACTATATTCTTGATGTTCCATGCTTCTTCTTTCAGATCTATACTTTGTGTTGATTCGAAGGTCGGTAAGTATGCTCTGAAATCCCCAAATTAAAAGAAAGTTTCCACAATTATTTTTGAAATTAACCAGTCATACACCTCAAGTTTAAGAGGTATTCCTGTTCATTTTGTTGGATATCTTCTCACGTTGGAATTTTTCAACAGGGGGCTGACAGAGTTGCAAAAAAGGGGGCAAGACAATGAAAGGGAACGATAGAACTGCAATGTTCCCTTATCTTTTACAAGAGATACCGTAATATTAGACAGACATCATGGGGTAAGTTAAAAGAATCTGGTCAATTCAAGGCCGGTCTTTAAAGAGTCGTCTAACTACTGCCCATATCTTGTATATGCTCCTTTTAAAAAGATTCAAACTTTCAACTTTAATAGGTTAGTTCATAATTTTAGAATGAATTAAATGCATTCCTTACCAAATTTTGCAAAATATCCGATGCTATGTGGAGACATATTTCAAACACTCATATCATATTTGAGTGCCCGATGTAAAACCATTTTCTCCTGCATTTTCTGAGCAGTCCTGGAAATGTTTTTGAAATTCAAATTACCTTTGCCATAGATTTGGATGTTACTGCACAGCCACTTGAATATTATTGTAGTACATATATTATTGTTGATTGTTCCACCTTGTGTGAGTTGAAATTTTGCTCCTGGTTTTAAGAGTTGTTGTTTTTTTTTTTTGTTTTTTTTAAAAATCTTTTTAAGCGTACTAAACACCATTATTGCTATCATAATGTTTTCTCTTTCACCCCTTCCACTCACTTCCATAACTTCCATTACACTTTCCACTTCTCTTGCCTAATATCACTTAGAGTGAACAGACGTTAATTGAAGACAACAACAACAACAACAACAACACACACACACACACACACACTTCTACAGAAGTTTATTCATTGCAGAAGAATCATTACGCACAAGGTGAAGCTTGTTACGCCTCTCGGAACAGAAAACCATTGTGTACCGGTGGGAATGGATGACAAAAGATACAAAAACACATGCACACGAGGACTTGGTGTGAAAGAAAATGTAATTTAAAAAAAACCAACACAATACAAATTCATTATTCACGAAATAAAATAGTTTTTATATCAAATAAAAACCACAAAATCACCAAATGCAACCCCCCAAAATCCGGATTTTGCCAAACTCTATTAGTCCAGATTGAATGTCCAGCCAGGTGTGTTTCTTCACCTCCACAGCTCAGACAAAAGTAGGGACAGTCGATGTAAGTGTGTGTTATCTTATCCAAGTACTCTCAACATCTCTGATAACGACGTTGCATGATGGAGACATTTGTGACGACCAACAAGGTCAGGTTAATCACCGGCTATTAGAACGCACACAGCAGTGTAGCCTACATGAGAGCAGTAATAAACTCAGACAAATGTCTACAGCCGAACAGTCTTCAAATATATACTACATCTTGGGGTAGCTATTGCTTTGGACAATGATAATCCTAACATAATATTGTAAAGCATAACAACACTTTTTTTCTATTTCTCAGCATGAGTTCAGAGATTTACCGATGGTGAGATTTTTGCGTATGTGACCGTTTTTTGCCTGCCATAAAGGTAGCTGCATTCCGACTTCGGTGGATATATAACAACATCTGAATGTAAGCCTTGGCACTTAGTTGACATCAATAACTGACTAGAACAAACCGTGGCTCGATGTTCTTTCCCTGCTGTGCTATTACGGATTATGTTTTTCTTTTGTAATCAACCTCGGAATAAAGTTATTTAAACCAAGAACTGACAGGGCTTTCAACCTAGGCCAGGCTGTTGTTTTGTAAGAATATGTTTTCTTTTTCTTTCTGTTTCATTCCTCAGCTACAGCTCCGATGTTCACCAATGGTGAGATTTTTTGTGCATGCGACCGTTTTTGCCCACCATGAAGGTAGCTGCAGTCCGACTTCGGGGATGTATGCTGGGTATGTTCATGTTTCCATAGCCCACCGAACGCTGACATGAATAACGGGATCTTTAACGCGCAGATTTGATCATCTTCATGTGTATACTATATACACGAAGGAAATCAAAGCACTGGCACTTGACGTTGACCAGGGAGATCGTAAACATCCCCACCCTTTATTCACATAGACGCCGCCGAGATTCGAACTCACGACTTCATGGAC
>CM060316.1:36225779-36253279 GCA_030674155.1 Stramonita haemastoma
AAAAAAAAAAATTAAGAAAAAAAAGGGAGAACAACTGAAGATAGATGAATGAAGAGAATGGAGGTAAAACCTGATAGCTAGTCTGCATCTTTCTTGACAGCATCACACACACACACACACACACACACACACACACACACACACACACACACACACACACACACAGGGACTGGATGTAAAAAAAACAAAAAGTATATGAATGCTAATTCCATTATCCTCGATATAAAAGAGCAATAAATAAATAAAACACACACACACGTAACGTTGGTGTGTGTGTGTGTGTGTGTGTGTGTGTGTGTGTGTGTAGCAGCACCAGCAGTAAAAGTAGTAGTAGAGGTAGCAGTAGTTGTAGTAGCAGTAGTAATAGCAGCAGTAGATGTAGTAGCAGTAGTAGTAGGCTATCAGCATCAGCCTCAATGAACTCCCTTCACAGTTTTGTGATCGTAAAAGACAAAAAAGTAGTTAAAGGGAGAAAAGCAGCAAAAATACGTAAACGAAATAGGTCACGTTAGCTTCCCTTCTACGAAACCAACTTTTCATTAATCCGTTTAAAAGTCGATAATATTATGTATAAAATTCTTTGGTAGCGTATATTCTTTATCAGATTTGTGCTATTTTTTCTACATAACTTTTTTGGCACACAAAGTCTACTTTGATTTTTAAAACCTTGTTACAATTACGACCTCACAGGGCACCACTTCTCCTGATACTACACACGAGATCTCACGAGATGTGTTGACACGAACAGTGAATGACGTCAAGGGATTTTCCCTAGGAGAATCATCGATGAGTCATTCCCAAGAAATGAACATCAGGGCCCAATCATATTTCCTATAAGCTCGTGGCCGCTGCTACCTGTTTCAGTGAACCAGGCAGACCACGCGGAACGTAAGAGGACGTTCTCTCAGGACGTCGTCCTGCCTTGCAGGACCGGTGAAATACACCAACTTCTAGGTAAAATTTCAAGATGGCGACTCCGGATAGCCCAGACAGTGACAGCGATATGCAAGGTAAGTACACGGTTACTCAGTGGAAATCCATGTCTCACTATCACTATTTTTGGGTTCCATGAGTCACTGAGTTGTGAGAGTTCCTTGAAAGTTATAATGACGCCAACTTTTAACCTACTTCTCTCGTTCATCGCTCGGTATAAATGAGAAATGTCCTGTTTTTTTGTCAACGAGCTAATGAAACCATGAGACGACAAGGCCTCTATCTGAATTATGGACACAGAATAGGAAGTGTATAGCGGATACCGACATGGCGGGTCGTAAGGACATTATTACTTTTGAGTTTGATTTGTTATGTTTAGGGTATTTCATCCTGATCACTCTCTGGGCAGGGAGGGGGGGGGGGGGGGGATTGTTGATCACCTACCTGCAATCAAAAACCAGGAAGTGCTGCATGCATCATCAGATGTTCAGTGCAGTGTAAACAAAATTATTACATAAGAAACATGGTTATTTTAAAACATGAGATGTAATCTTTTCAATACTTTTTTTTAAATATTACCATACAAATTCTTATATTAAAAGCCTTGGATATATAAATTTATAACTTATGGTTAATCCTTTCCATTAAAAAGGCATTTAGCTTTATTGTAGCAGACAACAGATCCAATAATCTCCAAGGCAATTGACCAAACGTAAACAGAAGGAACATGCACTTAACAACATTCATGATATGATATTTGCACTCATCATTTATCACAATGAAAACCATGTATAGGCCTACACTCGAAAACTTGTTATTACTAAAAGGAAAATGTAGTGCTCAATTTCTTAGGTAATGTCTTACTGTTATTAATGTTATCAGAATTTTACTTTGATGAATGAGATCATATAGCATATGTATAGTGCAGTCCTTAGTATGAAATAAAAAATGCCCAACAGATTTTTTAACTGATCAAATCCAAAACACTTAACAGGGTAGAAGAGATAATGTGAAATATCTGATACGATGGACATGGCATATTTTTAAGTGATTAATTTGGGAAGCTTGTGTAACATCTCATTCTGTCAGTGTGATTTTGGAGGGTTGTCAAAAATAATTATACTAGCCTTAAAACAGTGTGCACTTGAACACTGGTTCACACATGAATATGTATGTATACAACAACACACACACACACACACACACACACCACACACACACACACAACACACACACACACATGTATACATCATGTATACATTACATGTACACTGCATGTACATGTACACACACCCACACGCACATGTACACACACACACACACACACACACACACACACACACACACACACTCTCACTCTCTCTCTCTCTCACTCTCACCTCTCTCTCTCTCTCTCTTCTCTCTCTCTCTCTCTCTCTCTCTCTCTCTCTCTCTCTCTCTCTCTCTCTCTCTCTCTCTCTTCTCTCTCATCTCTCTCTTCTCTCACACACACACACACACACACACTTAGTGAACATACACACACACACACACACACACACACACCACACACACACACACACACACACACACACACACACACACACACACACACACACACACCACACACACACACACCACACACACACACACACACACACACACACACACACACACACACACACACACACACACACACACACACACACACACACACACACACACACGTGTATGTATACATAGACACACACACACAAACACACACATTCTCTCCTCTCTCTCTCTCTCTCTCTCTCTCTCTCTCTCTCTCTCTCTCTTCTCTCTCTCTCTCCCCTTCTCTTGGTCTCTATTTAAAATAGAGAAAATTAATACTGTTATGTATGATACCAAAATAGTCACCAAAGAAAAAAAAAAGAATTAGTGCATAAAAAATTCATTTCCCCCCTTTTATAAATCTGGCATAATAATAATAATAATAATAAATGGAATTTATATAGCGCTATATCTTGCAAAAGCAAATCAAAGCGCTTGCATTCAACCAATTCTTGCACATGCAGCCAACAACAATTGAGATTTTTAACAAAGTCAATACACACACACACACACACACACACACACACACACACACACACACACACACACACACACACATAGAGGTTAAACACTTTGGCAGGGTGGTGGATAGTTCGGCTGTTGAGAGCAGGGGCAGAAGATGAAACAGGATAGGAAAGTCTTAGCTTTGAAACAAGTGTGTCTTGAGGCTGGATTTAAATGTGTCATAGGTAGGCTTTTTACGAAGGGAGAGAGGGAGATCATAGGGCTTACCAATCATCTTGTCATTCTGACAGAACTTCTGTGTCTTATGTTTTGTTTTGTTTCGGTTTTTTTTTGTTTTGTTTTTTGGTAGGGGCTTCTTTTTATTTGTCTTGTTTCATCCTGTTTTGTTGTTGGTTTTGTCTGGGTTTTTTTTTTCCCTATCATAAATGATTAACACTTTTTTTGGCATCCCCGAGAAAGAGGAGTTAGTCTGCAACATTCCACAACTTTACAGTGGATAGAAATGAAATGCTGCTTATTCTCAAAATATTGCTATAGCTGCATTGTATGTCATAGCTTTGGCAGGTGAATGATGATACCCTGAAGATAAAAGTGACAAAACTGTGCTGTTCCTGTTCCAGGCTCTTGTTAAGTCTTCGATCTCCTTTGTGAAGGATGCAAAGGATACTAGATAATGAAACGATGATGTTAAATGCCCAGGAACATTAAAAACAGAGAGCTCTCTCACTGAATTCCTCATTCGGCTGGTTTAAATTTGTTGTGTGTGTTGACTGTTGGGGGTTGTTTTTTTTTGTTTCTGTTATGTTTTTGTTGTTGTTTTCTTTGTTTACAAGTATGCTTTTGGGAGGTGGGGGGATGCCAGGAAAACGCTTTAAACAGACACAGGAATTGAATTTATATTATAGCTGGTAAGAGTGACTAATAACAGTCAGTTCTGAAAGTATTGTGAGGAAAATATGTGAGGTAACATTGTTTTTGTTGTCTGCCTATTTGACTCTTCTTTTTTTTTCATTGGCAGAATGGGTATCAGCTTCATTAGCAAACCTGTCCCAGCCCAGTGGGGAAAGATAGAGTATCACTATCAGGTAGCACTCATAAGAAATATATTTTTGCCTTTTGTTTATTCATGAATATTTTCGTAGTCTAGCTATATGTTTTGAACACTAGTATTGCAGTAAAGTGTACCAAGGCAGCAAGTGTTCATCTGCTGTTTGGTTTGATTTTTATTTTTATTCCTTGGTTGGGGCGCTTAGATTCACCTGTAGTGAGGTTTTTGTTCTGTAAGTGACTGTTTTTGCCCACAGTTTTGGTAGCTGCATTTCAACTTTGGGGATGAAGTCTAAACAACAGTGTGCATGTAGCTTTTTAAAAATTATCATCAATCTGCTGTTACCCGCTTAAATGGCCTACTCTTCAGAAAGACAGAACTAGTTTTTACATGTGCACAAGATGTTCTGCATGTGCTCAAACATGGGGTCTCAATTTATAACCTTATTCAAAGGACTCTTGGGGAAGTGTGGTCATTATTGATGTTACCTCCTGGGGAAAATCCCCTTAAAAAGTTTAAAGGGTGCCTTGGTGGTCTGGTGGCTGAAACCTGAGCTGGATTCTGGGCCATCAAATCACAAGGGTAACGTAGCGCTCTAACCACTATGACTATGTATATATTTGTTTTGTTATCCTGGGGATAACAAAATCCCCTTATCTCCCGTTTGATTGATCAGATATGATGTTCATACTTTGATGCATGCACATGTATGTATGATATACATTGGTGTGTTTTCAGGAGGGAATAGACAAGGATTGAAGTTGGAATTTAACTCTGTTTCCCGGCAAGGATCGCCATCATTAGCAGACATGGGTCACACAACTCAAATGTGAGTAGCCACTTCAAGTTTGGTTGTAAATTTTGTCTGTGAGGTAAATTGTTGTTGAGCACAGTGTTTATTGTTTTTATCATTCATTTTTTTGCTAATGTTAGTCTATTTGCTGTAATGTAGTTCTTTGATAACTTTTTCTTTTCTATCAGCTTCTCTCAGAATACCTGGTTTTTCTTTTCTTCCTCTTCTTCTTTTTTTAATCAGACATTTTGTTCTTGGTGTTTGGGCTTTTTTTCAAATTGTTGAAAATCAGATGATTAATTGAATTTAAAAGTAAGGTTTATTTCAAGTTTTGTTTGACAAAATTTTTCTCTGTTCTATTCAGTCATCAAAACCAAAACAAAAAAAGAAAGAAAACCTAAGCAAAAACTTATGATGAGAATAGTTATTAGCTGCTCAATATTGTTCCTGTAGACACCAGAAGAATGTAAAAGTTTTCTGTATCATAGCCTTTGTAATTTTCCATATTTGGAAGGTGTAAGGGTACATGTATTCATACTGCCACTCACAGCTACTGTGCAGACAGGTAAAAATCATGTGGACACACCCATCCCCTCTTTATTTGTATTTGCCCAGCCAAAGGTATTCATACTGCCACAGACACCAAGCAATGAAGCATGAAAACACTCCCACCCAAAAAAAACGGCTGTATGTTCTTGCTCCACTTTAGCCATGTGTGTGGTTCCCCAAAAAAGTTGAGTTGCCTTCTTTCTCATCACTAGAAATCCTCTAGGCGTTCATTCTGAAATGCTTCTCTGGGTGTATGCTCATGGTCAGAGCTGCATTTATTTATTGAAAATAAGCAGCCTGATCAGCCTTCCTTTGTTTTCATAGATAGAGAGCATACAGATAGGTATGAACGCCTTTTCTAACGCTTGTTTACATGCTTTTTCTTGCCCGCTGTAGGGTAGACTATAGTTGTGAGTGGCAGTTTGAATGTAGCCTAAAGGGCTAGTGCTGCCATGGCTGAAGAGTCTGTTAGGACATTATTAACTCATTTTGAATATGCTGCATTGTTTCTGAATTGCTGTTCAGTGCTAATGGTCATGATTTAGTTCTGTTTCCCGTTCTTTCAGTGAACGTCTGAGATCAAGAGGAATTGAAAGATCATCAGGAAAACTACAGATTGCTCCAGGAAAGGTTTGTCCAAAAGTGCCATTTGATTTTAGATAAATTTTCAAAATGATAATGTTGTTAATGCCTTAACTCTGATGTTTTTTTTAGTTTATCTTGCAGTTTAAATCAAACAATTAATGAATCAGTATTCAAACCTGAGTGAGTATTATTGAGAGAAGGGTTTTTTTTCTTGATCTTCAACCAAAACATATATATGTAATAGAATGCCAAAGGCAGATTTCAGGTTTATTTGAGTTGTGTGTGAGTAGTTTGTGCTAAATTTTCCTTTCAAGTTACGTTTTGAGCATTATAGAGATCTTGAGGGATCACTATTGATAGTTTTCTGTCATTCATTTTTTGCCCTAATAAAACTCTAGGGGATTTCCTGTAAACCTAAGTAATAATTAAAAGGTATTTAGATCAGGGGGGAAAAAAGAAATAGGACAGGGAAAAACTTATTATAACGCCTGTTTTTCTTGTCAGTGAATGAACTTTGGAGTGATAAAAATTTCTGACTGTAATAAAACAATCTGCCCTAATTTCAGACATGGTTAGTGACCCTGACTTTTGGCCATGTCAGTTCTTTTATTACTGTGTGAATCATGATTTACTGATATTTGTCGGGTTGTCATGTGTAGTTTTTATTGTTGCAGGAGTATGACTTCACAGCAGACGATATGCAGGATTTGGGAGAGATAGGACGTGGCAACTACGGCACTGTCAACAAAATGATGCATAAAATCACAAGCACTGTCATGGCTGTCAAGGTAATTCCATGTTTCTGGTTCTGATCATTAACAGTTCAAATGAAAATGTCTGACGAGAGTGTGTGTGATTCATTATCATCAGCTGTTATCCCCTATTAGGATTTTTTTTCAATGAGACCATCTGGACCAGATCAAATAAAGGGGTTTTATTTGTTGTTGTTGTTTTTTTTTAATGTTATTGATTTGTTCCAAAAGTTATCCAGCTTTTTAGCAACTCTTGTTTTACATTCCAGATTTGACCCAGTGTATAAATTGCAGTTAGCAGCATATAGTAATGATAATAATAACAAAATGTGAAAGAAGGGCTTTTGTGTTTGTTGCATGCTTTATTTTATTGGGTTTTTTGGTTTTGTTTTTTAATTGAAATTTCCATTGTAAAAAGCATTTCTGACATGTTTAATTTTGCTTTTATAGTAGTTGTTGAAAACCACTTTGCTTGGAGAATTGTGATCATGTAACAGCAAAATATTCAGAGAATGGTCTTGATGAGTGTTATTCTGACTCGTGTGCAAAAATGAAGATGACAGAACGATGAAGATGTTCATCTGCCTAACAAATAAACCATGAAGATCTGGGTTCAATTTCCAGCTTGCCTTTATTCCTACTGAGATGAAAAAATTGAAATAAATATGAAAGCCCCCAGATGAGACTATAACCAAGGCCCCATGTGTGATTGCATGCAGAACATCTTGCACACACGTTAAAAACCCATTCCATCTTTCCAAAGAGTAGGCTGTTTCATGCCAGTAGGAACAGATAATTTTTTTTTTTTAAAACACATGCACACAGGAGTCGTGTTTAGGTGTTATTCCCAAAGTTTGAATGCAGCCACCTAAATGGTTGGTTGGGAAGGAGGGGAGGTGCATATATGCAAAAATCTCACTATTGGTGAACCTCAGAGCTCTAGCCGAGGAAAAAAAGAAATAGAGAAAAAACTGTGACATGTGAAGTGTGTTGTTGTTGCAGAGGATCAGGTCAACAGTGGAGGAGAGGGAGCAGAAGCAGCTGCTGATGGACCTGGATGTGGTGATGCGCAGCAACAACTGCCCCTTCATCGTGCAGTTCTACGGGGCACTCTTCAAAGAGGTCAGTCGCTGTGCTGTCGCCGTCTGCTTTTTGGGACGGGAATGTCAGCTTTTTGTGTTAGGTTTTTGGGGGCGTTTTGGTTTTTTTTTGGGGGGGTTGCTGTCTTTTTCTATGTCACTTTTGTTATCTGCTGTACTACGTGTGCTGTTGCTGCTGCTCCCAACCCATTCATTCCTGAGCACAGCTACACCATGCACAGGCTTCTCCTGTTCTGTGCTAGGAATTCCCTCTTTTCTATCCCTTTCTTTGTTTCTGCCTTGTTCTTTTTCTTCCTGCCAACTTCTTCATGTTTATTTTCTGCTTTTTTTCTCAGAAAGACTTAAAAGAAACAATTCTCACCCACCCCAAAGTTGGATGTGCTGGGCCTGACTCGTCTGAAAATGCAACACAGTGCATTTTCTCTCATATGACAGACAACAGTTGTTTGAACGTTTGAAGAAGAATAAGAAGAAAAAAGCAATTTTCTGCAGTGGAAAGGGAGCTGATTTGTGTTAAAAATCTCACTTGTTTACTGCATACTGTTCTTTCAATATTTAGTGTCAGCCTTGATTCAGGGGGACTATTTTTGCATGATAAATTGTCTGTGGGATGCTGTGGTACCTGTGATGATCAACAGTGTTGTCCATGATGTGTGCAGGGTGATTGCTGGATCTGCATGGAGCTGATGGAGACATCACTGGACAAGTTCTACAAGTTTGTCTATGGGGAACAGCAGAGTTCTATACCTGAAAACATCCTAGGCAAAATCACAGTAGCAGTAAGTATTGCATTACACAACATGAATGTGGCCATAAAGCGTTACTGTCTAAACATAACACTGTTAAAATTGCGTACTACAGCAGGCAAATGTGGTAACATGTTCTAAAGGTCTTAGCATTTGCTCTCCTCATTCCTCTTCCAGGCTACTTTCATTTTTGTTGTACAATTTATTAAAGTGTTAATTCAATAAACAAGCCAACCACCTATAATATTGTTTCAATCATATTTTTTTCTGGAAAGTATTGTTGCTTTTGGGACAATTTTGGGCTTTCTAAGTGTGCAATAAAGTGTGTGTGTGTGTGTGTGTGTGTGTGTGTCAGAGTCAGTCAAGTCAAAGCTTTTTTTTTCCCAGATGATACATTGAATAGGCAATAATTTGCTTTTATTTATCAAGCCATCTATTTATGAACAAAAATCATTTCATCAATAATATTTAACTACAGCATGATTACTTGAGCATTGACAAAACTGTCAGCAATGACATCCCTCCTCAAACGTACACTCATATGCACTCATACACATAAAGCAGTATTTTTTTTAACATGAATATATCCATTCAGTAAAAATCAAACAAAGTATCAGACAAATAAATCAATAATTGTGTGTGTGTGTGTGTGTGTGTGTGTGTGTGTGTGTGTGTGTGTGGTGTGTGTGTGTGGTGTGTGTGTGAGAGAGAGTGAGTGAGAGTGAGTGAAGAGAGAGAGATAGAGAGAGAGACATAAGTAATATCTTTGTTATTTGGACAATTCAAGACCAATTGTTTTTTTTAAGAGATTTTAACCATTATTCTTGCTGTTTTATTTTTCTATAATTTGGTTCCATTCTTTTGTGTTGCAGACTTTAAAAGCATTAAACTACCTAAAAGAGGAACTTCGTATCATTCACAGAGGTATGTATACTAGTGTGCAAAGTATAGTACAATCTTTTGGCCATATTTACTGTTATTCCCAGTTCTCCAAATGTGTGAGTGGGGAAAGAGGGGGGGGGGGGTTGTTATGTGTCCTTGTTATTGTTGATTTTTTTGTTGTTATTCTTATTTGTTTTGTTTCTCTTCATCAAATTCTCTGTTTCATCAGTGTAATTCTGCTTATATGTGAACATGAAAGTATGTAAGCCTTTGTTTGTTTAAGAGGTCCATGCTGTAAAAACATGGCAATAGCATTGTTGTTATCACTTATATTTTTGTCAACAGATGTGAAGCCGTCCAATATTCTGTTGGATAAGAAGGGAGCCATCAAGTTATGTGATTTTGGCATCAGTGGTCACCTGGTGGACTCTATAGCCAAGTCACGAGACGCAGGCTGCAGACCATACATGGCGGTTTTGTATTTTCCTAGTCTTCTGTCAACGCGTACAAAATGAACATTTCATTTTTAGGCTTTTTGAAGTGCACAGTTTTGTATAGATTGGAAGTTTTGTATAGATTGGATGTAAGTGTTGTATATAGTGGATGTAATCAGATTATTTGTTTAATCAACAATAATGTTTTAAAACTGCACTCTCTTTGTAACAGACTTTCATTTCAGATTTAAAGTAAATGTAAATGTTTCATGTTCACTGTTGGTGAGATTGGGGTACATGTGATCGGGGGGGATTACTTTTCTTTCTCTTTTGTTGTAGTTTGAAGGTTTGTTTTTCTTCCATCCAAAAGGATGGCTGTAAATGGCCCATTACTCAGTTGTTTGCTCCTAGAGTTAATCATGAATGCAAATAGAAATAGTGTAACATGTAGTTTGGACAGAATAAAGACCAAATGCATTATCATGTTTACTTTTTGCACTGTTACAGCCGGAGAGGATTGACCCTCGTGCATCCAGTCATGGATATGACGTGCGTTCAGATGTATGGAGTTTAGGGATCACTCTGGTGAGTATCACAGTTTATCGAGTCTTTTATTTCAATGATAATGGAATAAGCGCTTATGTGCTTCTTTTTTTTTTTTACATCCAGTCTCTGTGTGCATGCAGTTTTGTAAATTTTGTCATCTGTTCCTATCAGCACACAAAAAATGTATCCAGTAATTTATGTCAGTGGTCAGTAGGTTACAGAAATATGAATGTACCCAGCATACATTGCCCGAAGTCGGAATGCGGCTAAAAAATCTCACCTCTGGCCAAGGAATGGAAAAAAGACTGTAAGGTGCATGCATATAGAGGCCATCCCTTCAGAGAGGAAGAGTCCATTGGTCCTGAGGTGGGACAGATAGTGATGTAGCACTGAGTTGATGTTCTTCTCAGGGTTCTGTTTTGGATCAAGTTAATTAATGTTAGTATAATTGGTAAGGCTTCTCTTCTCATTATCATTTGATGAGTTTATTGATTGTGTGTGTGTTGTAGATGGAGCTGGCCACAGGGCGGTTCCCCTACCCCAAGTGGGTCAGTGTGTTTGACCAGCTACAGCAGGTGGTGCAGGGAGTGGCGCCTCAACTACCTCACGACAAAACGTTCTCTGACGAATTTGTCACCTTCATCAACAAGTGGTAGGTTTTCAGTCCTCGGTTTCTTTGTACAGTTAGCTTTTAAAGATAAGTTTTGACTGTTAAATTCTCTGGCTATCAGCATAGTTTTTAAACATGCTGTTACCTCGCAAGTCAGAATGGCAAATTGCTCATAACAAAATTTGGACGATCAGAAACAAGGTATAAACACTGATTAATTAAAAAGTGTTGTTATTTCTGTTGTTTAGTTGAATGGTTGTAAGTTGAATCAAGTTTCATCACACATGCATGCACACCAAAAGCATGGGAGTTACTTTCATATCATTCATCTGAAGATAACCATTGTGAGGATTGTTGAAATTAAAGTCTTTTTATGAGGTAATTATTTGTTGCTGGGAGCTGCTCACTTGGTTTCTTAAAAGTCTGTATTCTTCTATTTTATATTGTTCGTGTGCAGAGGTGCTGGGATGTGTTTTTTTTGTGTGTGTATACTTTAAAAAAAAAACTTGTTTGCTTACTTTGGGGGGAGGGATGGATGGAGATGTGCTGAAGGGTAGTCTGTAACATTTGTTTGTTTTGTTGACAGCTTGACAAAAGATGAGAAGCAACGTCCAAAGTATAAACAACTTTTGGTGAGTAATCATGTAAAACGTCTTCATGTCTTCTCTTGCTGTCACCTTTCCTCCCCTACCTCTCACTCTTCCACTTTCTTTGTCTTCTACTCATTCTTCCACTCATTCTCTTTCTCTCTCTCTCTCTCTCTGTCTGTCTGTCTCTCTCTGTCTCTGTCTCTGTCTCTCTCTTTGTCAACAATCTTTCTTAGTGTCTTGTCTTGTTTCTCCCTCCTTTTACTGTCTTTGTGTACATTTATAAACACTCAAACCCATGTGTACACACTTGTGCACACATATCTCACAGAAACACATGCATGCGCACACACACACACACACACACACACCACATATTCAAAACATGGGGAGTCAATGAATAAGCTGATTATAAACAGTCTTCTATCTTTGCTCGGAATTCAGTCCTCAAGTCAGTCTCAAAGCTACCCAAAAGTTATCTGTAATAAATAAAAGAGTACATTTGTCAAAAAAATACCAATAGTTTTAAAGTCAAGAAAGAGAGAGTACCCATATGAAGAGTGCGTACTTCTCTCCAACTACTGGAAACTTTTGATTGTAAAACCCCATTCATACTAATCATTATCACAACCTGGAAATGGCTGGTTTGCAAATAATCGTTGCTTTGTTTTGTTTTTGTGTTTCACCAGGATGACCAGTTCATCAAGCTATACGAAGAGCAGGAGGTGGATGTAGCAAGCTATGTCTGTGATGTACTGGACAAAATGAAAGACTGTGTGGACCTCACCCCCACAGACCCTGACTTTTTATAGCACACAGCCTCCACTCCCAGTGAAACAAACCACTCCATGGTTGAGTTCGTGCGTCCAACGATTCTTGACTTCCACTGCTGGGCTGGCAGCAGCCAGGCTTTGCCTCCCTTTGTCTCCCAGCTCCGCCCGCCCACCCCCAGTGTTACTCCAGATATCAAATCAGACTGAACCTTCCATTTCTGTGTTACACACGGCTGTTCTGTCAGGAGAGGAGGAGAGGATAGCTGAAGGAGGGTGGACTGTGAGGGGGTTTGTGTGCATCGTTTTTTTGGATTCTGGAGCCAGATTGTGAGTCATTCAGTCACGGTATCATGAAATCAGTATCATCGGTTTGATAGAGGGGCAAGGATGGAGATAGAAACAGATTTTCAGTTCTGGTGATGTCAGAGACTCTTTGTTCACTGATGCATAATCATCGGCACATGTGTGGTGTGGCATGTAAATGGTAATACTGACAGGAGTTATGTGTGTATGTTATGCATGGCAGCTGCTGTCTGGGCACAAGTCCATGAATCGACTGGAGAGACAGTCTTCATCCGTTGTTACCACACAGCCATGCCCATCAAGGCTCTCTCACAAGGAATGGTACTGTGTGTGACCAACCCTCCTTACCGTAACAGCTGTGAGAAAAGTGCTAAACTGACACTGGCAAACTTTACAAAGCAAAGTGAAGATAAACTCTCTCCGAAATCAACCAGTACAGAACTGACCTGAATGAACAAATGTGTTGGCCCGTGAGTTTCATCAAAGTCGTCAAGAGTTCTGTAAAAGAATGGTAGCATAAGTGTACATGTGTAGAAAAGAAGTTGTTGAGTGTGTGGTCGACATGCAGTGGTTGCTTGAAGTCTGATTTGAGGCAGTAGTTGTGAGGTAGTGATTGGAAATGTGACTACCTCAGGTCGAGGCACCAGTCGACCCTTTGCTGCAGGCCAGCTTGTCATGTTGCAGTGTGTATCAAGCAGGTGACATGGGAGAGAGAGAGAGAGTCTGGAGTGCTACGTTTTTGTCCATGTAGGAGTTACACCATGGTGCACCTTGCAGTTTTGCAGAAAATAGAATTCACTGTAATATCATCTGACTGTACCAATTAGAAAATCAAATCCTTTCTCTTTTGTATCTTAAAAAAAAAAAAAAAAAAAATGATTTGGCTAAAGATCAGTTTTCAGGGTGGGTTTGAGTCTGTTGAAAGTATTTACCTAGTGTGGCTCATTTTTTGTATTTATTAGTGAGTGTGAACTTGCAGAAATATAGGTGTGAATGTCTGTCTGAATGTTGAATTGAGTCCTTCTGTCAGTGACTGGTTGACACGCCTCCAAATAGATATCTTCTCTTCAGCTACATGCAAGAGCATTAAACACATACACACACACACACACACACACACACACACACACACACACACACACACACACACACACACACACACACACACACCTATTCCTTTTTGAGTGTCAGATGACCTTTCCATGTATAGATAATCCTTGTTCAAGCAAAACTTGTAAAAAGAAAAAGAAAATGTCTTTCTGTGCTTTTTTTTTTTTTTGGGGGGGGGGTACAAGGAGGTATCCTGGTTGTTTTCCTTTTTTGTTGTTTTGTTTAGTATTTATTGCTGTTTTTCTTTTGGTCAGCCATTTCCTGTTTAATCTCTTGGCTTACTGACCAGTCCATTTGGCGGTATTTTCTTAAACACTTTTTGATCAGTAGGACCCTGTTTCTTTTTTCATTGCCTAGTATATCAGTGGCTAGTTAGCTGTCATATATTATTTAAAGGTGTGCTTTTTATGTATATTTCTTATTACTATTTATTCCGCTGTTTACATTTAGCTTCATGTTTTTGTTCCCATAGGAAAACGGGTAGTGATGGCTTGGAAAAGTCCACACCAGGGGCATTTTGGACATTTGTTTTCTGGGGTATACATCTGTGTTCACTAGGTAACTTGTTTAAAATTTATCTTCTTAATCTTGATGGATAAAATCCACAACAGAAACAAAATGATAATAATAATAACATCTGCTGAAACATACCTGCAAACAAGAGTTCCAGACCAGAAAATAAGTCTTCATCTTGGTTGGATTGCAAAATTGTTTCGAAATTTTAGGGCCATGCATTTAATTTTTACACCTCTAGTATCATACCAGTCTTGCAGTACAAATTTCTGCGCACATGATGAGAATGAGGTGCTCCTCTTGGAAAAAACATGTATCTTTGCAGAACAGCTCCGTCTTTTTCTAGTTTATGTATTGACATTGGAATAATATGTACTATTTATTTTATTCTTTTTTTAATTTATTCTTTTATATCTATAGAAGTCTTAAAAGATTGCAGAATAATTTGCAAAATATCAGTGGGCTTATTGTTGTTGTCATTATTCATTTTGTAAACGTTAATAAAAATCCGTACATTAGGGTTGAATAAAAAAAATAATAATAAAATAAATTAAAAAAACAAACCTTCAGGCCAAACTCAGATGCACTGGGCTTGACTTGTCAGGTGCTAACAGCAGCGCAACATGTATTTACTTATGTGACAACATTGTTGTCTGAGCATTTGACAAAGATGCAGAATTAAAAACTCCAGATATTTTTTTTTAATGTTTCACCATCTAGTTTTGAGATGACTGAAATACTTGTAGTTGCTTTGAAATCAAAATATGAAAACAAAAGCATAACAAGTGGCAGAAATTTCTTTTGTATTTCAATTCCAATGTGGCACAGTGCTTAAAACTTAAATAAAAACAATTATAAAGTAATATTAAAATAAATAAAAACTGCAAACAGCACTTGCGTGAGTATATGATCTGCATTAGAGGTAACTGTAGCTCAGTCACATTATTTACATTCCTGTAGATCAGGGGAGGATATTTATCTCCAAGTCTTGTTTATGCCTAAAGAAAAGTGATGGTTTGAGTCAGATTGTGTGCAAAATGATTTATCAGCCATGGCGTAAATCTGTACAGTGAAAGTGATGGGAGTTGTGGGTCAGGATGTGTTTCTACTATGCATTTGGAAACCAATCTGGATGTGCCTGCTAGCTTCGTATCCTTCCTGCTAGCATGGTGACAGCAATATTGGAGTGTTGTTTTCTGGCACTGTCGGTCAGACTGAAGCTCAGTATGTCACCAAGCCATCTGTCATTCTGTACTTGTTTACTGTGTTGACTTCATTTGCAGAAGGTCAGTCCTATTATTATTATTATCATTAATAATTACCAGATCAGGTTCTGTTCCTCAGAGGCCACTGTTTCAGTAACATTCAACATGACATTTCCCCAGGCATTTATTATTTTTTACTATGTTTTATTATTGGATTTTTTTTTGGCATAGTCCAGGTAAACTGCATTGTTAAGGGGATTTTTTTTTCTATAGTGCATTGGTTTATGTGTACATGTCTGCTTGAATGAAATCCTGTTGTGTCTTAATGTATATGATTTGCATGGTAGTTGATTGATAAAGTAAAAGAAGCTGGTATTGAACACAATACTTCCGGAAAGCAAAAGAAAAATGCACTTTCAAGGGGTGGGGGGGAGGGGGAGCTTAAATATTAATAATATGCAATTAACACCCCTTGTTTTTTTGTTTTTGTTTTATTACATAATACATTCTGAAGCACAAAATCAGTGTTAGAACATATTGTTGGGCATAGGTTGCAATGTAAAAAGTGTGCATCTTCCCATCTCTTTATATTTATTCGACTTGTGTCTTTTGGGGGGGGGGGGGGGGGGGGGGGTTAAAAAAAAAAAATTTGCAGTTGATGGTTGATGTGGATGATCGACCACAAAACGGCTCAAAAGTATTTTTGTAATTTGTTGTTTGTTTTTTGGTTAGGTTTTTTATGTTGTTCCTTGGCTAGAGCTTGAGGTTTACCAATGAGATTTTGTGTATGCAGCCATTTTTGCCCACCATGAAAGTAGCTGCATTCAGACTGAGGAGATGTATACTGGGTATGTTTGCTTCTGTAACCCTCTGAACGCTGACATGAATTATGACTTCATGGACCCATGGGATTGAAGTTAAACAGTGAACGCCACAGAAACCGGGATAAGCACCGGCCTGATGAGCCTTAGGCTCAGGACAGACTTTAACTAGTGGTCTGGGTGCTAGTCTTTTGGATGAGATGATAAACCATGGTCCAGTGTGTTACACATAATTATTTAGCTCTCATAAAAGAACCCATGCCAGCAAGGGAAGGGGGGTTGGGTTTTTTTTTCCAACAATAAAGTTGTCCTTAGCAAAATTCTGTAGAAAAAAAGCCACTCTGATAGGGAAACAAACACAGCTGCAGACAGAAAAAAAAAAAAAAAAGGTGGCACTGTTCTTGTAGCGACGCGCTCTCCCCGGGGAGAGCAGCCCGAATTTCACGCAGAGAAATCTGCCATGACGTAAAGTGGTGTAAAATAAATAAAGTAAAATAAATGAATAAAGTATACATTTCAAATGGCTTGTGGTGTCCAGTTCTATCCTACTGTGGTTGGTGTTCAGTTCCAAACACATAACTCACATCCTGCAGCCAGTCCGTGTTCAGCTTGTAGCCTTTGCCGTTGTTGTGCACACAAGCATGTGATGTGTGCCTTGTGTGTTAGGATTGAAATCTGGGAACTCACAATGACCTGTACATCACATAACTTAAAAACATGTTGTGTCATAGGTTCATCCTTTTCACACAACGATAGACCTGTCTGAAAAAAAATGGGTTTGAATGGTCCATTTGAGTCTTCAAGGCAAAGAAAGAATCATGTGTCCTAAATTTCAGATTGCCTATTTGTCATTCTTGGATGCCAAGCCAAAGCATGCTACAAAAACTGAAAAATACTGGGTAAAGTCATTGACTACCCATAATCCACTGGAGGTATCTTTTCTTCCATCCATTTAGAGAGGCAGACAGAAAGACATACTTCCTCAGTAAGTGTCCGTAGTTTTTTTGTTTTTTTTTTAGATGATTTTCCTAAAACAGAAGGAATTACAGAATTGAAAAACATTGTAACAAATTTGTTTTGGATTTATAAACAAATACTGTAGTTCATTGTTATTTATGTTTAAAAAGTTTTGATGATTGACAAACAGGGCTACTCCTTTAGAGGGGTTTCTGCTCTTTTTCTTTCTTGTTTTGTAAACAGCTGTGGATTAATGTTATATCATTATGTGTTAGTGACATATTTTAATGGTTTATGCTGTTAGTTTACAATGGAAGTGGAATGTTAATTGCAGCTTTAGTTCCAGGGATAAAAACAGTTACATGATTAAAACTTCACTTCCACTCTGGAGTATCTCAATACTTACCTCAATTTTTTTAATGTGTTTTGTTGAGGTGTTTGGTGGTTGTTTGTGGGTTGGGTTTTTTTTTATTATTATTATAAATCAATACAAGCAGTGTTGTAGTCATTTTAACTCCTATTCATCAATGAATGATAGAAGAATATCACCTGTGAACATTATTGCAGATTGTGACATTTCATTATTAGAAAAAGTTATGTTGTATAGTAAGCAGTTCATCATAAAAAAAAATTCCTATGGTTTGCTTTGGATACATAAGTAACCCAGTAGTTATGGGTATCAGTGTTTTTAACTAGAACACATCAAGGGGGGAAAAGAAAACAACATCTAAACAAATGATTCTGAAAACTTTCAGAAAAAATTCAATCAGATCAAATGTGTAGACATCTTAATGATGTATAAATCAGTAAATGAAGCAGGAGTACACACTGGCCCAGAACATTGACCAGTAAAAGATATTCAGAATTTGCCTCTGGTAGAGAGAAGGGGGGAATAAATCTTGGGTTAATCGTCATTTCCTGTTGATTTCTTGTGCCCTGAAGATGACACCATCACCCAATGATCACAGCGAGTGCAGCGAACAGTGAACAATCAAAACGATGCTGACCACGCACAGCCATCATGCCTTGGCCAGGAGTAGTAATAACCCTGGAGCACAGAATGTGACCAACACAAACGTTTGTCAAACGCATTCAGGGGGGAGGAATCCAACATGTTTTAAATCGTCGTTGTTGGGTGTTCCGCAGCTAAACCTTTTCAGGGTCACCCAAGATAATTATGCTTTCTCGCTCATTACACCTGGGAATTGCATAGGCAGCCATATTCTGGTTTCAGGGGATTTTTCTCTGTTTAATTTTAGTGGGAGTACTGGGTTTTGTGCTAAGAGCTTGTGGAATGGCTGAAGACAATCTCAACATAATAAAATATTTTGATTGGCTCTTTGCTGACATCATTGTCTAATAAAGGTGATGGGCTGGGTCTGATGTTTGGAATGAAGTCAGCAGGCCCAAAAAACTGTCAGGAGGTAGATTAGGGAAAGGAACATGCTTTTCATATTTTTTTTTGTCATTCATTTTATGAGCAGAATTTTTTTGTTGTTTTAAGCATGTACAAAATTCAGTAAAAAGAATAGGGAATACATTTTTTCACAAGGTATAACGCCATATAAATTCCATGTATTATGTTTGTTATTGCAAGTTGAAGTAGTGCTCAGTGAAAAGGCTTGAACTTTTTGTGTGTGTTTGTTTTGTTCTGCATGGAAGGAATGGCAGATTCTCAAGCATATCTGTGTGGGAGTAAATGTCAAGTGTCAACATTTCGTCTGTAAAAGCTGCAAGAAAAGATGATTTTTCACCTGTCTTTCATTTCTGACCTTCGGAATAAGAGGGTCATCAACTCCTCTCTTTGGTTTGGTTGCTGGGAGGGGGGGGGGGGTGGGGAGTTGTTTGTTTGGTTGGTTTTCTTTTTTGTTGGGTTTTTTTGTTTTGTTTTTTGCTTTGTTGGGGGGGAAAGGGTGTCATGTTGTGAGAGTACGCTTCTGATTATGTGTTAGTATACATACTTTTTATGTATTTTGTATTGTTTAAATGTATGGGTGGGTGATAAATGATTGGTGAAAATTTGTCGTTGATATGGAGTTTGTTATTGTTCTTTTTGTCACCTAGTTAGATTTGGGTTGGAAGGTGGGGGGGATGTGTGTGTGTGTGTGTTGTTGGTGTGGTGTGAATGGGTAGTGTTAGCTTGGGTGGTTTTTTAATGGGGTAATTTTTTTTTTTTTTTTATCGTATACTTATTTATTGTTTTTAAGTTTTTGTAATAGCAATGTACATCCTGTTTTTAGATACATTCACCATGGTGGATAAATTATTTTATGAAAACAAAACGAAATTTTAAATCATTGTTCCCTTTGTGTTCATATGAATAGAATGATATGAAATATAGTCAGTGCTTAAAGTTAACTTTGTGCATGGATGTGAGTGTGTGTGGATGGGGGAAGGAAGGTTATAAAAGATTCTATATGACATTATTTTTACTGCTTGTTGAGTGGGTGTTGTGGATTGTTTGTGTTGTTGTTTTCGTTTTTCTTTGCTTCTGTTTTGTTTTGTTTTGTTTTAATTTTTTAACAAAAACAGGGAAGAAAGGTTTTGCACAAATAGTCATGAAAGGGGTGGGGTGGGTAAATATTCTCTTCTCTCTCTCTCTCTCTCTCTCTCTTCTCTCTCTTCTCTTCTTCTCTCTCTCTCTCTCTCTCTGTGGTTCAAAGAAACAATGATAATACTACCATAACTAAAGACAGCAGAGGACATGTGCTCAATCGCAGACAGTATAAAATACACCGGGCAGAGAGTTGGGAAAGATAGTAGATGTGATGTGATGTGACGTGATGTGGCGTGATGTGACGTGATGTGTGAGCATTGCAGTAACTTGGTGTGGTAGCAGCAATGTGTGTGCAGGTGTGTGTCATTGTCGTACATGTGCGTGTCGTCATATCTTGCGTGGGTGGATTACGAGAGGTGGTTTTGACAGTCAGTGCTGTATATATTCATTGATACCAGTTTGATTTTAAGCTATTGAAAAATAAGGAAAAAAATAAATGAAATGTACAACTTGTCCTTTTTGTGTGGGTGTGTGGTGTTGTTGTTGTGAATGGTTGAGTGTTTGCATCTAACTTGGTAATGGTGGACGGATGGGGTTTTTTTTGTGTTGTTTGCTGTTTGTTGTTTTTGCCTGGAGAAATTTTGGGGGGAGTCAGCACTGATGTTAACTCCAGGGGAAAAAATTGCCCATAAACAGGATTCAAACCCAGGTCAGCAGATCATGAGCGCAATGCTCCAACCAACCAGGCTACCCCGTCCCCCCCATTTCCCGTGTGTGTGTGTGTGTGCGTGTGCACTTTGATTTACTCATCCCACCTGGGAGTCACTGAGACCTTTAAGCAAACACTAGATAAGAAGTTTGCATGGATGATTTATCAATTTCCTGTGGGTATGAAAACACACACACACACACACACACACACACACACACACACACACACACACACACTTATATACCAAGTCTTGTTTTTTTGTTGGTTTTTTTTTTTATTTTTAATTGAAGCAGAAGAAATCAATTGACAGAATAAAACTGTTTCTGAATACCAAGGGTTGTAATACGTGTCAGTGTGGCACTTACGTGATTATCATTTACCTCCCTTGTCACTCAAGACGGACAAAACAGACAGTATCTTCAGTGTAGGAGAGGTAATGGGGCAAAAAATCCACATCCATGTAAGAGACTGTGACCTTTTCTAAGGCACACACATGTCCTGTCATGCACGCGCTTGCGCGCGCGCACACACACACATACACCACACACGCACGCACGCACCACACACACACAGCACACACACACACACATTATCCTCGAATAAATAATTAAGTAAACACACACCACATCACACACACCACACACACACACACACACACACACTCGCTCACACACACACACACAACACACACACACACACACACACACACACACACACACACACCGTTCTCTTTCCCGGCTCTAGGGTTTGGTGGAATGACACTTGGCTGTCAAAGCTGAAAAAGAAAACTGGCAGTTGTTTCACGGACACGTAATGGATTATATTAGCTCTCCGATTTGGTGCCCCTCACCTGGTGATGGTTCCTGTGTCTGACGAAATGGAGATTACAACAGCAACCACATGCAAATGAAGAACGTGTCTCATCAACAACTGCTTTGTTTTGCTAGCTTCTGTGTGTGTGTGGTGGTGTGTGTGTGTGTGTCGTGTGTGTGTGTATGTGTGTGTGTAGTATATTTCTTGACTGTGTCGTGCGTGTGTTGATGTGTGTGTGTAGTTCATAATTACTTCTTGTACTTTGTGTTTTGTGCGGCGCGCGCGCACGAACTGTGGAGTGAGTGGAGAAAGCTGGTTGCAAAATCTTCAGTGGTGCCCCAACGGTCTACTAGACAGCGGGATAGGTGAAGTGAAGTGTGGGTGGGTGGGTGGTGTGTGTGTGTTGGTTTTTTTGTGTTGTTGTTTTTTAACATCTAGGAAATCGAAAGAACCTGAAAAACATGTTCTGGATTTCAGCCAAATGCAAACAAGACTCTTTTTTTCCAAAACACAAAATAAAGAAAAAAGTATGTTTTATCAGCTATCCGATCAATATCAAAGGGAGAACCAACACACACACACAACACACACACACACACACAACACACACTGACACTCACACACACACACACACACACACACACACACTCACACACACACACACACACACACACACACACACACACTGACACACACACACACACTACACACAACACACACACTGACAACACACACACACACACCAACACACACTACACACACACACACACTACACACACACACCACACACACACACACAACACCACACACACACACACACACAAATGTGTGTGTGTTTCTAGTTGGGACCTTTAAATAAATCTCTTTTTTAAGTGTAAACAGAAATATGCCATTTTTTCCAGTCCAAAAGGATTTCAATAATATCTTTTGTATGCATACTCTCTCTCTCTCTCTCTCTCTCTCTCTCTCTCTCTCTCTCTCTCTCTCTCTCTCTCTCTCTCTCTCTCTCTCTCTCTCTCTCTCAGTTCTTTCCTTTTCTTGTCATTTGCATCCAGGTTAAATGTGTAGCCTATAATGTATCAAAACGGAGATGGTTGTATGAATGCTGTCTCCAAACCTAATAAATTAGAACAGCATGACTGTAACGGTAGGTCGGCAAGTCGAAGCAGTGGGTCTGGAATTGTTAAGGCGGGGATGGCCATTGCTTGGGTCTATATATATACGGTAAAGTGGACGCACAGAGAAAGAGGGAGTGAAACAAGAAGGCAGACGGACGGACAGGCAGATAAATAGACGAATGTCTCCACAATCGTGTGTACAGTGTATATAAATCTCTACGTGTGTGCACGTGCGTGCATACACACACAGGCTCATGTGCATGCGTGGTGTGCATGTTGTGTGTGTGTGTGTTGTGAGAAAGTGTCTGTGCATATATATGTATATATATATATATATATATATATATATATATATATATATAATATATATATATACATACATACATACATATATACAACATATATTACACAACATATACGTATACATGTGTGTGCGTGTGTGTGTGTGTGTGTGTGTGTGTCTGTCTGTCTGTCTCTGTCTGTGTGTCTGTCTGTCTAGAATGTGTCTTTGTGTTTAGTTTTACTAAGATTACTTGTGTATTTGGACCAGTGTGGCGTGTGGCCACGATTTCGAAAAGCTTGCATTGATATCTGTGTGAAGCAGCAGAGGCAGGCAAAGCAAGCCACGGAAAAACAATGCACTTAGCTGGCCTCCACAGACAAGACAGAAGAAGCGAAGGAAGATGGATGGCAACAACCCCAGCAGGCAGACTGATTGCTATGCCAAAGGACATTTCACCGCCCGTGCATCACGCACATCCGTCATTTGGTGGAGTGTTGCATGTCGCAATCTTTTCTCTGTCTGTCTGTCTGTCTGTCTGTCTGTCTGTCTGTCTGTCTGTCTGTCTCTCTCTCTCTCTCTCTCTCTCTCTCTCTCTCTCTCTCTCTCTCTCTCCTCTCTCTCTCTCTCTCTCTCTGTGCCATCCTGTCTGTCTGTTGCCCTCTGAGAACATTTATATTAGGATTTTTTTTTTAAAGATTCCACACGCCCGTATCCGCGCGCGCGTGCGTGTGTGTTTGTGTGTGAGTGTGTGTGTGTGTGTGTGTGTGTGTGTGTGTGTGTGTGTGTGTGTGTGTGTGTGTGTGTGTGTGTGCGCGCGCAGGTGTGTGTGTGTGTGTATACTGAATTGCTAAGAAAAGCTTTTTGACCGGGAGGGTAGCAAATACCCATATAACATAGCCATTCTTTTAATGGTTGACTATAAGAGATCAGAATGGGCCTGCACGCTTACTCACAAACACACACCACGCACGCGCGCGCGCACACACACACACACACACACATACACACACGCGCGAGCACGCACCCACGCACAAACACACTTTTTCACATCTACGATGTGTCTTTATATGTGTACGCTGTGTGTATGTGTCTGTATGTCTGTCTTCCTGAGAGAGAGAGAGAGAGAGAGAGAGAGAGAGAGAGAGAGAGAGAGAGAGAGAGAGAGAGAGAGAGAGAGAGAGAGAGAGAGAGAGAGAGAGAAGCAGAAGTTAACCTACAGTAACAGGCATCTACCTAATTGCTTGGAAATTCCGTTTCAACTTGGGCAGGATTGTCTCCAGTTTCTTTCCTAACATCTTCAAATTAGGCTTAAAGCCAATATTTCACAGGTAGTGTGTGTGAGCTTCTCTTAGATTTTATAAACACACACGCGCGCGCGCACACACATACATACATACACACACGCGCACACGCACACCACACACACACGCACGCACGCACGCACGCACACACACACACACCACACACACACGCCACACACCACACACACGCACACAACACACACCGCACACACACACACACGCACACACCACACACGCACACACACACACACACACACACACACACACACAACACAGCACACACGCACACACACACACGCACACACACACACCACGCACACACACACGCACACACACACACGCAACACACACACACACACGACCACACACCACGACACACAGACACACGCACACACACACACACCACACAACACACCACACACACCACCACACACACACACACACACACCACACACACACACACAACCACACACCACACACACACAACACACACACACACACACACACACACTGTACAGGAGACTGGATAACCGGGTGGTTAGAGTTCTGCACGTCACACTTGCGATCTGACGGCCCGGGTTCGAGCCACCACCGAGACACCAGTTCAAGGGGATTTTCCCTCCTGCAGTTAACATCAGTGCCGACTCCACTCCTCGAAAATCCTTCGGATGAAACTATAAACCGAAGTCTCGTGCGCAAACGCACGCAGAACATTCTAAGCACATAATTATTAGAATCTGTTCCGCCGTTCGAAAGAGTAGGCCATTTATACCAGTGGAAGCGAATGACAAAATGTTCAAAACCGCATGCACACGGCACTGAACGTAATGTTTGTTTTAAAGCACACGAGTGCTTAAGCCATTATCTTCAAAACAAAAGGGGGGAAAAGATAAATAAATAAATAAATGACAGGCACATAGGTCTACATACCCTCTTTCAACATCCACCCTCTCACCACTTCTCCTCCCTTCCCTCCTATCCCTTCCCCATCCTACCCCACCCCCAACCTCTTCACCTCCATAATCATCATAATCATCCCTGTGGCACGATCTTTGGCTCTGCGTCTGTGCTGTGTGTGCCAGCCCACACTGGAGAGAAGGTTTGTGGTGGTGGTGGTGGTGGTGGGGGGGGTGGGGTGACAGAGAGGAGAGCAGAGATATACATGTCATTATGTATACACACACAGACACACAGATGCATGTTATTATGAGCACACACATGCACGAACACACACGCATGCACGCACAGAGAGAGAGGTGCATATCATTAGGAACACACACACACACACACACGCACACACACACGCGCGCGCACGCACACACACACACACACACACACACAGAGCAGAAATAAACGTATATATTATCATTATGAACACACACACACATACACACATACACACAAACACACACACACACGCACGCACGCACACACACACACACACACACACACACACACACACACAGACACAGACACACAGACACAGACACAGACACAGACAACACACACACACACACACACACACACACCACACACACACACACACACACACACAAGCTTTTGTGTTTGAAAGTGGACACTTTTTTGCATGGGAACGGATGCTGGCGTGTTTTATCGTTTCCTGATAGACTTGTCACAATCATTACACAATGCGGCCCGCCTAATTAACCCCTGCAGTCCTCTGCTTGTTTGTCTGTCTGTCTTGTTGCTTATCTGTCTGTCAGTCTGTCTGTCTGTCTGTCTTGTTGTTTGTCTGTCGATCTGTCTGTCTGCCGGTTTGACTCTCTGTGTGTGTGTGTGTGTGTGTGTGTGTGTGTGTGTGTGTGTGTGTGTGTGTGTGTGTGTGTGTGTGTTGTGTGTGTGTGTGTGTGTCTGTGTCTGTGTCTGTGTCTGTGTCTGTGTGTGATATACATACATTCGTATGTGTGCATGTGTGTTCCTAGTGCACATGAGACAGACAGACAGACAGACAGACAGACAGACAGATACTTGAACACGAAAACTGTTGATTGTCATTGCTAACAAAATGCTATTTGACAAGTCGAGGGGGGGGGGGGGGAGGATGATAATTTATGTCCATACGAAAAGTGATAAAACAAATGTCCACACGTAGGGCCTAATTCATTCTGAGAACAGATGACTAGATTTACAAAAACTGCATACACACGGGGACCAGTGTAAAAAGGAAAAAAAGCACATGAGTGCATATTCTATTATCCTCATATAAAAGAAAGAGAAAATAAAATAAATGAATGCGCGCGCGTGTGTGTTTATTTATTTATTCATTATCTATTTATTTATTTATTATCTATATCGAGGATAATGGAATAAGCACTCATGTGTTTTTTTAAATCTAGTCCCCGTGTGTATGCATTTTGTAAATCTTGTCATCTGTTCCCACCGGCACACAATGGCCTACTCTTACGAAAAGCGAAACAGGATTTAACGTGTGCGCAAGATGTTCTGCGTGCGTTTTCACACGGGGCCTCGGTTTACAGTCTCATCCGAAGGACTTTTGGGGAGAGTGGAGTCAGCACTGATGTTAACTCCAGGGGAAAAATCCCCTCGACCGGGAATCGAACCCGAGTCGTCAAATTGCGACCGCAATGTTCTGACCACTAGGCTATCCCGTTTCCGCGTGCGCGCGCGCGCGCGCGTGTGTGTGTGTGTGTGTGTGTCTGTCTGTCTGTCTGTCTGCCTGTGTCTGTCTGTCTGTCTGTGAGAGAGACAGAGACAGACATGCAGACGGACAGACAGACAGAAACACAGACACTCAGACAGAAACTCAAACACACAGACAGAAACTCAGACACACAGACAGGCACAGGCAGAGAGAGAGATTGAATAAGTGAGACTGAAGGGGGTACATGGCGAGATAAGCAATCTTGTTTTGGGCTCCTAATGTACTAATGCACATGTCATGTTAATGACAAGGCAGTGTTTGCTCCCCCCCACCCCCACCCCCACCCCCCATTTCTTTTTTGAGAGGGGGATGGGTGGGTGTTCTTTTTGGTGTCTTTTTTGTTTTGTTTTGTTTTCTTAACACTGAGCAAAAAGGCATTGTCATGCATACTCGAATTTCTGCCTCTCTAAGTAATGCTACATACCAGTAGATCAGCATGTCTATGCTGACATTCTTTAGGCCATACTGAACTGGGAAAACTTTAGACACTCAAGTACTTGACACTGAGGCGTCGCCAGCAATAAATAGCACAGGGCATGCATTGCCAGACCAAGCCCACACTTACACTCCTACATGCACAGGTAGGCGCACACACTAACACACACACACACTAACACACTAGCACACGTGTGCAAACGCACGCAGAACATCTTGTGCACACGTTAAATCCTGTTCCGCTTTTCGTAAGAGTAGGCCATCGTGTGCCGGTGGGAACAGATGACATTTCCAAAACTGCATACACACGGGGACTGGATATAAAAAAGCACGAGAGTGCTTATCCCATTATCCTCGATATAAAAGAATTTTTA
>CM060316.1:36258279-36263279 GCA_030674155.1 Stramonita haemastoma
TTCTCTTTGCACTTCTGTTTAAACTTTGATGGTACTATTGGTTCTGTTATTTTGAGATATCCTTTTTGGCGCCATGTTATCTTAAAAAGTAGGTCAAGACATGTTTAGCCAGGTGGGTGCTACTTTTCATACACCCTGATTTTATTATTCCAACGTTTTTTTTTTCTTTTTTTTTCTTTTTTTCCCCCCCTCTCATACGAATTTAATTTTGTTTTCAAGCAAAACATGTCCTAACACTCACAACGTACCCTTTTTTCTGGTGTGGACAGGGATTTTATGTTTGAAAACTGCGCTTGTAGGGGGCTTAGGCTTACAAGACCTGCAGGCGAAAAGTACTAGATTAGGATAAACATGCACCAAAGGGAATAGGTCTAGTCTAATATTTGTGAAATAGTGAAAACAGTAGGTAGAGTATAAACCGCCTGTAGGTTCTATTGGAAGCCCAAATGCACTAAAGTTCTCTCTCTCTCTCTCTCTCTCTCTCTCTCTTCTCTCTCTCTCTCTCTCTCTCTCTCTCTCTCTCTCTCTCTCCCACGGTGTCTGCCAGTCTCTTTATTCTGTAATGCAGGAGTTTAGGGTTTGGTTTTTTTTTGCCTGTCAGTAATTTGTCACTACACATACGCGCGCGCTCCATGCGTGCACGCACACACAAGCGCGTCTCTGTGCTGTCTGTGAGTGTGTGCGTGTGTGTGCGTGCGTGCGTGTGGTGTGTGTGTGTGTGTGTGTGTGTGCGTGCGCACGCGCGCGTGCGTGTGAGTGCGTGCGTGCGCATGCGTATATTAAGTGAGTAAGTCAGTGTGTGTGTGTGTGTGTGTGTGTGTGTGTGTGTGTGTGTGTGTGTGGTGTGTGTGTGTGTGTGCACCCGTGTGTGACGAACGGTCCTTTGATGACCAACAGTTTCAGGGTTGGTTTTTTTTTATGAAAACACTCTGTCATTGTGCGTGCTCAGTGTGTTCCGTGACTCTCCATACACACATCTAAATCCTTTGGAATGAGTGAATGCTTCTGTGCTGTGTGCCAGTGCGCGCGCGTGGGTGGTGTGTGTTTTGTGTGTGTGTGTGTGTGTGTGTGTGTGTGTGTGTGTGTGTGTGTGTGTGTGTGTGTGTGTGTGTGTGTGTGTGTGTGTGTGTTATAAACTATTACGCTAACAGTGTCACACCTACCCTCTATCCCTCAAAAAAAAAAAAAAAAAAAGGAAAAAAAGGTAAGGCATTACAGCTTAGGAATGAAAGGGTCCTTTCCCAAGACTGAAGTCTCCACATAGGCGGGTTTCCTTTTGAACCCAAGCGCCTCAAGGGTCAGGAGACTTCCTTTAATACTTCTGTTCTCCGTCCCCGCCATAGGGAAGATGATGAGTCTAAGACTTTTGCGATGGTTGTCTTTCTGGACACGTTCTCTGCTACCTATAATTGTTGGTTTTTTTTTTTTCTCATTAGACCGTAATGTTTACTAATTACCTCAATAATTTAGGAAAAGCATCCAACCACCAACCAACCAACCGACCAAAGAAACAAGCAAACAAACATGCAAATCCCGGGTTTTCAGAATTGTAAATGATTGATAATTATGAACAAGTTATGGGATTATGATTGATCGTTGTGAATAATTTGTAGGATTTTTACGATCTCGCAGGTTAAATCCATGCGCAGACATGCCACTGCCTAAATTTCCTTCGTGTCTGTAATTATTTACACATGCATGAGATCAAAATATTCACGTTCGAGATCCCATGATTCAGGTCAGCGTTTAGAGGAATACTTAAAGGAAAACGGAAACAAAAACATACCCAGCATGCAACATGTACAATCAAATGAACATTGAAAGTACACACACACACACACACACACAACACACACACACACACACAACAACACACACGCAAGAGGCATATATATATATATATATATATATATATATAGATATATATAGATATAGATATATATAGATATAGATATATAGATAGATAGATAGTAGATAGATAGATAGATATAGATATAGATATATATTGCGCACACACTGAATGTTTTCATATGTTTTTTTGCCATTGTCATGGATATATATATATATATATATATATATATATATATATATATATATATATATATATCTATATATATTCTTTGTTCCCTTCCTTTAAACGAAATTGGCGCTGTTCTTGCAAAGACACCCTCTCCCAGGGGAGAGCAGCCAAAGTTGACGCGAAAAAAAACAACAAACTGTCGTGACGGAAGGCGGTAGACAATACAATACAAACGTATACATAATCACACTTTGCTTTCGGTTCCTGGTGTCAGTAAGAGAAAAGCATTATTACAGTATTACTGACAGGAGTTGTCAAAACTGGAAATGACTCACATTTCCTACAGCTGAAGTGAGCACTTCATTTTCTGGGAAATGTTATCTGTAGTCGTTGTTGACTCGTTATGGTTTTTTCCCCCCCTTTTTTGTGTTTTGTTCTCTAGCTGAATTCTTTTTATCAGAGAGAGAGAGAGAGAGAGAGAGAGAGAGAGGAGAGAGAGAGAGAGAGAGAGGAGAGAGAGTAGTTTATTGTGGTAAAGCTTTCAAGCCCATTTATGAGGTGACAATTGGAAGGGGACTGGGCACAAGCACATGATTTATGGAACTAAGAAGAAAAAGAACAATTCTCTACAATGACCCAAATAATCATCATGACATGGACGAGGAGAGAGAGAGAGAGAGAGAGAGGGGAGAGAGAGAGAGAGAGAGAGAGAGAGAGAGAGAGAGAGAGAGAGAGAGAAAGAGAATTTTGCACAATCAGGATAAATCACACCTGAAAGTTTATATTACTTTCCTATAACAAACAGCCTGCTTTTATTTTCTACAGCTGTAAGATAAATCATGCAAAACTCCAATTTACGCACAGGCCTACCAATCAGTTTTTATTTATCATATCAGTAGACTACAAATATTTTGTGATGTAAGAATTCGGACAACAGAATGCCACATCACAGCTATCACCTATCCCATGTCTGCTGTACAAAGTATGGACATGATCAGGGAACGCATCAGTCTGATCTTGAAGCTGATGGCGATGTTCTTGTCGATCCAGAGGACCTTCAGTTTAGTCATTGCAGCTGTGGTCTGGGCTATTCTGGAGAGAATTTCAGGTTTTGATCCTTTATACAATGCTACATCACCAACAGCCTAATGGAGAGAGAGAGGAGAGAGAGAGAGAGAGAGAGAGGAGAGAGAGAGAGAGGAGAGAGGAGAGTACTGGGCACATCAAATATTGACGTAGGGAGATGCGTCTTTCTGTTTTTCTCTCACCCCAAAACACAAAAGTGCAATATGATTACAATCAACACAAGGGCGTATGAAAACGTCAAAACTGGAAAAAGTAAATAGGTTAATGGAAATCTATAATCGTTCCTGAAGGGATCTAGATCTGCATCTTTAAAACAAGTACAGAAAGTCCCAGACAATTCTTTGCAAACTCTGTGCGTTCGTAGACTGAGGTTGCCAAAGCCATGGTATTAGTTTGCTAATAAAACTCGCACTTCATCTCAGGCGAAGGATGTAGGTGCTTTTTGTTGTTTTCAGTCCCAAGAAATCTAAGTAAAAAACTGTAAAATTATACTTATGTGTTTGTACCAAGAAATCCAAGTAAAAATCATATGCTGTATCTGTCCCATGTAATCTTAATAAAAACTGTATGATGCAAAATATATGATCAGTGATTACATTTGTGCAGGCGCTTTAAAACGTCACGTCAATGACGTAGTTGCATTCTGTCCCAGAAGAATGGGGCAGAATGACAGCAACATGGCGGTAGTGGCGGAAAGTGAGAGAGAGCATTAACATCACAACTTCATGCCTACTATGAAGGAACACGAAAGGTCTTCTCCTTCTCCCAGCCCAGAATTTTCTTCAGTTGGAGTCATCTGGTTCTCTTTAAGAATTCTGCTTTCTCAAAGTGCTAGCCAGTTCTGAAGAAGTCTTCCTCTTTTCCACTTACACTTCCCCCACATCATAATCTTGGGTTTGGTCGTGTGTCAAAGTCAGGATCTCTGCAAAATATCCAAGGCTAGGCTTCCAAGATTCTGAAGGTACGAGAGAACAAAATTTAATGGAAATACTTCCTTTTTCCAAATTGTCCCGCGAAAGTGTTATGTTTTGATTGCTTGTTAGCCTTGTTGGGTTCAACTTATTTCTTTAGTTAGACTAGTATGATTTGATTAAAATTGTTTGTTTTTAGGAAGATTTGATTTGGCTGTTGTTTCTATTTTTCGTTCTCTCTCTCTTTCTTGACTAGAGGTCTTATGTTCACCGATGGTCAGATTTTGCGTAGGCCTTGCGACCGTATTTGCCTACAAACAAAAGTAGCCGCATTCTGACTTCGGGAAAGGTTGGGTCTAGTTTGTTTTTTAGTTAGCCTTGGTTTAGTTCAATTCGTTTGGTTATATTTGATTTGGTTCATTTTGTTTCCATATACCGTTCATATTTCATGCTGACTGGTTGTCTGTGTAAGATAATTGGTTTGAAGTTGTGTCTTTGCGTGTTTGGAGAGAAACGATCATCTTTATTGAAAGAAATGCTGATCAACATGCACAGATGTAAAATTACTTAAAAGATGACTATTCTCTCCCATGCTCTAAGTTGGCTGTACTATTAGGCCCGACTTGTCAGGCGGGTGACGGCAGTGCAGCACAGCGCATTTTATGACAGACAGCAATAATTGCTGTCTGAGCGTTAGACGAAGAATAATAATTATGGTATACACAGTCACATGCTTGCAAGTGCAAAGACAGTGATGATAGATACCACACGCTCATACTCACACACAAACACACACACACACACACACACACTACGCACGCACCACACACACACCACGCACACACACACACGCGCGCACACACACACACACACACACACACACACACACACACACACACACACACACACACACAAACCCCACATACATCGCGTACGCAAGTGTGAGCGCATACACTCTCAGAAAGAAAGCTAGAACTATGTAG
>CM060316.1:36268279-36270855 GCA_030674155.1 Stramonita haemastoma
GTCGTGTATTGTGTGGCCACCATATCACTCATAGGTTATTCACTTGTGAACATCCATGTGAACACACACACACACACACACACACACACACACACACACACACACACACACACACACACCACCACACACACACACACACACACACACACACACACACACACACACACACACACACACACACACACAGGTAGAGGGGATTTTTCCTCTGGAGTTAACATCAGCGCTGACTCCACTCCCCCCAAAAGTCCTTCGGATGAGACTATATAAACCGAGGCCCCGTGTGCGAACGCAGGCAGAACATCTTGCGTACACGTTAAATCCTGTTCCGCGTTTCGTACGAATAGGCCATCATGTGCCGATGGGAACAGATGACATGATTTAAAAAAAAAACTGCATACACACAGGGACTGGATGCAAACAAGCACATGAGTGCTTATTCTATCTTCCTCGATAAAAAAAAGAATAAAACACACACACACACACACACACACACACACACACACACACACACACACACACACACACACACACACACACACTCACTCACTCACTCACTCACTCACTCATCTCTCTCTCTCTCTCACGTTAAATCCTGTTCCGCTTTTCGTAAGAGTAGGCCTTTGTGTGCCGGTGGGAACAGACGACAATATTTACACAATTGCATACACACGGGGACTGGATGAAAAAAAGCACGTGAGTGCTTATCCCATTATCCTCGATATAAAAGAAAAAAAAATCTCTCTCTCTCTCTCTGACACTGTCTCTCGAGATTTCTTCACATCCTAAGAACAAAAAGGTTTCCATGACATGCCACATAAACTTGACAGTGAGTGACATCATCACGTTACTCTCTGAGGAAGACATCAACTGGGGTGCTTTTGTTGATGATGTTTTTTTCCCTTCTTCTTTCTCTCTCTGGATGATTACCTTCCGAAATCCATGACCACGAATGGTTACCCGTTTTCAGATCTATAGACCTAGATGCATACATGCCTGTGGCAGAATAGGCAGGCTTCTGTGGAATTCATATCATCAAGGCTCATTTTTTTATTTTGATTTTTTTTATTATTATATTCTTTCTGTGTGTGATATTAGATATAGATCTATATGATTTGCTAGCTACAGTGCGTGGCCAGACCACCAATCCTTCAGCCATCTCCCCACCAATCATTGCGGTAGTATCATATCAATGATTCCTACTGCGCCTCCCCCCTCTATCCTGCAGGCCCACAGGCTTTGCCCTGTCCATGATGATACTGCTGGCTCATCCCCTGGGTTTTCCAGATCACAAGCTTCAAACAGAGATATTTCTGGTTGAGGGAAGGGTTGGCTCAGCATCGTGGCTGTGTAAGCAGTGCAGACAAAGTAGCCCTGTTGCCATTGTGTGCAGAATGGGAATGCTATGATTGATTGGTATGCATCAGCTGAGTTGCTATTATTATATAAATATCGATATATATCATACAGCACTGCCTGTATTTTTTTTCTTTCTCTGTGTGTGTTTCATGACCTATAGATCTAGTTTTCATGTTTGTCTACCAAGCCTCTCTCTCTCTCTCTCTCTCTCTCTCTCTCTCTCTCTCTCTCTCTCTCTCTCTATCTCTTTCCTCTCTCTCTCCTCTCTCTCTCTACTCTCTCTCATCTCTCTCTTCTCATCTCTCTCTCTCTCTCTCTTGAGTCTCTCTCTCTCCTTGAGGAATGTGGGAGCACTAGATCTAACTTAAGCTTTAACTAATTTTTTATTTGCTTTTTTATTTATTATTAATTATTTATTTTATAATCTTTTTCTTTCTCCTTTTAGTTGAATATCATCGCTGAAGGCCCATTCTCGTGAATCGCTATAACCATAAACAGTGTGACAAAAAAGAAAAAAGAAAAAAGGAAAGCAGGGTCATAATGTAGCTGACAAGGGAAGAGGGGAAGTGGGTAAGAGAGGGAGAAGAGGAGGCGGGGGTATGGACCTGAAAGGCGTGACGTGTAGGCCAGTTTTATATATGGCAGTGATTGAAAAGTTAGTCTGTATCCATCCACTTCTGCTGTGCATACACTTTCCGCTGAAGGCAGGAAAAGCACTCTCTTACTCTTCTTCCCTTCTACCCCCCTCCCTTTATTTTTTTTAGTTATTATTTTTTTCAGATAGCATTTATCTGTTTTTGTTTGTTTTGTATGTTTTGTTTCTTTTATCTTATTTTTTTGTTTGTTTTTGGGGTGGGGGTGGGGGGTTACAGAATATAAAGACAAACTTTTCCAGACTGTGGTGTGTGTGTGTGTGTGTGTGTGTGTGTGTGTGTGTGTGTGTGTGTGTGTGAGTGAGTGAGTGAGTGAGTGAGTGAGTGAGAGAGAGAGGTGTTAATTGTGGTAAACTTTCAGCCCATTCGCAAGGGGACAGTGGTACGAAGACCGGGCACAAACACATATTTAACCAAGAATAATAACCAATTAACGATGCCCAAATAATGATCATCACATGGAGTCCACATCATGGTTTAACACCTGCAACAGACACATGTGCATTGTAGGAGAGAGAGAGAGAGAGAGAGAGAGAGAGAGAGAGAGAGAGAGAGAGAGAGAGAGAG
>CM060316.1:36270955-36273455 GCA_030674155.1 Stramonita haemastoma
TCTGTAAAACACAAGAGGCTGTCACGCACACCTGGGCTAATCCTACTGTTTTTTCAACGCCAGGAAAGGGGATACGATATGTCTGTTGCCTGATGATTATTCCCCAAGCGTCCCCCCGGGTCGTTGTCCAGTCCTGCTGGTTCCGAACTCTCGGGTTATCCCCGAGTCTGAATGGGCTACCTTAAGGGGGGTTAAAAAAAAAGTCGCCCCGGGGGCTCTGAGGAAAGGAAGAGGAGAAAGGCCAAAACATTGGCCTCCCCCTCAGTCCTTAAAAATGTGTCGTCACCCGTTTTCCGTTAGGCTTTAATTAAGGTAGCCACATTCCAACTTCGGGGTGTTAATGGGGTTTAGGACAAGAAAGGGATGTGAGGTTTCATGATCCTGGCCTTTTTGAAATTTCCTGGCTGGGTTTTGTCTGCGAGGTAAGTGAAATTGCTGAGGAAAGTCCTTGATTACTGACGTGTGCTGGCTGTTCTCCAAAGGGGGGCCAGCAAAAAGAAGAAAGAAACCCACTAAAAAATAACAACAACCCCCCCCCCCCCCCCCAACTGTGTGTGGGTTTGTGTGCGCGCACATTTGTTTGTGTCTGCATGTGTTTGCAAGAGAAAACGAGAAAGAGTGAGAAAGGAACGGAAAGGAGGGGTGGTGGTGGTAGATGGATGGAGATGGGTGTACGTGTTATAGTCTCCTCTCAACTGCTTCTGATCGACAAGTTATCTCCCTCTTCCGCTACGTGACAAATCAGCCTTTTGTACTTCCATCCGCCCATCCTATCCCCTACAACAGACACCGCTCCATTTCTCTTCTTCCCCATTTCTCCCCTTCTCCCCCTCCTTCATCCCTGTGTTTCTTCCCCTTCTATTCCGCTTCTCAACCTCCATCTCTCCTCTACGAAGGATGGGGTCTCAGCTTCTTTCTGTAGAGCACAAGAGGCTGTCACGCATCACCATGGGCTAATCCTACTGTCTTTTCAACGCCGAGGTAAAGGGGATACGATATGTCTGTTGCCTGATGATTATTCCAGAGCGTCCCCCAGGGTCGTTAGTCCAGTCCTGCGTGGTTGCCGAACTCTCGGGTTATCCCCGATGTCTGAATGCGGCTACCTTAACGGTGGGTTAAAAACAGTCGCCTCGGGACTCTGAGGAACGGAAGAGAGAAAGGCACAAGCATTGGCCTCCCTCCCTACAGTCCTTAATATGTGTCGTCACCCGTTTTCCGTTCAGGCTTTAATTAAGGTAGCCACATTCCAACTTCGGAGATGTTAATGGGTTTGAGGACAAGAAAGGGATGTGTAGGTTTCATGATCCTGGCCTTGTGAACTTTCCTGGCTGGTTCTGTACTGCAGAGGTAAGTGAACTTGCTGAGGAAAGTCCTTGATTACGTGACGTGTTGCTGGCTGCTGTCATCTCCAAAGGGGTGGCCACCCTGATGTGGCCTGTGGGATTGGCGGGGTTATAAACACCTTGATTGGATTGGTGTCATGATTGGATTGGTGTCATGATTGGGATTGGTGTCATGATTGGATTGTCGAGGCCCCCTCCACCTTCTAGGTAGTGATTTAAAAAAAAAAGATCTCTGTGTTTGTACTCGTGTTGTTATGTTCAATACAGTGTATTCATCTCCATGCTGGAAGTGTTTGATATTGGTTGCACTCCTATGATAATGATGCCAGTATGTATGTATCTTTAATGCCGGGTGTGAACACATTAATTTTGTGCAGGTTGTATTCCTGTTTGGGCTGGATGTGTTCATGTTTATGCTGGTATGCTCATGTTTATGTTGATGTGTTCGCCTTTATGTGGAAGTGTTCGCGTTTATGCTCTTGTATTCATGTTCACAATGTCTTAATGTCACACAGAAAACGTAATCGTGGGTCTCCCATAACCATAATAACCATAATACACGGCATACACATGAAAACACCCTGCCTTAACTTGCTTTTCTGCTGCAAAAGCCTTAAAGGGAAAGGGGGATATTACCACTACATTTGTGGCAAAGTTTGATTTTGCAACGAAACCAGCCCTTTCCGTCCCATTTCCCTTCTGTGAAAAAAGGTCATTCAACTGAAATAATGTAGACTGTAGAGGAAGTTGTGAGCCAAATACAACTGCCTGAAAATGTTCTCTTTAGAGAGCTATAGGCCCTAATCAATGTTCTGAATAACACAATTCTACTCCCCGCTGGGGCGCGGCTGGTTTGCTTGAAGGGATATCTCTGGAGCCATGGGTGTCTGTGGGCGAGAGAAAAGAGTGATAACCGCATTTATATCGCTATCTCGGCGGCTCCCCCCCCCCCCCCCCCCCCCCTCCCTCTCCCTCAAATACCCCCTCTTCCCCGTTCTCCACACCTGGCTAAACAATCAGTTTCACCAGAAACCGCTAAGTGCTAGCAATGTCGGGAGGAGATACTTGAGGGAGGAAGACGCAATTCCGATTTCCGACAGATGAAGAACTGGATGGAAAACATTGAAGATTCAATTGGATTGGCCTGGACATGGCTA
>CM060316.1:36288455-36295955 GCA_030674155.1 Stramonita haemastoma
CAACACAACCCAGTCCTACCCAACCCAGTCCCAGCCCAGCCCAACCCCAACATAACCCCAATCCAACCCCAACCCAACCAACCCAGCCCCAACCCAACCCAACCGAACCCAGTCAGAAACACGCTCATTATTCCCAACAGGTGGTAAACCCCCTTGCTCTTCAAACATAGCAAGAGCTGGAAGAAGTGGATGCCAGAGTGTCAGGAATGATTGAAGACAGACGTGTGTACACACACACGCACGCACGCACGCACGCACACATACTACACACACACACGCACGCACGCACGCACAGCACGCACGCACGCACGCACGCACAGCACCACACCACACACACACACACACACACACACACCACGCACGCACGCACACACACTACACACACACACACACACACACACACCACACACACACACACACACACACACACACACACACACACACACACACCATTGCAGTGATGCAAACCAAATGATGAAGACAGACGTTACACACACACACCACACACACACACACACACACACACACACACACACACACACACACACACACACACAACACACACGCTCTCTTCTCTCTCACACATACAATACACGACACACACACACACACACACACACACACACACACACACACACACACACACACACACACACACGCTCTCTCTCTCACACACACACACACACACACACCACACACACACACACACACACACACACACACACACACACACACATGTGCATGTCCACTGGGAAGTGCACCTGCACTGGCTTGTGCCTTCCTGAGTGGGCAGGCAGCAGTAGTGTAGTGGGGGGTAGAGGTGCAAACAAGGCTAGCGAACAGGAGCAGGCCATGCTATTACAACCACAGGGCATGCAGGCGGCGGCGGCAGCATGCATGTTTGATGTGTGACTGGGCTCCCGGTGCTCAGTGGGTAGGGCGTTTGAATGATGCCGATCAAGTCAGGTTTGAACATGATCCGAGGGTCATAAAATAGGCTTCATTCATGGTCGCAATTAGAGCTTGATTCAGGGTCACAAAATTAGAGCTTGATCAAGGTCACAAATAGAGCTTGATTCAAGGGTCGCAAAATTAGAGCTTGATTCAAGGGTCACAAAATAGAAGCTTGATCAAGGGTCACAAAAATTAGAGCTGATTCAAGGGTCGCAAATTAGGCTTGATTCAAGGGTCACAAATTGGTTGATTCAAGGTGCAAATTAGGCTGATTCAAGGGCACAATTGGCTTGGTTCAGGTGCAATTAGAGTTGTTCAGGGTCACATAAATGTAGAGGTTCATTCAAGGTCAAACAATTAGAGCTTGATCCCAGGTCAACAAATAGAGCTGATCTCAGTCACAAAAATTAGAGCTTGTTCCGGTCAACAAATTAGATGGTTCATCTCAGGGTCCACATTAGGGTCTTCAAGGGTCACAAAGTTTAGATTGATTCCAGGTCACAAAATAGAGGTTGATTCAACTTCACAAGGGTCACAAAATTAAAGCTTGATTCAAGGGTCACAAATTAGAGGTTGATTCAAGGGTCACAAAATTAAGCTTGATTCAAGGTCACAAAAATTAGAGCTTGATTCATAATTAAAGCTGATCCCAAGGTGTCACAAAAAGTCGGCACGCTTATTGAATGGGGTGGCTGCTCTCAGGTGGGCTCAGTGGGTAGGACATTTGATGCTCGATCCAAGGGTCACAGGTTTGAACTCATATCAGCGTTGAGTTTGATTCAAGGGTTAAGGTTATAGGTTTGATGCCAAGGGTCATAAGTTCGACTCTCTTTCAGCTGCCATGTTGAAAGAAACTTTCTTTTTAGGGCCAACATTTTTGAAGGACCCCCCCCCCCCCCCCCCCCCCCCCTGTCCAGTTCTTCAGATAAGACAACACATGCGTGGACTATTTTGCATGTTTCATATAAAACGCCATTCCAGTTTTAAGGAAGAGTTGGCCTATCGTAGCATGCTGATAGATGGATGATAAAATACCACAATATACTTCAAATCATGTATGATACTATCAGTTTTGAGGCCAGAATGTGGGGAAAATGATCATTAAGCAAAAATCTCACAATGGTAGTACCATAGGTAGGTAGCCATGGTTTTAGTGGGAGAAAGAAAAATATAAATTAATCATAGCCCATGCCAGCAGCTTTGTTTGCTATTGGTGTACGCAATATGCCAAAGCTTACATTAAAATGTTGTTATGCTTTAGAATGTTATGTTGAGACTCTGACTGTTTTTAGCCATGACAAGCTCTAAACTGAACAACCTATTTCCTTTAAGGGAAAAATTCTCTGAAGTTGGAGTATGTTTGCCTATATGGCGAGGTATCGGAAACAGTCACATATACAAAAACTTTTCATCCAGTGTGAACTTTCCATCTGACACTGGTTCCCCATGGAATGAGTGGGACACAGTGCATACATACATATTCTGGGTGACCCCTAGGCTGTTAAGCTGGGGAACGGATCAGAAGAAGACGATGAATCATGTCTGTGCAATACCACTCTCTCCTCTTCTGAATGGGAGTGATGTTCTGCCCTTGTACTGTACTCATGTCTGAATACAGACCCCCATAAATTGGAGTTTTGCATGATTGGTATACATTACATGCTCACGTCATCAGTTCTTCTGTCCATAACTAACCTACTCCTATGCAAAGAGCGGATGGATTATGAAACTGTACAAAGTATTCTGCATATGTTGGCAGACTAAGTTAACCTGTTCAGGGTTTTTTCCCTAAGACTTGAGGGTTGTCCTGACTCATTTCTTCAGCAAGTCCCTGCAATGCATGATGCTGTAATCAAGCCAAGATCCCATGTGCTACTCAGCTTTGATGATTGGTGGACAGATGTATTACACTAGACTGTGGAGTGCATCTCGTGTACTGCTGTGTTAGCTGTTACACCCGTTCACTGAACCAGCTATGCCCCATCTATATGCCAATGTGTTCATTGTGGTATACAGTATTCAATGTTGTACCAGCAGCCTATCTATGGCAATGTATTCACTGTGAAGTACAGTGTCAAATACCTTACCCACAGAGCCAGCTCTACCCCTATCTATGCCAATGTATGCATTGTAAAAACAGTTTGTCCAGGGCAGTGAAATTCGGGCTGCTGTTCTGAGGAAGGTTTAAAGACCCATAGTGCTGTGCCGTTATAAATTTATATCTCTCTGGCTAGCCCCCTCTCCTTCATTATGGATTTTTCTGTTGTTCGTCCTTCTTCCTTCTTCACTTTGCATATTATCTCTCTGTCTGCCTCTCTCTCTTTCACACCACGATCTGTCTGTCTGTTGTCTGTCTGTTTGTGTCTGTCTGTCTCTGTCCTTCACCTCTGTCTCCTGCTCTCTCATCGTCTCACACCCCTCCCTTCTCACCTCTCGTCTCTTCCCTGTAACGGGTAGAGGTTCTCTCCTCCCCCCCCCCCTCCTTTTTTTTCATACTACCGAAAGTTTGGCATCAGCACCAAGCGTTACAGACCAGTTGATGACATTATTGGCAGTGAACACTGCTGCTATTGAAGGAGGCTAGTGCCTGGCAACAACTGGGAATAACCGCAGAAGCAGCAGCAAAAGCCGCAGTAGCAGTACATCATCATAGTCGTCATCATCAGCAGCAGCAGCAACAGCAGCAGCAACAGAGGAGTCTGCCAAGGGAAAGAAAGAGTTGCGAACAGGGACAGAATAATGGCATTTGAAAGCCTGGCTGGTAATGGTGTATAGAATCATGCAGTTTGAAAGCATAGCCAGCAGTGATGGTAATAGAATCACACATGCAGACAAGAAGGAAGATGGCAGGATGGTTAAGACGTTCTTCTGCCAACAAGCAAACCGTGAGGTTCTGGGTTCGATTCCCAGCCTCGCCGTTTTCTTCGCAATTTGACTTAAAAAAAAAAAAAAGGAACTGAACGTCATATCCTTAATATATTGAGGCCATGTGTGCGAACGCACGCAGAACATCTTGCGCACACATTAAAATCTTGTTCCACCTTTCGGAGGAGTAGGCCATTGTGTGCCGATAGGAACAGATGACTAAAAAAATAAAAACTAAACAAAAAAAACTGCATGCACACAGGTGTGTTTAGACACCACCACTGAAGTCGGAATGCAGCTACCTATATGGTGTGTGTGTGTGTGTGTGTGTGTGTGTTGTGTGTGTGTGTGTGTGTGTGTGTGTGTGTGTGTGGGTGTGTGTGTGTGTGTGTGTGTGTGTGTGTGTGTTTGTTGTTTGGGGGGGGGGGGGAGGGTCGCATGCACAAAATCTCACTATTGGGGTACCTCGGAGCTCTAGCCGAGGAACAAAAAAATACCCCCCCCCTACGCAGAAAGCATTACATGGCTTGTGAAGCCAATGGTCAGGCAGGGTAGCATCTTGTTTCCAATGCACATTGTCATGGTAGTTTCTACAGAACGTTAGAAAACAGGATAAAGGGAAAAGAAGCCAGTGTAAATGGAATGATCCGTCTTAAAACAAAGGAAAGAAGCCATGCAATGGGGGTGTGGGGTGGGGGGACAATGTGGCAGAAGGAGGTAAAATAGATTGATGTGTTTGGACTTAGGTTGTTTTTGGTTGTGTGTTTGTTGTTGATTTGTTGTTTTGTGCTGCGTAGCATAAGGAGGTAACAACATGGGTTGATGTGTTTGGACTTAGGTAGATTTTGTTTTGGAGGTTGTTTTTGTTCGGTTGTTGTTGTTAGTTGGGCTTTTTTTTAGACTGGGGGAGGGGGTCAAGGATAGCTGCAAATTCACAGACTACAAATTGCAAGACCAGATTCCAAATCTGACAGTTCCTAATCTAGTAAAACAACCGACTTTTCCAGGAAAGTAAGGGGAGTACTCGTTTTCTGTTTTGCAATCTCGACAGAGTTTTTCTTTACAAATGTCAAATCTTCTTTTGGTTGCCATCCCTTTTCAGGTCGTGTGTTCATTGTGGTGATATCATAAAGCAACGTGCCAAACGGTTTATAAATAATTTCCAGTTACTTTGAAAACTTTGAAAACTTTCTTTATTCAAAGAGGGTAATAGAATAAGCAAAGATTGCTTTTTTACATCCAGCCCTCGGAAAAGACTCCCCCCCCCCACCTCCCCCCCCACACACCCAAAACAAAAGATAAACAAGCAAACAAAACCCCAACAATATACATGAAAAGTTGCAAATGCACACAATATGAAAATAGATAATGAAAATACTTTCGAACGAACAAGCAAATACTAAATACAAAGGGTACAGAAAAATCAATTTCAAGATTCATGAGAGAGAGAGAGAGAGAGAGAGAGAGAGAGAGAGAGAGAGAGAGAGAGAGAGAGAGGAGAGAGAGGAGAGAGAGAGAGAGAGAGAGAAATGAACGAATGAATGAATGAGTATTTAAAGAGGGTAATGGCATAAGAAAACGTGCCTTTTTATAACCACCCTTCTGGGTGAAAAAGGAAGAAAATAAAAGAAAGGCATAGCAATAACAAACAAACTGCACATATACATTGTATGAGTGAAGAAAAAAGAAAAAAAAATCCATAACATCATCCAAATACAAGAAACATTTTCTAAGCTTATGCTTTATCTTTTACAAAATGAGAGAACAAAATCACAAAATCAGATTAGAAAATAAGAAATATGATTGACTAGAGAGTAGAGTAGAGTAGAGTAGAGTAGAGTAGAGTAGAGTAGAGTAGAGTAGAGTAGAGTAGAGTACTGTAGAGTAGAGCAGAGCAGAGTAGAGTAGAGACTGACAGAGAAGGGATAGACAGGCAGATGAGAGATAGAATACAGACAGACGGACAGACTAAAGACACTCAGTTTCACAGGCAGGCAGACAGACAGACATACAGACAGACAGACAGACAGAGAATGACAGACAGCTGATAAAAAGACATATGTAAAACATGATTAAATGAAGTTATGGCAAACCATGACTGACATTTTGTCCGATAACAAGAAAACAATATGCTTTTTTTTTTTATATTATTTTATAAGACAAGATCAACAGCCAGTCTCTGTCAGCCTTTCATTCATAAGAAAATGTTTCAATGATTTTTTAAAGTTTAGCATAGAAGATACACTTTTTAGGGATGCTGGCAGGTTATTCCAGTAAGTGCCACCGCTATATACAAGACTACTTTTAAACAGATCTATTCTTGGTTTTGGCACAGTAAGTTTATGTGAATGACGATATGTATTTATTTGAAAATGTTTTGCCAGAGTGGGCGGTGCATTTCCATACACTATTCTGTGCATCATTAAAGCTTTGTTGTATTCCAACTGCAATTTAAATGGCAAAATACCAACTGATTTATAGTCCACGGAAGTTAATGAGCTTGATTTCAATAGAATAAGTTTAATGGCACGCTTGTATAATCTAATCAGAGGTTTTAATGTATTTGCACTTGCAGAATCCCACAAGGTTGATGCGTATTCTATAACAGAACTTATGTGTGCATGGAAAAACTGTTTTCTAGTGCTAAGATTAAGGAAATGTTTTATTTTGGATAACTGAAACACCTTTTGAGATACAACTTTACTTAGATTGGCGATGTGGTCTTGCCATGAAAGATTATGATCAATAATGATTCCTAGCACCTTGTGGAAATTTACTTCTTCAATTTTTTCACCTGAAACATTTATAGGGAACATAGAAGAGATCTGATTCTGTCGCTTTTGTCTGGTTGTTATACACATGCATTTAGTCTTTATTGGATTAAGGGACATGTGATTTAGTTCTGCCCATCTGGTAAGCTGATATATATTGTCTTGGAGATTAGATGACAAAATTTGTAAGGAATGATTTTCGGCATAAATTGAATTGTCATCTGCAAATAATTCACAACAAGCATTCATGTACAATGGTAAATCATTAATATATATAGAGAAAAGTATAGGACCCAGAACTGAACCTTGGGGAACACCATTTGTCACTGTGAGAAAATCAGACTGAGACTTTCCAACAAAGACTGACTGTTGTCTATTTGATAAAAATGATTCAAAAAATTGAAAGGTATTCTTTGATATTCTATATAGGTGTAGTTTCTTTAACAAAAGTGTGTGGTTTATCACATCGAAAGCCTTTGCAAAATCGGCGAAGACAACTCCGGTAAACATATTGTTATTAATATTCAGAAGCCATTTGTCTACCATATTTATCAGAGCCGTGTGACATGAATGTTTTTTTTCTGAAACCTGATTGACTTGGATTGATTAGGTCATATTTTTCTAAATGTAAAAGTAAAGATTTTTTAACATGCTTTTCTAAAGGCTTTGATAAGATAGACAAAATTGATATCGGCCTGTAATTCGATGGGTCATCTGATGCGCCAGATTTAAAGAGAGGAATTACTTTAGCCTTTTTAAAATGAGAAGGAGGACGAGGTTGTACAGTTGAAAACCTTAGTCCAGTTAGCGACAAGAAAACCATTTAGTGACACCACAGCCGTTTGCATACTTGTAACTTTGTTCCCATCCACTCCAGCTCGACCCCTATCTGTCTGTCTGTCTGACTGTC
>CM060316.1:36305955-36308455 GCA_030674155.1 Stramonita haemastoma
ATTGTGTGGTTTTTTTTTCTCTCTCCTCAAAATGCCATCAGGGTTCACGTCTCTCTCAGTCTCTGCTGAGTTCTACAATTTCCTGTAGCCCTCCCAGACCACTGACCTCAGTGATGTTGGCAATGTAGGATGTTGGTGGTCTACCTCTGGTAAATGGGGACTGACACGGCTTTGGCATAAGTCCTACTCCTACCTCCATGTGGTGTCACCTAGGTAACGCTAACAGAAGGGGGCTATTATCAGAAGGCAATGGCAAATCACTGATGATATAGATTTTCTTTGCCAAAAACTTCACCGACTGTTGCAGGAAAGGAAAAGAAAGTAATATCAGCAAGGGGAAAAAAAAGGAAATTGGATATGTTCCCAGATTCAGCAGCTTCAGATCTGAAGTAAAGCCTCACGTTATGTGATCAGCTACGATGATCTGTAATTGTTATGTATGTACAGATTTTTTCAAACAGCACTTAAATCTTCAAGCACATCTATTGTTGTTGTTGTTGTTGCTCAGCATGGATTTAGATTGTTGTATTCTGTTCAGATTTCTGTTACATTTTACCTTTCTGTTATATATCTGTTATTTGGCAGCTTACGGAAAACAAACAGGTTTGGTTCAAGCTTTTTCTGTTGTATGTTGGTCTACTGCTGCACATCTTGGCTAGGTTTTATTAACATTTAGAATATTGACCAAAACATGGGTTGCCAGTTTATCGCTTTTAGAGTTTAAACTGTTATAATACTTTATATAAAATGATGTATCAATTATATGTTTGCATTATGTATTAAGAAGGTACCAGTGTTGTTTAGAAGGCCTGTGTGTGTGTGTGTGTGTGTGTGTGTGTGTGTGTGTGTGTGTGTGTGTGTGTGTGTGTGTGTGTGTGTTCAGAAGTTTTGTTTTCCTCGTGATTATACAACACAGAATAGTTTAATGTGCTTTATTACTGTATCTGTCAGCGTGTATGAAATGGCTGTGAATGAATAGTTCTTTTGCATAACATAGTAAGAAACTTTGATGTTGAGCATTTTAAAAAAAAAGTCAGGAAATTCTTTTTTTATTATTATTATAGAAGCTTTCTTTTGCATAATATATTACAAACAAACAAACAAACAGAAAAACTTAAGTGTTGAGCATCTTTAAGAATGTCAGGAAATTGTTATTATAGAGCCTTTAGGTTTAACAGTTTGTTGTTAACATTATTTTATGTCAGATGTCCATGAAAAGCTTTTGATCCAGAATTTCCACTGTGGTGACATTTTCTGAATTCGTTTCATGCAGTTTTACTTAAGAGAAAAAAGGGAATGCCTTTACTATGAAATACTGTATTTATTATTATGTGAATGATTCTGTTTTCAGTTTTTTGTTGTTGTTTTTTTTGGGGGGTGGGGGGGGGGGGGGGGTGTTGTTGTGCAGTAAATCAGTTGATGGACACTTTGTAAATATCTGTTAGTAAAAATTCCCAAATTGTCAACTGCATATTATGTATCAATTCAACACAATCACAGTAACCAGTACATTACACAGGAATGTAATGTTTTGTGACAGATGAAGAATGGTGGTATACCCATTGTTATACTGTCATGATAAAATGTTGTTGTGATTGTCACTGTCTATTTTATTGTCTAATGTCGCTTAGAAAGTGAGGTAATACTGTGTACTTGTTTTTGAACGCTTCTCATCCTCCTCCCCCCCCCCCCCCCCCCCCCCCCTCTCTTTCATCTGTGAAGAAGTTTTCTGTGCTGTTGATTCTGTGTCTTGTTTGTCTAGTGCATTTTTCTGTCTCTTTCTTTCTTTCATTCTTCCTGTCTTTCTTTTTTTCTTCTTTTTTTCTTTCTTTCTGTCTGTCTGTCTTTCTTTTTCTGTCTCATACATTCTTGTGATTTGTGCATTCTATGGTACAGTTTCCTGTTTCCTATCTTCTATGAAGTCCTTTTTTTTTTTAAACTGTGCTCAGTATTTTCTCTCTAAGTTCTGTCTTATCTCGTCTTATCTTTTTGGGAATATGATGTTTGTTTTTTTTTGCTTTCTGACCTACTTGCTGTGGAGTTTTGTTCTGTGTGTTCATTCTTACATGTGTCTGTAGATCTATGCTTGTGACAGTTCTTGGCTTTTTGGTCTGTTGTGTCTGTCTGATACATACAGCTTTCTTTATTGTCTGACCTCTTTCTTTTTTAAATCAATATTCTTGTTGTTGTTGTTGGACAGATCTCAGTATTGTTGTTGTTGTTGAACGTTACTCAGCTTAAGCATCCTTGGGGGTCAGTCTCCTAGAATATGCAACCATCACACCCGGGAATAAATCACTGTGAGGTTGTTTTGTTTAGTATGCATTGGGTGAAAAGTTTGGCTGTATGGCTGTTTTTCAGATACTTTGCCACATGATATAGGCAGCCATACTCTGACTTCAGAGGGTTTTCTCCTCCTCCTTAAATAAAGAGTGCAGGTTATGCCTGTACGTGGGCTTGCCATGGATGAAGGGGAATTCCACATTCCGTTTTTTTTTTT
>CM060316.1:36313455-36315955 GCA_030674155.1 Stramonita haemastoma
GGATTGATCATCCATCATTCAAGACGATTTTTTTCCATGGAGTTAACATGAAATCTGACTTCCATGTTCCTGAAAGTCCTTCTCATGAGACTACAAACCAAGAACTCATGTGCAAATGCATGCTTAACATCTTGCACTCACGTTAAAACCAGTCCTGCCTTTTGGAACCAAGTGCAAGAGAGGTGTCATTGCTAAGTCAGGCATAAGCATCATGGATGCAAATCCATGACCTGTATTGAAGTGTTATGCTGTGTGAAGTTTTATCGAGCTTGTCTTCATCCATGACAAGCTCTGAGCTTAACAGCCTGTACTCTCCATTATGAAGATAAAGATAGAAAACCTCTGAAACCAGAGTGCAGCTACCTGTATGGCAAGGTACTTGGAAACAGCTGCACATGTAAAAACTTTTCATCCAGTGTGTGCTTTTGGTCTGGGAGTAATTCCCAAGGATGATGAGTGACACACAGACTAGAGTGCATATTCTGGGTAACACCCAAGGTATTAAGCTGGGGAACACCCAACAACAACAGCAGTTAATAGGTTTTATGCAAGACTGAAAACTAGCCATCGCCTCCTCAGAAATATTGCTGTTTTACTCCACTGCCCTGAAAGTGTTGGATGAGACTATAAACTGAGGCCCCATGTGCAAACGCAGAAATTTTGAGTACTGATTAAAGCCTATTCTGCCTTTTGGAAGAGTAGGTCATTGCTACCAGTAAGAACAGTGACAAAAATGTTTAAGAATGCATGCAAATTGGCTTCACAAAGTCAGAATGGGCTGTCTGAATGGTGGACAAAAAAACAATTGCATGTACTAAAAAAAAATCTTACCAGTGTAAACCATGGATCTCCAGCCGAGAAACACTTCACAAAAAGAGAAGGCAGTTTTGGGAAAGAAGCTTATTACTCCAGATTATTGCAGAAAATGGAGCAGAGACAAAAAAAAGACAGCCACAGGTGTCAGTTTCCATAATTCAGCTATTCTCAGCCCTATCATTCCATCCATCCAGCTGGGGCTAATTACAGCAGCACTGACCACACTTGGACTTGGTAAAAAGGAAGGGGCTCAATCACAGCTGGCAGTTTCCCCCACTTTAGCTACTCTCAACTGCTATCCATCCATCCATCCCAGCTAATTATAGCAGGAACTGACCACACTTGGACAAGGTGAAAGGAAGGTGCATGCTGAATTTAGCACTCCTGACTGAGTGATGTTGGATTTGTGCGTTATGCGCTAGTTTTAGCACCAGGCCTGGACCCTTGACTGTTATGCTGGAGTTTTGCACTACTGGTGACCAGTTGTGGTTGTTGTGATTGATGTGCAGGTGGTACGGAGGACTAGGTGTGAGCAGCGTGTTGCTGTGTGTGGTGGTGCTGTACTATGTGGGGGTGCTCTTTGGCCTGTGTGGGGAGCGGCCGGGGTGGGGGCCCAGTGCTGCAACACCGGCACCGGAGCCAACTTCCTCATGGCGTGAGTACACTCACACACACACACACACACCACACACACACACACACACACACACACACACACACACACACACACACACACACACACACACACACACACACACACACACACCACACACAGCGCTGGCTGTGGTGAGTCTGATTGGTAGGTGTATAGATGTGTTTGGTTTATCTATATGTTAGACAAGGTGTTTAGGTTGATCTTATAGCTATATGTAGACAGGTGTTTGGTTGATCACAACACACCACACACACACACACCACACACACACCACACACACACACACACACACACACCACCACCACACACACCACACACGCTCACATGCACACACACTCACACACACTACAATTTACCATCTGAAATAAAAAATTGACTTTGACTTGACTTGACATACTCACCACCACACACACACACACACACACACACACACACACACACACACACACACTCACACATCACACACACCCACCACCACCACCACACACACACACACACACACACACACACACACACACACACACACACACACACACACACACACACACACACACACACACACACACATACCCACCCCACCCACCACACACCACACACACACACACACACACAACACACACACACACACAACACACCACCCACCCACACCACACCACAAACATACCCACCCACCCACACACCCACACCCACACAAGCAAACCCCTATTCCTGCTGCATGGTGTAGTATACCTACCTGTTGATTGTTTGCTGCAGAGGGTGGGGTTCACCTTCCTGCTGACCTGGCTGGTGATGGTGGTGTGTGTGCTCCTCTTCCTGTCAGGGGGCGTGCTGCACACGGTCCTCTGTCGCTACTTCATCGAGCATGACCCACAGCAACTCAAGGTAGGAGGACTCTGCTGCCTGTGCTGCCTGCCTCTGTGTTGTATGTGTGTGTGTTGTGTTGTGTTGTGTTGTGTGTGTTGTGTGTGTGAGAGAGTGGTGTGTGTGTGTGTGTGGTGTTGTGTTGTGTTGTGTGTGTGTGGTGTGTGT
>CM060316.1:36318455-36365955 GCA_030674155.1 Stramonita haemastoma
TGTCTTCTGTCTGTCTGCTCTGCTCTGTCTCTCTCTCTCTCTCTCTCTTCTCTCCCCTCTCTCCTCTCTCTCTTCCCATTCTCTCTCGTTTATTATTTTACTCCATGAAATAGTTACACCAGAAAAGCAACTTAATTAAGAAATCAGGTTTCAGCTCTCAGAGCTATGTTTAACAAACAATCTATTGTCTGAAAGTTAGGAGGAGGAGGGTTTGACTATTACAAGAACATGTGACTGAGCTGAACATCTGTATGTCAGTCATAAGGTGTAGGGTTTTTAAAGAAAATCTTTGTTGCACTGCTATCGTGAAAATTTTACCTACAGATAAAACTGATTGTGAACCTTGACTTCTATGTTTATTGCGAAAATCTTCTTACCTTTCATGAGAAAAAAAAAAGATAGTTGGGCTGAGCATTTAAACGCTGGTTTAAGTTGTATAAATGTTACCAAATGTCCTTCACCATCATTTTTACATGATATCACTGAAATAAACATTTGAATGTCAGAGCTAGATTTTTACAACCCTCTCCACCAGTATGATAAAATGTGTGGAGTGTTTGAATGCTGGCCGCAAGTTTTATTTTACTTTTTTTGGTCATGTCATTATGATAAACTTGTCAGTCTGAGTTTTTGATATGAGTTTCATCCTTTAAAAAAAAAAAGTCCAAAACCTTTGAAATCATAGTGACTTTTAAAAAAAATCAATAAAAAAAATATTACACTTTGCAGCTTAGTAGTCATTATGTTCATGTTAATTTTCATTGTTCAGTTGTTACACACCATAAGCGACAAGCTTGTTGCTATGCCTCTAAAATGCTGTGTTTGTTTCCATGTTTAAATCCCATTTCTGAATAAAAACTATTCAACCCAAATGTAAGCCAGACGCATCCACAATCAATCACCACTCAGTCAAGAGTGCTAAATTAGCATGCCCTTTTCTTTTTACCAAGTCCAAGTGTGGTCAGTTCCTGCTATAAATAGCTCCGAGCTAGCCCCCCCACCTAGGCTGGATGGGATGATTAATTAGCGGCTGAGGGAGCTGAAGGGGGGGGGGGGGAACTGACAGCTGTGGACAGAATAATGGTGATTTATTTATTTATTTATTTATTTATTCTTTTATATCGAGGATAATGGAATAAGCACATCTTTTTTTTTTTTTTTACATCCAGTCCCTGTGTGTAGTATGCAGTTTTGTAAATGTCACCTGTTCCCACCGGCACATGATGGCCTAACTCTTACGAAAAGCGGAACAGGATTTAACGTGTGTGCGCAAGATGTTCTGCGTGCGTTCGCACACAGGAATGATTGAAGCATGCCTGACTTGTGTGTGTGTGTGCTCCATCCTCAGCCCCTGAGGACGGAGCTGGACAAGCTGAAGGCGGCTAGCTTCAACATCCCCGACATCACCATCATCACCGCCCAGATGAACCAGACCATCAACGACTACGCCACCTCCGGCCTGGACAACGTCAACTTCCAGGACTACTACAGAGAGGTGTGTGTGTGTGTGTGTGTGTGGGGGTGGTGTGGGGTGTGGGGTGTTTGTGTGTGTGGTGTGTGTGTTTGTGGTGTGGGGTTGTGTGGTGTGGGTGTGTGTGTGTGGTGTGTGTGTGTGTGTGTGTGTGTGTGTGTGTGTGTGTGTGTGTGTGTGTGTGTGTGTGTCCTGTGTCTGTGTGTTGTGTGTGTGTTGTGTGACAACGTATGCATGTTTAATGTATATATTTAGGTGTCTGACAATACTCGTATCATTTACATTTACTGAGATGATAACATTGTACTGACTTTTACAGTATGTTTGTATAGATAAAGGACATGAAATGTTTATTTCAAACAGAATATCCGACATTTTGTAGACTTGTCATAAAAGACATGAATATGTTAAATTAAACAGATTCTCAGAATTAGCACTCTGTTTATTTAAAAGATATGAATAAATATGTTAAACAGATACTTAGAATATTTTGTTCATAGTATAGTTGTAACTACAGTTTGAATATTATAGGATTCATGGTCTGATTAGATCTAGAAAGTTTGCACAAAAATGGAATCATGAATAGTCAAAGCTTTTTGCTGCTATTTTTCTTTTTTTCTTTAGATACTGTTGATTTTTTTGTGTATACTCAAGTTACTTCATATTAAAGGATACAATGCCTAATTTAAAAAATCATTTTGAGAACCTAACAAATTTTTTTTTTTTTGCAGTCATCGCACTTCAGCTTGTATTTGCTTATCTTTTTTTTTTTTTAATAGCTTGTTTTCACTATTTTATTTCAAAGGAAACAAAGTATTTCAAATTGTAAAGGAGACAATCTAAATTTGATTTTAAACAAATCTGCTTTTAAGATTACTTAAGATTATTTCATATTTGAATGCTAACATCAGAATTGTTAACCTTTTCCCTACAGGTAACCTACTATAGGGTACTAAACAATCACCTGCTAACCCTTCCCTACGTATCACCCACTCTGGGTTGCGGTAGCATACAACTGTGCACAGTGCAGGTGTACTAGGAAAGAGGGGTTCTCCCCCTCAATGTAGGGATAGTGTTAAGACCCTGTACAGATTCATGAATAAAAACTGTGTGTCAAACTACATCACTGAAGCAACTGCACCAAAGCAGACAACTGTTGTAGAGACAGATGGCACAACTCAGTTTGTGACCGTTTCACATGGCCTCCATTCATCAATTTTTCTGATGTGTCACCACATTGTGATCTTCATGGGGGGAAGATAGGAACAAAATCTTCATCTTTTTGTCAGTAAAATACAGTGTCCACATAACATGAGAAGGCGAGCACTCCTAGAACTGATATTGCCAGCTCTTGTCTGTTGATGGTCAGTCTACACTGCACTGTGTCAGGTGCACATTGTGTGTGTGAAGCGCGGTTGTTTCATGCACCAACATACTTTTGTCTTCGCCTGAAGATGAGGCAGTTATTATATTGGTCATATCTGTAAATGATGTCTGCAACGTTGTTTTCTTTTTTGGTGTAAATTGTGATCGGAATATTAGTTTCTGCAGCTTTTGGTTTTTCACAAGATGTATGGTGTAGTATTTCTGCACAGGTCCCCCCCCCCCCCCCACACCACACACACACTCCCTGCTCTAGAGTAATCTTTAATGTTTAATTAATTGAAAGATTGTGAATGAGATTGTGAATGTATGGATGTGCTGATCTATTCAAGAGATGAACATGAACATTTATGAAAAGATTTTGAATAAATATATGTCTGTAATCTGTCTGTCTGTCTGTCAAATCTCTCTCTCTCTCTCTTCTTCTGTCTCTCGTCTCTCTCTCTCTCTCTCTCTCTCCTCTCTCTCTCTCTCTCTCTCTTCTCTCTCTCTCTCTCTCTCTCGTCGTCTGTCTTCTGTCTGTCTGTCTGTCTCTGTCTTCTCTTCTCTCTCTCTCTCCTCTCTCTCTCTCTCTCTCTCTCTCTCTCTCTCTCTCTCCTCTCTCTCTCTCTCTCTCTCTCTCTCTCTCCTCTCTCTCTCTCTCTCTCCTATTGTTGCACAAACATATATCTGTATAGGTTCTTTAATCTTGCTCTTTGTCTTTCCCATTGTAGATGGAAAAGGTGGGTTTGCAGGCATGGACGGAATTTGCATGATCAATGTAGTGACAGTGGAAGATCATTGTGACAGATAGTTTGTGCTGTTGTTTTGTTGTTATGCTACAATATTTTGAATCTTGCAGTAAAAAGTTATACATGCTTTATTACTTGTTTTCAGCTGCAGCTATTTATTGTCTAGAATAGACAACTAGGAAAGTTGATGGAAAAAAAAACAACCCAGCATGAACAAAATGCTTGTTGGAGTGCATGCAAGCTATATGTGTATATGTGTATAGTCATTGGAAATTGCATGCATGCATAGTGTTTTGCTTCAGCAAGAAATCAGCTTGACATGAATTCAAAGAAAGCTGTAATTTGAAGAAACAAAACACCATAGTATTACCTGTTATTCTGTTCCCTTTTCAGTGTAGTATGCTTTTCCCCTCTGTTTTGTTGTTGTTGCTAGACTGTCTGATGTTCACCAATGGTGAGATTTTTGCATATGCAACATGTTTTTTATTTTTTTACCCAATATTAAGGTAGCCACATTCTGATGTCAGGCATGCTTTTCTGAAATTTATTTTTTGTCATCAGTTCTTACCGGCATGAGTGGCCTACCCGTTTGAAAGGCAGAATGGGTTTCAGTTTTTGCACAAGATGTTTTATATTTGTTTGTACACAGGGCCTTGGTTTATAGTCTCATCCAAAGGACTGTCAGGGAAATGGAATCTGTACTGATGTTAACTTCAGAGAATGAGATATTCATATGTCAAAAAAAAAAAAAAAATTGTGTGCCAAGATAAACTTTCCATTGTGATCCGTGGATGAGTTTTTGAAGGAAATGCTGCGCCATGCATGCTGGTGTTCTATAAACCTTAAAATGTTCATTGCTTGTTGTTAGGAGAATGGCCAAAACTCATTTATAACTTCTCTTTTTTCAGTATTACTGCTGCATATATATATTTCTTTTTTAAGTGCTCTTGCAAGTTTTTGTTTATTTTTTTTTCTCATTATACTTTGCGGTTGTCAGCTTTTTTGGAGCATACATTAGGATTTTATTTTCTGTGTGAATTTTGCATGAAAATGTTATCTCTGTGTGTGTGTGTGTGTGTGTGTGTGTGTGTGTGTGTGTGTGTGTGTGTGTGTGCGTGCGTGCGTGCTGTGCCGTGCGTGCGTGCGTGCGTGCGTGTATGTGTACCCCTTGCCCTTCCGCATGGTTGCCTGTAGTCAGCAGTGTGGTAGCATTTGAAACATGGGCATTTCTTTAGACTGGGACCTATTCTTCTCTCACCAATACATCCATAGTCCTCTAGGGTAGTTCTTGTTCCTATGGGCAAATCATGCAGAGAAACAAAATCACACACACACAAAAATGGCCATATGAAAATAAGATTTTCAGTCCACAAGTATTCATGACTCAGAAAATCAAAGCTTTTTTCTTGTAGGTTGATATTTTCTTTCTTTCTTTTTTTTTTTCTTACCCTCATTCCTCGGCTAGAGCTCTGATTTTCACCAATGATGAGATTTTGCGTATGTAACCATTTTTGTCCACCAGTAGAAAGCCACATTCCAACTTCAGGAAGTTTTGCTGGGTGTCTTCATGTTTCCGTAACCTACTGGATGCTGACAAACATGAATTTGGGATTTTTTATGCGATATTTGATCTTCTCCATGTGTATCAACATGAAGGAATTAAGGCATTGGCAAGTTTGCAGTTAAAGTTGACCTGGGAGATCATAAAGATCCCCACCCTTTATTCACCAGACACTGCCGAGATTTGAACCTGTGACTTCATGGACCCATGGGATTGAATTCAAACTGGTCGTAACAACCGGGCTATATGTCTGTCACATTGTCTTTCAGGTGGCAACTGTGGAGGTCAGTCAGAGCTTGGTTTGCTGTGACACAACTATTGCATGCTCTGATGTCTCTGTGGTCCCTGTTTGCTGACCAAAATCCTGTTCCACTTTTCGTAAGAGTAGGCCATTGTGTGCCGGTGGTAACAGATAACAAAGATTTACAAAACTGCATGCACACAGGGACTGGATGTAAAAAAAGCACCTGTGTGCTTATTCCATTATCCTCAATAAATGAAAACAAAAACAAAAAAAACCCTACAGCTGTTTCTTTTTCTTCAACAAATGCTCAGACAGTAACTATTGTTGTCTGTTTCTGTCTGCTCAGACAGTTAACTATTGTTTTGTCTGTCATATGAGTGATTTGAGTACATCCAGTGTTGGTGTGAGAAAGAATTGTCATCTTTTAAGTCTTTCTGGAAAAAAAAAAGACTGGAGAATGGACCAAGACGGCAGAAAATAGACAAGAAAGAAGTGACAGGAAGAAAAGAAACAAGGCAGAAACAAAAGAGAGGGATAGAAAGGAGGGAATTTTTTTTATCAGATTTTTTTTTCAGAAAGTGGGGATGCATTTATACTGACAGGCCCCTGGCATCCCCACATGGGAGGTTTGAAGGCTTTCACTGTGGATCTTGTGTTCAGGTTTTAGCGCTGCAAAGACTATGGTCCGGGAATTAAATTATTAAAAAATCTTGCATAGTGCTTTTTCCATCTGTAATAGTGATTTTGACTCAGCTGATAAGCAAACACACAAAATCAATGCCTGAGATCCTTTCTTTATCCCCCCCCCCCCCCCCCCCTCCCAGGCTGCCTTCCTTTGCTTCTCAGTGATCTACGGTTTTGTTGTTGTTTTGATGTTGTTGTTATTTTGCAGTAGTAGTAATAGTTGTTGTTGGTGTGGGATTTTAAGAGCATTATCATTGTTTAAATTGGTTTTTTCATTCAATTTATGATTGTTGATTATTGAAAAAAATCACTCTTGTCAAGTGTTTTGACAAAACGTGAGAATCATTTAAACTGTTTTCTGGGATTAAGTGCAGTGACTGGAAAAAGCAGTGTAAAATTTGCAAGAGTTTGCTCTCCAGCGTATTTTTGAATGTGTGGATGCTGTTTTAAAAACGGGTTTTGACTGATTAAAATTAGAGTTGAGGCTGCATGCAAGACTGCCCACTTGCATGAACATATGCACTCATGCATGCATGTGCATGTGCTTACACACATGCGCCACACACACACATGTATCACAGCAACACACATGCACACACACACAACACACCACACACACACACACACACACACACACACACACACACACAACACACACACACACACACACACACACACACACACACACACACAACACACACACACACACACACACACACACACCGACATGTTATTCTAAGCTTTTTAAAATGTTAACAATTACAGTAAAACAATAACTGACTTACTGTTAATGATTAGAAATTGTTTTGTTTAATCAATAAACCGTCATGGGTCGGGACGTGGATAAAGACAGTCAACAATGTTCATGCTAGATGTCAATTTAATGCATCTTTAGTGGCGTCATGACTTTCGAAATAAGTAAATTACTGCATGGATAACTGCAAATGGTGATATCTTACACTGATCTGGGGAGGGAGGATAGCCTAGTGGTTAGAGCACAGGGCTCATGATCCGATGGCCTGGGTTAGAGCCACCGTCAAGGCTCTGCTTATCCAGCAAAAAACTATCTCACAGGGAAAAACACTTCTGTGATTCTAACGATAGAAACATTTATTATTTATTGTTCACAAATCATGTAAGTTATGAACATTTTCTTTTCAGTTAGCGTTTAAATTTAATGTTATTTCCAGTTATTGCCAGATACATTTGTATAAAAAAAACCCAACCACAACAGAATTAAAGAATGAATATGGTGAAAATGAGCTGTAGATATGTGAACTGTGTATATCTTTGAGATTGATTTGTGTTCTTAACTGTGTATATATTTATATATTCAATGACAATGATTTGTGGACCAAACTGTAGATATCTAAAATGTCTATATCTTGATTGATTTGTGTGCAATTTGAGCTTGGTGTGCTTAGAAAGGATCCTTCTTTATATTGCTTTGTTTTTTGTGGTGTTTTTTTAAAGCTAAGCTTCTGGTAGAAAATTGAGGAGTATAACACTTAACTAAACTCGATTTATGCAGATTTCTGTCAGAAGACTGGTGTATAAGCCACTGTCACCTGATTGTGATTTGTTGATAATGTTGTTTTTGCTCCCATGAATCATGCCAAAATGTTTTGTTCTTGAGGAGTATGTTTGAAAGATTTTCTGTGTACAAGTGAAAAAACAAAAATTTCAATTTGGTATGGTATGATATATCATATAAAAGTAAAATTGTGAGCTCCTTTGTGTAGAATTGATATGTGTTTTATGGCTTATGTTGTATATATGCATTTTACTTACTTTAAAAAAAAAATGTTGGTGTCATATTTTGTTTTTGTTGTTTTATTCCTACCTTTATTCTATCTATTTCATCTTGTTGTTTTGTTGTGTGCAGATAAACAAGAATCTGACAGCTCGTGAACTCTTTATTTTGGCCAACAACCTCCGCAACATCGCTCGTCAGGTTGTTGTTGTCAACAGTAGAACAGGCATGCGTGTGATTGGACATGTGCGTGTTCACACGTCACCCACACAGGCATATATACACACACACAGCACATGCATGCACACATGCACATACTACATACACACACACACACACTGTCGCCCCCCACACCACACACACACACAACACACACACCACACACACACACACACACACGCATTAAACACTCTCTGTCTTCCTGTCTATCCCTTCTTTCCCTCTTTCTCTCTCTCCCTCCACTCTCTCTCTCCTTCCTTCTCTCCCCCCTCTCTCTTTCCCCCTTCACTCTCCCTCTCTCCAACCCCCCTCCCTCTCTCTCCCTCTGCCTCTCTCTGTCTCCCTCTCTCTCTCTCTCTGCCTTCCTCCCTCCCTCCCTCCTGACAGGCATGCACGCGTGCACCCCCCCCCCCCCCCCCCACACACACACACTCTCTCTCTCTCTCTCTCTCTCTCTCTCTCTCTCTCTCTCTCTCTCTCTCTCTCTCTCTCTCTCTCTCTCTCTCTCTCTCTCTCTCTCTCTATCTATCTATCTATCTCTCTCTATCTCTTGTCCTCCCTCTCTCTGTCTCCCCCCTCTCCCTCTCTCCATCCTCCCTCTCTCTCTCCCTCCCTACACTCTCTATCTCCCTCCTCCCTTCCCTCTCTCCCCCCTCTCTTTCCTTCACTCTCGCCCCCCCCCCCCCCCCCCTCACTCTCCCTTTCTCCCCACCCCCCCTCCCTCCCTCCTCACAGAGGGCCAAACGCTAGATAAATGACTCTGTGTGTGTGTGTGGTGTGTGCAGAGGACGGCCAGTGAGGAGTTCAAGAACGCCCTGCTGACCAAGGCCTCAGAACTGGACCACCTAGACCGCACCCTGGCCAGGCCCATGAAGGCCGCTGTGGTGAGTAGGTCCTGTTAGATTAAAATAGGATGTTAGTGGATGCTTTGGCCAAGTGGTTAGGAAGACCGTTGTTTGACTTCAAAGCCACGGGTCCATGTAGTCATGGGTGGGTTTGATTTTCAGTGGTGTCAGCGTCTGGTGAATTAACCTCTTTACTGCACTGTTGACGAACAGCGTTCATCATAGAAACCATTGCCAGCAATGCTCAGTTGACAGTTGCTGTTCATCATGATTCAACGCTCTCTCTGTTTTGTCCAGCATGTTCCTGAGCAAAATATGCCAGTGCCTTGATTTCCTTTTGTCTATATATACACGTGGAGAAGATAAAATAGGCGTGTTAAAAAGATCCTGTAATTGGTGTCAATGTTTGGTGGGTTATGGAAACACTAACATACCCAGCATACATCCCCCAAAGTTGGAATGCAGGTACCTTCATGATGGGCAGAATATGGTCACATATGTCAAATCTCAACATTGGTGAATCGCGGAGCTCTAGCCAAGGAATGAAAAAAAAAAAACCCACCAGAAGCTGACTGATGTTGCTCTTCTTCTTGTGTGGTTCCCAACTGAACATCAAGGGGTCACCCAGAATATGCACTGTCTCAACTCATCACTCCTGGGAATAACTGCGAGATTGGAGGTATACACTGGATGAGAAGTATGTGTTATGACCGCTTTCACTTACTTTGCCATAGAGGCAGCCATATTGTGACTTCAGAAGATTTTTTTCCTTTCTTTTTTAAAGGGGAGGCAAGATTGTTATGCTAAGAACTTGTTATGGTTGAAGAGAATCTCAACAAAACATTTTGATGCATAGCAACAGGTTCTGCAGAAAATCTGTGTGGTTGTCTCAAGGATTTTGGTCACTGACCTCATTGTATTCCCGTTCACAAGAGTGAATGTTTCACTGACAGTCATTTTGTAAACACTGTGCACAAACATACATGTGCACAGAAAAAAAGGCCATTCATAATGTCTGTAAGAACAGTGGTAGCGTAGGAAACAGAAATATCATATTTTTGATGTTGTGAAAAGTGTAGTTTTCAATTTGCAGCCATGATTCTGTCATTTATCTTCATTTTCCATAAAAACTGTGGAAAAATCATACAAGTAGGTACTCCTGCAAGACCAAAAACTTTATAAGTTACTGAAGTAAGCTTAGTGCTGAGGTCTACACTTGGCTGACTTCATTAACAACATACACATTTTGCAGTCTTTACATGTCTCTCTTTGCCTGAAGTTTTGTTCAGGTAATGTCAAACTATGCAGTTTTTGTAATGAATGTTTTCATTCTGTTTTGTATTGCAGGTCTCCCTGAACACTTCACTGAGGTTTCTGGAGACTCAGACAGAGGCAGAGGTTGGTTGCTGTTGTTTGCTTTTTTGTGACTTTTCGTTATGTAAGAATATGACTTCATGCATAGATAAATATTAAATGTATGTATCTTCTTCTTCTTCTTCTTCTTCTTCTTCTTCTTCTTCTTCTTCTTCTTCTTCTTCTTCTTCGCAATTCTTCTTCGCAATTCTTCTTCTTCTTCTTCTTCTTCTTCTTCTTCTTCTTCTTCTTCTTCTTCTTCTTCTTCTTCTTCTTCTTCTTTTCTTCGCAATTCTTCTTCTTCTTCTTCTTCTTCTTTTTCTTCTTCTTCTTCTTCTTCTTCTTCTTCTTCTTCTTCTTCTTCTTCTTCTTAATTCTTCTTTGCAATTCTTCTTCGCAATTCTTCTTCTTCTTCGCAATTCTTCTTCGCAATTCTTCTTCGCAATTCTTCTTCTTCTTTTTCTTCATCCTCTTCCTTCTTCTTCTTCTGCTCAGATAGCAACTACTGTTTTCTGCCATTAAGCGCCTGACAATTTAGGCCCAGATCTAAGCTCAGCATGGGAGAGAATTGTTGTCTTTTAAGTTTTTCTGGAAAAAAGGCAGGGGAACTCAGAATGGACCATGATGGCAGAAAATAAACAAGAAGGAGGTAACAGGAAGAGAAGGAACAAGACAAAAAAGAGAAGGATAGAAAAGAGGAAGTTCCTAGCACAGAGTTTCCAGAAGGCAGGGATGCTGTTTATTCTGACAGGCCCCCAGCAACCCCACGGGAGGCACCTGACTTCCTACAGTGTCGCAAGTTCAGTGCTGAAGCACAAGCTAAAAGGGGGATTCTTTTTTGAAGACCAGCTGTCCAATTACGGAGGGCAGAGGACCGTGGGGAGTGGAGTGGAGGAAGCTGGTTGTAAAATTTTCAGTGGTGCCCCCATGATCCACAGGACTATGGAACAGGTGAAGATTAAGGTGAAGGTGTCCAAGTCTTTCTGGAGTTTCTTTATTCTCATACTTTTTTTCACTATTGAGTAAAAGGCCTTTCAGTAAGACATCCATATGAAGGTGATCTGAGCGTGTTGTTGTTGTTGTCATGTTCACAGATCCGGCCGGCAGCCGCAGCCCTGCTGGATGGCCTGCAGACAGCCCAGGACAGCTTCAACACCAAGAAGACAGAGCTGGTCAAGACGGTCAGTTTGGTAGAGCTAGATAGCTGTATGTGTGTGGGAAGGGAAGGGCACAGGTAGTTCTAACAGTACTGTCTGTGAGTGTTTTCAGGTGTAGGAAATGCAGTGTAGAGAGCAACATGCACATTGTGGATGTCTGTGTATCGTTGGATGGTATGTTCGCCAGAGGAACTGCTGCAGTAGGAGAGATTGTCTACAGCTACTTTGCTATGGAACAGGATAGCTCAGTGGTCAGAGCACTCCCTTTCCCCAGGCTAAGGTTAAGCAGCATTGAGTGTGGTTACCGAGTGGATGGGTGACCATTTGCACATCTTGGGTTCAGCACAGTCCCCCAGTTCACCCAGCTCTTTAGGGTCAGGGAAGGTAAAGCAGCGAGGGAGAGAGATGGGCAGTGCCCTCAATGTTCTGCTCCCTGGAGAAACTGAGGTCTCTGACACTTCGCTCCCCAATGATGGAATAGATTATGAGAACACTTTTACATTACTGTGATTCATTTATCAGCTACTTTAGTTGTGTTTTTTATGTGTATGCTTGCTAATCTTGGCTGATGTGTTCTTTGCAATGTGTGTGTTTGTCTGTCTGTGTGAGCAGGCTTGCCTGTGCACGTGTGCTTAGCACATCAGCAAGCACAAATGCATGCAGACACAGCAGGCATGCATGCTTATCATATGAGCTGTATCTTGATCCATGTCCAATTTTTACCTGTTCTGTGTGCAGCAACTGGACGTGGTCATCGCACGTGTGCTGAAAGTGGCTGAGGATTTCATCCAGCAAATGATGACAGATGTAAGTGGAATTTTTCTCCACATCCCAGCAGTCACTGAAGGTTGGGGATTTTTCTGTCTTTTTTTTTGGAGGAGAGAAAATAATTTTTTCACTGACAGTTTGGGATTTCTGTCTTTTTTTTTTTTTAGGAGAGAAAAGAATTTTTTCACTGAAGGTTTGTGATATTTCTCTTTTTTTTTTGAGGGGAGAAAAGAATTTATGCATGCATTTATGGACTCATACATTGACAGTGCACACATAGATGCATACATGCCTGCATGCATACACACATGGAAGCATGTATGCACATGTGCACACACACACACACACACACACACACACACACACACACACACACAACACACACACACAACACACACACACACACACACACACACACACACACCACACATACATGACATATACTCAAGCATGCAAGCCCCTCTCCCATACACACACTGTTATGCTGGAACTGATTAAAACAGACTCTGTACATGAACTGTGTGTATATGTTAATTTTACAGCATAAGACAAAGAAGGAGCTGCTACAGAAACATAATGACTGTTTAAACTAAATGCAACCAGAGTCAGGTGTGTGTATTTTGTGAATTCTGAAGATGTGACTCTGCAGACCATAGCTTTTATTTCAGTACTGCTTCCAGTATTTTTGCATTGTCTTTTTTTTGTTTGTTTACCAGGTGAAGCAGAACATCGGGCGTTGCCGACCCATCTATGATGGGTTTTACTCTGCTACGGATGCCGTGTGCATTGTGGTGCTGGAGCCCTGGGTACGTTGCAGTTTAATACTTTAGGATAGTTTTTAATTTCAGTCTTCCCCCGTGGAGATGCCGGGGGCCTGTGAGTATATAAATAGCATCCGCATCTTCTGGAAATTCTGTACCAGGATTTCCCTCTTTGTTTCTGCCTTGTTCCTGTTCTTCCTGTCCTCTCTTCTTGTCTGTTTTCTGCCTTCTTGGTCCATTCTCCTGCCTTTTTTTCAGAAAGATTTAAAAGAGAATAATTCTCTCCCATGCCAAAGTGGCATCTGCTGGGTCTGACAAGTCAGTCAGGCGCTTATTGGCAGTGCAACACATTTTCACTCATAAAGTAGACCACAATAGTTGCTGTCTCAGCGTTCAATGAAGATTTTCAGTCTTCTTTTTCAAGAAAAAGATGATAGATCTTTTTTTTTTTTTTTTAATAACCAAACATGTGTTGGAGTGAAAGAGAATGAAAATGACCACAAAATTTCTTTTTTTTTTGCCTGTCAGCTGTCTCATACAACAGCTGTATCCCTGAAAACTGGCACTGGGATTTTGTGTATGTGACCATTTATAATAATAATATATGGGATTTATATAGTGCTGAATCTTGTAGAGTACACAAATCAAAGTGCTTTCATTCAAATTAGTCATGCGCATGCAACCGTTTACATATAAATGAACAGTAGCCCACTTTTGCAATTTGCCACCATTCAGGTAGCTGCTTTCTATCTTCAGGCTGTCACTTGAAGGAAATGTTATGGTGTTTGACAGAATGGATTCTGGTTCAGTATAGGCTGGTGTCTGTTCCTGTGCATCCCGTGCCTTAATCTTTCGCTGTCAAACTAGCTGGCCTGTATCGCAGAGAACACGACGAAAAAGACTTTGATGATCCGTAAGTGGACTTTTTGTTGTTTTACTTGATGTAAATGACCATGATGTAATTTTGGCATGTGATTCTCTTCCCCTCCCATTTTCATCATCTTTATCTATTTTTTTCTTCTTCTTCATTTCTTTATTGTATATCCTACTTTTCAATTAAATTTTTTTTCTCCCTTATTCACACACAGAATAAGCTGAAAAGAATTTGGTTATATGAAAGAAAAAAGTTGAAAAACTGTGATAATGGGCGGCTTATGTAAAAGAAAGATTAGTGCTGATTTGATCATTCTGTACTTGATGTATTTATCATTAGTTGTGATTTTATACTTTTTTTTACATGACGGATATTTGCCCCATGGGAGGTAATATTTTCATTCCTTGTACAAATATCAATGACAAGTTTATCAATTCCTTCATTTTGATGTTGTATATTCTGTTTTCATATATCTAAGTTGCTAATTAATAAGCAATATCTGTATGTTACAGTGCATTTATGGCGAAGATGAATTGTCATATTGATTTGCAAGGAAAGAAGAGTTATAAATCTGAAGTTGTGCTTTTAAGTCTTAATTAATAATAAATCAAATGGAATTATTTATAGGGCTATATTTATACAACAAATGAATCACTGCATTCAACCAATTCTTATACATGTATCCATACATTTAATTATAAGTCTTAAGAGCATTTTCTGCCTGTCTCCTAGAAAGTTAGAAATACTTCAGATTTCATTGTGGGAATTTGTACAAGGTATCATACAATGTATTTAAATTACTCATGTCTAGTATTACACATCAGAACATATCACAAACTGAAGTTGTGAGGGTACCATGCAATAACATGTTTTAAAAAGGTAAAATAAATAAAAGAAATTAAATTCAAATCTGTAAATAAGTATTGTGGATATTTGCCCCCTTTTCTTGTCATAGAATCTCCAGCCATTGTGTTCATTCTCCTTCCCTTTCCTAATTCTCACAAATGTTTGGGGGTCTCTTTTTTGTTTGTTTTTTTAGGGGTGGGGGGGTGTTTTGTACAGTTTCAAAGCTGTTCAATGCTTTCAAGTGTACACTTCCCCAAAAAAATCCTCATGGTTTTTTAAAGGTTTTTTTTTTCAGGGAGAGGGGAGGTGGGAGGAGGGGGAAGGAGAAGGTGGAGGGCAGGAGGAGGAGGGTGGGAGGTGGCACTTTCTGCTTGGAAATCACTGTGATCTCTTAAATGGACTTTTCTTCTGAATCACGTCTGCTCTATGCTGTTCTGAATATTTTGTGTGTTCATTTTTCTTTGTTGTTTTTGTGTTATTTTTTGACAGCATGTTGTGATTGTTTGTCTTTCCACAGCAGTTATTACAGGGCTGGTACAATACACAGCAGAGTGTAATGGAGAGAGTGTGGCCCTGACCGCCGATGGTACTGTTGCTGCTCGCCTTGTGTTTGTTGTTGTTGTTGTTGTCGTCATCGTGATCGTTATCGTGTGTCAGACAATGCTGTCCTATAGCCCGTTGAATCGTGCATCCAACTAATAATCACGTCTTGTTATGAAAACACCCTGATTTCATAGATGAATGTTGGTCATACGTCACAACTGTCAAAAGAGTTCTGCTGAGAAACAGTATTCAAGCTTTAAGGGATGGTATGTAGGTTAGTTAGCTTTTGTTATTTTTGTTGGATAGTATAATTTGCTTGAGGTTATTTTTTTCTTTTTTTCTTTTTAAATTTTGGTTGGTTAAAAATTTTGGTTGGTCATTTTTCATTTTTTCTCTTTTTGTATGCTTTTTTTTTTTCTCTTTAAAAAAGTGGTTTTGGGAATAGAAACTTTGACTTCAGAAGGGACTGGATACTTGGGAAGGAAAATGTGATTTTGTTCATCTTTGTTTGTGTATACATTTTTGTTTTGTGTGTTTGTTGGGATGCTTGTTTTGTTTGTTTCGGGGTTTTTGTTGTTGTTGTGATAAAGTGATGGATCAGTAAAAGATAATGCTTGACTTTGGCGCAACTTCTGACAGTGGTAATGGGGGGGGAAAGGGCATTTCTTTTGACAGTTGGACTGTGAATGTTTGTCACATGGACACCAGTCGGGCATGAAGCCAGCCGATCACCTTTCAGTTTTGTCCACAGTTAACATAACGTATGTGTCTGTGCTGTGAAGTGTTTTGGCAAGGTCATCGTCACCAGTGAACATGTATCCTGTGTGCACCGTGCCAATATAGGTCCCTGTCATGAATGTCTGTCTGTCTGTCTGTGTGTCTGGAATGATCTGTGGACGTTTTTTTCCCCCCATGTTTATTGGGTTGAACCCTTGTGATGGTCTTCATTTCTTCCCAGGTTTTTTTTTTGGTTTGTTTTTGGTTTGATTTTTTTTTTTTTTTTATAAAAACAATAATGACTTGCCATTGATCATGATTTTTCTTCTTCTTTTTGTGACTGCCTGTGGCATGCAGGAATTACATATTATATGGCGGCAACCAGGATACCATCCCACTAACCAGGTATGCCATCCCTGTTTGCGCTGTGTGCTCGTACTGTAGCCGTTTGCCTTGCTGTGTTTCTGCCTAATCCTGTAACCATGCCATGCATACCACAGCTAATCTCTTCAGTCTGTTTTGCCGTGTATGTTTATGTGTATGACATGTACAGCTGTCCTCTCTTCAGTTGGGAATAGGGCTGATTCAAAGAGATCTTTGTATTGCATTTCACTGATACGCATTTTGAAGTTTCCGAAACTGTCTCTTCAGTTCTGACTTTGCTTGTGCAGCTGATAGAAGCATGGGGTATTTTAGTGTTTTTTTTTTTTTCTCTGAAGCAGAATGATGGTTTGAGGCTGGATTGAAGGAAGCTTTGTCTGTGGTTGTCTCCATTATGTAGAAGGCGTATGTCATTAGAGAAAAGTGCTTGTTGAAGACAGCATGAAGAGGGGAGGCTTTGCAGGGGTTTTTGCTCTGGTAATTTGAAGGGGGGTATGTGCCTAATGGTATTTTTAAAAATGTGATGTGGTTGTATATTAGATGAGACCTGGTACTTTGGCTTGATTTTTTGTTTTCTACTGTATGTATTTGTTTTGAGGTTGATAGCTGACTTGTAGGGTTAAGATTTAGGTCAGTGGGGTGATGATAGCTCTTGTGTTAAGTGTTTTTTATGATTAGACTTTGTAACCATGTCTGAAAACAGTGAATACCTTTGTGTCTGTATATGTATTCACACACACACACACACACACACACACACACACACACACACACACACACACACACACAACACACACACACACACACACACACACACACACACACACACACACACACACAAACAACACATGATAACAAAACACTACTTATCAAATATATGAACACCTTTTTGAGTCAGGAAATGTGGTCACAGGGAAGACATGACACAGCTATATAATGGTAATGGAAATATCAAAGATGTGGTTTAAAAAAAAAAAAATCTTCGTATGGCGAATGTTGGTTCTTCTTTGACATGTTTTATTTATTGTTGTCTGGAAAGACTCCAGATTGTCCAGAACATGAAGTGACGGTATAATAATGCAGTAATAATTTGCTTGGTTTCTTAAAGAAACCCCTACCCACCAAGGTCAGACAGGTAAGGACTCTGGTTCCTCAGTGTGCCATCGGTGTTGTACCTCTGGTTCTTTTTTTTTAATTTTTTGTTTTGAAAGTCATCATCTGTAGAACAGATCAAAAAGATGCTGTTGATGAATCATACCAGGAGCAAAGAAGAAGAAAACTGCAAAGTGTCTTTCTGAAATAGTAGTGGATTTGAAAAATGATTAAGATTGATATAATTTCTTTTTTGGTTCATTATTGGAAGAAAGCAGTGTCATATGGTGAAATTAAAGTGGCTTATTTGAAAAAAAAAAATAATGTGGTGGATTAAAGTGACTTGTTTGGAAAAAAGAAAATATATGGTGGATTAAAGTGGGTTATTTGTGGTGGATAAAAGCTTTTTTTTTGTTTTTTTTTTAAGTCAGTGACAGTTGCTGTTTTTTAAGATCTTCAAGTTCCAATCCATCATCAGCTTCTGATGGAGGTAAACTGAAGAATCATCTCTTGAAGGTCAACTTTATGCGAAATTGCTTATGTCTTTTAATCTATTTGTTGATTGTTGATGTCAGATAGATATGTTAAAATGGCATAAACCATGTCCAGTTTCAATAAGTGTAGGGATATGTGACTACTCAGCTAGCAAGAGCTTGAAGGATGAGAATATGAGTTAAAGAATCACTCTTGTGGAAAAAGTTTACATGGGAGTTACAGCCCTCAGAGCACAGGTTTGCAGAACAGCATTTGTGCTGTCATGGATCCCATATGTGTGTATGAAGAAACTACTGTAGATTTTTGGTCAGTGACTATTTTGGAGTGACTATTCTTTCCTGACCGATTTTGTCTCATTCTGCTTAAATGCCTCCTGGCAAGGTCTTGTCTCGCAGTATTAGTATGAAAGATAAACATGGGCCATGTAACAAGATTTAAAATATTTTTTTTAACTCTGTGTGGGATTTTGTTTTGTTCTGCCAGGTATGTTTACAAAATATATATATTTCACAACATAGTTTTTAACATACCTGCAAAGACAAATATGTTTTATTTTCAAACATATGTAGAATTCTGATGATGAGAAGCGATATCAGTGTGTATTAAAATGGCCTAAAAATGAATTATTGTTCATGGCTTTTTCATTATTTTATAGAAATAACATTTTTGTTTTTGAAGCGTATTCTTTTATGTGTTGTAGACTATAACTTTTCACGCTTTTTTTCTATAAACATTTGAATTGTAAACCCCTTTTGTTGAACTCGTCCACCCTTGCTGTATCATATTTATAATTAGAAGTGTGTAAACTGTGATACTGCTGATTTACATAAAGACTTTTTACCATTGTTTCCACAAACCTTTAAAAATTATATTTAATTTTGTTTCTGTGTCACAGTGGGTGTACCTTTATCTGCTTTCATTGTTTCAAAAACATTGATATTGTCTTTGTATCTTCAGAATCTGTGTTTGTTTTTTTCTAAAAAAAATTCCATGTTCATTTATAATAATTAAAAAAAACACACAAAAAAACCATACAACACACACACAGACACAACACACACACACACACACACACACACACACACACACACACACACACACACACACACACACAGAAGCGCATAGTTACAAGCAGTCAGTGGCTGTGGAGAAAGTTTCCTTTGTGTGTTCACATTTGGCAGAATTTCTTACTTCTTGTGTTGCTTGCTTTCGCTGTTGATGGTAAATTTACAGAGTAGGCAGTCCCTCAGTTCAGTGTTCTTTCAGGGAGAGAAGTAATTAACAGTGGAGCATTGAAATTGGATAAAAGAAAGATACTAAAAAAAAAAGGACTTGGGGATAGTAGGCATAAGCTGAGTAGTGTAGTTTGATTTAGTCCAGCTTGCATACAACCACAAACAGATATCGTTTTCTCACCACCATCCCCCCCTGAAAAAAAAGAAGAAAAGAAATGTGTAGGAAAATTAATACTTAAATCTTGTGAGCTGTGCATGATCTACAACATTCAGGTTTTCAATGGTAGTGTGTTACTTACTTTACATTTCTGTCTTTCTCTGTCTGATTGTCTGTCTGTCTCCGTCTGACTGTCTGTCTCTCCTGTCTCTCTGTTTGTCTGTCTCTTCCTCTCCCCCCCCCCCTCTACCCCCCCCCCCCCACTCCCCTCTCTTCCTCTCTTCATCTCCCCCCCTCTCTCTCATGATGTTTACATATTTTCTTTCTTTGACTTCCAAACTTAAGGGGATGGATAGAAAACCGTAGACCAGAATTGCCCATTTCATTAGAGTTGACTGAATCAAACAAGTTCATTCTGTTGACTGTTTTCTTGCAGTCTTAGCCACTCTTCAGTGTGTATTGTAATGTGGAGTCCATGTTGTGAAAAAGCCTTCAGCAAACCACACTCAGGGACTTGGTGTGTTAAGTTACCACTGGCTTGCTTTTGGGATTTGTGGTGAAAGAGCAACTCCCTCCTGTGTCAGGCAATCTCAGAAATGTAATGTGGCTAAAGGGGTTAGCAGTACAGACAGATAAAAGGAAGCATGTGGTCATAAAATGCAGATGCCATTTTGTTGTTCCAAGACCGGAAGTCCCAATCCCCTTTATTCAAATGAAGCTAGCCTGTTAGTTATGAACCTAAACACTACAAGAAATAATTTACTTCATTGATTCCCTTAATTTTCAATAGAAAGTAAGCATTGAACCAGAGCTGGATATAAAAAATGAAAATAAAAAGCTTGTTCACTCTTCCAATATTGAAGACTGAAAAAGTACTGTCCTGCCTCTCTTCAGAATGCTGATTTTAAGAGTCTGCAAGAATGTTAACGCACATACACATGTATGCACACATGCACGCATGCACACCACACACACACACACACACACACACACACACACACACACCACACACACACACACACACACACACACACACACACACACACACACACACACACACACACACATTTGCACAGGAACATACGAACATACACTGCCTTAAATAGTAAAACTGTGCCTTAAGCATGTAGTACTGCATTGAATATGTGTACATTGCCCTAAGTACAAGCCTAGTCTACCGTATTATGAATGAAAAAATAACAACTTTGCACCATATATGTTGATGCTTCAGTCTTGAGACCATGTTGCTTTCATCAAAACTGTTGTTAACAAATCTGTGTTCCATGTGCTTGGTGTTCATTACATCATCATCAGCTTTGGTTATCAGCTGAAAACCTTCCCTTTTACCTGTGCCTGTGAGAAAGTTTACCTTCCAATTTTTCAACCTCCTTTTTTCCCTTCTTTCTTTGTTATTGCCTCTTTGTTGGCAAAAAAAGAAGGAAAACTAGAGAGAAGATCCTGGACACTTAAAAAAAAAAAAAGTTGGCTTCTGCATGTTGTTGCCCTTGATGGTCAGACGTGTTGTGAAAAATGTCGCAAACATGTGACCTAACCAATGGATTTGTCTGTGAATGGCTTTCAGTGGTACACTTGAAGTAAAAAAAAAAAAAGAAGTAAAAAAAAAAAGAACCACCTGGTTTCGCACTTCACTTCATTGTTGAAGCAAGTAGGTTTGTGCTGAAGCTTTCAGTCTTGTGATGGTGACATGGCATAGTCTGCTGGATTTCTCTCCTGTCTGGACAACGTGTGGCATGTCCTTGGTGTTTGTCTCTGCAGCACTGTGGGCTCAGCCAGCTTGTGGGGAGTTGTGGTCCGCGGTGTGGTGTAGTGTGTGTGGTGGTTGCGCGGTGCAGCCCTCATCGTTGGTGGTGGCTGTGTCTCCTCCTCCCTGTTGTCACGCTGCTGCTGCTGTTGGTGGTGATGATCTGCTGAGAGTGAGGCTGTGGGAGGGATACTGTTCTAGACGTGAAGACAGGAGTGTGGAAACTGCGGTAGATGTCTTTGTTATGAAGCCAGTGGAACCTTGGCTGTTTCTTGTCAGAGAACTTGGATATGATTGCTGTTTATTCTGTGATTTTTTGGGGGGTTGATATGCTGCCTTGATTCTCAGAAAAGTTTAGTGTTTCATTTAGAGATGAATCACAGATATTTTTTTCTATTTTATTGTAAACATCTTTCTGTTTTTAAAGTCTACTGTTCATTAAAAGAGAAAAATATTTTCTGAAACTGTTGATTCATCTGGACTGTAGAGGTCTCAGAAAAGTCCAATCTTTCATTCTGAAGTGAATCAAATAATTTGCGTATCTTTTATTTCAAAGGTCTTTCTGTTTTTCATTTTACTGTTTATTAAAAGAGAAATGTTTTTTTTTTCTTCTGAAAATGTGGATTCATCATTGAGGTTAGTTATCCTCTTAATTCTGGAGGTCAAAGCTGGCAGTGGAAAAGACAAGAGAAGAAAAGGAAAGCAGGCAGGAAGAGAGAGGAAAAGCAAAGGTTCTACTGGAGGCCAGGCTGGCTGATGCAGGCAGTCTTGCATGGTGGGGACAGAGCTGGCTGTCTGTCAGTCTGTCTGTCAGTCTGTATGTCTGTCAGTCTGTCTGACCTGCTTTTTGCCTCCCCACGCAGCATGGAGCGGGGGCCCCGCTCAGTCTATCCCGCTGCCCGCCATGGCCTGGCTAACTCCGCTTACCGGGATAGCTACGGGGGGCCTCGGGACCGCTATGCCCCGCCCCCTTACGGAGCCCCTCCTCAGGGAGGGGTGAGTGGTGAGATGACTCCCCCCCCTTACACTAGGAGTGGTCACCATGCCGCCAGGGGGCCCCCTCACTTGCCTCCTCACCGTCACTTGCCCTATTCCTCTGGTGCTGGGGCCGCCCCTTATGATGCTTGCTAGATGAGGGATGGCAGCTAATTCCTCCCCCCCTCCCCACCTTCACACACTAACGTAAGTAGTTCCTGTTGTCCATGGTGGTTCATGTTGGCTGTTGATCACTGGCCGTTTGTTGGGTTCTTTGTCCATAACAGTCGTTTGTTTGAATTACTGTTGGTTGTCTAGTCATATTGTTCAGGTAAAAATCGAGGTAAAAATGGGTGAAGTAAAAAAAAAAAGATAAAGAGTGCATGGATGGTATGAATTCAAAGGAGAAAGTAAAAAGAGAAAAAGACACTTTTCAAAAAATCAAAGAGGTACAAAACTGTTTTGCTGATGAAGAAGATGTAAGGGAGTGATAACAATAGGGAAGAAGGTAGGGGGGGGGGGGGGGGGGGGGGGGCATTGTTTTGTCCTGACAGATATTTTTGCTCTTGAATCTCTTCCTGTGGCTCATATTTTCTGGGGTAAGCTTGCCTCAGTTGAGGTAGGATAGTGAAGAGTGGATATAGATGAAATACTTTTGATACAAATAAAAAGACAGACTCCTCATTGTCAGATGTCAGAAAGCGATAACTGTGGTCTGTCATAGGAGCAAAAAGGCCTTGCACTGCCGTTGAGTGCCCAACATGTCAGGCCCACTGCATCTGACTTTGGCATGAGAGAGCCGTCATCTTCCAAGTCTTTTTGGAAAAAAGGCCGGAGAATGGACCAAGAAAGCAGAAAATAGACAAGAAGGAGGTGACAGGAAGAAAAGGAACCTGGCAGAAACAAAAAGAGAGGCATAGAAAAGAGGGAATTCCTAGCAAAAAATTTCCAGAAGGTGGGGATGCAACTTATACTGACAGGCCTCCAGCATCCCAAAGGGGGATGACAGACCAGTAACACAAGAATGGTAAATTAGAGATCACCCCAATGAAGCAGAGTATCGCTTTTTGAGACAAGAGTTGAAACAGTCCTACTCTGAAGGGATCTTAGAATTGAGCAAATGATTACTTTTAACTGCTTGTGGTTAAGGAACCAGAGATGAAATTATGTGATGTGGGTCAGGGAAGCAGGGGGGGGGAGGGGGGGGGGGGTAATAGCCTAGTCAGTTGTGGTTAGAGTGTTTCACCCGTGATCTGAAAGTCACTATGGAGGTGCCTGTTTTACGGAATTTTACCCTGGAGTTAACATGAGTGCTGACTCCACTCCCCCCAAAGTCTTTTGGATGAGACTATAAACCAAGGCCTCATGTGCAAATATATGCAAAACACCATGTGCAGATGTTAAAATCTGTTCCGCCGTTTGGAAGAGTAGGCCATGTCATGCTAGTAGGAAGGGATGAGAACATTAAAGACACATGCACACAGGTGTCATTTTTAGACACCATCCCAGAAGTCAGAATGCAGAATGCAGCTACCTTCATGGTGAGTAAAAATGGTCACATAAGCAAAATCTCACAATTGGTCAGTGAAGGGTTGGGGACGGAGTTATCATTGATACCCACTGTTGGTGATTTTTTTGTTCCTCAGCTAGACCTCTGACCCAGCCGGTTTCAGGAGATAAGAGCACTAACCATTGGAGGGAAAGACCACCACAAAGGGCCATAGCAGTAATTCATACTGTACAATAAACTAACATCTTTAAACTACATAAAATGAATTCATAAAACTGTTCATGTATTTGCGTTCTTCACATATAAACACACACACACACACACACACACACACACACACACACACACACACACACACACACACACACACACACACACACACACCTTGATATTCAAAGAAGTAGACTTGTAATGCTGCCTTGTCACAATTTATTGTCTGAACATTGTTTATGTATTCTTTTTTTTAAAAACTTTAATCACAGCTTTGGTTTGGAAATGTAGTCCAGGTGGTAGATGCAAGTCAAGATGGGCAAAATGAGAATCAGCACTGTGCATGTGGTTTCCTTTTAATCATTATTATCTTATTTTAAAATTTTATTTTATTTTATTTTATTCTTTTTGGGGGATTTCCTTTTGATTAATGAAAGCATGGGTCACATAGAACAAGTGACTGAGGCAGAGGTTGATGGCAAAGCACTGGAATGGTGTGTGTGTAATGTTGAAATCTATCCTCTTACATATCATGTACGCTGAAATGGGATGCTCCAGACCATGGCTGACATTGTTAATGAGTCGCATAGCACCTGACCCACTTTCCTCCTTGGAGTGGTTTTAGGCAGGTGGGGGACAGGTTGTCAAATTAGAGGTCTTGATTGATTATAAAACTGTAAGCTTTCTTCTCCCTTTTACTGAAGTATTAAGCATTTCAGTGGAAGTTCCTTTGCTATGAAAATGTGTTAAAAAAAAATCCACCCAACGCTCTATCCTGACTACCTATTACGATGCAAAATTCATCAATTTCTCATTTAATCTCTTCCTGGAGTCTAGCAATTCAAATTGTGATAACTTTTCATAGAATTGTCTGATTTTGAATCTGTTTTGGTTTTTTTAATTGAATAGCTTTAACAGTTTTTTTTTCTCTATTGCAGATTGATAGTGTGTTAACAGTTAAAAATGGACCTCTGGTGCAATGTGATTCATTTGTGGTGGAGGGTCACAAGTCTTTGTTGTCATATGTATGGACAATAAATGAAGAAGAATATGAAAACCAGGTTACGCAGTTCCCATGGGAAGGTGCCAGCATGATGTTACAAGGCATCATGAAGTGTTGTTGTCAGTTCTCTATGAAATTGGTGGATTAGTGGTTTGACTGGATGTGATTTTGAAGGCCTTGAAAATGAGCACAGTACTCACACGTGTACTAACAGTACTCAGTATCTTTACTAACAGCTCTAACATCATCACATTAAAACAATGATTAGTTGTATCAATACATCATTAGCAATAGTACCAAACTTTTACAGATGTGACAGTCATAAAAAAGTTAACATTAAAATGGAGAGAAAAAATGATACAATTTTGGACAGCAATGGGTCTGTCACTCCTCTCCCTGTCTTAAGAACCCTGGTATTCCTGTTAGGCTTCAGTAATACTACACCCAAGTCTGAATGCAAATCTGTTCTAGTTACAGGGATGGGAAAGCTCAGTGGTCAGAGCACTCTCTCTCACCAAGTTAAGGTTAAGCAGCATCGAGCGTGGTAACCTCGTGGATGGGTGATCGTTCATATACCTTGGCTTCAGTAGTCCCCCAGTTCACCCAGCTGTAAATGGGTACCTGCCCTCTTTAGGTTCAGGGAAGGTAAAGCAGCGAGGGAGAGGAGATGGGCACCTTCCTCAATATGCTGGCTCCTGGAGAAGCTGAGGTCTCCGACACCTCGCTCCCCAATGACTGGAGAGGTTATAGGAACACCATTACCTTTTCCCTTTTACCCAGTTGATAGGAGTATCATTAGGAAACCTAGGAAATAGAGAGGTTTGGAGCATTCAGCACCGAGGGCACTACAGAAAGGTTCCTTTCACTACCTCAGATTTTCTTTCTAATATGTGTGGAAGAGCCATTTTGTTCATTGGCTCTTGTATTGCAGATACTGTTTTATAGGAGAATGATGTACATTTGTCCTGTTGTGTACGTGTATATTCTTTTTGTATATTTTATTTGCTCGTAGACTTTTTTGTTTTGTTTTTTGCTTTTTTCAGTAATAGCATTGCATGTTTTCAGTTGGTGATGGGTATTTATCTGCTAGAATACACAAATATACTGTGATCAGAGTACCAAATATTGATTTTTTTTTTTTGGGGGGGGGGGAGCAAAAAACCATTTGTATAGGTTAATGATGTTTTATTTATTTGTTTTATATTTTGTTCTTTTATTTCGAGGATAATGGAATAAGCACTCATGTGCATTTATACATCCAGTCCCCATGTGTATGCAGTTTCGTAAATTTTGTCATCCATTCCCATGGCACACAATGGCCTACTCTTCCAAAAAGTGGAATGGGTTTTAATGTGTGTGTGTGTGTGTGTGTGTGTTTGTTTTGGGTGGGTGTGTGGGTGTGTGGTGTGTGTGTGTGTGCATGCATGTTTGCATGTCTGTGCGTTTGTGTTCATGGAAAAACGAGTTTTACACAAGCAATGAATGCATGAAAATCTTCACACCCATAGAATAAGGTTGATGGCATATTGTCAGTCACATCCATAAACTTTATTTGATACTTATCTACTCATTTGCTGATATTTATTTAATGCATGTTTATCTGTCTTTTGTATTGATGTTGCATAATATTTTCTTCTTTTTTCTCCCTAGCAGACATGATTGAGACATTGTTAAACCAACAAAGCAGATTCTTTTTTTTTTTCTTTTTAAAAAATTTCAGATGTAATTCTGATGTTTATGTAGAACTGAGATAGTGTTTTTCTGTAAAAACTCCCTGATATTGCAGATGTAATTCTGATGTTTGTGCTGAATTGAAGATATGTCTATATTACAGATGTAATTCTGATGTTTATGTAGAACTGAAGATAGTGTTTTTTCTGTAGTCAAATCTCGAATGATGATTTCCTAGATTCCAGGTAAGAGGTGCCAGTGTGTAATTTTGTCCATAGATTAAAGTAGTGATCTGTTGAAACTACAATGTATTTCACGTAGTTCCAATGTTCGGTTAATCAAAATTCAGCACAATTGTTGAAAAAAAATCATAACTATTAAAAGATATCTGTAAAAAAAAAAAAAAAAGAATTGATTCATTAGTTATGAACCTTAGTCAAAAGAGAAGTTCTACAACAAAAGTTCCTATCACACTTAGGATATCATCAAGGGATAGGTAAAGATGATGTGTCATAAACTTACACTGACCGTATACTTTTGTTGGGTTGATTGCAGCCGCTTTGAGTGGTAGACAGCGGAGCAGCAAGAATCAAAGGGGAGATGAGTGGGACTGCCTCTACTGACCACAGCCACACACAGCCTAGAGTGCAGGAGGACATCAGCTGGTAGGACACCCACTGAGGATGCTGCAGTAACCCCACCTGACTGCACGCCAAATGCTCGCAGAGAGAGAGAGATGCAGGAAAAACATCGGTACTTTAAAAATAATTTATTTTAAACATTCGTATTTTATTCACAGAAATGACAACTGTTTTTTGGTGGTTTTATATATATGTATATTTCTTTTAATTATTGTATGGCAGAACACAATACTGTGTTGATACATGTTATATTTTATGTGTATATCATAATTATTGTTGTTTTATTGCTTGTTTAATCATTTAAAATTTTTGTGTGTGAGGATGTTGGATTGTGTGTGTGTGTGTGTTCGAGAGAAACGAAAACAAGAAGATTGTGTTAAATTTAGAGATGATTCTTTTTATATTATTTTTTTTACAAAGTAATGATTTACAACTTTCTTTTTTTTTTTTTTTAATCTATCATGATGTTGCTTGTGTAGATTTTTCCCTTGATATTGTGATATTTTTTACTTTAAACTGTGTATCTATACTCTTTTTTAACTTAGCTTGTATATTGCTTTATTTGATATGCCCTGATTCATTGATTGATAAGAAGCTGAAAATGAAAAACAGTTTTTACAAACACTAAAATTTGGAAGAGAACTCTTTGTGTGTGTGTGTGTGTGGTGTGTGTGTGTGTGTGTGTGTGTGTGTGTGTGTGTGTGTGTGTGTGTGTGGTGTGTGCTGTGTGTGCATGTGCATGTGCATGCGCACGTGTGTATGTGTGTGTGTGTTTAGGGGGGGGGGGGGACCATGAAGCAAAGCCAAAATGCATTTAAACAGCAAGAAAACACTCCACATAATACTCTCTGTAAGATTTTGAAAAGTTATGAAATTCCATCACATATTTGATCATTATCCTGCAACACATTCTTTGCAGGCATCAAAGAAGAAATGATAAGAGTGACTTCTTTTGGGCAGAATTTTGGTTTTGTTCTTTTAAAGCACAGGTGCTGTTGTGTTCTTGTCATTTTCTTCTCTTTTTTTCTTTCTTTCTTCTTCTTTTTTTTTTTTTTAAAGTGCCTTGAATTACATTTATGATACACATACTTTCAGACTAAAGTGTAAATCTTAACAATAGTGTGTAAATATCAAATAGTTAACAATTCTGTGCATGCAGTTGTTGTGTGAAACCATGAGCAGATGTTGAGGTGTAAGTCTTCGAAAGTTGCAGCATGACATCTGCCTGGAAACTTGAGTTCTTCATCTGAGGGAATTTTACTTTCACCACACTTCTGGGCCATCAGCCTCACTTTTCTTGAGAGTGCAAGAGTAAATTCATGTGCATGGTTTCGTTTTTCATTTTTCTTTTTCCTGTACTTACATTCCAGTAAGGTGTGACTTTAACTGTTAAACCCTGGAAGTGTAGGCTCATTTCCTCCATCTGTCTGCCAGTAAATGATATCGTTATCTTTTAAGAAGTGTCCTCAGCAACAAGTGGTCACAGAGAGCAAGAACACATTCACTTTGTTTTGGTCATGTGTGGTTTAAATGTGTTTTTTTTTCCCTAATGGGTGTTTAGTCTGAGTGATGCATTTGACTCCTTGCTGTAGGTACAAACAAAAGAGGCATCTGATTGACGGTAAACAAAATTTTCACTGTATTTGATATTGCTGTGGAGAAAGAATTTTGATATTGCTGTGAGAAAGAAATTTGATATTGCTGTGGAGAAAGAAATTGGACATTGCTGTGGAGAAAGAAATTTGAGAGAAAGAAATTTGATATTGCTGTTGAGAAAGAAAGTGTGTGTCTGGCTTACAACAGGAAAGAGGGGAAGCGCTTAACACTGTCCGATGTGTGATATTTACTGATGCATTTGACTCAGTGTAGCAGAACCAAGATGAGGATTCATTGCCAAAACTCCCCAAGAAAATGGAAAGGTGCATTTCATCCGTTGTTCTGGAAAGAAGACACTGTGCATTTGTGAAGAGATTTATTAAAACATGTTGATTTATGAGAAGTAATTTTCAGAAGTTTGCAGGTGATTGAAGATCAGGTCTAGTCGGCGAAACTGTTTGTCTGGTTGTGTTTGTCTTGACTGCAGGACAGTGTGTGTGATATGTAGAATGGAGTTTTTCATTGCGTTTGTCTTCACTGCAGTACAGTGTGTGTGATATGGGGAATGGAGTTCTTCATTGTGTTTGCCTTGACTGCAGGACAGTGTGTGTGATGTGTGGAAAGCAGTTTTTCAATGTGTTTGCTGATTTGTGTGATGTGTCAAATGGAGTTTTCATTGTGTGTGTTGATTTGTGTGATGTGTCAAATGGAGTTTTTCTTGTGTGTGCTAATTTGTGTGATGTGTGGAATGGAGTTTTTCATTGTGTTTGCTAATTTGTGTGGACTCCAATGATCCTTGGAGGCAGAAATGACCATTAAAGCCAAAACAGGTGATCATGTTGGTACCTTTTGCTTCTCTTGAGTGGATTGTAGTTGTCTTGTTGCTTGTATCCATGTGAAAAGGAAGTTTGATTTCTCAACAATTTTTGACTTGAGTCAACTTTGTAAGTGGATCATGAAAAGCAGACTGACATTATGGTTTTAGTGTGTGGCTGTGTCATGTATGTGTGTGTGTGTGTGTGTGTGTGTGTGTGTGTGTGTGTGTGTGTGTGTGTGTGTGTGTGTGTGTGTGTGTGTGCCTGCGCGTGCGTGCGTGTGTGTATACGTGTGCATGCGTGCGTGCATGTGTGCGCACTTGTGTGTTTGTGCTGGAGAGTAGGAAGAGGTGAGAAAATGTGTGCTTGATTTGCATGCATACAGATACATGTACATGTGTGCTAGAGCACGAGACAGCAGCGGAAATGAAACACTGAACATCAGTTAGTTGAAGTGAGGGAGTGAATCGGGGGAGATTGGACCCCAAGTGCCTGAGGACTGAAGGAGAGCATGATGAAGAGACATAGACACACTCTACTACAACTCCAGTCTTTCAGTGCTGTGTGCATGCATTGTGCACTGATGCAAACGGATTACCTGTCAGCTCGCCAACAGCCTCTTTTCACCTGCATTATTTGAAGCGGCATTGGCATCAGAGAGTAGCCTAGCCCTTTTGTCTTGCTCCGTTGGGAGTTTGAATGAATACAGCCTCCCCTGATTTGGCGTGCAGGTTTGTGATTTGTACATTGTTGCATTGAATTGTACATTTATTGCATGGTAGTTGGTTGCTACATTTGAGAAGGGGGTGTGGGGGTGGGGGGAGCGTGTATGTAGGGGAAGATGGGAGGAATTGAGTAAAGGGGGTTGCAGTTGCTTGGTGCATTTATTGATGATTTTTGTGTGTGTGTGTGGTCAAATTGATGTTTGTGACAAATTCTTTTATCCATTGATATTTTAATGTGACAAGTTTAATGTGTGTTAAACACAAGTCATGCTTTTAGTTCAAATGTTCATGTAAGAAAGAGGTATAGGTCCATTTACTGAAAGGGTTGGGGGTTTTCTTCCACTTCTTGTACGTGCTAAGAATTTGAATTTTGCTGCATTTAACTATATGCATTAAGTTTTGAGAGTTGTCATATTTGTTGGTTAGTAACATATCTGTTTATTCAATGTCTCAAACTACAATCTTATTTCTCAAGAGTCATCTTAACTTACGATATTAATGATAATTTGATGATGGCCTTTTTTTTTTTACACCCACATCTCTTTTTTTTTCTCTCATTTGTGGGTCGTTCTGTTTGTTCACTTTTATTTTGACAAGAATTGAGCATTTGCCAACGTTTATTGCCATAGGACATACCCTACTGTGGCTGGTTTGTAACCATATGTTCAGTTGTGGGTGAGATAGGAAGATATCCATGGGTTGGATAGGCAGATATCCATGGGTGAGATAGATATCCATGAGTGAGATAGACAAATATCTATGGGTAGCATAGGCAAACATCCATGGGTGACTCGGGCAAATGACCAACTGCGAGTGGCTTAGGCAAACGTTAACCTAAGTCCAATCTGAAGAGGAGTTTTTCATCCCTAGTATCAGGATCTTATGCATACAGATGCTAGGATCTAGCAATTAACGTTATGTTTTGTTTTGTGCAAGGTCTCTGCTGCCTTTTTTTCCAAGAGAAATCATCATTTTTGCCCAAAGCCTTGGTGGTACAGATAGTAACGCGCTAAACTTTTTTTTCAGCTGTTCTTCATTAGAATAGTGTTTGAACTTACTTTGTTGCAGGAAAAAGTTTGTGCTTTTGTTAGAACTATTGTCATGTTTATTGTTGTGTTCTGATTTATTTGCATCAGTACTGAATGAGGCAGAAACCATCATTCCTGTTTAGGCTTTGGTCACAGCAGATGCTTCTCTGAAGAAACTGTTGTTTGCGTTGTATGCTGTCATGATTGTTGTGTTTTTCCATGAACCTTCAGGGATTGAAGGACATGTGCTGTACAGATCATTCTGAGGAGATTTCCTTTCTGTGTTGTCGTGTCTGGTTTGTGTGGTCTTCTGATAGCCAGCATGAGCTTCATTGTTGGTCTGATTCTAGACAGTGAGCAGAACTGTCTCTCTTCTTGACTCTCCATTGTGCTGTTTTTGTCAGATTGTTTGTTCACATGCAAATACAATAAGCATACCATAGCCATAGCATCAACAGATTATCAGTTGTTGTTAGGTTGTGTTTTTTTTTGTTTTTTTTTTTTTTTTTTTTACTGTATAGAATAGTGTTGTTAATGATCACAATTTGATTTACATGTTGCAAGAGGCTTTTATGATCACAATTTGACTATTTTTGTGGCATATGGTTTGTATGATCTTTGCTTATTTAGGGAACTAATTATTGATTGATTGATGTATCGATGTCATGGATTTAGATTTGGATTTAGATTTAAGTTTGTTTTTTGTTACACTGATGTATACTTGTTTCTTTTACTTTAAGTTTAGCCATTGGGTAATTTATTGCAAAGCCTCATCAGAGACAACAGATAGTTCAGGGTACACATTCATTAACAGAATGATCAGACTAGAAGAAGTAAGCACAGCTGTAGAACCAGAAAACTGTAGAGAAAAAAATACACAGTCTATGTTTCAATGGATACAGTTGGTATATCCTTGTCTGGTTTAGCAGCATCATGTATGAAATCATGTCTTAAATCATTATGAAACTTGGTCATCAGTAACAGATTTTTCAGACATATCATCATTACTCAGCACATATTCTGGATTTGGTTTTCATAGTTTTTCACCTATTAGTCAAGAGTGTGTCACCTAATAGGGATGAAGTAAAGAACAGTTTAAAATCGTTTTGATGGCAGATTTAACAATGATCTTAGTATTATGTTGTTATTTCTTTGATGGCAGATTTATCAGTAATCTTAAAATAATGGTGTAAGGAAGGAGGAAGCTGTTATGGGCTTTTAATTACTGTCCAAGTACTAAAGCAGAGACCACATCAGCATTTCAGAATGTCAACTCATGTATAGTATAGAGACGTTGGAAAGTTTGCTCCAGGGAAAAAAAGGTGCCTTGTTTACATCATTCCCTCTCACAATTTGATGGGTAATTTCAGTATTTCATACTAACAGAAAATACTTTTATGTGTGTATGGAACAGATATATGTAAATATAACATCTAGCCAATTTCAGTTGTGATACCTGAGTGCATTACAAAATAGGAGAGCTAGGATTTGTTTGAAGAATCCATTAAAAAAAAAAAAAAAAAAGTTGGTACCAGAGACAGTTTGCTTTAACGTGATGTGTATGCTTTTTCCCCAGGGTAGATGAGAACCAGATATAAAATGCTTTTTGTGTGTGATACTATGTGGGATTTTTTGTTTTTTGTTCGGTCGTTGTTTTTCTATTTTTGCTTTTCAAATTTTTAATCTTGATCCAGTGACACAGCAGTTTGTTGAAAAAAAACTTATATGATAGATTGCGCTTAGCTGTTGATGCCATGCAAAAGTTTGCTGTCATTAATTCATGAATTACTGGAAGACTCACTATTGTAAGTTACTTGTTCAGAATCGCACAGAATGAGTCAAATGGTACAATTATGCCAAGCATTTGCCTTGTACTTTCAGTGTATCCACTATTGGAATCCATTTTGTATATTTATCTTGTTTTTCCTCCTTAAAATTTTTTTTGGATCTTATTGTACAGCTGTTAAATAATGCTCATGTATGCTATTGTGTTTGAAATGTGTGTTTTCTGTTAGGACAGTGAAAAGAACAGTCATCTCATCTCTTTCCTGTTTTTGACCATATCTGGCCTTGTTTGTGTGAGTCACTGACCCATTTTGTACTCGACAATTGATTAGGGAACTGTCTCTCTGTGGGGTAACGTTATAGTTACTGTCGATTCACCATGTGCCTCTGCATACTTGGGTAAAGAGAGAGAGAGAGTGAGTGGTAAAACTGTGGTGTTTGTCATGAATATTTCTAGGTTGGTTTTTTTTACTGTCTGTGGACAATACATTCCTCGTATCAACATCATTTTGGAATTATACTTTTCATATCATATGTTAGCTTTATTATTATTATATCCACTTTTGTAAGAGCTTGCAGATTTATTCATTTGTGGTGATAGTTATTGCCAGCATTCAGTAAAGGTATGTTTTGAAAGTGAACAGGTTAACATGTGAATGTAAAACAGTCTGTGAATACATTTAAATGGATAATGTAGTGAACAATGAATATTTTGTATGCTGCACTAAGATCACTTGAAATATTCTGTTGTTAGAAAGGGGGGGGGGGGGGGGAGGGGAGGGGGGAGAGGGCTGTCTTTTTAATGCAAACAATGGTAATGTGATACATGTGAAATCCTCTATGTTGCTTGCCTTTTAAATCTAAGAACTAGATCTACAAAATTTAGCTGAATACTTTGTGTGCTGCACTGAAATCAGTGGTATTATCGTAAAGTTAGGAGGGGGGTGGGGGTGGGTTGTTTTTAATTAATAAAAGCAATGTAATGTTGTGATACTTCAGAAATCCTGTGTGTTGCTTGCCTTTTATATCTGAGGAACTAAACTTTAGAAATTCACCAGGTGGAAAGTTTCATACCAAGAAACAGTTTATGTACTCAAGTATCTGGTTTGTCCTTCTGAGAAATCTTTATCAGATTATTGAGAAGAACTTGGCTGTTTATCTTTCCTTTTAAGCTATGCACAGTCAAGGGACATTTGTACAATGGGAGATCATACCATTTAGATCTCTGGAGTTACATGGATTTTTTTTTTTTTTTTTAGCCATGTCTCGGCCAAAATTCTTCCCTTTTGAAGTTCTTAGAAATTAAGATGGATTGTCTAACAAGTGTTGGCATTTCATGAATCCAGACCTGTATTGCATTCTGAGGAATAATCCTCACTGAAACTCATCTTGTTATATGAATACATTTTGAGTCAGAAAACCTTTAGTCTGTAGGCAGAGAATCACAGAATGAGAATCCATTCATTATTTGCAAACTACAAATCCTGTTTTGTTGGTAAAAAAGTGTATTGTGGGGCAAGCAGTGGTGTGATGTGAGTGGAAATGTGAACTGTGAAGTCAGCAGTGTGTGGATGTGGTTTGTTTTGTGATATTTTCCTATGTCAACTTTTTACACTTTGTTCTGGGGATGATTTAGTGCCTTTTCAACAGGAGAAATTCCTTAAGTCAAAAGAGCAATTGCAGAAATTTATTTCTTCATTTGAACCCACTCAGGAATTTGACAGGCGGAACTTTATTTTTGTTACAGTAATGTGTCCGTCTTTCAGTTAAAGACCTGTAGGTTGTTCACTTTTTAAAAAAAATTGTGCTTTTGTCAGGACGGGGTGGCATTGATATCCAATCCATGACTTGTAAACAGAAATCTCTGTGAGGAATGTTATCATTTTCTTAATAGCTTTGTTGTTGTTGTTGTTGCCTTTTTTGGTTGTTGTTGAGACTCGTGTCTTCTCCAGTTTTGACTGCTGGTCTTGTACCCACAGCGGCAAAATGTGTCAAACTGAGATTGTAATGAGGTAAATCCACCTTGGTTTTTAACTTGAGATTATAACAAAGTCCATCTTTCTTTCACTTCAGAATTACTTTTTTCTTTTTTAAATATATGCTGTTTCTCTGGCAACTAAGTTCAGTATCATTTCAGTGCCTTTGGACATATTGCCCTCCATATTTCATTTCGTATCTATCTGCATTGTGTTTAGCTTGTTTGTTCACAGCCTTACAGCCAGAATGTCTTCTCTGTAAACAAACCCTCCTCCCCTTTTTTTTTTGTCTCCAGCCCTTGTATGAATTACTGAATTGATGGATAACTTCCTCCACCTACCTACATAATATGTGGTACTTTTTTGTGGTGCTTGTTGTTCACTGGATGGGTCTTAAATGTTCACAAACCTTTATTATGCTTTGTCAATAAAGTGAAAAAAAAAGTTTTGTCTTCCTTCTTGTTGAGAAGCCTTATATGCGTGAGTGAGAATGTGCTCTTGTGTGGATGTATAAATATGCTTGACTGTGAGTACATTGCATATGAAACTGAATTCATCAGATTGAGCACTAGCATGCCAATGTAGTGATTTGCCAGTGTGGTGTTTGACTATTTAAGAGTAGTAATTTTTCTTCCACTTCACTAAAGACTTGTCTTTGCATACAACTGTACACATATAAATAATGATTTTCACAGTGATAAAACAGAACGAAAAAACGTTAAAAGACAGAAAAACATTGTTCTTCTTATGCAGGATTTCAACTCATATACACTCCTGAAATTCATATAACCTTGATAGATTTTTTCATGTATTAGTGTCCCATAACCTAGGCGGTCGTAGGGGAGCGAGGCATCAGAGACCTCTGCTTCTCTTACAGCCAGCATATTGAGGGCGGCGTCCATCTCCTCTACCTCGCTGCTTTACCTTCCCCGACCCTAAAGAGGGCAGGTACCCATTTACAGCTGGGTGAACTGGGGGGACTGTACTGAAGCCAAGGCATGCAAATGGTCACCCATCCAACTGGTAACCATGCTTGGTGCTGCTTAATTTTGACTTGGGGAAAGCAAGTGCTATCACCACTTAGCTATCCCGCCCGTCTCTTATCCCACCCTAAAAGACTATTATATTCTGACTGCTCATAGCAAGAAGTTTTTTGTTTGAGGGTATTTTTTGGAGCTAGAGGAGTTAAAAACGAACTGTGGCTGGTGAATATTGGAGACAAAATTAAGAGGAGAAAATCCCGGAGAAAGAACATACAGCTTGATGCTTTTCCCCTACTGTATTGTTGTCTATTTATGACGTATGTGCATTGACTGAACAATGCTGAAACCAAGAAAACATGAGAAAATTATTGAACCCTTCATTCTGTCACTGCAAGTGTGACAGCTGTGGATCTGGAAACAGGAGGATCTTTCATGTTTCATGTCATTCAAGCTCCATGACACACTCTGCAAAATAGCCACATCATTCATCCACATCTGTTGTGTCCTCAACACAGCCTAAAGACTTTCTTCCCCTGACAGACTGCTTATGGTGTGGGGATCCTTCTCTGAGTTGAAGCAGCAGATAAATCCTAGCAGTAAACAAGCTGGATGTGAAAATGCTTGCACTGCTTTGTTTCTCACTTGACTTGACCTGACCTCTCCCTTCGTTCTTCCAGAAGTTCTTCTTCTTCATCATCAAACGCTCAGACAGCAACTATGGTTGTCCGTCATTTCAGTGAACATGGGTTGTGTTGCTGTTAACTGCCTGACAAGTCAGGCCCTGCCAGTGCATCCACTTTTGGCATGGGTGAGAATTGTTTTCTTTTAAGTCTTACTAGAAAAAAAGGCAGGAGAATGGACCAAGAAGGCAGAAAAAAGACAAGTAGGAGGTGACAGGAAGAAAAGGAACAAGGCAGAAACAAAGAGAAGGATAGAAAAGAGGGAATTTCCAGTACAAAAATTCCAGAAGATGGGGATGCTTTTTAAACTGACAGGCCTCTGGCATCCCCACAAAGGAAGTTTGCTTTTCAAGATGAGTATCTTTGGCAAGTTGGTGAAGCCCATTCCTCTCTATGCTGAAAATGTCTCAAACATTCACTCCTGTACATACTATTTTGCTTGAACTGTTGAGGATTCTTTTGCACTTTTTGTGCTCAGGTAACAAATCTCTTACTCTTGTCAAACACACCCTTGAATACAAGACCATTTGATGACAAGACAAGACACAAAAATATTAAAACCATTTTAATGTAGCTGTTATACAAATAAACAACAACAAAAAAAGAAAAAATAAGCAATGAACATACTTTCTCTCACTCCCCCCATCCCCATTCAAAACATGACTGAATTTCTAAATGAAATTTCACACACAAAAATTTCCTCACACACTTTTTTTTTTAGGCTTTGAATATCCTCCACAGAGATAAACAGTCAAAAGAGATTTCTGAAGAATGTGAATTCACAAACACAACATAAATTTGAATATACTCCACAGATGTACATGGAATCGAAGGTCAAACACAAACATTCTAGGCTAGGTCTTTCTTTTTCTAGAAAAAAAAGTTTTGCATGTACAGTAATTTTCATTAAGCATGAACTACAAACATCCCAACCTCCCACCCCCCCTCCCCTCTGTAAACAGAACTCTGCTTGGCCACAGTTGTCCTCTCATGGGTACATAAGGGGCATGACCTATGACAACAGATACATAGAAACCTACAGTTTCCATCGGCCACAAGCTCCACTACTGGTAAACCAGCAGAAGAGTGTACCTCAGTACAGCTGACAACTGCCCCACAGGTCACTGTATAATACAGTCTATCACTTCATGTCAACATGGTCATTTTTCCATGGCACTGTTGTCACAGGACATGTGTCTTTCATGTACACTTGACCACAGAGTTTGTCAGGAAAGCGGATACCATCCCAATTCCCCCCCCCACCCCCTTCATTTTCCCTCCATCACCCCTGTACTAAGGTGCTCATGGTGGCCCTCAGTGTAGGACGTGGATCATCTCCTCCTTGTTGATGAGGTGGTTGGTTTTGTTGACCAGACTCATCAGCTGGCTGAGCTTGGCGGCCCATTCATTGAGGACGTCGCTGGGGTCTTTGTGCTGGGTGAACTGCACTACGCCTGCCAGACGGTCCACCTTGGCCCCCACCGTGCCGTTCACCACCAGCCCCGACAGAAACTCCTCCGTCTCCTGTGTGGCAACACCAACACAGCCATCAGTGTCAAACTGCTGGAGTTTTGTTTAAATCTTTAAAAAACCCAACAAAACCCCCCAAATTCCTAAATCACAAAAGTCTTTGGGCACTAAATTATCTTCAATGCAGAAAACAGGCTAGTCACCAGAACAGAAGATAGTGTCATTCTCAAATCAGATGCAAGATACAGAAAAAAAAGATTTTCCTAAATAAGCTCTGAATAATCATGAGTAGATATGCAGACTGGACGTTCACATCAGTATTTAATGATGGCCATACAACTACTTGCCACATACACATTTGTGTCTTATAGCATATAACACGCACACCAAAGTAAAATGACCACAATAAAAACCTAAACATAACTGTGTAATGGGTCATTTTCCTTTCATGGCAGTTACTTAAAACTATCTTCTGTGCATGGCTAAACAACTGCTTAACTCTGAACAATGCTGGAATTTTTCACATTTTTTAGCAATAAACATACAGCAAAATTCAAAGACTTATAAAAATGCGCACCTAGGGACCTACCAAACTCTGGGTGGAATGCGTCTGTGAGTTCAGGACCCCCCCCTTCAAAATATTGAAAAAAATATATATCTGGGGTACATTTATTTTCAGAAAAAAAAATCCATTGATTATTGCTGATCAAAATATCAGAGGAAAGAGCTAACTGAAGTAAATGGTAGATACAGGACAAATTCATTTTGAGAGATCAGAGAAAGAGAATGAAATAATATAATGTCTCTTACCTATTAACTTCAATCAATCAATCATGATGCTTATCACTCCTGTCTGTTACCAAACAAAACTACAGCTACACAGGCAAAGACTTACCCCATCAGTGAGATCCAGGAGCTCTGACATTCTCTTCATGCGAATGCGGGTGTAGTACTTGGCCATCACACGAATATTCTGAAACAACAAAAGCATGCACTTATACTTTCTAAAAACACAAACTTCTTAGGAAATATAGAAACTTCTGCCCTTTTATTTGATAACGAAACAGCTTAAAATTCATTAAACAGCATATTTTGTTTGGACTATTCCTACCCGATGGCAATCTTTCCTTGAAAAGCACCTGTACCATCTAGCAAATGACCAAAGAGAAAATCTCTTCTTCCCTCCCATATCAAGTACTTTAATTACAGTACCTGTAACATCTAATGAAAACAGAAGATGAATTAGCTCTTCCCTTCAGTATCATAACTGTTATCAACATTTACCACCTTAGAGACTACAGCTATAAACAGCACTAAAACTACAAACACAGACTCATTAGGATTAAAGCTTACAATCAACAGTGAACACTGCATAAGCCGAACAACCAACACAAACTTTCAACCAGAAACACCCTCCAGTCTGACACCAAAACTACTCACATGTTCCACTACTCTGATTTTGAGGTCTGACCATCCTCTTGACCCCGTTCTCCTGTTTGGGATTGAAGACGTGGGTGGGAGGGTTGGCAGTTGAGCCAGTCTTGAGGTCGTCTCAAAGTTCTGGCACAGCGATTTCCACTGGATCAGCTCTGGGGTGGTGAAGTGCTTCAGCAGATCCCTGTCACAGCACAGCGTTCAGACATTGTGACCAGGTTTGATTGGTTTTTCCCAGTGTGTGTGTGTGTGTGTGTTGTGTGTGTGTGTGTGTGTGTGTGTGTGTGTGTTGTGTGTTGTGTTGTGTGGTCGTCGTGTGTGTGTATGTTGTGCTCCTAGCATCAATTCCGTAAGTGAAGGTCAAGCAAAACAACATGCAGAGAAAGGAGATACCCCGTTTCATGGCAGAATTTTAACAGCAGATATTTCGCATGTAATGACTGTGGCTATAAGCCACCTCACCATCCAGTATGTTACAACAGAAACTGGACACTTTGACAACATCTGCACAATAGTCAGGCCTTTGTTACCTGCTGAGACAATGTGAGCAAATCTTATATCCGGGTTGAGGACAGGACACAACCACTTAAATTACAATATACCTGCACATGAAAACTTTGTACAGGCCATACACAGCAGTGCCCTTGCAAGACTAGCAGCCAGACAACAGAGCATGTGTTGCTGTCCTGCAAACAACCCAAGGCACTCCAAAAGAGAATGACCCTACCCCAGGGCCATGAAGCCCTACATCAGCATGGAGGACCCTCAGTGTACTGCTGCCTTTATTGCAGGGGTTAAACAATTCATCTGACAAAGGAAGGTTAACAAAAATAAAGAAAAGGTTGAAAGTAATAGCAGCAGAAAGGAAGCACTGAAGTGAGTGGTGGGTGATGATACCTGTATTTGGGGATCTGCTCTAAGTACTTGTCCTCCTTCACTCTGTGGATCAGGTCCGATTGCTCGTTGTCATAGGGAGCCAGCACCAGGTATAAAACCACACATTTCAAAGCCTGCACACAACAACCAACATCCAGTTTTGATCCAATCTAAGGAAGACATCACCTTTATTGATGACAGTTTGCTATTCTGGAGCCAAACTGGGCAATCACACCTTAAGTGCACATGTTTTAATGCGCTTCATATATCATACATTCACTAATTTTATTCATTCATATGCAACTCTGAACAATTGCCTGTAACCCTTTCCTTTCCCTTACACCCTCCAGTAAACCTACAACATTTCAAATTCAAACATTGCCTGTATCTAATGGCAGCATAATGCCAAGGCAGCTGGTTATGATCTATACACACATCTACATGGATGTAGGAACATATAATTGTGTAAACATGCAGAGCTCTTTTAAGAATGCCATGTAACTGTTAATGGAAACAGTTCATCATTGCAAACAAGGTCGATACAACAGTACATAGGTGAGCTCACCTCTTTCATCTTGTCCTTGTTTTCTTTGATCTGCGGCGTGTCTAAATGGCCCTGTAGTGTTTGCAGATCTCCAGGTAAGACCCTTCATGCTCGTCCAGTTCTATCATCAGCTGGTAGAACTTCAGCTTCAGATCCTGCACACACACACACAGACACAAACACAACACACACAACACACACAATATTACTATCTGAAAAAAATAGCGCAATGTTCACAATTTTTTTGTTGCAATGTATTAAATGATGTTGAAGGCACCTGAGAGACATTATCATACTATATAAATGCATAAAAAAGAAAAAAATTGAATAAGGTAGCCCCCCCCACCCCCCCAAAAGAAAAGAACCATCAAAATTTATACAGTATGCACTGCAGTTCTATGATTTTGTTCATGACAAGTGTTTTGCAGCAATAAATATGACTGAGCACATGTGCACTACACCTTTTACAGTAACTATGTGTTCCCTCTTAAAAAGACATGAGAAAAAAAAGCATGAATTTCGCCTCATAATCTTTGCTTGGAAACTGCTTTCTATACTCATCTTTCCATTCCTGCCTATAAATCAGTTTGTAATCTTCTCCATGGGTTAGTTTAAATAACATACGAAAATATGAGAATGATGTTTCATGCACACAAACTGATTAACCATTTTCTACCAGGTTTTCTTCTGTTGGTGAAAATGGTACCCTATTACTATTTCTTTGCTTATTATCATCCTGGTAACATGCAATCTATAGCTGTACAACTCATGGATTGCTATATATTTTTTTCTCAACAAGGTCAGAACCCTCAGCATGTCTGTCTTGAAAGTCTGCATCCTTGGATTATTGGAGAATGCGAGTTAGTACCTATGAAGGGTGATCAGCACTAAAGTGAAATGAGTGCACAAGACTTAAACAATCATTCACTGGATATCATCGGGTCAAACCTTTATAAAAGAATATTCAATGGATATTTGATAGGCAAGACTCAAACTTACTGTGGACTCAGCATCGTCGAAAAACTTGGTGCTGACTTTCTTGCTGATGATTTGGGTGCGGATGTAGTCCTTCTTGGCCAGACACAGACGCATCTGCTCCAAAATGAAATCCACCTTCTCCTTCTTCTCCATGGAGCCAAAGGTTTCCACCTGGAAATTTATTACAGGTATGTGACAAATGCTGTGCTATCTTTTCAATCACCTCAACAATATTCCTGCTTTGTTGTAAAGGCATCCAAAAACCACTGAAAAATAAGGGGGGGAGGGGGGAGTGCAAAATAATATGACACTATTATGCTTTTGACCATGATTGTATTTATACTTACTCACAAGTGCTTCCTTCTCAAGTATCTACCAGTATTTCAAGCTGGCAACCACACTTAACGGGAACAACAGGAAATGTGTCAAATTATCAGCATCATATAATCTATGCTCCTGATAATATTCCACTTTTAGCATATAAAAGATGTTCACTGATGCAGTGAAAACATCCCATCTACCCACACCACCAACACCTGAAAAAAACCCCAACAAAAACAAACCTAAATTGTGCAGGTGGGAACAGATTTAATTCAAACATCACCCAAAATCTTTTATTATTTCCAAATGTCTGAAATGAAATGTGACAGGTGACTGAGTGCATGCATGCATGCATATGCATGCATGCATGTTTTCTTTGATAAATTATTTAGGTTTCATAGTTTTCAGAGGCATGTTCCATACATTCTTTTCCCTGTTATGATTTTTTTTTCATTTTTCCTATACTGTTTAACTGCAGCTGATGTAAGGTTCCATCAGTGACAGTCAGTTCATACAATACAATCACTTTCTGTCACTGCAAGGCAAAACCCTTTCCTGTTTCAAACAGTACAGGGTAAAACAAAGTCTACACAATGCTAATCTTTCTCTCTGTAGGGTTCATATTTTGGGGTCACCCACCCCTTACTGTTATCACTAACAGGTTTTACAAGGTAAGATGTCAATACAACAAAGGTGAGAGGTTTTGGTGAACCCTACCTGTAGTTCCTGCAGAATATCGGCTGCCTCTGTCACTTTCCCTCCATCTTCCTTGATCTTGGCCAGGGTTCGTGTCAGTCTTGCTCGCTCTATTTCCACGTAAATCTGTGGATACACAAAAAATCCCCAAATCATGATCATGGAACCAATGTAGCCTATAACAGCAATGTCTACATGCAAGCGTATTTATCCCCACTCATATCCTCACCCCTCTCTTTTTCTTACATTAAAAATACCACACACACACACACGACACACACACACGGACACACACACACACACATACTCTACAAAAAGAGAAATAAGTTAACACATTGAGAGGAGAAGAGAGAGACAGACAAACTCATGTTCTGCACAAAGAGGCATTATCAACGCCTGACATTACCTTGCCGGCAGTGACAGTACGCAGTGTGTCAATCAGTTTCAGCTTGACCTCCATCGAGGGGGTTTTCTCTACATAGGTACAGGCTTCCTGGATCATCTTTGTCACTGCCTGTAACCACCACAGAACAATAATAAAACACTCAACATTTTTAAACATGTATCTAGCCAAGTTCATCAAACAAAACAACAACAAACAAAAAATAAACAAAATACCCCATCCTCATTGGTTTAGCACAATCCTGAAACAACTAATTTTATCTTTTATATTTATTTTTTCAACTTTTTAATGTCAGATTCCATAAAACATGAGTAAGTCATTAACAACTGGTTATAATGTTCTATATACGTTTTACAGAATTACACCATCACCAACATCATTATCATCATTATTACAATGAGAAAAATTTATATTGCAAAACAATTTTTTTTTTAACTGTGCTTATTTTTATTTTTATCTTATGAATAGTAATTCCCCTTTTGAAATAAAAAAGACAACTGTTCTTATGACTGAGATTCCAAAGTTTGACTCATGTGTAAAGAGCTTCAACATAGATATATATTATACATTTTTCCCACTTCAATTTTAAACCTGGTGGATTCACATGAGCTGGTGTGAATCAGCACCGAGTCTATAGGCTCCCATAAGGCAATGCATGAGCAAGCAAGCAAGCATGACTGCATCTTCATTTTTAACATCTCTTCATTGACAGTAATGTTTGAAAGTGTGTGTGTGTGTGTGTGTGTGTGTGTGTGTGTGTGTGTGTGTGTGTGTGTGTGTGTGTGTGTGTGTGTGTTGTGTGTGTGTGTGTGTGGTGCGTGGTGTGGTGTGTGCTGGGTGTCGTACATGTGTGGATGCATGTGTGGAGGAACACCTCATGGATGTGCCTGGTTTCCCTTATTCATTTTAACACTGCTTGAAAAATAACAGAGAAAAAACAAGCTCATCAACAATTTTGTTGTTGTTGCTACTTTGTTCTGCCATATTAATTCATTTTTCTGAATAGTAAAACTCCATTATCATCTTGCCTTTTACTTTCAACATAAGAAAGAAGTTCAACTCCAAAGTTGTCTTTATCCTCTTGTTTAAAACAGAGAAACACAAAATGCAGGATTTCACAAATTATATTAATTAAAAAGTCCCTCACCTGTTTGATTTGGCCTCTCTTCTTGATCAGCAAAACAATATTCTCATTCAGGGCATCCCAGTTTTTGGCTTCAAAACAATTCTTCACAACAGCCACCAGGATTTTCCCTGTAGAATGGGTGTCCGAGGCCTGAACACAAAGAAGTCATGTGGACTTGATGCACAACATCTTTGTCACAGTTTAAGCTGTCATGTTCTACACCATACAGTCTTTGCTAAGGAAAAAACAACAGAAACTGAAATCCCGTTTCACAGAACTTTTATATTACCCAAAACAGAACAGACTGAAAAAAACTATTATGATAAAAGACTGAAACTAGTGAAAGAAATAAAATATTTTCAATTATACCAATTTAGTGTTAAAAAGTAAATTTCATTCTGGCAAATATGAATAGAAACAAGTATTTTGTTTGTGTCTGCAGACAGCCACAGAAATGATATTTTCACTAAACCAAGACTAAAAATGGTGTTACAGTGTTTACCATAATTTACAAAGTCCGCTAAACAAATAGAAACAGGCTTACAATTATTCACATATGATCTGTATTACCAGATAATGAGTCACACTCAATTTTAATAAAAATACCAGCTATCCCTTGATGGGCTTAAGCCATTGTTTCAAAATCCAATATAAACATGATAAAATTGATAAAACCAGACATACTATCAAATGTCATCAGATTAAAAATGTAACATACTGTGTACTTTCAATGCTTACATTGACAAATAATTTTTTTCCATATTTAATGTGTTAATATCAACTACTCCACCAAAAATGATACTAGTTTTACACACGTTTTCCCAGCCGTAAGAATCAGTTTTGAAGTCAAAAGCTTCCATATTTACTGAAGCATCAACAAACTTCTTTTGTTTCAACATTCTCTTTCAGAAAATTTCAGTCCTTTACGCAGAATTAAAAACCTGTAATATATCAATCATTTAAAACACTAATGGTTAAAAAAGAAGTTAACATCAGTGCTGACTCCCCTCTTCCCAAAAGTCCTTCGGATGAGACTATAAATCGAGCCCTGTGTGCGAACACACAGAGAACATCTTGCACACATGTTAAATCCTGTTCTGCTTTTCATAAGAGTAGGCCATTGTGTGCGGGTGGGAACAGATGACAAATTACAAAACTGCATACACAGGGGACTGAATTAAAAAAGCACATGAGTGCTTATTCCATTATACTCGATATAAAAGAATACATAAATAAATAAAAATAAATAAAATAAAAGAAAGAATGTTCCCGTATGTCATTTTGATATTTCAAGACTGCTGTAGCTAGAGCTACAGCAAAAATTCCAAAGTTCTAAGACGATCTCCCAAAACTAAAGCTGTCTCTGTTCATATAATTTTCTTACACTATTCTTTACCTACATATATTGCTTTCAAAAATGAAAAATAGTCCCATAATATCAACAAATTTGTTTTAATTATAAACAAACAACTGATTTTACTTACAGTCCGTGTTTGTTTCTCCAGTGACAGCAAAATGTCTAGAGCCTCTGTCAGCTTCCCTTGCTGAAAAATCACATAAGGAGCAAGGTAATTCAAAACTTGTATTATTTTGACAATGTATACAAAAATCAGAGGTGATCAAGCAGAGCCAAATCATAATTTAGTCTGTTAAGTATTATATCATAGCTGACGCTATTGAAATTTAAATCAAATAACATCTCTAACCTCAAGATGAAGTTGAGTGTGGCTTGGCCTATTGCCACCTGCAAAAATGTGATAAATTAAGTTCTGCCCAGTGCCAGGAATTTTATGTTTCAGGAAGTAATAATACTGGCAGTTACTGATGACTGCGTTATTTAGGTCATTACAATATAGTATACTGTGTGCATACATGACATAAAACGTTTAATGTGTGAACATACGCATCTAGACCGGTATACTGTGTCACAATGTGTGTGTGTGGTGTGTGTGTGTGTGTGGTGTGTGTGTGTGTGTGTGTGTGTGATGTGTGTGTGTGTGTGTGTGTGTGTGTGTGTGTGTGTGTGTGTGTGTGTGTGTGTGTGTGTGTGTGTGTGTGTGCATGTGTGTGAGAGTGTGTGCTAAATATTGTCAGCCCTAACTCTATGAAACTTGGTCAAGTTGGTGCCTAAGTATGGGTGATTGGCTCTATTGATCATCTCTGGTTTGCCTGAACTGAATGAACTAATCACTGAACACTAACACTAGTAACTAGCCTAACAGTAACACAGTAAGTTGAGTAACAGTGATACTGATAGGCTAGTGTTCTGCTACAGTGCTAGGCCTAACGCGGCTCAGCACCGCACTGGCAGCTCACAAACCCTACTTTATTTTATTTTTTCTACAACGGTAGCATGTTTCTTCCTCTTTAGCACGATCATCACGACAGTGTTTTTGATCTTCGGCTTGTAGAAGGCAAGCATTCTACTACAATTTTCAACGGAAGGCGAAGAATCTGATTTCATAGTAAAGATCTATGTCAAAGGCCTACTGCTACTCATAGACTCGAGAGTAAACTGGAAGAAAAGGAGTTGTGAACTAGAACAAGCATAAACAACAAAACCCGAGGCATACAAACAAATTACAAAGTGGCAAGTAAACATTACTACCTTAGTCAGCTGTTCACACTTCGGAACCTTTTCATCAACAGTGGCACTGTAGTCCACATCCATCTTTTGAAGCCGACCATCGCCAGTTGCTTCTACGGACGCCATGTTTCTTAGCTGAAAATGTGCCCGTCATATCAGAGGGAAAGCACTCTGACGCCAGAAGCAGGCATTATCACCCAAAGGGAGTGCACTCAGAAGACCCGTGGAGAGGTGTACAATAGACTTAAGTCTTGAGAAAATAGGCCTAGCCTAGGCTAGTTGAAAGGATGACAAATTGCTTTATTCAATGAGAGATAAAACATTAAGAGTATTGATAATTACAAACATGTACTATACTTATTGCGTGTATGACTCAGACAAGGAACTGAGTACAGTACTATCAAAGAGAAAAATCTCGGTGGCTGTCTTGGGGTT